>CM012439.1:13043783-14243783 GCA_003999625.1 Oryzias javanicus | reverse complement strand
AATACTTAGTTGGGACTTATATGCGATTTTAAAAAATAAATGGCAACGACCACTAGAAGGCACTGTAGGCATGGGTATAAGTATTTGCTACTGACAGCAACGCAAAAGAAGAATCACCACTCACTCAAATTGTTCCAAAGCGACAGAAAATCAAGAATTTAATGGATTTAGTGATTTAAAGTGATATAAAGTTGGGGTGTATATCAGCAAGTACGATATGTATCGTATAATTACATGTGTGTTGTGATAGCATCACAACACACATGTTATGATACGATACATATCCCGATATATCCCAAGATGTGCCAGACAATATTTCACTATTTTTTTGTGTTTTGACATAAGAGTGTATTGGCGTATGATATGTATTGTATTATGACATGTGTATTGCGATACGTATTGCATAACTATTCACATTTTATATGATACATATCCCAATATATCCCAAGACAGTACCAGACAATCTTTAAATTTTTTTCTGTTTTGACATAAAAGTGTATTAGCATGTATCGTATCATGACATGTAACACGATGGGATACATATTGCAATACACGTGTCATAATACGATACATATCCCGATACATCCCAAGTAAGTACCAAACAATATTTCGCCTTTTTTTTATGTTATGACTTACTAATTATCTGAACATTAATACATTTTTCACAAAAGTAAAATGAATGTTAATTAAAGATCAAAACATTAAGAACTGCTACTGTATCTCATGAACACGTTGCTGTTCTCCAAGCAAATTCGTGGTGCCTTTCTATTGGTAATTTTTTTGAAACATTTAAGTGGAAAACAAAAGTAAGATTGAACTACATGTTAGCTTATAAATAATAATTAAATATTGCCTTGGTAGAATTTTAAATCGATACAAGTATCAACATATAAACTATTGCGATATTTCACTGAATGGATATTTTCTTACACCCCTAATATAAAGAGTTTAGTTGACTTGCTAGCATAGCATGCTCTTCATGCTATGGTTATCTTAACAATTGCTCATATGTTGCACATTAAAAAGTTTTAATGTGTAGCGAAACGTAATAACATTTCTGTTTTTATGATCTGACTTTTAAGATAAAAAGTCCGTTCTTGGTCCCATAATTTTTTTTAAACAAATTTCCCCCAAAAGTCTGATTTTATATAATCCTTTATTATGTTTTTTTTTTTCTTTGCTGATGTGACTTATTATCCGGAGCAACTTCCAGTCAGAAAAATACTAGATAAAATGCTAATCCCTTCATCACCATGTGCCACTAACTGCAGCAGTTGTATCCGGCCGTACCTCTGTGTTACTTGCTGAGTTGACTATAAGGAGACGAGTTGTTGGAAGAATCCACTTGCTGTGGCGTGCCGTTTTCCTGCAAAGCAAAAACGGCATCTTTCATTTGGAGCCTGATAATAACCGTCCTCATCTCGTGCACGCTGACATAATTAGTAGTCTTGCGAGATGAAAAACTTCAAAAACAACTCCAAGCCTGGTGAATGGAGGATGTTTGGACTGGCACGGGCTCTTGCAATTTTCAGTTGTAATTACTGCTTTTTACATGCACGGTGGGCAAATGGAGACCAGCTGGAATGAGGATGCACTGAAGGAACTGAATGAGATGAAGGTGCAGGGAACTTACAGGTGCTGCCTGCATGGGAGGATAGTGAGGCATGTAAGCTCCTTGAACACCAGGGCTGGCAGCAATGTACTGTAGGGTTAGACAACATGCATCACAGCGCAGATGATTTAAAGGTAGACTCAGCTTTATTCATACACGAGCAACTGTGCTGTCGTCTGAGTTTTACTAAGATTAAAATGCTTATACAAAATAATAACATGAAGATATTTTTGCAAACATTGTTTTGAGCTCAATCCGTTCATTTTGTCTTCGGGTCAAAAGGCAGGCTACATTCAATACATACATGCAGCCAAACCGACTCCAAAAGTCAATTTCACACTAAGGTCAAACCTTACAGACTTCTTCTTTTTATTTCTTTTTTTTTTAAGGAAGGCATAAAAATGGACAATTGAATTGGTATCTCTCTGCCGTGACACCACACCACCACCATGCAGCCAAAGCTTAGGAGATCAACCATTCCATTCAAATTTTGAGGAAATAAATGAAGCATTTTAAAATGTTTCCTCAAAATCTAACTCCAATTATTTTTTTGATCTGTGGTAAAAGAGTTCCCAGTGGTCTTTAAATTATGATCATTCCGTTTTTAGCAAAAATAAAAAAAAAACTTGTCATTTTCTAGGACATAGTTTTGTAGAGCGGCAGGGTTTCATCAGAAATTCGCTCCGAATTGTGGGCGGGACTGTCACTGAGCAGAGAGCTTGTAGCCTGCCCAGCGTACATCATAAATTCCCTCTTTCTCAAATAGCATTTTTTGTCTGCTCCAATATACAGAAATACTCAAACACCCGTTTTTCTTTAGTTATATGTCCTAGATTATCAGAAAAATGACAAGAACACATAAAAAATTGTTTTCCTTGGACTATTAATGCATGTTTTACTGGGAACAGGTGAAATCTTACATTCACAGATCTGAGTTTCAGCAAGATGGTTTGTTTATATTTATATAGCCACGACACGAACTTCTTCATTGCTGGTCACAGCAACATTTTGGCTACAGGGAGCAAAAAATTGATAGACTTATTTCAAAACTGTAGTATTCAGCCATTTTGGGATAATCTACCTCAACAATCAGCTCAATTACATAGACTAAAAGCTGCTAGAAAACATTAAAAAAAAAAATTTAAAAAATAAAATGTTTTTTTTTTTTTTTTGCTTTTTACTGTGTGTGTAGGGATATCCATAATACTGACCGCTGCAGTGTTTCCCAATGACAGCTGTCCCATCTGCTGAGTAATCATGGCCGTTGGGTGCAGTGACATGGAGGGATCCACAGAGGGAGACATCACAGCAGCCTGTAAAACACGCCGCCTCCATGTTAACCTCGTGTTATATGAAACCCTTTCCACAAACATATCATTCTGATCACACAACACATTAGATTATAATCCCAGTGACGGCCACAAAAAAAAAAAAAAAAAAAAAAAACAGATTAAAGGCTCAGCACAAACCAAAATGAAAAAAAGACAAAAAGATCAAATAAAAGTAAAAGAAAAAATTAAGATTTTTGCTGTGAAAGGTTTTAAATGGCAGACATTTCCAGCTTCTGTAGACTTGCAGATTATATTTCACACACAAATGCCTTCTGGGAATAAACCATTTCCCAGCAAAAAAAAAAAAAAAAAAAAGTGGGGAGGGGTAGATCAGTGCAGACACTTGTTCCAGTGGAAACCATCTGTTGGAAGAGTCAAAGAGTCACAAGACTGTCTCTGCTTCAGGCATTTCCTGCTAAATCCATAGAGAGGCAGGAGAGGAGTGGTGGATGAATGTCTCTTTTTAGCCCTTCTCTTTCAAAATCCCACCAACGCCTTTTCTAAAAATGTTCACTCCACGCGGTTCTCCTTCCCTCATGTATTTTTTTTTTTTTTGGTAACTTTTGCCGCCGAGCTGAATGTGTCTGGACAACACAAGAGCTTCAGCGACGAGCTTTGGCGTTTGCAACACCACACACCTACTTCCTGCACACAGAATGAAAAGTAGAGCGGAGTTGCCATCTGTCCTTACCGGGTGTTGCATGATGTATGGCTGATGTGCCATCCAAGAATGGCTCTGCACCTGAGGAGGGCGGAAATGCAGGCTGATTAACTGTTACATATGAGATACAGCAGTAAGCAGAGGAACAAAAATTATTAAAAATGTCTTATCGACCAGATGGGGTTCCTTTCACACCAGGAGAGTTCAACATCTGTTTGACTCTTTGAACAGGGAATGTACATGGGTGCAAATTAAACCTGCCAGTGTGAATGACTTCACAGGGTAACCACTAGGTGGCTTTTGACATAAACATGTTGTCTTAATTATATGTAACCTTACAGGTGCTGCAAATTTTTGGGTTGTCCTGTCTGTGGAGGAGGGCCTTATTTAGACAGGAGTGACTGCAGATTAACCCTTGTGCTATCCTTGGTATGTTGATGTTGGGAGTGCGGTTGTAAATCCCATTTCAACATTTTAGTTATTCTAATCTGTTATTGTAAGTCAACTGACAAGCCTGTTCATTTGTTCATATAAATGATAAAATTAAGTCAGAAACATCTCAACTAACAAAAATCCTCAAAATGAAATATTGTGTTCAATTGTCAGCAATTTGAGTTGAATCAACTTTTCTGCTTTTGGCCTTATGATATTTACCACTAGAGACGCTAAGTGTGCAAATGTTCGCTTTTCGTGCAAAAAGCAGCAGAAGAAGCCACCTCGGGAGAGTTGAAGTGTGCACTGCAGACAGAATCTGAACTTCACGGCTGTTTTCAAACGGGTCATCATTTTTTTTCTTTGAGTGGCACTATCTTGAAAAAAAGTTATTTTGGACCCACGACAAGTCATCCCATCTTGTTTTTTATATTTTCCTTGTATTTTACATATTTTCTTGTTACATAGCGTAAAAACTCAACATGTTCAACACGTAGCCCTATTGAATTATATTAAAAAGTCTTGTAATTTTGAATTGGTGGCACAAATATCACTCCATACATGTGTTCACTGCATGAAAATGTTCAGACAGAAAAGTGCTACTATATCTTTATGTTTCACGTCTTCCATTTTAAATTTTTTCAGTTAACATAGGAAATAAAGTCCATAATCAATTCAAATTTGTGTCAGACAATATTCCAATGCATCAAATAATAAATTCCCCCCCACACACACACACAAGCGCAACACACACTCCTAATGCTACAAGTGAGCTAAAGCACAAATTGACCAAAACAAAGCCCTGTGTTCAATTCCGCTTCAATTCCGGGGGTAAGAGTTTTAATGAAAGCAAAGTCCTTTCCTGAAAATGTCTTTGTTGCGAAGAAAACATAAAGGAAATAATGTTAAAATGTATTGTTGTTTTTCTTCAAGATCCTACTTGTTTGGATCATCTTCATTAAGGAATCTTGTTGTACCAATTTAGGTTATTTAATTAGGTTTATGGGCTGCGTGGTGGCGCAGTGGTTAGAGCTCTTGCCTCACAGCAAGAAGGCCCCGGTTCAAATCCTGCATGGGGATCAGAAACACCAAATGGGACCTTTCTGTGTGGAGTTTGCATTTTCCCTGTGCATGCGGTGGTTTCTCACCGGGTACCACAGCTTCCTCCACCATCCAAAACATGCTTCATGGTTAATTCGTTACTCTAAATTGTGTGAATATGAATGTGTGAGTGAATGTGGCCCTGTGACAGACTGCAAACTGGCAGGGTAAATGCTGCTTCGCCCATCAGCTGCCAGGATAGGCTCCGGCATCCCCACAACCCCAAAAGATAAAGCACAAGGAAAAAAATGAGTGAATGATTAATTAGGTTTATATTATTTAAATAAATATCTTGGTTCTTTTGGCCTAAATTTTTTAAGTTAGTTATTGAAACACAATGCTTAACATAACTTAAGTTTTAAAGAAGTTGAGAGAAAATATATTTAAGTTAAAGCAACCAATACAGAAGTTAACATGACCTTTAAAAATTCAAATAAGATTAACACACCCAGTACTTTGTTAAACAAGATATTTTCAATTCAATTGAACAAAGGTTATGTTAACACAACAAATCATGTTTGTTACCTTGACTTAAAATTTTAAGGCAGCCCTTTAACTCATATTTTTAAGTTGAAACATTATATTTTGCTTTACAGTGTGGGGTCATCTGGACCCCAGAAGACAGTGCGGTGAAAACATTTTTTTCAATGATTTTTGACTTTCATTGGCAAACATGAAATCCTGTCCACCTTCACCCGCATTTGTCATGGGTTGAATAACACGTCAGTGTAAGGCTTGGGTCATCTGGACCCCACAAAATAGCTTAAGGGTTGAAGGTCTATCTTGCAGTTCCGTTGATGCTTGTGCAGTCACCTTAAGGGATGCCATGAAAATGGAACGTACCATTGTTGTGCATATGGGAAGTGTATTGTGAAGTATTTTTACAGTTACGAGCACTAATGACCTACCAACACGTTCTCACTCCCACGTTTGATGTTTGGTTAAGGATCCCCCGCGTCACTTTCCGATGTTTTGGGTGTTCCTAGCTTATTGTTTTTTGAGATGCTGGCTGTTCCCATTAAATCACGGGTCCCCAACCTCCTGACTGCGAATCAGAACCGGTACCGCAACACGAGGCACACCGGAACCCAAACCCGTTACTGGTACCCTAACCCGTGACCGGACGGAGTACCAGATGCAAACCAGTACCGGGGTATGGTTAGGATACCGGTACTGGTTTAGGTTACCGGATGCATCCCAAAGACCAGTTCACATCCGGCACCGCATCCGTAACTGAATCCGGTGCTGCATGTGGTACTGCATGCTGTACCGCATCCGGTACTGTGTCCCAATGGTTGTAAACCCTTGATTTTAAAAACGTCAAAAAACGACGAGTTGGGGACATCCAAAGCATCAAAAAGTGACGCAGAATATGTGACGATTTGGGTATGAGAATGTGTTACAGGAAAGGTAGTATGCTGCCCTTACAGTCATCAGTAGAGAGTAAGTACTGGGCCCTTAATGACCTTTCACAATTGCTTTACGCACGGCGTGTACACGTGATACGTAAGCGACCCTGAGACTTTTAAAGAATCTCCACAGGAACTACATCAGATTGTCCAATCTCCTCATATCTAAAGCTACATTCACAATGCGCCACAATGAGCGTTCAAGCGACCACGTTCAAGCGACCACGTTTTATTAAAAGTCTATGCTAATGTGTGCTTCAGGCTTCTGTGTTTGAAACTCTCACGTTCACACTACCATTTTTTAAGGCTCTATGTAGAAAACCCACTGCCACAAAGACAGGTTGCACTTTGACCAATCAGGAACTTGGATTTGGTAGTGACGAAAGTTTGAAAATTGATCATGAAAGATAAATTAATAATCACGGTTTGTGCCTGCTTGGAATGATATAACACTGAGTCTTTCATATATGGGAAAAAAGGTGTGAAAGAAAAAGTCTGGAGCAAGATTCACCAAATTTGTACTGTTTTGACAGTTCTCACCAAGACTCTTCCAACTGTAGACGGCGGACAATCCAGTGCAAACGTCATAAGCAAAACGTGCGTTCAAGAACACAATTTTATCTCAGTCTCATAGATTATCCATATGACAGGCTTGTGTCTCACCCTTATTAAATTCCACATTCAACACACTAATTTTAAAGTTTCCTTGTAAACTTAATTAAATGTTCTATATTTAGGGTCCCCAAACCTCTGTGACCTCATCAGTTGGTGTGCCCTAGTCCATGTTGGAGTAATGTCCCTCCCTCTCTTTGGCTACTCTCAAATGTGTGTGCTATACCCCGTAAACGCGTTCAATCTTAATTATAAAACAATTACCCCTTCAGTCTGAAAGTTTCATGCCTGATTTTTTACAAACTCCGCTGAATTGTGGAATTCATTCCTGCCTGCTGTGCTGCTTGGAAACCTGTTCCGTCGGTCTTTGCTTCTGTCACATTCCGGTGATTTCCAGCATAGGTTTGGTCGGTCACTTGCTGCCACGTTAACAGATCCAGCCCTGCTGTCTAATCCACATTTACTCTTACAGTAAGAGTTTATTGGAAAGTGTGGGACAATCCTGCAGGTCTTTCCTGAGCGTGTTCCTGTCTTTTTTTTTTATTTAACCACATGAGGCTTTGAGCTGCTTCTACAACCCCCCAGGGAAATTAAAGCAGACAACAGGTGTCATGGCAGCACTGGGGAAGCTGCTGCCTTTGTGGAGACAAATGGGACGCTGCAATAACGGAAAAAAACGCTGGCTCATCAGCTGGAAATGGCGGCGAGGTGTTCTCCTGGTACAGAAGTGTGTATTATCTGATGGAGCACACTAAAAAAAGGAAAAAATGGTTTCCCATAACTTGGGAATCTTGGAGTTTGGCATCTGGCGATGGACCGGTAATGAAAACCTTACCAACGTAACTATTCCAAATTCATCTGGACTCATACTCACTCTTCCCAGGAAAGAATGATTCACACCAGTGGACTTTTAAGCAACAGTAAGCAGAAACACACACACGGCTTGTCCTGCTGAAGTGACAACTTTTTCCCAGAATTCCCCATCACACCCTTTAAATGTCAGGCTGCATTATGTCAGACTAGCCAGGCCGAAAAATGCATATGATAATCCACTGACACATGGAGCTACTGAACCACTGGGGAATGGTTTAATACTTTACATCGATGGCACCTGAACAGCCCACGCAAAAACTAAAAATACACGTTAATGCACACGTAGGCATTATGACCACAAATACGTATAAAGCGGCAGAGAGATGCAGAGATATAGAATATTTAAACCCTGTTCCTGCTGGTATGACATGATGTCTCTACAGATGATAGTGAAAGAGACAGTACCTGGTATGTAGAGACTGGAGACATGTAGGGAGGTATTGCAGGCTGAACAGTCATTATCCTATTAGTCACTGGGTATGGAGGGGAATAATACCTGGAAAGCAGACAATTTTAACAATATTAATAAAGAAACACACAGCAGCACAGAGCTGATCTTCTTTAACAAGATAAAGACTGTTTTTACACTAGGGATGCCACAATTCTTGGCTTCCCTTGTGTAAACAATAGTGTAACCGTGTGTTAAACCACTGGACCAAATCTTGAGGAAAGTGAATTGTTGGATCCCTATGGCACACTTTTTCACATGCTGACAAATACATACATTACACCAGAACTTGTATAACCCAACCTCTTTATTGTTATTAGCAAATCTAAAAGGATTTTTCAGAAATTGTGTGTGTGGAGGGGTATTCAGACTGGAAGGAAAATTCTGCTTAATTTGGTCTAGATCGAGTACTAAATTTACGTTTGGTCTTTATTCAGGCTGCTGTCGACCAGACATCTCTGTTTCGAACCAAAGCTTGTAATCAAAACCATGTGACTAGAGATTTTTTCCGTCATTGGATAGGAATTATTAGGGCGGGACAAAGCAATGAAAGAAAGAATAATGGAAGTTCTAAACTTTGTAATCCATGTTGGAATAATTTACCCATTCAACTTTACATTTCGCTGATCAATTTTAAACAGCTGTAACTCTGGTAACATCCTGTGCCAATGAATGTTATGAATATTATGCAAGCAGGCTTGGTTTTCGGGACTCACCTGTTGCAATAAATCCATATTTTAAGTCAGACTTCTGGCAGTCAGCTGTTTTATTCTGCCTGTTTTTCTGTTACTGCACTTACCCTTATTCGTTTGCAAAGAAACGTTCCACAAACAACTTTTCTCGTGTTGAGGGCCACTGAACTACTTTTAGCGCTTGAGTAACTGAAAGAATCCTGTCGATTTTCAAAACCAGAAGATTTTTTAGAATGAAAGATCCTTCAGACGTTGTCATTTGGACCCCTTGACTAAACTTTACAGCTCAAATGTTCAAAAATGTAGCTGAGAGAATACGGTAATTTTTCAAAATAAAAGATTGTTGAGACTCTTATGGAAAAAACTTGTAAAAACACTTTTTTACTTGTTACCTCAGTAAGGCAGAGGCATGCTGTAAGGCAGTTACTGAGGAGAAGTTACTAGGAAGGAACGCTGTGTTTATGACATATACGTTGTTGGGGAAACAGTGTGGGAAGCAAAGTGTATCAGGTTAAAAGATGTTTTAATGACCCGCATTTATCTCACCACGTTTCAATGAGCTGCAGTCACATTGTTGCTCCGCTACTCTGTTTACATCTCATTTTGCTAGGCTATGGTGGCCCTTTTGGTCCACTTGTTCGGCTCAGAGCGTGGAGCCTATTCAGCCTGAGAAAACTCAGTCTGAGGAGCTCAGTCTGTTTGGAAATAAACTGGGACAACCTTGAAAGACAGGGCAGAGAGTGATCCCTGGTCCCGTACCAGCATTCACTTGAGTGTATTCAGATTGAAAATTTGTTCTGGATTATCGAGGGAAATGAACTCTGGTTCACTTAAAGCGAACCAAATGTGTATCAAACCAAAACAAAACTGTAATATGTATATGTAAATATTGAGCTTTGAAACGAATCGTTGCAAAATTAATTGTTGCATCCCTACTTTACACTTTAAAAAGTAGAAAAGGAGACCTCTAATAATGCAGATAAAGGATTTTACATAAGTTTAAAATGGAGAAAAAACATAAAAGAATAGCAATTAATTCTACAGTGTTTTTAGAAATCAAGATTTACCACCTTTATATGTGGTTGGTTGCAATCAAGCAACAACACAGCAGAAACTCAGTTTGTAGCTTCTAGATCACAACTACAAGCTTTTATTCACATTTATTTGAAAAAATAAATACTCAGAAAATAATTTAAAGATGTTTTTTCTTAATAAATGTCCTCCATCATGAGGAAACTGCCATAAGAACATTAACAAAAACATTATTTTCATCAGGCTAGGTCTTTGAATTCAAGATTATAAAGTTGTAGCTGTTGTTTTGTTGCCCTAGAGGGGTTTATTTAAAAAAAAAAAAAAAAAAACCCCTCCATAAAAGGAGCGTCCACATCTCAGCTCACCAAAGAACTCTGGTTATTTTTCTAGCAGCCCGAAGGCCTTTTTTTAGATGAGTAAATGCTCATTTTCATGAGTCAACGTGGAGTGGAGCAGTAAAAATGATCATGTGCTTGACAGGACAACACGGGAAAAACGACTTCTCCCCAAGCAGAACATGATAGCTGTCTGGACTTTTAGAAGAGACAGAACCGGCATTCCACAAATCAATCTCAAGAGAAAAAAAAGTTAAGAAACAATGAAGTTGATGTTCAGGAAAGGGCATGCCGGTTCCACTGCACTAGACTTTATCAAATTAGATTAAAGCTGGATTGAACAGGAACTCCCTTAATGTATCTTGCTTACTTTATCTGTTAAGCCTGCTGAAAAGGACTCCTGTTCTGCACTAGTGCTATATAAATACACTGAATTGGACTGAATGTCCTGACTGTAATAAAAGGATGTGATCAAGAGCATACAAGGGGAAAGCCAGCACAATTTCAGCGCTGCAGCTGTTCTTGCACAGAGGAAAAATTGAAATTCTTTCGACCTGCTTTGCTGGTTTAAATGAATATAATTAGCTGTGGTTTGCTGTAAGCAGGTGGGTCACCCACAGAAATGCAACACCCAATCATTTTTCTCCACTGACCACTCATGTTCCAAATGTCCTTCACATTTTGATTCCAAAAAGAGAAAATGAGCACTCACCCGTTCTGTATCGCTGCTGAAGAGGGGTCGTAGGTGAGAGTCATTGCACCCTTATAAAATAAAAAAACAACAAAAAAAAAACCACAATATTGTAAGTAATCTAAAAACAGGAAACGTTTCACACATTGACTCATTCCTGAAAGGTGCAGGACGCTGTTCCTGATTCTCTCCTTAACCGATCTAAGCAGATTCTCCCTTTGCAGCTACGGGATTCCATCATCTTCTTGTTGCTGTGGTGGCTAGCACTGCTCTCTCACAGCAAGAGGGCTGCAGCTGGCTCCTGTATGTGTGGAGTCTGCATGTTCTTCATGGGTGGGTTTTCTCCTACAGTCCAAAAAAACATGCTTCACGGCTTGATGGGTGACAATAAATCCTAACAGTGGAGGAAGTGAGTGTGAGGCCCCGGGATGGACTGGCCTTCACCCATAAAGTAGCTGGGATAGGCTCCAGACTCCCCTGTGACCCTGCACAGGACTGAGCGGGAATAAAAGATGAATGAATGGCCTCGCTGAGAGGGGACCTGTGGCCAAGCTGAAACAGCTCGGACTGGACAGCAAAGCTGTTTAGTGTTTGAGGCCTCGGCTGGAGGCTGAAAATAAAGGGCAGGGCCCTCTCTGGATTGGGAATGAGACACTCCCCCCACAGCTGGAGCAGTTTAAGGATCTCACAGTTTTGTTCACACGTGAGGAAAGGATTGATAAACAGATCGGCGTGGCGTCTCGAGTTATGAGAGCACTCTGATGTGATGAACAGAGACAGAAGATAAATCATCATCTTCTCCTATCCTCACACAGGGCGAAAAGCTGTGGATTATGAACCAGAGAGTGAGATATGATTATCAGGAGAGACTCTTGATGGATCTCCATGTAGACACACTAGTGAAGGTGATCAGGAAGTTAGTTGCACGCCTACCTGACACCTTCATGTCGAGGTGTTACAGGGACGTCAAACAGGAAGGGCTCCTGCCAGATCCACTTACCTATCTCTCAGACGGCCAAAAACAAACTATAAGGCCCAATCCCAATTCTTCCCTCCAAACAGAGAGTTATGAAACTTTAAAAAAGGTAACGCTACAACAAAAAGTCATCACTTGCGTACAAATGTAAACATCTGGGATTTTAGAGCGCACCCACAAGAAGAAATCCGCTTCTTAAAGCGAAGCGGTTTACCCACACGACGGAGGGTTGAATTTAGTAAAAAAAAAAAATGACTTGCACAAAAAGTGCCCCTTCAAATGGAGCGGAAGGGAGAAGGGAAGAATTCAGATTGGACCTACCGGTAAGCCTTACATGGAAGGTATATGATCTTCACTTTCAAACAATATACAGCAAAAACAGAATCTTAAGACCGTAAAAAGAGGAAGTTTCAAGAAAATGTGTATTATTTTCTGTCTTGCAAGAAAAACAATCTTTTCAAGAAAGTTTTTCAATTGTAAAATATTTTAGTTTGAGAAACTAACTGACTCGACTTTATATTTTTAAGTAAGAATTCTTGGTAATTTTTTGCCACTTTAATGGGAGTTTCTCTCTGCGTTTTTCTCTGTTGTTTCTTTGTTTTAACAGAGACTTTTGGCGTGTCAGTTTCACATGGTGAGGTTCCATGTTACTGGCGAATGTGTACATACTAATCTGAGGTCCCCCGTCTGTGCATTGGGAGTCATTCCACCGTGAGCATGCTTCTTTCTTTGACTGTCAGCAAACTTGCAAAGCAGGGGCTGAGACGGGCCTGTGGAGGAAAGATGAGACGGATATGAAAACGGTTCATAAACAAGTAATCGCTGCGGCGTGGACTGTTTGGACGGAGACCGTCTTACCCAGACTTCCAGAGGCTAACTTGAGAAACTTCCCGTTGAAGTGGGAGATGACTGCGTTACACTGTTCCGTTGTGTCCATTCTGACAGAGGAGAAACATAAATGATATAACTATCCAAAACAAATGATTGTTTTAAGTTGATCTAATTGGTTTACTTTTGGTACATTTGTTTCACATAGATGCTATTTTTAAGGGAACTTTTAATGAGAAAAATTTGTTCCTGTTTCTTTTCTGTTCCGCTTTAAGATAAATCTGCCGTCCGTTCTGTGATTGTTGATTTCTGCACCAGTTAAAGTTTAAGGAAGGAAAACTCAGACGGTCCCCTATTTATAATATTGCCGAAACTGGGAGAAAGCGAAAAGAAATGTTTAACTCTTAAACTTCCAACTAATTCTGCTTTTTCTTCTGAATACTTTCTTGTACAAATAGCAGAATTTGTTAGAAAAAGTTGCGTTTCATTTACATAAGCTTGGTTATAACAAATAACATAATTACATAACACATTTTTGTTCATCAACTTTCCGTTAATTCAGCAGAAAATTGAACTTCTGGGTTACTTTGAATCAAAAACACGCAGAGTTTCTTCTTGCTTTCTACCCTTTCGGAAGTGAGAGTGCTTAAACTGTGCCATTGCTGAGTCTTAGATAATAGTAAAGCATCTTCTAGCTTCAGCTTCACTGTGCAACTACTGCAAAGGTGTTGTTGAGGGGGCTAAATGCAGTATATTTCTTTTTTGTGACGCACCTGGCAAAGCCCACGCCTCTGCTGTTCCCACTGTAGTCTCTGAGGATTCGAGTGGAGACGACCTGACCGAAGGGCTGCAGCATTTTCTCCAGCTCCTTTTCATCCACAGACAGCGGCAAATTGGAAATGTAAAGATTTGTGGGATCCTGCTCCTGTTGCTGCTTGCAGAAGATGAGAAAGTGTGTGTTTAATGCAATGTGTGCTGGACAAAATGCACCAAAAAATAAAAAAGCAGACATTTTTTTTCAATACAAGATTGCATTTGAAGAGTGGAGCATTTGGTTAAGCAAACATTTTGCAGCCCTCCTGCACACTCACACACTGAAACACACTGTGCCTGCCTGAACTGAGCGGCGAGCAGATCAGTGCCTCTACGGGCTTTCCCTGGAAACAGCAGGAGAGCGGCATAGCCATAGCAACCGAAACACACAAACTGTGTTCTGACATGTTTGTTTCAAACAGAGCCGCCTCTCACGAGTTCCCAGAGAGCGACAACTCATCAATGAACTCTCAGCCACGCAGAGCAGAAAGAATCACACGCAGACAGATCCTGCTGGTCGTCTAAAGCCACTTTAGCTGTTCACGGAAGCTCTTAAACCGCACATGAACGTGACAATCGGCAGCAGGACGTGCATGAGCTGCTTTTGCCGGAGCGTCTCAGCGACAGACAGGTTATCTGGCAGAGACGGTCGACATCTGGTTTCTACTGTGAAAGTAAATGGGGTCACAGGAGGAACAGCTTGTCAGCTGAGGACATGTGACCAGTCGAATGTCATTTCCCCAACAAACACGTCCACAGAGAAGCTCAGAAGCATGAAACATTTGCACACACACACGCATACAAAAAAATAGGTGGGCGCACCTGTGACAAACTCACCTTGGCCATCTGAGCCTGAATGCCGCTGGTTTTGAGAGCGTGCACGGCCTTTAAAGCAGCAGCTGGGCTGTCGAAGTCCACAAAGCCGTAACCTGGTGATTGTAGAGTCGCATTTAGATTAGACAATATGAAATCATTTAAGCAAAAACGCACAATACTGTTTGCTCATAGGAACATGCATACTCTTCATCAAATGTGTATAAAATAACTCATCAATGCTTTTTATTTTTATTTTCCACATCAAGAAAAGCTTAGAAACTTGAAAATGGTGTCTAACATTGCACTGAACACAGATGCTCCATTTCACTGTAAGACAAAAATAAAATATTTTCAGTTTCATTGTCATTTTTACATTTACATTGTTTATTCATGAATTTGCAGATTGTAATATTAAATGAAAATGCTTCTATTTTGGATAACGTGTGGGGTTCTGTATCCTTCCAAACCCACACATCAGTATTACCCTGAAGGATGGTGGGAATCACTCCGTTCAAACTTACGAGCAAAGGACGACCACTCATCCACAGCTGCTCTAAAATGACCTAAAAAAGGATGTATGATATTCTCAGTAGCCTTTTCAAGAGTGGTGAGGTAGACTTTTTTTGATTTACTAAAACAGAGATGCCTAAAGACCCACTCTGATGGAAATTATGTTTTAACATGTTCTTGTGGCATTTTCCTCATGGAAGACATAAAAAGAAAATTAAGCTAAGAAAACTAATTTATGAGTATTTCTTTATTCAAATCATTGTGAATCAGGTGCAAACAAAACAATTGCAGTGAAAAAGATCCTATTTATTATGTAAAAATACAACTAGAAGGCACAAGCTCCCTCATCACCCATTCTGATGTGCTTGTGGACCAATAAATCCATGTACGTCTTTGTTTCTTATCTGAGCTGGAATCTGGCTCTAAAATGTACGGCTGGCTAGCTCCAAAATTGCTCACCATTCTTTTTGCACCGCTAATGTTGTACGTTAGCGGGAGCGGGTAAACAAATGGATGATGGGAAGTGGGGTGGGCTTACTCCGTGCCGACTGCCAACTCAGAGTTTAATTTCAAATGAACTCTGCAGAAATTATGCCTAAAAAATGACAGTTTTTTTATTTTAGACAAAAATGGTATAGTAATAATTAAGGGTGAATTCAGACTGGAAACAGTCTGCTTAATTTGGGCTGGAGGGAAAGAATTCTGATTCTGGATTGGATTTATTTCTTCATCTTTTTATTTTAGGGCAGACTTCTCTTCAAGATCTCTAACTGCTTAGGTTTGCCATAAAAAAAGAAAACAAGAGAAAAACTGTTTTGTTTTTTGTTCAAAAGATTTTAAAAAAGTCTTTCAAGATCAAATCCACTTTTGGGAGCATTAAAGCATTTTATTTTTCAGTTTAAGATCAGATTTATTGGTTCATAAAATGATACATTTACATTTCTTTCAAAATCTGACAAGATTAAAGAGTACTTTCTAAGTTGAGACGAATATTTTTTATTGTTCAGACAATTATCAATTATATAAACTAAGAACCTTTTTCTTTCTTTTTTTTTTTTTTTTGAATGAAACACACCAGACCAAATACAGAGTGTGGTTTTATAAATTGAGTCCAACGACAGCAAAGTTATTAAAGAAAAACACTTTTTTGGTCATATCTGTTTCAGGAAGATAAATAGCATTTGACTTGTCTGAGCGTAGGGTGACTGAATGGCTTCTTATAATCCAGGCAGTTATGAGTTTTTTTTAAATTAATTTCCATAAGGAGTGAAAATCTGTGGAGCCTCTATAAACCTGCCCGCTTTGGGTAATCCATCATAATCGGCTTTTGTTTTTATCAAACTTCTGCTACCGTGAATGCTAAATGCAGTAAAGATTTTGCAAATCAATCTGCTGCGTTGTTGAGCGAAAAAAAAAAAAGGAGGCAGACACGTTGGCTGTTGGCGTTCACGGTGATGGATTATCAACTTGAGTGAGTACAGAATCTCCGCAAATTGATTTCCAAATGACGGTAAAACTTAAAGAAACCAGATGTCATTTGAAAATTGGCCACATTTACCACAATGTGTTATCAAAAATGTTTATTATTATTATTTAAAGGTAAAGATTAAAGGTAAAGACATCTTGTAATCTGAGGAAATGGCAGTTCTGACCTTTACACTTGTTGGTCGTCTTATCCAGGATCGCCTTTGCAGACTGAATCTTTCCATATCTGGTGAACAAAAATTCAGAAAACAATCAGAGAATGTTTGACTGAATTGTTTACAGACAGCTTCAAGTCTGTAATAATACAGAGTAAAACACCTAATTTCTCATTACTGTGTGAGAGAAAAAAATGACCGAACAAGCAAAAGTTTAGATGTAAAAAAGCAAAAACCGTCATTTAAGTCGGTACTTGGCCTCTTTCTGCCCTTTAGGTTTGCAGTCGATAAGACTTTCTATATTTCAGGCTTTGGTTTATCTCTGGACAGTCGAGCTGATACAAACTGTGTGCTGCGTTACAGGCACAGAACATACAGACTGAATGCTTGGCTTACATCACCATTCTGTTGCTATGAAAAGCTCTTTCATTTCTGCTTTGTGCTGGCAAACACCATCGGGGGACATGAACAAAACACAGGCAGACAGGACACAAACAGCTGCTGCTGCTGCTTACATGAGCCGGTTCTTGTTCTGCTTAAGAGTCCATAAATTTGACAAAACTCCACTCCTATCCAACCCTACAACTCATATTTTACTGTAGATTGTTTATTATGGTTGGCCATTGTGGACTGATCCAAATCCATAGCTGTGCTCTTGTACCTTTCTTTACGTAAACACTCGACCAGGCAGTGCAGGGCGATATGACGAGACATATTGAGTGGGTGATAGAAAAGCGCCTATCGTGCCATTTCTCCTGCATTATTTGTTGAACTTTTGTGCAAAAATGTGGTTTCCTGCTAAGAAACTTGAAACTGTTGGGTCCTTAAAAAATGTTTCTCATTTGTGACGATTCAGTTACTTAAAAAAACATCAGAGAAAAGTAAGTAATGACATTTTGGTCAATTTCTTTAGAGAATAACTGAAAATATACTTTGCTGTGGTATATTGTGATATAAAATGATTGATATCGTGATATACAATTTTTTCCATATGCCCCAGCACTATAACCAGTAAAAGGAAGTCTAAATTAAACATGAACAAGATTTTAACATGTTTTTACACTAACACCACAACATTTGCAGTTCCTTTCTTTGTTCCTTTCTTTCTTTCCTTCCATTTATAACTTCAATTTTAATGTTGAGGGTTTTCAATGTTTTATTTGTTGGGAAAAAAAATTAACCAAATATCTTGATTTGTAAAACAGAGAACGCGTTCAAGATTAAGTAGTTACAGAATTTTGCAGTACACAAACCAGAAAAAGTGGATAATATAATTTAGGTTTTCTTTGAGAGTGCTTTTGGGGCTGGTGTCCCTCGTTTCCACTGAGCGGTCCAAACCGGAGCAGACCAGAACGGTATGGAATTTTGAGTGTTTCCATAATAAAATGGACCCATTAGGCCGGGTTGATTCATACCATTTTTGTTCCCCATTGGTTGTTGGTCAATAGAAAAATGGAATGGAGTAGTTAGGGCGGAGCAACTGTCGTCACACAATGAAATCCATTGATTGGCGAAAATGATTTACGATAACAGCAAGAATTTGACCAGAGCTTTTCCTGACTCAATATCCAAGCCAAAAGTTCTGTCCTCTTTTTGGCTGTATTCATCTTTAATAGATTAAAGATGAATACAGTATTCATCTTTAATTTATTGATTGATTTATTTCAAGCATAGATTGAGAAATACAGGGCAAAACACACAATTATTTCAAACTCATAACAGAAATCATGAAATGCATTAATTAGAAAATAGATCACATTTATGTCACATTTGGTGCATTCATTTTTTGTGATAGCTAACTAAAGTCAGTAGAGTTTGATTCATTGATTTATCTTCACTTTCCGCAATCGTCTATAAAAGAGTAATAAGATTATTTACATTAATATATAAAATAAAGTCTGGGCTCTCAAGGTTCCCTCTGTCAGTTGTAGGGCGCTGCACCAAAATTCTGAACATTCAAGACTATGAGGAAACAGACAGACTTATAAAGTAACTACAGCTGTCTGTAACTCATCTCAAAGTCTTCTTAATTAGTCTCATAAGTCATAAAGTGCAATCATTTTGAGACATCCTGCTTTTACATGAATGAAAATATTGATTTGCACACACAAGTTGTGTGGGGAATTTTCTCTGATGCTTGAATCTGAATCAAAATCTTGAATACATCCGGGAGTGTTTGTAAAATTTGTACTAAATCAAATCCCGATTCCTGGTTAAAATTTACTTTACAAGAGAACTGGACTAAGTGAGTGTGATGTCACTCATAAAAAAAGGCTAAATCTTGGCTCCAACGAAATTAAGCCATTTTTTGCAATATGAACGTTGCCATGTTGGAGCCAGTAGTCGTCAGTAAGCAGTGATTGGTTTCGAGTCAGTCTAGGTCATTTTATGGCAACTACACTTTTGCCAATCAGGAGTTAGCTTGTTTGAGTCCTCGCCCCTACCACCTGAAAGCGAGTGTTTTGAATGTTCAATATTAAACCACATATTTTTTTTTAGGTATCTGATTGTATGATTATGATGTGATGGAAAATCAGGACCTTCTATCAAAGTTTCGGAGGTATTTCTACAAGGAAGGTAGTACTGGGAACCAGGAGTAAAGTCATCAGAACATACTGTACCCGAGCCTGAGGGCAAAGCAGCACAACAGACTTAACCTCAGTTCCACCACTCCCATGCTGAAAAAGAACCGTTTGTTTTTGTCTAACATTATCTAGAAGAGACACATGTGGAAAAAGGATGCTGAGTTTGGAGGCTCTTCACCTTGTTACACGCTTTCTACTTAAAAGTGAAGAAATCCAACCAAGTTTTGCAACAGAACTCCAATCTACTCTTCGATTAAGAGCTCCACAGTTCTGGTCAATCTCATTTTAGCTAAAATAAATATGAGTTTTGAGAAATGAAAGGCCTAGGAATAACATTAGTTCCTTGTGACAGACTGTACCCCCAAAAGGGATATAGTGGGTTGAGAAAATGGATGGGACAACATTTGTACCTCCTGAATCAAAACTGATATTTATATTAGTTTTTTCATGTACCTAATTTTTTTTTTTTTTTTTTTTTTTTTGTGTGTACTCACTGGTGGCAGAGTTTAACCAGATCCAGGTCTGTAGTAGCAGGAGGCAGGCCGCGAATGTACAGGTTGGTTTTGCTGAGCTGTTCCAGGCCTGTGCTGCTGCTGTTGCTGCTGCTGCTCGGACTGGACGGAGTCATGGGGTAGGACTGTACACAGGAAACCCTCTGTTAGGAAGTCTGCAGGACCTACATAATCTGATTTAAACCCGGGGTCAACACTGATCACAAGAGCATCTTGTCTGTGTGAGACGAGAAAAACAGGAGAGGAACAATCCGACTTTGCTTTTTCATGCAACATTAAAGGACCATTGTGGCAAGCTCAGCACCGCTCATTGATGATCCACAGCGGAGCCAATTACCTTGTGTGACACCCTTCAGGAAACAATGAGGTTCAATTGTGGTGGAGCCATGTTTGCTGGACTACAAACTGTCCAGAACTAATGTTAGGAAACCAAACATCCACTTTTGCGAACGGTTTTCTAAAACCTCGACGGTTTCCTCGTGACAGACACCTTCAACATCCAAATTCTATCAGTCGCTCCAGCCCGGCGGGAATGACCAACCGGAAAAAAATGCATTCAAGTACAGAGGGGTGTGATGAATCACAGCGTTCACATCCTACGTCCTGCTATGGCGCTAATCAGAAACTTACACTTTTTTTCTCCCCCTCCTTGGTTCTCATGAGCCATGCTACCACACTGGCCTGCAAAGCATTTCCCTTCCCTTACTCATTCATTAAAATCGCTCGCAGCCACTCAGAAGCCTCTCCAGATTAGATCAAAGGCAAAAGCATGGCAGAATCGCACCATCTGTCCATAACCAAAGGACAATCCATTTCAGGAGCCAAAGATATGCAATGGTGGCCTGTTAAAAAAAAAAAACAACAAAAAAACAATACACATGATGATTGCTCCATTTATTTAGCCGATTATCACTCAGAACTTTGCATAATTTGGAGTGACTGAACACATTGTACAAGCCACTCATTCCAGCCTCCATCATCAGATGTCAGAATAAAATCCTGCCTCCTCTGAATTCAAAGGTGTGATGGAGGAACGGCCTTCGGTTACCTGAGAGGTCAGGTGAGGAAGGAGGCGCGTTTGCCTTACATTACACGAGTAACCTCGTTACCATCGTGCACTGACCGGCAGCTGTGGCTGAGCAAACAAGGTTATTACAGTGTAAGTACCGCTTGTTCAGCTGCACATCCGGCCATCTCCTGCCTCCACCTGGGCTTTGAAGAGCACGCGGGATAACTAACATTGGATTTATGTAGACGTTTAAAGGTAACGATTGTGTAGATCCGTCTGACGTCCATAGAGGGTTGTCCAATGTCATCTGTAGATACATACATTAATAGTGTTTTAGGCTCACCTGTTTACGGCCGGCTGATTTCAGCGGGTTGTTTGCAAAGATCATCCTGGAGGTTACAGATGTATTCTAGCTTTCCCCCCTCCAACCTCCAAAAAAAAAAGGAAAAAAAATGCGATGCGAGCCTCAAGAGACGGAAATCGCGCGTTAAGATCGGCTCGTCAAATAGCCAGCGCGTTATAACACCCGCATTATTCTGCTCGGGCTGGTTAAGGACAGAAAAAAGCCTGGTATCTTGGTGAATATACTGACACATCTATAATACAGTCAGAAGCACGCCAGGCGATGGACCAACCCTCTGGTCCGGTTCATTGATCTACGACGTCCTGCTGCAGACCGCTCGCCAGTCCCACCTACTACAGACCGAACCATTTCTGCCTCTGCGGGGGTGTCGCGCTTCAAATGAACCGCATGACCGCCAAATGAAACCTCCGCGTTTCACATTATTTTGTAACAAGCGTCACTAAAACACGTTTCTAGCAGAATTTTGAAATGTTTTATAGCACTAATTTAGGTTTTAAATATGTTTTAATCAATTGGTAATTTGTGTGAAACCCTCCCCGCTTTTTTGAGTTAATATCGTCCGCACATACCAAGCATTCCTCACCCCCTCCTCCTCCAACCGCACACACACGCGCGCGCGCACACACCACACCCTCTTCCTCTTTATGCCCTTCCCCCAACTCAACATACATGTCAGAATCAGGATGCAATGAAATATCAAGCAGTCGCTGGCCCGGTCAGAGGGTCAAATTCCCCCCCATACACCCACCAGTGGGAGGGAGCGGATTAATAAACAAAACAGCGTGCAAATATTGGCAAACAAAGGGGAGCAAACCCCCTTTACATTCTTTTTTCCTCTTCTTTCCCTCTCTTTGATATGCAGCCACCGTCTATAGGCTCCATGTATGCAGATCATGTGACATAAATGTTTAATGGTGATGAAGCAGGGGCACTTTCAACTTGATGAACCTGCAGATCAAAAGGGAACATTCCTCTTTCCACCTTAAAGTGCATTTTCAAAATGTATGGGCCTGTGTGCTGTTTGTGGATGAAAGAACCGTAAGCATTTTACATGCAACATGCGAAATGGATAACAACATGTAAGGAAAAGGGAAGTGAGACGTGGATCCTTATTGAAAATGAATGTGTTTAGCTCTATATTTTAAAAATATTTTCTCCAAATCTATTCCATGTATACTATAGTTTTAATGTAGTTTAAACTTTGCTGACCATCTTAAAAGGCCTCAATAGATTTTTCTCAAAGACAAGTGACATTACACACCAGTAATCCTGATCTCAGTTGGTTTGGTACAAAATTAGTAAATATTGTCTTTAAAATATATTTACACATCACTACCTTTAAACTTATGATTTGTTAATTTATAATAAGCTTTGAAATAACAAACCACTTGTTTTTTTGCTTTCATCTAGAAGCAGAGAATAATTAATATAATTTTGGAGCCACATATTTGCATCAGTAGGTGTCAAGAGGTTATAACTTTTTTTTTTCTAAAAATGCAATCCTATCCCAAACAATCAAAACATATTTCTGTTTTTACAGTTTCCATAGTTATTCAAAAAAGTTAGAAAAACAAGACAGATCACTTTGGAACTACAACATATTGATAATTTATACACTTGATAGACATAGATTATTTCAAGCATGGAAAAAGATTCCACACCAGCGTATATTTTTGTCTTTTCAACTTCATTATAAATATCTGTATTTATGCAATGTTATTTGTAAAATATATGGCATTTAATAAAAAACAAATCACAAACATACAGTTTTTGCACAATGTCGCATCTTAAAAAATGTTTGTTTTTTATTCAGTTTTAAAGGGTAAGTAACGGAAGTCAGATGTAATTCTATTTATTTATATTTTAGGAAGGAAAAATTCCTATACTTTAAAAGAATTTGCATGGATACAAGTGCTGTAAATTTTAGTTAATAAGCAGGAAAAAAATCAGTAAAAAAAAAAAAAAAAAAACCTCACATATGCACATAAAACCAGAGCTTCATTTCTGTCTCACTGTGTGCATAAAGATTCCTATTTTATCTTACATTATTCATTCTTTTTTCACTAACAAGCTCTTGCCAGCGTTTGCCACCAGCAGCCATCCTGCTGCATGTCCTGCTGGAGATTTATAAGGCAAGAGCTAGAATCCAAATTCCATCAGCATGCAAGGAGGCTCTTAAAGCATCAGATTTCTCTCCCCTATTTCCTCTGCTGGCGGGATTAAAGTTTCAAGCTGGTTTTGTGTTTCAAGCACCTTCTGATGTGCCTAGGAATGTCCAGTTGTTCCAATCTAAATAATACACTTCAGACAGCCCCTTGTTCATGTTGTTGTTAAGCTTTGTGGTTTTTGATTAGCAAATCAATTACATCAGTACTACTAGTGACAGATAAGATTTGGCAGGTAATTAAACACAATAGAGTGGAGTCACATTTATTCCACAACACAAAAAATGACATTAAGGATCTCAATGAACTCAGGTTCTGGCTTGTTCTGAGGAAGTAAATCCAGTTTGAAGGCTCTTGAATTTGGCTGAAGTATGTGGGGTCCTGTGGGTTTGAGGAGGGAGGGGCTGAGGAATGCAGATGATTATCTACTCTGTCGACATCCACCAAAGAATTTGGAAATTTTCCCTGGCAGCGTCAGAATGCCAGCTGACCCGTCTGGCCCAGCCGTGCGGCTACCCCTCGGCAAAAAGGCGCAAGTTTTACTGCAGAACTGCCAACTGTCTGGTGGAATGCATGAAGTCAAACAGAGACGCTGTTTTATGAGCCTTAAGATGGTGTGGTTTGGCTGGAGCTTTGTGGCTCCTCTGGGATTACTGAAATGCTTTTGTGAAATATGAGACACGGAAATATCAAAGAAACACTTTTTTTTTTCATTAAGTAACTTAGATATATAGGCTGAAGATTATATCGCTGTGTGATAATTATGTTTTTTCATGAAAATGCTATTTTTCTTAGATAGAGAAGGCCTTTCAAATAAAAGAACAAGTTATTAATGAAAAAAATAATTAATGAATTACAGATGTAAAAAATGATTATTATTAATATCACCGTGATAAATATTAATATCAGTGTGCATAAACTAAGCAGGCACATATATTTTTAGGCAACTGTCATAAATATATGATAACTATATCTTATTTTTTCAAAGGTTCATAAAATAAAATTTTAGCCAGACAGCCTCATCATTGAACATAAATTTGTTAAATACTTGTTTTTAATTTATTTAACGATTTTTTGTAAGTAAGTTTTCCAGTTAATAAAGCAATAAAATTTACATATATATGGCACAATATTTTTCAAAGCGAATTAATTACTTTTTTTTTTTACAACTTGTAGTTTTGTCATAACGACCATCTATTCTGAGATTTGAACCTTCTATCAATTAAATGGGCTTTTCTTTTAGGAAACATCTATGGTTTTACGTATTTTGAATAAATTATTTGCTTCCAATGTAAGTGTTTGAAATGTATTAATACATAAAAGTTGTGAATAAAAATAATATATATATATTATTAAATCCTTGTTGGAATGTGACTCTGGCGTCACCTAGCTGTCTTAAAGTTGTTAACTGCAGAGAGTGTAACGCAGACGTCATTCTACCGGAAATAGTTTTTTTTTTTGTTTTCCAGCGTAGAAGAAGAAGAAAAAGAAGTCACTCGTTCTGGCTGATTCATTGTAGCCTGCTGACTAGAGCCGACTCTACGCAAAAAAATAAACGTATCTAAACATCTGAGGGATTTGGCAGCAGGTTAGTAAAAACAGATTTAAATACATTATGTCACTTTAATCTAACCAACCTTTAAGTTAGTTGTATAATTAAAAGCTAGTTTGGTTAGCCATATGTGGCAGGCTAAGTTAGCACTAGCCTGCTAGCTCGTTTGAAGCTAGGTTTGGTAGCTAAGCAGTGTTAAACGTGTAAAAATAATGTTTGTTTTTAGGAATGTAATTATACATTTAAATATCTTTTTCTTCAGTCTTTTCATTGTATTTTGTTAGATATGAGTAATGGTTAGAAATGATGTTGATGTAATATACATGTAGCTAAACGTGAAATTGTTTGTCAATGCTCTGTTTTTGTCTATGTGTGCGATGTGGCTGAGGTAAAACCCTTAGTTTTACGACACCCTAAAATCAAGAAACGATTTGAATACCTTTTCTCCTTTAGTTCCAAAATGAATCCCTAATACAGGTTATTTTGTTAATTTAAATTAACATAATTTACTGTTAAAAAGCAATAGTTTTTTTTTTTAAGTGCTTTAAAACGTGGAAGATTTTAGGGTATTTCTTACTAAATTACTGGAGAATAGGTATTTGTATTAGATAACACATCGATCTTTGTCAGGAAGACAATGAGTTTTAAAGATGGGCTTGAATTTGTAAGTGTATTTATGTTTTTAGATTCATGCTCAAACATGGACAGACTGCTGAGGCTCGGCGGTGGAATGCCAGGACTTGGTCAGGTAAAATGACACCTAAACTGTTTCCACATATAAATAGTTAATAAAATCTTTGTAGCAAATTCAAGTGATCTCTAGCTTGACTTTCAGCTTTGATTTTCTAACTCATTTTTTTATGTCTGTAACTGAAAACCTCTGTGTACTTTCTACTTTATTTTAGGGCCCCCCAACAGATGCACCTGCTGTAGACACAGCAGAGCAGGTGTACATTTCATCTTTGGCCCTTCTCAAGGTAAACAATCTCAACATGAAGTCTGAAATCTGCGATTCTTTCAAACTTCTCATGATATTTTGCTTCTGATTAGATGTTGAAGCATGGGCGAGCAGGTGTGCCAATGGAAGATGAAAGGGCTCATGGGGAGTGATTGGTGAGATTGATACATGGGACTACACAGTGCGAGTGATTGATGTGTTTGCCATGCCCAATCAGGAACAGTACGTATGCTCCCCAATGCCAAGATTATGCCATGTTTATGTCTTATGGTAAAGCATGCAGTATTGATGAGTATTAAATGTCTTGTGTGTTTAATCAGAATTAGAATGCTTTATTTATCCCAGGGGGACATTGCATTTACACAGCAGCTCCAATCACCAAGCCTGGTTTATGATTTGATATTCTAAAGCAAATGTAAAAACTTTTCTCAGGGAGTTAGTGTTGAAGCTGTGGATCCAGTGTTCCAGGCTAAGATGTTGGACATGCTGAAGCAGACTGGCAGGTATGAGATGCTGCCAAATCCTACATTGGAGACACAAAATTATTGAATAATATGGATTTTGATCAAGAAATGACCTCCCTAATGGTATATCTTTGTATCTATTCCAACACTACAGACCAGAAATGGTTGTGGGGTGGTACCACAGTCACCCCGGTTTCGGCTGTTGGTTGTCAGGCGTGGACATCAACACCCAGCAGAGTTTTGAGGCCCTGTCAGAGCGAGCAGTTGCTGTGGTGGTTGATCCAATTCAAAGCGTCAAAGGAAAGGTGGGGCAATGGATTCTCTGCAGAAGACTCACAAACACGAAATCACAGATGGTTCAGGAATGCATTTCTTACTTTCTACTTTTCTATAATTTCACAGGTCGTCATCGATGCCTTCAGATTGATAAATGCCAACATGATGGTGCTGGGTCATGAACCGAGACAAACCACCTCCAACTTAGGTCACCTGAACAAGCCTTCAATCCAGGTGAGTCACTTTCACTGATATACTGACTGGAATTTACTTTTTGGTTAATTAGAGAAAGTCTTATGTGCACATTTTAACACATTGCTCACTCAAAAAAAAAAAAAAGAGTTGATTCTAAACCTTTCGAAATTAAGCAATGGATATAATTTAATTTTGCTGCTCATCCATGTAGATTCTTCTTGTGCTGAATACTTACACTCCTATCACCTTTTGATATATTGAAAAAAAATATAATCAGTGATCTATCACTATGATGATGCAGTTTTTAGCCAAAATAAAAGAACCAGTGTTGTTTTCTAGAACATTAGTTTCTGCAGAGTGGCAAGAGTTCATTAGAAACTCACCTCTAAATTGTCAGCGGGACTGTTGGTACGGAGTAAACCCGTCCCACTTCCCCTCCCTATTAGTGGAGCAGGGAGCTTGTTGCCTGCCCATATGATTTTCGAGGTAACAAAAAACGCTTTCTGTTTTTTCCTGATTATTTAAATAAAAAACATATTTAGGAATGGAACTTAAAGCTTCATTTTCTTTAATTTGTCATCCATCATGAGAAAATACAAGAACATGTTAACACTAAAAACACTATTTTCATTGGAGTTGGTCTTTAATGTGTGGCACAAAAAGTCGAATAATTAGCGGTCATGTGAGCATGTTCAAAGATCTGTTGCTTAGCAGAACAACTGGCTAATGTTGTCTGACTTGATGAGAGTCCACAGGCAGACCAGACATCCATCCATCCACCCACCCATCCTTTTCTAATTTTAGCACCACTGCTTCTAAACTGTTTTATTTAATGAGATTATTTTCTTCTCACCCACTCACAGTTTATGTAAGAGCTTTTCTTCCTGTAGTGCTTCATCCGGGCTACTGTTCTCCAAAAGCTGTGATTAATTATAATTTTTAATCAATATTTTAAACTTGTTTTACCAAAAATCCGCTTCATGTAAAAAATCCTTCAGTCCAAGAAACATTTTCTACAATAGTTGGGAATCTAGTTATTCCTCAAGATCCACCGTTTTACTTTCCTTTCTAAGAATATTAAGGAAAAAAAAGTTTGTCTGAAATCCTCCCTGATAAAGAATTTCTAACAAAGCTGTCTGTGTATTTCTCAGTCTGATCTTTGTTATTGTATTTCAGGCTCTGATTCATGGACTAAACAGGCACTACTATTCCATCACCATCAATTACAGGAAAAACGAGCTGGAGCAGAAGGTCTGAGTCTAATTCAAAGGTTTTTTTTATTGATAGTTTTTGTAGAAAAATATCTATAACGGCCTTTCCTTCTTCTCCTCAGATGTTGCTGAACCTTCACAAGAAAAGCTGGATGGAGGGTTTGACTCTGCAAGATTACAGCGAGCACTGCAAGCTGAATGAGACCATCGTCAAAGAAATGCTGGAGCTGGCCAAGAACTACAACAAGGTACAACTTTAAACTCACAATCACATTAGGCGTTTTTCCAAAACGCGTCCATTTTTAATTCCTGTATAATTGTCTTTAGCAGGAAGTGAAAATTATCTAGAGTTCAAAAAGTTAAACCAAAAGATCTTTAACTCTCACTTGAATAATCTTTTTGTCTATGGTAAAAGCATTCTCAGTGGTCAATTTTTATGCAGTTTTAACCAAAATACACAAACTAGTGTCATTTTGTAGGAATTAGCCTCTCACACTAGCTTACAGTCCAAATTAACATTACTGGTGCAGCAAAAATGGTGAGCTATATTGGAGCTATCCAGTCATACAGTTTTGATCCATGTGCCAGCTCAGACGAAGAAAAATGAAGACGTGCATGGATCTATTTGTCTACAAGTGGATGCATCAGAATGGAGCAGAGCAGGAAGCTTGTGACCAGCCAATTATAGCATCACAAAAAAGCTCTTTTTCCTACAACATGTTTTAATCTGCTCATGTTTTACAACAATTTGAATGAAGAAAAAAACGTAATCTTAAAAAAAAAGGTAAAATCTTAATTTTCTTTATATATATCTGCCATCATCAGAAAAATGAAACAAGAACATGTTAAAAACACCAGAAAGACAATATTCGTTGGAGTGAGGCTTTTATTGTCACTATTTTTTTTTCTCTAATGGTGGCGTACCAACAAACTGACGATAGTTCAGCAACAGCTGATTTTATTGCAACAGATTCTGTGTTGTTCAGTCTCATCCCATTTGGATTTATCAGACAAAACGAGCAACTCTGATGGTCATGTTTCTTCTCAGGCTGTTGAAGAAGAGGACAAAATGACCCCTGAGCAGCTGGCAATCAAGAATGTCGGAAAGCAGGTACATAAAGTATTAGTAATGCTGTGAACAACTGATAAATGTTTCTATTTAGTCCATGATACTCAGGGTTAGCGAGATCAAGCTGTCATGTCAGCATAAGCAGAGCAAATACAGATTAAATTGGACATTTCCTGTTTGTGTGGCTGGATTTAGTCTAAAGCGGAGATCTTTCTGACTGTTTTCATTATGTTTGTTTCACAGGATCCCAAGAGACACTTGGAGGAGCATGTAGATGTTTTAATGACATCCAACATCGTTCAGTGCCTAGCGGCCATGTTGGATACTGTGGTTTTCCAGTGATGGTCGCCGGTGTAACTGTTAATATGAGCAACTCTGGACTTTGTTTTATATAAAATAAATATGTGTATGAAATGATTGGTTTCCTGTCTCTGATGGTACACATGCTGTAACACCGCAGCTCCAGTGATTCTTCTTTGATTTACTGTAACTTTTCAATTGTTAACGCGAACAATGTAATTCCAGCAGATTCTGAAGGAGAAAAGTGGTTTGAGCCGCTTTTCAGTTGAAAAGTTACAGTATGCTAAAGATTTTGTGTTTGAGCGACGGCTTAGGTGTTAAGGGTAAAAAATATCACTTGCCACCTATTTACTTATTATATCTAAGTAATTACAGTATAAATTTAATTTGTTATTTTATTTAACATTTCCAGCTGATGAAAATTAACCGATTCAAAATATTATGTGTATTACTCCCTCAAGGAAATGAGTAGTAACAAAATAATAAGTGATTCAGTCTCAGTTGGGTCAATAAAGACCTGAAGCTGTAGAAATGCTGAAAGTAGAATAAGTTCTCTGTGATTTGGTGTTATACCGCTATTAACCACTAGATGGCAGAACAGGAAGTCCAGAAGGAAAAATAGGAAATATTTGATTTAAAAAAATAAATGGAACAAAGACCATAATGTTCTGTTTAAGAGAGGCCTTGAATTCTGTTCTCTGTTTAGTCATGATCAAATTGACCCACTAATATATCAGCTGACTACAGTTTAAATGTTTAATAACAAAAATGAACCCTCTAATTCTAAATAAGTCAGAGCTTTACAATGTGTTCATTTTTGTTAAAAACATTGAAGACAAAGCTTTATAATTTGTCTGCAGCTTGTTTTTTTTTTTTTTTTTTTTTTTAAATGTTAATTACAACAATATCACAGAGCACAAAAGTAAATGAACATTCTCATTTGCACACAGCAGAGCAAATGAGCTTACTTTCAAGTTAAAGTTCCAAAGATGATGTTTTTAAACACTTGAATAATTTGCTTATTTTACCAAAAGCACGAGTGGAGTCTCAGTGCAAAGCTGTTAAATGGACTGGAGCTGCACTGCCAGAATTCCTCTGAGTGTTTTCCTGTCAGCAGGAGCTGGGGGAGTTTGTAGTGGGTTTACAGGAACTCCACTAGAAATGGATTTTGTGTTCTGTGCAGGTTAAGAGCATGAAGTATACTGTCCTGCTGCACTCCTTCCAGTATACACTAGTTATACAGTTACGACATGTCCTCCTTTGGGGGGGTTCAGATTACGTAATTTATATTCCTGTGTTGGATCTTAAACCCTCTTGTGCTGGAATAGCTTTTTTTAGTAAGAAAAAAAAGTCTAAGACTGAGCAGTGAAACACGTTTTTAAAAAAATGTTACTCCACAAATAATTAGTATATAACCTGAATCAGAGGTCAGAAATCATAAACACAGACAATTTGAAATGTAATCTGGGATCAAAAGTGCACAACTTTGTTTTCTGAATCAGGGCTTCCAATCGGTCTAACTCGGGATGAAATCCTAAAAACAAAAAACCATAAACATAAGATTTGTGACCTTCTCAGTCTGGCTCATGCAGGGTCATGACTTTTCAGTATCTTGCAGCAAAATTAGGGGTGTAACAATAGATGATTTTTTTTCCTGTGATCCAACCAGATCAATCTGTGTGAGGGAGAATCAAATCAAATTGACATATACCATAAAAGAAAAAGTTTCCAAATTAGAGAGATCAATAATTAACATGAACATCAAATCGACTTGTTTTACCCCTAAGTAAAATGTTATATTGATGCAGTGAGTTTGCAAACTGCTCAAACTAAAAAAGTTGTTTGACAGACTTGAAAAATCAACACAGCTAATGTTTGTTCACGTGTTGTTCCTGTGTATGCAGGATGATCAATGCAGGCCTTTGCAGTTGTGGTGCAACATTTTGCTTTGGAAGTGAGTAGATTTTTTTTTTGTTTTTTTCTGAAACTGCACACTTCGCCTGGAGAAGATCTGGACAGCAAAGAACAGCAGGACTGCAGTCTGTTACAGGGTTGGGATTAGCCTCCAGGGAGGCTGAAAATGTCTTTGTTTGTGCAAAAATGTTCCAAACCATTTCTTGCTGAATGAGCTGAAGAGGAAACTGCAAACAGAGAAGATGCTAGAATGGATCCTTGTGTGTTTTCTATTTTCTTTGGTGGAGTTCATGAAGACGGATCACTCCTATGAGGCAGCAGAAGATAGCAGCCTGCCTTGCCTTAGTGAGAGGAGATCAGACAATGAGAATTACAGCTAATTTGTGTGAATCTATCAGAAAAAACAACAGAATTCACTTCCTTTTCATCCAGATGTTGTCTTCAGGTTGAGTCATGGCTAACTCAACGTAGCATCTTGTCTTTAAACGTTTCACCACTTATCCAAGAGTTCAATAGTCGCTTTCTTGGGACTTATTGGACCATTTTGGTTTAACAAAATTGTTTAAAAGTGTTTCTTCTCAACTTTAATGATTCCATCACTTTTAATTATTAACCTTAAGAAAGTAGAATAAATCAACAAGCCCTTCCCCCTCCCTGAGGCCCCTGTGAGGCCAGATCAGTCTCATAATTCAGAAATGGACATTCTGCAATTTGCATGATCAGTGAGTTTATCTTACAAGTATATCTATAATTTTTGTTTGTAAAGCATTTATTATGCATTCGTGTAACATTTATTGTGTTTTCCTGAAACGAGAAACCGCATTCATTTTTATCAAACACCTATTGTGCATTTGTGAAACATTTAGTGTGAAACACAACGTGTGTGTTTGTAAAACACGGGGTGTGCATTTTTGAAAACTTTAGTGTGCATTTCAGATTAAATGGCTCAATGGGCCGCATATGTCCCCCGGGCCGTAGTCTGCCCACCCCCGCTTCAACTCCTTCATGCAGTATGTCACTGATTTGCAACACATCATTTCATCCAGGACTCCACTTAATGTAGCAACACCTTGAACAGCAAATGCGTAAAATTATTTTAGTCTATGTAATTGAAAATAAACTAAAGCAGGACCTATATTAATTAGAAGAATGTGAGCTCCAAATTATATTGAAAGGAAAAATAATAATTGAAACAGTTTATACCAAAAGGATGGTCTGCCTTTTCTTAATCTTCTTTTCCAGTTTTGAACCAAAGTTGTTAAGTTTTTCTGCAAATGAAAAAAGTTAAACTTTTGTTTCTGTTTCCTGAACAGCAAAATAAATTGATATCAATGACAATCCTCTCTGAAACAATTTAGTTAGACTTTAGACTGTAAAACGCACGATAAATGTACTTGTACATTTTTGTTCCTTTTCTGCTAATTTAAGAAAAAAACTCAATTCTGTTGTTTAGAAAAACATTTGCTAAAGTTTTAAAAGTCCACTGTTTGTCTTGTGCGTGTTTTTCTTTTTTCTTTTTTTTATAAATCTGCACATCTGGACGAACATCCCACTGGGTCAAAAGTGTCTTTTATCCACCGAGGTCTGTTCTTTTTGTCTTCGGAGGCCTTTCACATTCTGTCTGTGCTCCACTTTATTACAGAATCCATTAAACCCAGTGGAGTAAAGGGGATGTAAGCTGTGTGGACATTTTTGTGTGATGCAGTCTTTCAGACAGCTGCGTTAAATCAGTTGGGTTATATATCCCATCTGCAAAAAAAAAGCCCAAAAAACATCCATAATCTGCAAAGATCCATCAATACTGTTAGGACATAAACAGATCCTCACTTCCAGATAAATCTGGGTCTCAGTTTAGAGCTGTTTTAATCTGCAAACTTTATAGTAAAGTAAGCTATCCTGGATCTATAGATTTAGATTTAATTTACAGTCCAGAAGTTTGGGATACATGTTTGTGGAAACAGTATTTCTCTTAGTAAAAGTTATGGCAAAGTCTCAATGGTAGTCAAAGTGAGTCTTGTCAACAGAATCCCAGCATGACTTTTATGGATGAAAGCTCTTTTAGAGTTCAGCTGGAAGGCTAAACGTTTTAATAAGTAAATTCTGGAGGAAATGAGCTACAATATGGGAAGGAAATAGATCTTGCTGGAACAAATTACATAAAAACTTGGTAGAAAATGTTTTTCTGATTAGAAATTGTTGTGTCATAGCCAATACAAACTGCTGCTAGAATCACACAGACGTGCAGTACTCCAGTGTGGTGTACTGTATGTCTGAGACGGGGATGCTTCAAAGACAGTTTTTACAAGTCTAAAGGAAGAAAGTCCAAAAAAGGATCTGAAGCCTGTCGTCCTCATGTCAAGCCAAATTCTGTCCCTAAAAAATTGGCTGTGAAATTGGCTTTATCCTCTTTATTGAAATTAACCATGTTAAGAAGGAAGCAGACATTGTTTTATGGTTTGATAGTAAAGTTCTACAGATATGATTATATCTGGCATTTGACGGGGATCCAAGAATGTGCTAAACACTCATTCTTGTTCACACTGGATAAGCAGGGAGGGGCTTCTTCTTTTACTACTAGTTACTAGCGCATGTCTGCCACCTACAGTTATAAAGGCTTGGTCTGAAACGGTGCCAACCTTTTCTTTCACGGCTCTTTCCAAATATAAAAGATTTGAAGAGATTGAATTCTGGCAGAGGAAAAACATTGATTATTAATTTCTCCTCTATGATCAATTCTTAAACAGTTGACCCTTGGGTGAATGAAAAAGGACGCCATCCATATGTCACTAAGGAAACTGAGTCCCTGATTGGTCAAAGTTCAACTGGTGTAACTTTCAACCTGTGTTCAATGGTCACGCGCTTCGTATTTAGAGCTTGAATACTCTTTAAAAAATGTGTAGCTATAAGTAAACGCAAGCAAAGTGGAGGTTTACATAGACCTTTCAATGGACTTCTGTTGCCGAGAGCGATGTGAGGACTCACTCTAATTAAAATTGTATTTTCGTAGCCTTTTTCTCATGATGGGGAGACATGTATAAAATAATTTAAGATAAAAGATGTATCTCTGAGTATTTCATTATTTAAACTGTGTTGGATCAGAAGCAGATTAAAGCCCACCCTTTGAAAAAGCTTAGGTTTGTGACACAGAAGCTGTCAGGGATGGTGGTGGAGGACCCAAATGCAGGAGACCAGACTTGGTGGCAGAAACATAAACGTTTACTAAATCAACTTAAACAGAGCAAAACCAGGAGAACAAACCAGTGAGGTGACAAAACATAGATGAGCAGATGGCCTGACAATGAGAACTGAAAACCAGACACTTAAATACACTGAGGTTGATTAACTAAATGAAGACAGCTGTGGATGGTTAACCTGAATGTGGTGAGACTGACAGGGAAAACAGAACATGACAAAACCAAAGCACTGAATCATGACAGGAGCTACGATGGGCAGGCCAAAGTCTCCCTGCTCCGCTACAATTCTCAATCATCCACTTGCAGACAAATAGATCTATTAGCTTCTCAATTTTCCTTTTCTGAGCTGGAATGTGGCTAAAAACTGTACGGCTGGATATAGCATTGATATTGCTCACCATTTTTATTTGTTAAGGAGTTGTAAGCTAGTGGGAGAGAGTATAAACAAAGGAATGATGGGATATTATTGTAGTGTTACTTCCTAATGAACTCCTGCTGCTCTGCAGAAATTATGTCTCAAAAACGACAGACTAAAAACAACAGAATCATAATTAAAAGACCACTGGGAACGATTCTACAATAGAAAAAAATATAGTGAGAGTCGGACTTTAAACATAAAATCAAGTAAAATAAATGATAAACATTCACAAATCTTCAGCTTCAGGCCTTTGAAAGGTATCTAGGTCTTCACTGTGATTTATGGTTAGGTCACGAGTTCAAATCCCCACCTCTAAAAAGCATGTTCCATAAAGACAAGCTAATGCCAGTTTCATTATCTCGTCCATATATTCTCCCCTGTTTGTCTCTGTCAGTCCTATAGTTACAACAGGTCAGTCATGCTGCTTCCAATAACAAAAATAGTGAACCCTCCCTATACTTTCCCAGGGAAGTCAGCACTCCCTGAGAGAACGTTCAACCTCTGCAGTGAAATTTGAAAGGAAGAACGTTGCATGTTTGTCTGCACATCTGCTGCATCACCAATGGTAGAGCAAAGGTTTCAGGTCAACTGCAATCAAACTGAGTCTGTACTTCTTCAAATATTGATTTACAATATTTCAAAATGATGGAACTCTCAGTTGAGCAGATTGAATACTTTGTGTATCCTCATCATAATAATCTTGCACAACAGCTTCATTTAAAATTTCTATCTTAACTCAGCTTTAAGGAGCAACACAAGCAGACTGCCATCTCTCCCAATTACACTCCAACTGATGCCTGCCTTCTTTGTTATATAATGAGGCCATATGCTTCCAATCCAAAAGAGCAAGAATTCAGCAGGAACCCTTATCTTCCCGAACAGATAAACATGTGAAGGGGACGGCTCATCCCCACCAGAGTGTTTGTTTAAAAACGGCCCCTCAGATGTTAAATGGACAAATAATTGAGAGGAAGGATATGATAGTGCACAAGTACACAACTGTCCTCCAGAGGTATTTCTAATGTTCGGGGAACATTCATCACAGGAGGCGGTTGTCATGACTCCAGGTTTTTGGGAAGCGTTTGGAGAGGGAAAGCTTTCCGTCTGGATTTGCAGTCACAACTTGATTTTTTGTGTAGGTTTGCACAATTCCTTCAGTCCTCTCAGATTCCTGTAGTTTTACGATAGAAATAACATTCCAGTGGAAACGGCGCAGTGACCTGCACTTTCATGCAATGGTGTCGGAGCGATGGCGTCTGTTCCTGTCGAGTTTTCTACTGCAGCAGAAAGCAGAGGGAGAACTGAAGGTTTCAGCTGAACATGTGCAATCTGACCAGCTGCGTTTTCACAGAGATGAGGGTCGATCTGAGGGGAACTGCAAAAGAGACGTGTTTTTGCTGGTCTCGTCTGCAGGGACTTACCGTCTGGGTATTTGTTATTTAAGTCAACAACGAGCCGCAAAACAGTCCTTCATTTGCACGCACAGCCAATCAGATGCATCTGTTTTTTAATTTATCCTTTTAATAAAACAAAGAACTACAGAAAAAATCCTTTACATGCCTGTTTTTTGTAACACAGGAAGAATTTGGAGTCAAATTGAACTTTTTTGGTAAGTTTTATGTATTTTTTTGTGTAAAGCAAGACTCACAGGCCTAAAAAACTTCTTAGTGATAATCCGTCAGGACGGCCTCAAAGGGCTGCTGGTGTTCCAGTAGTTCATCACAAAAGTGTTGCAACACATGTGTGAAGAATATTATTGCTGATGTTGATTTATGACTTCTGTCGACAGCTTTCACAGCTGCTTTCTGTAAGACACACACTCCTGCATCATGCTTTACTGGAAGTACATTTAACAATATGACTGCAGTTAAATGATATTAAACTGAGGGAGTTGGAGCTTTTAAAAGCAATTCATACAAACACAACTACATTTTTCAAAGTTTCAGAGTTTTTTTCTTTATTTTTCTGCTTAAAGTTCCACTGCAAGCATCTTTTCATTTATTGTTAAAGTGTTCCCAGAGGTCTTTTAATTATGATTGTGTTGTTTTTAGCCATAATAATAAGATTTAGTAAAACACTTTCTAGGACATAGTTTCTGAAATTAATCAGAAATCCACCTCTGAGTGGTGGGCAGAACTATTGGTGCCTAGTCAGCTTGCACTCATTTCCCATTATCCCGTTGTTTGCACTCTCCCCTTCTACCTTACTGTCCCTCACTGCCCCAACCTAACATTGTTGGAGCAACAATACTGGCGAGCAGTATTGTAGCTCACCAGCTGTATAGTTTGACAAGATGCCAGCTCAGTTGAATAAAATGAAGACAAACATGGATCTCTTTGTCTGCAAATGGATGCATCAGAATAGAGCAGAGCAGGCCGACTGTAGCGCCTTCGTCACATCTATAACCTTTTTCAATTGCATTTCTTTGCCTCCTCCTGATTCACAGTGATTTGAATAAAGAAATACTCAGAAACATAATTTTAAGCTTAATTTTTTTAAATATACACTGCTCACAAAAATTAAAGGAGCACTTTAAATAAACACATTAGATCCATCAGATCTCAACACGAAGTTGGATATCTATGCAAATAACGACAGGGCAGTGTCTTAGGAACAAAAGGATGCCAAGTCTTAAAATGGAAATCAAGTCTACAGAGGCTCAATTGTGTAGACACCATCAAATCAGAGTGAAATGAAGATGTGGCAGGCTAGTCCATTTTTTCCAAAACTTAATTTCTGCAACTCAAAATGCTTTTCAGTATCTTGTGTGACCCCCACGAGCTTGTATGCATGCTTGACAACATCACGGCATGCTCCTAATGAGACGACGAATGGTGTCTTGTGGCATTTCCTCCCAGATCTGTGTGAGGACATCCCTGAGCTGTTGTACAGTCTGAGGAACAATCTGGTGGTGCCTAATGGACCCAAACATAATGTCCCAGAGATGTTCCATTGGGTTTAAGTCAGGGGATCATGAAGGCCATTCAATTGTTTCAATTCCTTCATCCTCCAGGTACTGCCTGCATACTCTTGCCACGTGAGGCCGGGCATTGTCATGCATTAGGAGGAAACCAGGACCTACTGCACCAGTGTAGGGTCTGACAATGGGTTCAAGGATTTCATCTGGATACCTTATGGCAGACAGAACACCGTTTCCAAGGCAGTAGAGGTCTGTGTGTCCCTCCATGGATATGCCTCCCCAGACCATCACTGACCCACCACCAAACCTGTCATGTTGAACCACGTTGCAGGCAGCATAACGTTCTCCTCGTCTTCTCCAGACTCTTTCACGTCTATCGCAGGTGCTCAGGGTGAATCTGCTCTCGTCTGTGAAAAGTACAGGGCGCCAGTGGCGGACTTGCCAATTCTGGAGTTCTTGAGCAAATGCCAGTGGAGCTCCACGGTGCTGGACAGTGAGCACAGGGCCCACTACAGGACATGGGGCCCTCAGACCACCTTCATGAAGTCTGTTCCTGAGTCATTTGGGTAGAGACATTCACACCAACTGCCCAATAAAAAAGTGTTCCTTTAATTTTTGAGAGCAGTATATATGTCTTCCATCATCATTAGAAATTGTACTAGAACATGTTAAAAAAATTTTTTTTCAGGGTGTAACCGGGAGTTGTAACGGTATGGGCACTAGGACCCTGAAAATAGCTTGACACCAGGTGTGTGCTCTCCGGTGCTGATGAGGACGCTATTTACTGACTCAATGCGCAGCCGTGCTCACTTAGAACGCCGCTGTCATTTAGCGTGTCGGGCCAACCAAGCTTATGTTGGTAGCTCCCTCGGGATGTGGCCCGTGCAGTGAACATCGAGTCAAAAACGTAAGCTGCCAGAAACTTTCTCTCAAGCAATCCAACATGAACCCTATTTAGCTTGTATAGCTCCCTGATGATCATTCTGTCTCAGGATTGTGTGTGCGTTGCAAGCCCCCGCCCTTCGGATAGGGTGGTGCGTGGAACGCGGGATTGAACGTGAGCGGTTTTAAATTATTTTAGCCTTTTTAGATTTTTAGTTACCAAATTTGTTTTTAATTAAATTGTGTTTTTAGAAACTTGTGGTGTGATTAAGCCCCACTGTCTGGAACTGTTGTGGGAGGAAAGTCGTATGACTTGCTGTAAGTGTTTTCACTTCATTGCTCTTTTCTCCCTCATGTTTTGATGTGCTTTTTTTAATGTGCACTTTGTGTTTCCAGTACGAGTTGGTTGCTTTTAATCTGCCACTATTTTATACCACTACATTTTTATTTTATCTTTGTATTTTACTGTGCCACTCTTTTATTAGTTTTAAATCATTTTTATCCTGGGCCTTTCAGCCCCAGTTTTATAAAACAGTAGTTTTAGTTGTAATTTCTCAAGCTGTTCTTAAGTGTGTGGTTTTATTTGCAGTGTGCCCTTTTTATTTGTTGTGATTTGTTTTATCTGGGCCAGTTGCATTTTAAGTGTGTTTTACAGCTTTGAGTTTTTACTTTTAAACTGCTGTCGGTTTTTGTGCCTTGTGCCGGGCCGAATAAAACTGTTTTAATCTTGCTACTGCCTCCTCCAGTTAATTCTGGACACCTGCATTTCACTGTGCAGTCACATTACGCTTTTCACGACTGCTACAGATTTGGCGTTGTTGGCAGGATAGAGGCTTTATAGTAGCATTTTTATTTTGTGTGAGTGGCTTTTAAGTAGTGGGATAAATAGTGGCAGGTTGGAGCCGTCGGGGACCCGCCTACAGACCCAGCTATCTACTACGCCGGTGAATGGACAACATGGAGCAACTCCAAACCTTGCTGGAACAGGTGCAGCAGCTGAAGGCATCCAATGAAAAGTTACAAGCCCAGCTGCAAGCACAAAGTAAGGCACCTGATCCCCCGTCTGGACCTGAGACTGTAAACAATGCGTCCAGTGGAAGCCTGCAAGATGAAGCTGTTGGAGTTCGCTATGTGTATGTACCAAAAGAACGCAAATGTCCTAAGTTCACTGGTAAAATGTCTATTGATCAGCTGACTGTAGAGCAATGGGTTGAAGAAGTACGTAAATGTCTTCAGGTCAGGCCCATGTCCCTGGCTGAACAGCTTTTGTTTATTAAGGATCATCTAGAGGGTGGTGCCAAAAACGAAGTTGACTTTTACCCTCTAGAATGCAGAGACACCCCAGAAAAGCTGTTTACAGTACTGACTAAAAACTACAGTTGTGCACAGTCATACGTTGCAGCTCAATTACAACTGTTCCAACGTACTCAGCGTGAAGGGGAATCGCTTCGGGAGTACTCTCACGCGCTGAAGTCTCTGATGGATGTAGCGGTGCGTAAAACCCCGGGTGGTATCCCCATCATGACATGATCCTTCGGGACCAATTCATCGAGCGTGTTGTAGATGACTCGCTTCGTCGAGAGTTGAAACAGTGTGTGCTTAAAACTCCGCGGCTGTCTTTTCTTGACCTTCGTGAGGTAGCGCTAAATTGGGCAGAAGCCAGTCGGCCTGGCAGTAGAAATCGTGCTCGGGCTCTTTTGTGTGATTCTCAGTGTGCGGACATCAGAGAAGCAAATGCTAGTACCGTCCCAGTTAACACAACGGATGAAATTGCTCAAATTAAGCAATCCCATAGACAGCAAGCCCAACTTGACACCATTTTGCAGCACCTTACTGCGCAGCCTCTTCATCCCAGTCAAAGTAACGGTGCTGTTAATCCCTCGACACGGTTCCGCGGTTCTACAGATAAGCCAATCTGCCATCGCTGTAGTAAACCGGGTCATATAGCCAGATTTTGTCGGGTTAACCTGAAGAGTATAAGCCGCCGCTCACCACAGATCACTGAAGCTGCCTTCAGTAACCAAATGGTGGGAAATAGTTCTGACAGTCAATCGTCGGAAAACTAAACCCCACTGGTACTGAGAGCCAAGTACCAGAGGCGGGATGCCCAGGCTCAATTGAAAGTGAGGTGACAGAGTCCTCTCATCTGGTGGCAAACTGTCCTGTGGTAGAAGTGTGTATGGGAGGCATAAAGGTCCCCTGTTTATTAGACACTGGGTCAATGGTGACTACAATCAAAGAGAGCTTCTTTGAAAAATATTTTAAACCACTGGGGTTGGACCACTGAAGGCATGCCATTGGCTGCGGCTTAAAGCCGCAAATGGGTTGCAAATCCTTATAAAGGTTATATGGAGCTCTCAGTCAACGTCTTGGTCAAACTCTGAATAAGATGGGTGTCCTAGTGGTGGAAGACCCCCAAATGAGTCTGTTGAAAATCAGACTGCTGCACCTGGCTTGTTGGGCATGAACATTATTCGTCATTGTTATGGTTCACTTTTTGATCAGTTCGGTCCAAACCTTTTCAACTCACCTATCCTTTCGAGCTGCTGACAGGGAATGGAGGCAGACTTTAGCAAAATGCCACTCCATGGAAATGTTGAACTCCCATGGCAACCTAGGTAAAGCTAAAGTTTATGGTCAAGCAGTTCGCGTCCCAGCTGGTTCCTTAAAATGGATCAGTACAACCTGCCCTGCTGCTGCCAATCTGTCATTGCCATCTGTTTTACTCGAACCCTTGGCAGGAGTGAGCCAACTACCTGCCGGGCTTCTTGTGTCCTCTGCTCTCCTGTCTATTCACCAGGGTGTTGTAGAGGTCCCAGTAGTCAACGTGGGTTCTGAGGATGTTTGGCTGCCAGCCCTCACGCAACTAGGGGAGTTGCATGTAGTTGACCCTGTGCAACTGGGAAACATGGTGGTGTCCGAGGAGGGGAAGGCCAGAACACAGTGGCGGTGATCCGCCAAGTGAGTGCAAATCCAACAGAACTGCTTGATTTGAAAAATGTTTCTTGGCCAAACTTGTCCCCATCACAAGTAGAACAGGTGTCTGAGCTTTTGAAAACTCATAGTGACGTTTTTAGCCGGGGTGAAGGAGATTTGGGGTGCACTACGTTAGTGGAGCATGAGATCCACCTTGAGGATGAGGCCCCTGTGCGGCAACGGTACCGTCGCCTCCCCCATCGCAGTATGAGCAGGTCAAGGCCCATATTCAAGAACTTTGGATAGGGGGGTGGTGAGGCCAAGCTGCAGTCCATTTTCTTCTCCCATCGTGGTTGTTTTTAAGAAAACTGGAGAAATGAGACTGTGTGTGGACTACAGGTTGTTGAACGCCAAGACGCGAAAGGACGCCTACCCTCTGCCGCGAATTGAAGAGACCTTGGATGCTCTCACGGGTGCCCAGTGGTTCTCAACTTTAGACCTTGCTAGCGGCTATAACCAGGTACCTGTTGCAGAGAAAGATAGAGCAAAGACAGCTTTTTGTACGCCCTTTGGCCTTTTTGAATTTAACCGCATGCCCTTTGGGCTATGCAATGCACCAAGTACTTTTCAAAGGTTAATGGAGCGCATCTTTGGTGATCAAAGCTTTTCAATCTTTGCTTTTATATTTGGATGACATTGTAATTTTTTCATCCTCCTTTGAGCAACACCTCCAGCGACTTGACCTGGTCCTGTCTCGTCTTAAAACACACAATTTAAAGTTGAGGCTAGACAAATGCCATTTCTTTCAGAGCGAGGTCAAATATCTAGGTCATGTGATTTCAGCGGCAGAGTTGCTACTGACCCGTCAAAAATCAGCGCAGTGGGCACCAGCCGAGGCCAACCACTTGTACAGAGCTACAGTCGTTTCTTGGTTTTGCCTCCTATTACCGCCGTTTTGTTGAAGGGTTTGCTGCACATGCTGCCCCCTTCATAAGCTGTCTGCAGCTCTGGGGGCACCAAGAAAAAGAGAGCTGCAGGGAAAGTAGCCATTGCTGATCTCTGGAAGGAAGACTGTGAGCAGGCCTTCCAAAATTTGAAACGAATGCTTGTGAATGCACCTGTGCTGGGCTATGCAGATTTTTCAAGGCCATTCATTTTGGAAATTGATGCGAGTCATGCAGGGTTAGGAGCAGTTTTGTCACAGGATCAGGATGGAGGACGAAGGCCGATTGCTTTTGCGAGCAGAGGGCTGAGACCTACTGAGAGGAACATGTCCAACTACAGTTCCAGGAAGCTGGAGTTTTTAGCCCTCAAGTGGGCTGTGACTCAGAAGTTCAGGGAGTATTTGTTAGGTAACAAGTTTGTTGTGTTCACTGACAACAACCCACTTAGTTACCTGCAAACGGCAAACCTTAGCGCTGTGGAGCAACGCTGGGTCTCGGAGCTGGCCGTATTTAACTTTGAAATTAAGTACCGCCCAGGCCCAGCTAACCGGAATGCTGATGCCCTGTCGCGTCAAGCGCAGCCTCTAAGCATATCCTCAGTCGCTCCCGGTCTGGCTGTCCCAGAGGAAGCCCGACGAGCCCAATTCCCCCCTTGCTTGGTTGATGGTTCTAGCTATGCAATTGCTGCTCTCCCTATCCGACCCAAAGCTGACTTGTTGACACTGCAAGCTGCAGACCCTGTCATTGGCCCGTTCCTTAAGTTCTGGAACAGACGACGGCCCCCTTCTGGGCCTGAGCTGAAAGAAGCAAGCAAGGAATTAAAGAAACTGGCACAACAATGGTCCCGAATGGCTGCAAAAGATGGTGTTTTGTATCGCCAATTTCAGCCCCCAGGGAAGGAGCATGTTTTTCAGCTCCTACTGCCCAAATGCCTGCAGGTGGAAGTCCTAAAGGGTCTTCATGATGACCATGGCCATCAGGGCATTGACCGCACCACTAGCCTGGTACAGCAGCGATGCTACTGGCCTTTTGGGACGTGACATTGAACAATATATCCGACAATGTCAAAGATGCACTTTGGCCAAAGCAGTACAGCCTAAGGTTCGTACTTTCAGGGGAAGCCTGACTGCATCTAAACCGCTCGAAATTGTGGCCATAGACTTCACTGTCTTAGACAAGGCATCTGATGGTAGGGAAAATGTCCTGGTGGTCACCGACGTTTTTTCTAAATTCGCGCAGGCCTACGCAACTCGTGACCAGCGAGCGAGCACAGTAGCCAAGATCCTCACTGAAAACTGGTTTTACACATATGGAGTCCCTAAAAGGATCCATAGTGATCAAGGAAAGAATTTTGAGGGGGACTTGTTGAGGCGTCTGTGTAGCCTTTATGGTGTGGAAAAGAGTAGGACAACTCCTTACCACCCTGAGGGCAACGGACAGTGTGAAAGGTTCAATAGGACGTTACATGATCTACTGCGCACTCTTCCCCCAGAGAGCAAAAAGAGATGGCCCAGCATTTGCCTGAAGTCCTATACGCGTACAACACCACTGAACACCAGTCTACGGGTTTTTCACCCTATGAGTTAATGTTTGGCCAGCAACCCAGATTGCCGGTAGATTTTCTGCTAGGCACTACACATGACGACCCAACCACTCGTCCTGTACAGGACTGGGTAGAGGAACATCGCGGCACCCTGACCTCGGTTTATGCCAAGGCCAAGGATAAGTTGCAGCTAGCAACAGAGAGGCGGAATAGGCATTATCAACCAAATACAACAAACATTCTTTCACCAGGAACACTGGTGTACAGAAAGAGCCACCCCCTAGGCCGTCATAAAATACAGGATGCATGGGACCCCACAGTGTACACAGTGGTTAAAACTCTTGACCCAGAGGGCAGAGTATATCAGATCTGTCCCCGTGATGCAGGAGGACCAGCAAAGAATGTTAATCGGGTTGAATTGAAGGTATTGCCTTTTGCCTCTTCCCAGCCATGTCTAAATGAACTGCTTCCAGACCCTGGCATTCACGATGATCTTCCCCAAGAGACCTCATTTGATTCAGTTGATGAGGGTGATGAAGCAGTTGTTGTCACTCTAGCTCCAAGGTCACAGAGTGTAGGGACACGCCCCTTTCCGGCAGCTGAGGCAGTGGCCACAGGCGAAGTAACCCATAGCCCCCCACGATCCACCGATTCTGCACGTGTGGCTGGATATGAGCAGCCGAGCTCTCCATCTCCTGGCGGGTCAGACTCAGCAGAGCCAAGCTCGAGTCAGGGAAGGCCCCGTAGAGCGACGGCTGGGCAGCACAGAAATGTACACCATCTCCCAAGATCGGCCAATCAATCCATGGTGACTACGGTCATATTTCGCCCTTGGGTTTGACCGTCACCGAGACGGTGACTTTCCAAACAGGGTCAGGTGTAACCGGGAGTTGTAACGGTATGGGCACTAGGACCCTGAAAATAGCTTGACACCAGGTGTGTGCTCTCCGGTGCTGATGAGGACGCTATTTACTGACTCAATGCGCAGCCGTGCTCACTTAGAACGCCGCTGTCATTTAGCGTGTCGGGCCAACCAAGCTTATGTTGGTGAGCTCCCTCGGGGATGTGGCCGTGCAGTGAACATCGAGTCCAAAACGTAAGCTGCCAGAAACTTTCTCTCAAGCAATCCAACATGAACCCTATTTAGCTTGTATAGCTCCCTGATGATCATTCTGTCTCAGGATTGTGTGTGCCGTTGCAAGCCCCCGCCCGGATAGGGTGGTGCGTGGAACGCGGGATTGAACGTGAGCGGTTTTAAATTATTTTAGCCTTTTTAGATTTTTAGTTACCAAATTTGTTTTTAATTAAATTGTGTTTTTAGAAACTTGTGGTGTGATTAAGCCCCACTGTCTGGAACTGTTGTGGGAGGAAAGTCGTATGACTTGCTGTAAGTGTTTTCACTTCATTGCTCTTTTCTCCCTCATGTTTTGATGTGCTTTTTTTAATGTGCACTTTGTGTTTCCAGTACGAGTTGGTTGCTTTTAATCTGCCACTATTTTATACCACTACATTTTTATTTTATCTTTGTATTTTACTGTGCCACTCTTTTATTAGTTTTAAATCATTTTTATCCTGGGCCTTTCAGCCCCAGTTTTATAAAACAGTAGTTTTAGTTGTAATTTCTCAAGCTGTTCTTAAGTGTGTGGTTTTATTTGCAGTGTGCCCTTTTTATTTGTTGTGATTTGTTTTATCTGGGCCAGTTGCATTTTAAGTGTGTTTTACAGCTTTGAGTTTTTACTTTTAAACTGCTGTCGGTTTTTGTGCCTTGTGCCGGGCCGAATAAAACTGTTTTAATCTTGCTACTGCCTCCTCCAGTTAATTCTGGACACCTGCATTTCACTGTGCAGTCACATTACGCTTTTCACGACTGCTACAAGAGTATTTAAAAAATTGCAAAAAAAGTAACAAAATAGTCACAAAACATGTCCATTGAATTTGTAAGTTACAAAAATATAAATTGAAGCTATTTGAACACAACAACTCAAAACTCATCACATTGGCTAATGATGTGAGAGAAAACACACAGTAAGTCAGTTCAGAGAGCACTGGTCTGTGAGGCCTTACAGTGGATGGAAATCTGAGAGGAAGAGTTTGTGTGAGAGGAGGTCGAGGTGGTCAGCCCAGACAAAGAAAAGTAATATTTGATGAAATCAGAGCTACTATGATTATCCGTGTTCTTGTCCATAGTATGAGGATGAAGGAGACTGGACAAAGGGGACAACCAAACATGAATATGTTCACTGACATCACTGATTCACCTACAGTCAATAAAAAACGTTTAAATCTTCAGCTTCATGTCCTGAGCATTGTACTTTCTATTTTTCTACATAGTGTTTAGTGACTGTTCAATGTTGAATTTCATTTTGACTGACTCGGGGCCTCCACATGACAACAAAGTTCAGTTTTGAGCACAAATTGAACTATTTTGAGGTGAATGCAAGGTTTTGCAAGAAGAGTCTGAGGTTTTGTGAATGTAGCTTGTAAATTTGGTTTGGTGTTCACAGTTTAGAGAAAAGGAGAGCAGCTTTCAAGAAAAGTGTCTTAACAATCGAGTAAAACTGTTAAGAAAAACAGAATTTTCTTCCTTTTCGTCAAACTTCCTCCTAAGTTTTGAATCATTCAATGTTTCAAAGCATCTCCACAGCAAACTGAAACTTTCACAACACCCTGCAAAGATCAGATTCAGCACTTCTGCAAGCCGACCCCAGGTCATCCCGGTGTTCTGTGCGTGTCCGAAACCTGCTTTAACTACAAGCTGCCATCCAACAAGCTCAGCTGCTAATGTCTTGCTTTTCTAACTTCTCACTTTCTATGGAGTCTTAATTTCCTGTGAGTCAAATGTGATGTGGATCACCTGAACCTCTGCAGCGTGTGAACAGGTGAAGGCGGTCCGGCTCAGTAACAGGCTGACGCTCTCTCTGCCTGATGTCATCTGTTGGATCCCTGCAGGGCATGACAAGCTGTGTAATTACAGGGGATGGAGTTAGACATCAAACAAGTACAAGCACACAAATGCATGCTCACACTCGGATGATATCACTCTTGTTTACTTGAAGCCATCTGTTCAAAAAGGACAACAAAGATCTGGGAGTTTGCGATTGTGCAAACCCACTTTAATACAGTTTATATGAATTTTAGTACTATTTTTGAATTAAACTCTTGTAGCTTGATAGCACTAAGTCATTTTTTTAGAAGAATTTTAACTCCTGGTTTGCAGTGTTAAGCTGTGGGTGAGTCTTTGACCAGAAATGGCTGAAGGAAGGAAAGTTCTCAATGTTTTCTTCATTCAGAGACGTTTTCTGCTGGGAAATAATGTAACAAGGTCTGTCAGTGTGCCCGTCCACAGACTGTGAGTCATTCCTTCACAGGACTTTGTCATGCAGCTTTCCCTTTAGGTGATTCATGACCAACCAGGAACATTATCGCAGCCACGGCCAAAAACCCTCCGGAGAGGATTTGTTCTTTACACCGCGATTTGTACGTCCCATGGGTGACCGCGGTCACGTTCATGCAGAAAATTCACTCAAGGCCTAATAGGCCGAGGCTCAAGTGTTTGGCTCTCTGTTGCACATCCAATAAAACATTAAGGCATTTCCTTTGGAAAATAGCACTTTGGCAAAAGCCACGAGGAGGAGAAACGCCGAGCCAAAAAGGAGGCACATACCAAAAAAGGTAGGAAGAGAGAGGCCAACAGAGAAAGGTGAAAACGGGAATAATAGGATCGTATAACTAAATGGCCTGAAATTCTCACACATAGAGTTGTTTAAGAATGTTGTAATGTTACTGTTCCTGCTTTATCTTTGCTCTGATGCAGTTTGGATGACTGACTTTTGCCCCAAAACCCATTAAAATAAAGATTTTTTACAAACCCTCTCCTGTACTTTTTTTTAATATCAGCAGTGCACAACACATTCTGTAAACCTCAGGAATGCATTTTAGTCTAAATTTGAAACACATGCTGAAATATATGTTATTAGGTAATATAGAACTCTATAGACTCTTGCTGCTGACCAATGATTCTACTGCTAATTTTAACGATTTGGTTAAGGGTATTACATGCGTGAGACTGAGTGAACCAATAATGTTAAATGTGAGGATAGACTGTATAAAGCATTGATAAAAAACTGTGAGAAGTGATTGATGGACCTGTACTTTGCGATGTTTTCGAAGATAAAAAAAAGACGCTGTTGACATTTGAGAATATGTTTTCAGTGTTGAGTTGAAAAGTGAGTTTGACATCAATTATGGTGCAGAGATATTTGTATGAGTGAACCCTCTCTATTGCTTCATTATTAACAGTGAGAGTGGGAGAGGTGAAAGGACCACGATGGAAGAGAATGACCATTTCTTTGGTTTTTGTTATGTTTAAGTCCAAGCAGTTGTTCCAGTGCCATAGTGAGAGAGAGTCCAGTTCACTCTGGATTCAATGGATTTGTCTTTAATTCTTGTTTACTTGTTTATTTGTTCAAATATTTAAATTACACTTGATTATCTCGCAAGAAACTGAAGGAATCTGGAAAACTTCACCTGCACTGTTCAGTACCACGTATTTATCTCTGAGTCACACTGGTGGAGGTTTTGGCTAAAGATGTTCTGGATCGGAAAAGTTTTTGCTCATCTAAAATCTGCAATCAAGTAAGGAAATACCTTGCAGCTTGTGCTGACTCTATAGTATCTTCTAATGTTGACGTTTTCTGAAGACACAGAACTTCTAACGTCTTTGTAGTTTTGCCAGTGCAGATAAAACGGCGTTATACCCGTGGTGTTAGCTGCTGGAGTCATTTCAAGGTGTGACCTGTGAGCCAGACTGGCACTGACAGCCCTGTGCTCCTTCACAGCTGTTCTGCCTCCACCACAGCTTGACTCAGGCTTCCCAGCCCACTGGGTTCATGTTGGCACAGCTCACACGGCCGTCAGAGGGTTATTTCAAGTAGCGATGGTAAAACACACAGTTTAACGGCTGGTGTCTGAAAATCAAAGCTCGCAAATTCCATTTTTTTTTCTATAAATCACAGAGAGTACTTTAATTCTGCTTCCTTTACACGTATTTTGCTGAAACCACATGCATGGTGAAAATGTTTGAAGGGCCCAAGGTAAACATGAGTGATGTTTACCGGCTGTGTTTGCTGAAGTGTCTGTGGAGTTCTATGCTAAAGTCTGACCACGCGGATGTAGACTTCTGTTACTCATCAAACTGACCTCTGTCGGGCTACAGGTTTTCTTCTGGTAATTCAAACTGTTTTTTGTGGTTACCTGTCATGTCACGATAAAAAAGCTTCAGGGTTGGTCATCCATTTCCCAAAACAGTCTGAGTTCACCTGGGATGAAGGAGGAGCAAGGTACACAGTCCTTTAACACATGGCCTCAGGTGAGCTGGCATCTCCATGCAGTCTAGACAGGAATGAGTGAGTAATGGGGACGCTGGCAAACAGGCACACTTAAATAATATTTTCATCACAGCTTTGGGAAGTATCTGAGTGGAGCTGATTGTTTTGGGACATTCAAGGCAGAAAGCTCTAATTTATCACATATCTGTGTTAAACTGTCATCTCAAAAACCAACATGCACAAAAGTAAACAAATTATTCAAATGTGCTTAATTTGAGTGGTACAAATTAGTGTTAAAGTTGTATCTGCGTCACCTCATGGTTTTCTTTCAGGAACTGCAGCTTTTTTTTTTTTTTTTAGTCAGGAACAGCTTTCTCCTCCTGTAACGCCTCTCTGTCTGCTTCCAGCAGGATCTTCTGAGGACATCAAGAGATGACGGGAAAGTCAGGTTGTGGTGAGGAGGTCAAACACCCTACTCACATCTCAGTCTCACACCAGAGATGTGAGAAATTGAGCTGACTGGTCCTTTGCTTACTGTAAAAAAAAAAAAAATCTTACTTAAAAAAAAGTCTGTTTTTCTTTGTAAAAACAAATATTCCTGTTAATAAATCTATAGGCTATTTCCTCGTTTAATTGTTTTGAAGACTATTTTAAGTTGTCAATTTTTTTTCAAAAAGCTAAAGCATTTAGGTCAATTTTACATGTTTTTTTAAAATAAATTGTGTGCATTGTTATTAAATAAAGGCATAGTGGTTTCAATAACCGCAATAATTAGGTATACAATCTAACATAATTAAATTCTAAACAATTTAACCTTCTTGGAATTAGACCCCACTTTAGCGGGAGAGCGTGTATACAGATGGATGATGGGAAATGGAGGCTGGTTTACTCTGTGCTACAGTCCTGCCCACAACTCAGAAGCAAATCTCTATTGAACTACTGCCGCTCTGACAGATACTCTGTCCTAGAAAATGTTTTAATTCGTTCATTTTTTTGGCAAAAAAAACAATTATAAACAAAATACCACTATGTCCCAGAAAACAATACATTAAAAAATATTTTTGCACAATCCTAATTAAAAGACCATTGGGAACACTTTTTACTCTTGTGTTCTATTTGGGGTCCAAATGACCCAACCCTTATGTTGATGCGTGATCGCTTCCATGACAAAGGTGGAAAGGGTTTTACGTCTGACGTTAGTGACGATGAACATCCAGTATGCTTGCTGTCTTGTGGGGTCCAGATGACCCTACTTTTAATGTAAACATGTCTAGGATAGCAGAAGGGTTAAAATAGATCAAAACATTAATGGAGTGAGATCTTCTCATTTTTTTTCTGCCCTATCCATGATTATGAATGTTGTTGCCTCTCCACTACCATCTAAAATCATGATTTCAATAAGCTGATCAGCTGTGGTCACAGTTTTAGAGATCAATCAGTCTTGGTTGACACGGCAACAGGATGAGAGACAGATGCTTTCACAGTGTTGCCAAATGTTTGTCAAGCTAATCCTGGAATGCTAACAACCTGCCTTTTTGTTCCAACGCATAAACAAGATGCAGAGTGTTTCTGACACTTTTCCTGTTTGCCTAAAATCCTTTGATTGACTTGTGAGCAAAAATAGCTGATCTTGAGCTGTGGTTAAACTCTGGGTTGTAAATGAACTGATTGAAGCAGGACATTGCATAGAGTTGCTTTTGATCAAGTCCAGTCAGGTTCTTTTCATTGGACTGCAAAACGCAAACACAGACGTGCGACCAGTAAAGATGGAGCTCAGTCACACCTGATGTGAAGCAGAAACCATTGAGAGTGCTTTCCACAGCCCTGACTCAGAAACATGTTAGGTTCACTGTCCTGGAAAGGAAATAACTGCAGGTGTAAACTGGGATAAACTTCAGAGGACACACTGTCTGGAAAGAAGGAAGGACGGACTTTGGATTCACAAAACAAACAAGGACTCAAAGATATTCCTGAGTTCAGATGGGAATTTGGTCAGGAATCAGGACACAAGCTATTTTTTTTTATCTTCTATCTGGGATTTTAGTTCTGAAATTTGCAGGAAAGCTTTCATTTCTAGTTGCAATTTAGATAACCAATATGGCTTTTGTTCACAACAGCAGATAAAAATATTCTGTATAAACGATACCAACTATTCCAGTCAAAGCTAAAAGTAAAGAGTTTGTTTGTCAAACTTCCCAACAGGAACACTTCTAAGAAGTATTAGGGATTTCATTCCTGATCTGCTTCTGGTTCCAAGTTTTGAATGCTTCAAAACAATTATGTGGAAAATCTTGAGCAAAAAAAAGTACTTCAATCAGTCAGAGGTCTTTTTAAAAGCTGACTGTTACAGGAGATTCTTTCTGTCCAACACCTCCAGTCACTCTGAGGGACGATGATGCCATATCTTCTAATTTACCCATAGTGTTTTGAAAAAACTGTTCTCATTTTAAATTGAACTATAAAATGCTTCTTTGAGAAACATATTTCAAATGGTTTGCAAGATTTTTTCCCAATAGACTGTATGTGTCCAGAGTGAGATGAGCCTACGCAGCTTTTAATTAGCTGTGACTTTCTACTCTAAATTTCCAAAGATGCCATTTTAGCTCAGTCTTGCATGATGAATACTTACGAGGTGAGGTCTGCAGCTCCATACATACTATTTGGGATCCTGGAGTTTATCCACCATTTTCTTTTTCATTTAATGCAATAGATTGTTTTAAGTCCCAATCTGATCATCTTTTGATTCATTTTACAAGTGTTCTCTGTGGTCTTTTAATTACGATTTACCATTTTTAGCCAAAAATTGTTTTTTATGACATAGTTTCTACAGAGCATCAGTAGTTCATTAGAAATTTGGCTCTGAGTTGTTGGTGGGATTGTTGGCTTGGAGCAATCCCCACCCCCTCTTCCCATCGTCCATCTGATAACAATGCTGACAACACTGGAGCTATCCAGCCATACAGTCAGATTCCAGCTCAGATGAGGAAAATCGATGTATTTGTCTGCAAGTAGACATATTCGGAATAAAGGGAAGCAGGGAGCTTGCAGCTTGCTGAGTAGCATCCACATCAGATTTTTGTATCTGCTCCTGATTCAAGATTTAACAAATTACTCAGAAATGCAATTTTAAGCTTAATTTTCCTTATACCTGTACTCCATAAAGAGAAAAATGCCACAAGAACATGCTAAAAACACCAAAAATATTATTATTTTATTGGAGTGGGTCTGTAAACCGAGGTTATCTATGGTAAAATACAGGATCCCCAGTTCAAATGTGAACCGAGAATTTGAAACTGACCTGCACCGTTTCTCCCGTGGACAGTGCAGTCAGCTCATCGCATCACTGTGCGAGTGTGATGTGACACAGCACAAACTTCATCTCCACTATTGCTTCTCATGTGTCCATTTGCCCAACCCAGTTTGGTCTCCAGGGTGACTCGTTTTTTGTGGCATTGTGTTGTGGAATGTTTGGCCACTGTGTTGTCAGCGTGTTGGTCTCCTGGAAAGCTTGTCCACTTCATGTCACATCCTGTGCAGAAATTCAGTCTGATTCAGACGTGAGCAATGAAGAGGACGAGGAAGAACGCTGACAGCTCTGGAAGTCTGCTGCTCAGCTGCTTCTGTGTCTGGGGCATGAACCTTTGCATAACTTTGTAATATTTTTACTTCTCTATTTGAGGAGTACAGTGTTCTGGGATGATCTGTGACCTCTGCAAGTCTTGCAATGGAAACTTTTTGCTTGACGTACTTTACAGAACCGTTATGGATGAGTGAATTGGGCTAAATTACTCTCTTTGTCTTTTGGTAACACGAAACCTCCACTTTCTCCTCAGTCATTTCACTTTGATTGAATTCCTCTGCCCCTTCACTCATCTCTAATCCCTCTCTGCCTCCACCTGTTATTCTGTCCAGCTGTGGCCTTCTGCTCCGTCTCTGTGGACTGTCAGTCTGCTGATTGGTGAAGTTCAGGTGGAAAAACACCGTTAGGAAGTAACTGCTCCCAAGACCCCCCATCTGTTTGAAATAGATCAATTTTACAGACACTTTGAAAAAAAAGGACAAAGCAACTCTCAGAGATTTAACACAAGTCTACTTTGCACCACACAAATGAAATTAACCCAGAAGAACCCATAGAGACATCAGTGTACCAAAAATATGTCTGAAAGGTTTTCTGTGGTCAACTTGGTTTGTGGTATTTTCCACATAATTTATTTTTAAGGAAAATGTCTGGGTCTTAATGGGTTAAGAAAACGCATGATTTTTAAAATAACTGGCTGCGCTACATTTTTAAGTTTTAAAATCTGACAAATGTTCTTTGTTTTTTAAAGTCAAGTTTACTTTTCAAAATATTTAGTGCAGCCAATCACTTAAATTTTTTATTTTCTCTATTTTTTTCCTCTTTTATTTATTATTTATTTATTTGACATTTAAATCAAGAATGGGAGGATAAAGCCTTGATGTTTCATCTTGAGATGAAACATCTTGTTTTCGAGAGGGTCCTCCTTTTCAAAAAAATAAAAAGATTAAACAAGAATGGCAGAGAAGAAAAAAAAACTAATTTAGCAATAAGAAACCACAACACTCATATGTGGTTCAATAAAATATGTTAGTAACAGATGGTAAAGAGAAATTTCATTTCAACACTCTGACCAGTGTTTTATATACATATATAATAAGCAAAAAATCTGCACATGTTACAGAAAACCTTCTGAGTATAAAAGTTTAAGGAATTTAAAAATGCTTAATGCAGTCATGGCTGGTTTGAGGAAATAAATGGGAATCTATGACGCTGACTTTACTTTACTTATGAGACTTTGGCTGAGCCATCAACACCAATCATCCGAAGAACGCAGATTTGCTGAAGCTGTAGAAGTAAAAATGGCTCCTGAAGCTACAATATGATTCACTTTTACCACAACCCCTTGCAAAGATTTATTTCCCTTTTTAATTCTTGAATAAATGCATTTTTTAAAGTTATTTAAGAGGTTTCCAGGATATGAATCAAACACAATAGATGCAAATTGTTTCAAATGTTTAAATCAAGTCTCTCAACATCTCCCCCTATTGGGAAATTAGCAAAATGTAAAATCATGTTTCAAGACATGCCTTTGAAGCTAAAACCTGAGATTTACAGCAATAAGTGACATAGCGGCTGATTCCAGAAACGATTCAGCTTCTTCTGAACAAGAGCATTTGATTGATGAGTTTTTTGAACACCCTTCACCCCTCACAAATACACATTTTGATCAGATAAAGAGATGAAAACTTGTCTGAGACGAGGCAAAGCTGAAATATGGGGAAGCAGATCCAAACACCTTCCATCAGTCAGTTAATGGGCATGGTGGTGGGAGGATTATTACCACAATTATCTGCTATTTAGTGAGTCAGTGGCTCAGCTGCTGGTTTTTGCAGTCCACGTGATTCATTGGGGAAAAACAAAAGTCTTAAACTTTTGTTTTTGGTATCTTTTTTATTTCTTGAACTAGCCAAAATGAAAATCCTGTAGTGTTGATTATAATGGCAAATTTGAAGTTTTTCTTTTTAATATAACCTTTGTCATTAGCTTATATTGTAAACTTTTTTTTTTTTAACAAATCAACACTATAACTCTAATTTTATTTCATTTCTGTGCCCCACAGTGCAAAAAAGAGGAATGTTATGAAAGTTCCTTTCTCTCTGGCACTGCTTTAGGATTAAAAAGGAATCTGACAGGAAAGTAATTCTTCGTGGATCTTTCATGACCTCTGATAGGTCAACAGACCTGCCATTCTTTAAAACTGAACCATTGAAAACAGCTAGGTTTGGCAGAATTTATTAGATTTAAGTGTCCATGGATGAAAAACTGCCAAGTTAGCTCTATTGTGATGAATTTAATGGTGAAATATCAGTCAAACATAATGATTAATTCCTCTTTGGAATAAATCCCCTTTGCAGTGATTTTAATGTATTACATTATTATTAATCCCAAAGTCCTTATGGTATCCTTAAAATTTGTTTAGCTTTTTATTAATGAGGGGAGTCTCTAGAAGGACAGGTTACTTTTATTAAGTCTTACATTATGTTTTATGTAATCTTGGTCTAAAAGCTTTTTGAAATGTGGATGTTATGTAAGAAAAAGTGCAGAAAAAACTGTGGAAATGAGGTGAATTACTTTGAGAAAAGCCAGACTGCCTTCCAGAAGCTTCCATAGAGACAGCTCGTAAATAAAACGTGGTTGGCCCAGCATCCCACAACTGAGCATCACAGTATGTAATGAGTATTTAGTTGTGTGTTCCCTTCCAGAGTAGTTCCTCGTCTGTAATGCTAGAGTGCACGTTCAGGAAACCCAGAGCGCCACAGCCAATCTGGAATCAGAGGTTAGGTAACACACATGGAATTGGAGTGTTTTCATCCTTCACAGTTTGGCTGGCTTTTGCCAACGGAAAAAGTTTGACTAGTATTTCCACAGTGGAAAGTCTGGTGACTCAGTGGTGCTTTCTTAAAAAAATTACAGGGTTTTTGCTGTTTTTTTATTTTATTTTTTTTGCTCGTTTCCCAAAAGTTCTGGTGGAGGTTTTGTCTTACTGAGGAATTATAAACATGAAAGCTGTGGCTGCATCCAGGCCTACTGGCAGTAACTGCTTTTGTGACTTGACATTTGTGAGTATTATATTTCCAAAAAGCATTGCACTTTTTATTTCAACCTTTTTTTTTAAATGATGGGTTAAATGTCATGATAAATGAGAAACAGATGGATGGCTCTAAAAAGAGGGCACATTTTATTTAAAAATTATTTTGAGATTTTCTGGGGATGCTTTCATTTTCCCCTCAAAAAGAATTTCTAAGATGAAATGTTCCCCAAACAATCAAAAATGAAGGTTAACCCATGCAACATCTCAATGGAGAGGTTAAACATCAGTTAAAATGCAATCCTCTTCTTATCGAAGCCAAAATAAAAAAACCAAACAAGTCAAAAGTCATTTCCAGGACAGTTAATCAGAAATTCACCTCTGAGTTGTGGGCGGGACTAATGGTGCAAAGAAAGCTGGCACTAACCTTCCATCATCCATCTGTTTACATGTTGGTGTAGATTCTCAGTGCCATGATCAAATGAAAAAGTTCTAATAAATTCAACTGTAGCCTGAAACTTTGTCCAATAAATTATTTAGAACTTTTTCATTTAAAATGTTTACACTTCTTCCACTAGCTTACAGCCCCTCATATGTCAAACTTAACATTATTGGTGCAACAAAATGGTGAGGAATACTGGAGCTATAGTGGTACGGTTTTGAGCTAGATGAGTAAAACATGAACTTTAACAGATCTTGTATTTGTCTGCAAGTGGATGCATCAGAATGGAGTGGAGCAGAAAGCTTGTGGTCCGCCAAGTTATTTTTTCTTTTGTCTGCTTTTATAAATGTTATTTTGAGCTTAATTTTCTTTTTATTTGTCCTCCATCATCAGAAAAATGCCACAAGATCATGTTAAAAACACAATTTTCTCTGAAGTTGGTCTTCAGGTGAGATGCTTCAGTGAGTAAATGGATATGTTTTCTTTTTTCAGGATGAAATAAATTCAAAGTTATCATTGTGAAAAATGAAAATAAAAACTTGAGCAGTGCTTCAGACGTAATGCATTTTCAGTTTTAAATATTTAATAAATGGTAATTCCTCGTTATATGTATTTAACATACATATCATTAAAATGCAATTCCATATGCCAGTTCCTTCACAACTTACATTTTTGTTCAGAACTGTTATAGAACAGTTTAGGAGTTAATTACAGATGTGGAGATGTTTAAATGAGAAAAATATATATTTTACTGGGAGGACAAATTCGAATTGCTGTGAATTCTGACATTTCAGCAAACTGGATTTTTTTTTAGAGTTTTAGCAGTGACACTGTTTAAAAAAAACAAGAAATTTTTTGATTCTCAAAAAAAAAAAAAAAAAAAAAAGCTAACTAACCCAAGATAAATGTCTTGTAATAAAAGCTCTCTTTTTTCTTTCTTTTTTCTTTTTTTGGTTCTAGTTCACACTTTTTACTGATGATGCATCTTCTAACCATTTGACATGGAGTGGGTGGTTAGAATCCCTCCCCCTTCAGTGAACTGCAGCAGTGCGTATAAAGGCAGCCCTCTCCCCTCTGCAGAGTCTGGTTGAAGTGCTGCGCGGCGGCAGTCGGGACCGCCTGAAGAGCAGCTGAGAACAAGGGACAGAACCAAACCTCTGCAAACTTTGATTCCTTCAGATCTGTTTTCTTTTCTTTGTGCATCTCCAAAATGACCGGCGGTCCACTGACGGGGCTGCTGGTTGCCCTGTGCCTCAGCAGCGCAGCGCACGGCGCTCCGAACAAAAGCAAAAGACAATCTCAGCATCAGGTGTATCCTGACCTCTACGACACCGAGGCCGTCTCACCAGGTACGTTTTATTCTGCATTTCAAAGAAAAAAGGTTAATTATATTACTTTAATTATATCTGCGTAAAGTCCTAACAGTGCGCATTTTACGCAGTCGTTTGCCAGGACAGCGGGCGCTCGTACAGACCCAACCAGCGGTGGGAGAAGTCGTACCTGGGCAGCACGCTGCTCTGCTCCTGCAGCGCAGCTGGACGCGTGGACTGCACCACCAAGCCTGAAGGTCAGGAAGACGCAGCATCACCAGGACCAGAAGCTGCTGCTGTGGTCGCGCACGTATGATGTTCTGCAGCAGCGCAATGAATAACTTGTGTTGTCTTTTTTCCTCAGTGGAAGAAACTTGCTATGATAAGTACAACGGGCAAACATACAGGATCGGTGAAACCTATGAGAGGCCAAGAGATGGGATGATTTGGGACTGCACCTGCATCGGTTCTGGTCGAGGGAAGATCAGTTGCACCATCGCAAGTATGTGATACACTTTCCTGTTTAATAGCTGACGATTAAATGTTTTTTTTTTTACTCCAAAATGTACTTGTATTATAGTTTGAAAAGGCAAGTCTGGTCTAAATCAGAACTTTTCTTTTGAAAAATTCTCCCATCAATCCATTTTTTTAACCTGCTGTGTCCCTTTTGAGGTCACAGGGTTGCCAGAGCCTAACCCGGCAACAGCAAAGGCTGGGTACACCCAGGACAGGTCATCAGCCTGTTACTTAGCCTCACAATCACCACACATACATATGGATAATTTAAAGTAACCAATCAACCTGTGAAGCATGTTTTGGACCTGCAGAGTTCCAAGAGAAAACCTGCACATGCACGAGGAGAACATGCAAACTCCACATAAAAAGGTCCCATGTGGTGTTTTTTTTTAAACCTTTATTCAACCAGGGAAGTCCTGTTGAGATTAAAAATCTATTTTTCAAAGGCGCCCTGGGGGTCTATACATGTACACACCAAGGGACAATTTCAACCAGGGCTTTCTCACTGTGAGGATTAACCATTGCACCACCATGCCCATTAAAAAGCTCTCTGAACCCTGAATCACAACTCAAATGTAAACCAAAAATCAGATTTAATATCTTTGGAACAACTGTGTATTATTTACCATTGAGTTTCTGGCTTCATTGAGCACTAATATTGGAGTTTTTAAAAATAAAACTCGACCGTTGTGTCATCCACAGATCGATGCCATGAGGGCGGGAGGTCATACAAAATTGGGGACACCTGGCAGAGGCCTCACGACACAGCCGATTACATGCTAGAGTGTGTTTGTCTTGGAAATGGAAAAGGAGAGTGGACCTGCAAACCTGTGGGTGAGTGTCCTTCCACTGATTCTGGATCTCCGTCTCTGAGATGTCACAAAAGTGGTGGAAAAAGCTGAAATCTTCTCACCTTCCATTATGAGTCTTTGCTTGGTCTATCTTCATAATGTGTATTAAAGGTGCTGTAGTGTAAGACAGAATGTTCATAAGGTTTTATTTCTTCAAAACGGATGTCTTTTAAATAACTTGAGTAACGTTTTCAGCCTGATCAGCACTATTTCTTTTATGCTTGTATGTGCAGACTTCAGTATTAATGTTGGTTTGTAATGTTTGCCTTTTTCAATTGTTTTGGAAGATTTTTTCACTTAACTCAACCCTCTCTTACATTTCTGTCAGATGGTAACTCTTATCAACGCATTTCTGTTTTCTGTGCAGCTCAGAGTTGCTTTGACAACAGTGCAGCATCGTCATATGTTGTTGGTGAGACTTGGGAGAAGCGATACCAAGGTTGGATGATGCTGGACTGCACCTGCCTGGGAGAGGGACATGGGAAAATACAATGCACCTCCAGAAGTAAGCACAGCACCAATGCACACGTTTAGTTCAGGAGCACTTGCTGACCACCACGCTCTTCCTCAACGCAGACCGCTGCAATGACAATGACATCAAGAAGTCTTTCCGCATTGGCGAGACCTGGATGAAGACCGACTCCAGTGGACACAACGTGCAGTGTCTTTGCTTAGGAAACGGCCGTGGAGAGTGGAAATGTGAACGGGACAGTGTAACCCAAAGTAGGCTTTTGCCTTTAATAAAGCTCAACATTTGGGAATTTTAGGAGCATTGTTTTCACTCGTTTCATTCTGGTTTGGTGGGATACAGGTCACGGTACTGCGGTGTACAGCCCCGAGCGCTCCAGGGTTGAGTTCAACAGAGAGGGAACGTGCCGCACAGATTCTGGAAACTCCTACCACGAAGGCCAGCGCTGGATTCGGACTCAGGGCAGCAAGCAGATGCTGTGCACGTGTCTGGGCAGTGGAGCCAGCTGTCAGGAGTGGGGTAAGAAAGCAGGAGTTATTTTACTGTTCAAATGCCTACGTGGATTCTTTAAAATACAAAACCAAAAACGTGAGTATCTCTAGTGAACGTTTTCTCTCTTGTGTCTGAATAGAAGCCAGGAATCAGGTGTATGGCGGTAACTCCAACGGGCTGGCGTGCGTGTTCCCCTTCGTCTTCATGGGGAAGACGTACTACTCGTGCACTTCCGAGGGCCGCACAGACGGGCAGCTCTGGTGCTCCACCACCTCCAACTATGAACGAGACCAGCAGTACTCTTTCTGCACTGAAAAAAATGGTGAGAATGACCAAAAGCAAAACTGCTACAGACATTTCATTGTTGTGTTTTTGTCATCTTACTGATAATATGCAGATTAAAACATAATTTGAATCAAAATCGGAGCGTTAAGATGACTCGTCTGCTTTTGATTCCAGCTATCGTAACAACGCTGGGCGGGAACTCCAACGGGGCTCTGTGCCACTTCCCCTTCCTTTACAGTGGCCGTAACTACACAGACTGCACCGCAGACGGGCGGCGCGACGGCATGAGGTGGTGTGGTACCACCCACTACTACGACAGTGATCAGCTCTTTGGGTTTTGCCCCATGGCAGGTGAGTACATTTTGCTTTGTCACTGTTCAGAGCTTTATTTAACAATAAAAATAAAACATGATCTTACAATTGGGAAATTTATAGAGGATGCATTTGTGTTCCCATCATTTCCACAATGAGGATTATGTTTTTTTAACCCAGCATAGTCTTCACATGGATCTCAGTTTTCAGTCCGGCTTTTAGGACCTGAAAACTCCTCACATGGATCGCAGTGTGGGTCAAGGGAGAACTGAAGAGAACATAGTTGAAGCTCAGACCGGTCATGGGGCAGTGATAACTGTTAAGTCTGTTGCAAAATATTCACAGTTCATCCACAGACTTGTTCTCTTCTTTTTTTTCTTTTCCTTTTGGCGTTTCGCTTCAGTGGTTGCCACGGCGAATCAGCTACAAACACAGACCCGCACTACTCTAGTGAATTAGAGAAAACTTCTTTCAAAGGTTTAAAACCTTGTTTTTAGGTATTCAAGATATATCAGGTTTTAAGTTGTTTTAACTTATCTTTCCTCTGCAATTTTCTAAACTTCTTTATCTTATTATCTTCTGATCTACGGAACATGGACTCACTCCCTCAGTTTGCCAAAAATTTCAAAACCCACCTCTTCATATTGGCATTTCAACACTAATTATTGGGTTTTGCTATATTTTATGAGTTTTTTGATTGTCGTATTCTAGCTGTATACTATGTTTTGTTTTTATCTGTAAGGAAACCTTGGGTGTCCAGAAAGGTGCCATATAAATAAAATGTATTATTACTTTTATTAATTTATTATTCAAATAAGTCAAAATCATTTACTTCATATACTTTTGACATTAGAAAGACTTGACTAAAGTCTTAAAAAGCCTAAAATCTTTTAAAATTTAGACTGGCATTCATTAGAAAGAAAAAAAATGTTTTAAGAAAAAGTGCTAGTTTTAGATTTTAGGGTTTATAAACATGGGCTAACATGTACTAATATTTTGTTCTAAAACAAGTTATTTCCATCCATTACTACAAGTTTTATTCTTTTTTTCCTGTTATTTCCAACCAGCACATGAGGAAGTGTGTACCACTAATGATGGAGTGATGCACCGAGTGGGGGACAAGTGGGACAAACAACATGATGTCATGGGTCACCTGATGGAGTGCACCTGCCTGGGCAATGGGCGTGGGGAGTGGAACTGCGTTGCTTATTCACAGCTGCGAGGTCAGAAAGTTGTTTTTTTTACTCACTTGGAACAAATTTCTGAAATGGAAAATTGGAAACCAAAAGATCTGTATTCTAAATCCAGATCAGTGCATTGTTGACGGAGTGACGTATGAAGTCAGCCAGGAATTCTCCAAGCGCCATGCGGAGGGCCACATGATGAACTGCACCTGCTTCGGACAGGGCCGCGGGTGGTGGAAGTGTGACGCTATTGGTGTGTTTCTGGCTCACTCTTCAGAGGTTTATGCCCAAAGAATTATAATCAACCGCTCATCTTTTCTGCCCTCTTGTTTCGTACATCAGATCAGTGTCAGGAGCCGCAGAACAGAGTTTTCTATCAGATTGGAGAGCAGTGGGACAAGGTCATCCACGGGATCCAGTACCGCTGCTATTGCTATGGAAATGGGATTGGAGAGATGAGCTGTGAACCTCAGCAGACTTATCCAGGTACAAGAAAAGCACTCACGCAAGGATATTCTATGTAAAAAGAAAGTAGTTTCACTGGCTTTTTTGTTTAAATTAATTCCTTTTCCTTCTTTTTTTTAATTTACCTTGATAAAAAAGCAAGAAATGCAGATCTGTAAGAATATAAAAACTAACTTGGAGTGAAAAGAAGATTTGCAAAAGTTCAGCTATAAAAAAAAATTCTGATGCCAAAGTTTCCATTTTGAGTAGCTTAGAGGTTCTCACTTTTGTTGAACCTTTTCTTATCCAGCTAGGTCGACCAAGAACAATTTCTCATTTACAACGATGACCTGAGTACGGATCAGCAACAGAGAAACAACACAGAGCAAAAAGTTATATAGAGATAAAACATGACATTTTCTCACATCAACATTTAAATATTTACAATAAAAAGTCTACAGGAGGCACAGAGTTAATGATTCCCATTAAAAGACAAAAGGAAACCCATTGAAAAAAGTTTATCACTAATCACATCTGTTAAAGATGTTTTATATGCAGCTAAAGAGACCAAGGTATGCAATATAACAAAAGTGAACTTTTTAGGGCAGAACGCTAACAACTTTGTTCAACTTTACTTCACTCTGACTCCATATAATATGAACTAATTGACCACTAAATTAGTTGTCGAGTATTTTAATAGTTGATTAGTAATACTAATAGTCTTGTAAATGAAATTATACCAATGCAGGTGCTTGCAAGAGTGGAGTGACGACCATTTGACAAGATCAAATAAATTGTAGAGATACGTGTTAAAGGGAGCAGGAGCGACAATGACAATACATGTGTGATAGAGAACGTCCAATTTATGAAGGAGTTTTTTATTCTCTCTTTCAACTCTTCCCCAACATTGAAAACCCAAACCTCTTACCCCATGCTGCTAAAAAAAAAAAAAAAGAATCCAGGCTCATTTGCCAGGTTTGTGCTGGCTTTGATGTCTGACAAATGGGGACGTGTCAGGTCATCACATCTCCCTCCGTCGGTCGTAGCTCGACAGGTTTTCTTCACTCCCGTTTGGCCTTCTGAGACATTTTGCTGACCCGCCGCAGGCAGAATCAAAGGCCGTGACTTCCTGCTGCTGTTTGGAGAAAGGTTGCCTAATTTGGCCCTTTGTACTTTAAGCCTGGGTGGGTCCTGCCGGGAGGAAGTCACAGTTAAAACATTTACCTTAGACTCAACAGAGGTCACGGCTGAGAGATGTATGAGACTCTAAGTGTGCTTAAAAGAACAGAGGCTGGAAGAACGGTGATGAAAATGGAGCTTTAGTGTTATACCGCACTGTCAGATGTCAGTGGGCGTGGAGCTGGTTTGACACCGTCTGGAGGTTTGCTTACACCTCAAAAAAATGATGAATCCTTTGGATGTAACTCAGTAAAAATGTGCCAACTTTCACCCACGCTCCCCACAGGTAACACTGTCTGATTGTAGTTCCCTCCCACAGCTAACCCCATCCCTGCTCTCCTCCTCTGCTTGTCCTGATGTCCGTCTTCTTGAACCCCCTCAGGCGGCCGCAGACCTGTGCAGGTCATCATCACAGAGGCAGGAAAACAGCCGGACTCCACCCCCATCCAGTGGAACGCTCCGTCCTCTGCCCACATCACGCAGTACATCCTCAAGTGGAGAATCGTGAGTCCATGATTTATGCAACACTTTAATCATGAAGTCGATTGTGTTTGTAAGCAATAACATTCGAGATGTGGAGCTTTCGCTGAAGTTTAAACATGAGCAAAGTGATTAAAGGCGTATGAACTCTCTGTTACAGCCTGCATAAATAAACAGTCTCAGTCGGAACGATTCCAAGATAAATTTCCCTCCTCTACCTTTTTTTTTTTGTCTTCCCTAAATGTTTTCACTTTGATGTGATTAAAAGCTTCATGAATTTGAGCTGATTTCCTCCTAAGAACTTTTTGTTTTATGCTTCCCGCAGTGAATTTATTCAGAGTGCTTATTTGGCCGCTCAGCACAGAGTTTTTGGAGCTTTAAAGCTGTCTGAATGCTCATAAAACAGGATGAGGCAGTCTCTGGGGGGGAGCCAGTCCCCATTCCAAACTTGATTTAATCACAACAAACTTTGCTTTATCAAAAAAGCAATTATAATTTCCTCATTTTCTGACAATTCATACTCAACGGGAAGAATGTAAACTATGATAACTCCAAAAAAAATCTCAATTATCTTGTGCAGTTGCAGAAATTTGTTGCTTTTGCTCTGACATTAGAAAAACAGAGGTACCCCCTGGAGGGAGGTCACCATCCCCGGCCACGTCACCTCCTACACCATCAGCGGGCTGCGTCCGAGGGTGACCTACGAGGGTCAGCTGATCAGCATTCTGCGCTACGGAGGCCGCGAGGTCACACGCTTCGACTTCACAACCAATCATGGCTCCTGTGAGTAAAACAAAGTCCGAACGCTGAAACTCTGCGGGTATTTCTGAAAGAATGTTCATCTCACCTCCTCAGTGGAGACCTCAGAGGGGGAGACGGCTGCACCTCCTCCGCTGGTGGACACTTCAGAGTCGGTGACGGAAATCACCTCCAACAGCTTCGTCGTGTCTTGGTCCTCGGCTTCCGCCACCATCTCTGGCTTCAGGGTGGAGTATGAGCTCACTGAGGAGGGAGCGAAGACCAACGTCTTGGGTGAGAGACTTTAACCTTCTTCTGTGCTGATTCACTCACTGATAATCACTAACATCAAACTTTCACACATAATTTAACTACATGCAAGCAAGATTGATCTAACTCTTCCTTTTGTCATCTGAATGTATGATTTTGCTACCAGCATATGTTTCAGTTTTGGACAGTCATTTTAATTAAACCGTTTGTGTTTAACTCCAGATCTCCCTCGCACCACCACCTCTGTCACCATCGATCAACTTCTGCCTGGACGCAGATACAACGTCAGCGTCTATGAGCTACCAGAGCAAGGAGAGCCCAACCTCATTCTGACCACCTCACAGGTCACAGGTGGGGCAGAATTCTCTTCCTCCACTTTGTGACTTTAAACTCAGATGAGTGGATCTGATTTGATTTCTTTGCTCTCTAAATGGTGCTCCACCAGCTCCCGACACACCGACGCAACCTGCTGTTGACGAGGTCGGGGAGGCGTCCATCAGAGTCAGCTGGACCAGACCTCAGGCTCCAATCACAGGTTGAGAAAAACCCTGACGTTGAAGATACTTTTGTCTCTGCTTGTGTTGGAATGCGGTCGTATGCTCGTGCCTGCAGGTTACAGAGTCGTGTACACTCCGTCAGAGGAGGGCAGCAGCACTGAGCTGACCCTCCCAAACTCTGAAAACTCTGTGAACCTGGTGGACCTTCATCCTGGTCTACTGTACAACATCACCATCTACGCCGTGAAGGACCAACTGGAGAGCGAGCCGGTTTTTGTTCAGGTCACCACAGCTGGTTCTCAGAAACAAGGTAGATACGTTAAAGCTGATTGTTTTTAATTTGCTCCCTCCATTCATTCCAGGCAGATAAGGGTTTGATAAATTGCTTAATATGATAAATAGAACTGAAAATGATCTTCAAGGTCATTTTTATTAATAACCATGGAGAGACTATTTAGCCATCTCCCTCAAAGAGAATCATGAAACTAAGAAGGAAAACTATAAGATCATAAACACACATTCAGTTCAGTCACTTCCACACATATCACAAAGTAAATATACACCATATTCACTACATAAAGAAAGTCTTTATAATAACAGTTCACTGGATGTTAATACAAGCAGTTCAACATTAGGTTGGTGTGTGTTCTTGTTTGAGTTTAACTCTTAAAAAAATATTACCAAACAAAAACCCAACATGTTAGGGGCTTTATTATTTACTTACAACAATTTTTAAATGTAACTTTCGTACACAACATAAAGAAAGGGTTTTTTTTTTTTTTTACTTGACAAAAAAGCTGCACTTGCTCTGATAACAATGATGCAACGATGCAAAAATATAAAATGAAACATACATTTCCTACTCCTTTTAATCAAACACTACTTGACTTTAGTTCATAATCATTATCTTAAAACAAGGTGACATGTGTGTACTATATGCATAACAGCAAATTCCCTATGTATGATTGAGTATTTACACTGAAGAAGTGGGCTTCATTTTCTTACACCTTCATTATTTTTTCTTTGCTTTTTAATTAACTTTACTATATTTCTGAAATGATTTTGATTGATCTTTGTGTTTTTTGTTGTATTGTCTACAATTAATACTTGAAAGATAAACAGAAACAAGATATTGTGCATCATTTATACTTTATCTGGCTGCAGCATGACCTTTTAGGGTGGGAAATTGCCCTTTTTTTGGTTCAAATTAAAGCATCCAGTCTTTAAAAGAATAACCAGACAAACTAAAATAGGTTCCTGACATTTGAATTTATAGATCTAAAATTTGCTTAAGATTTCCAAAAACAAGGATTTATTTGAATATTTCTGCAAGAGTCTAAAAGTGTTATTATTGAGGCATGTTTTGAATTTGTGAAGCAAACCTGTGACTGAAGATGTAGCAAAAAGGTTAAACAAGCATTGAGTTTTGAGAAACTAAAAATTATTGAAAAATAAATGTAATTCTGTTACAAGAATGCAGGTTCATTTATTTTTAACTTGATTTCAACTCAAAGCTTGACTCTTTCTTACTTTTTACAATTCCTGTTTACAGAGGAGGTTCCAGCTCCCACAAACCTGCAGTACCATGAGGTCTCAGATGTGAAGATCATCATCATCTGGACCGGTCCCCCCAGAGATGTGACAGGATATCGAGTGACCTACACCCCAATGGACCGGGACGGCAATGAGCTCCGAATGCTGCAGCTGCCGATCTCTCCCAACGCCTACGCTGAGCTCCGGAACCTGCAGCCCGGCATGCTCTACCGCTTCTACATCTATGCCATCAGCAGCGGCACAGAGAGCCAGCCGTTGGTAGGAGAAAAGTCAACAAGTGAGTGGCACCATGAATATTCCCAAATGGAACTGCAAATTATTTTTTAAAAAAATAATAAATTTTACACTTTTCCTTTTAATTTTTCTCTCTTTGCAGAACCTGATGCCCCCACAAATGTACGTTTCACCGACGTCGGCCCCGACAACGCACTGGTCGTCTGGGATGCTCCCCGCGCCGTCGTCACCGGTTTCCGTCTCTTCCTGAGCATCGAGGGCTCCAGCCCTATAGAAAAGAGGATCCCTGGCAGGACTACTCAATACCCTTTGAAAAACCTACGACCGGACACCCAGTACACGGCCAGGCTGCACTCCGAGCTGGACAATGAGCTCAGTGAAGGAGTCACCAGCTATTTCACCACAGGTCAGTTTGTAAAAGTCAGGAAATGCACCACATTAGAATAAAAACCGGCATTGATTTTTACCTTTTTTTCTGTTCCGTCCTTCTCAGCTCCTCAGTTGGGAAATGCTCCTCCTTTTAGCACTGATGTCACTGACACCTCCATCATAATCTCCTGGATACCTGTTCGCAGGTTCAGCTACAAGGTAGAGACCAACCTCGAAGAAATACAATGATTCTGCTTATAATCCGTCATAAATAGGTCTTCTTTAAAGACTACAAGCTCCCAGAATTGTTTTCTTCCCTGAAAAGTTCCCTCAGATGCGTTTACAGCAGATATTAGGCCCCGCCCCTTGTCTTAAGAGTGGCTCACAATCTTCCCCTCTTTGCCCCCTCTTTTTAGTTATCTGTTCTACCCAGTGAGGAAGGCGAGTCTCCCAAAGAGGAGACCTCTGACTCCGGACGCATCTCCATTTCTGGTTTGATTCCCGGAAACAAGTACTCTTACAGCGTCCAGCCCATTTTCAATGGCCGTAACCGTGGAAACCCCATCACCCGCGATGTTGTTACATGTGCGTATGTTACCCTAAAGAAGAAATGGCAATGACGACTTATCAATTGTCTTCTGTTTGCCGAATGAGTCAATTTGAGCATCATCCTTTATCGTTCCTTTGTGCAGCTTTGTCCCCTCCCACTGACCTCAGAGTGGTGCCCAGCCCAAACACAGGGGACCTCACAGTCTACTGGACAGCCTCCGAAACACCTGGTAAATATTGACTCTTCAAGGTACAAGCCAACCAGATCATGTCCCATCCAGACTTTGGGCGTTGAACTGTTTTGCTTCTTTAATTTTGGTACATTGATCTGGTTTTGATTCATCAACCTTCTGCAGGAATCACAGCCTACAGAGTGACAAGCACACCGACGAACGACCAGCGAGGAAACTCCTTGGACGAGTTTGTTCCAGTAGGTCAGACCTACTGCCAGCTGGAGAACCTGAATCTTGGTGTGGAGTACAACATCAGTGTTTTCAGTACCAAAGGAGAGGTGGAAAGTTTGCCAGTGTCCACTATCGCCACTCCAGGTATGAGTCTCCTGAAAGGCATCTATTGGTCTTAAACATATTCAGGCATATCAGCAGAACCAGTACACCTTTAGGAGGAGGGAGGGGGTGTTTAAATAAACCAGATTGGAAAAGGGTCAAACAAAACCAAGGAGTCAGTTTGATTAGGTGGAAACACTTACAAGTGTCATACTTATTTTGCTTTCACATTCTGCATCCTGGAGAAAAGAGACAATTTTCTGCAAATGTTATGCTACAGCTGCTGGGCGAGTTCAGCTAGTTTTAGGACATCACTTTCACTTAAACATTTTTTTACTTTTTTGTGATCTGCATTTCTTAGCTTTGCTTCTCTTTCCAACCAATTTGCATCATGCGCCTTTTAGTTAGCTAAATAATCCATCAGCACTCACACAGAGGCTTAATGCACCAATGTCCACTTGCATGTTTTGGAATTTAAACATTTTCCAGAAAAAGATGACTCCATTTAAGAAATATCAACTTCATTCCTTTTGTTGGATTTATGTTTTACACACACAAACACCAAAAAAAAAACACCAGATATCTGTTTTACCTGGGGGTGCACAGTGATGTGGTGGTTAGCACCGCCACCTCACAGAGAAAAGGTCATGATTTGAGTTCTCCAGCTACTTCTCACAGTCTCACACACTGCTGTGTCTGCACGATTTGCAAATATCCAAGCCCTAGTTATGACTGATTACCTGTTTCAGGTGTGTCCAGCCAATTAGAACATGCCAGAGAGTTACCTACCCCTGATTTAAAACATGTGTCAGAGGTTGAGTGGTGACTTTAAGTGTCCCAAAGGCGTGAGCATCTATCTGGGTGAGGCTCTGCATTGAACAATTGCACCTGTCAATGGTGTCCTCCCTTTTTTCAAATTGCTGGAATAGGCTCCAGCAACCCTGTGAACTCTGCACAGGACTAGAATAGAAAACCTACACTGACATGCTGAAAATCTCTATAATATTAAGGCAATTAAAAGACATGGATGCAGGTCCTGCAGCTTTTTTCCTCACGTTTCATTAACCAAAAAAAAAAAAAAAAACTCTCTGTCACTTGCATGAAGATTAATGTAATTACTTATTTATTTAAGCTTCCTCTGAGCATGACTGAAATTAGCATGATGTATGTTTCTGTAATTGTGTAGCATGGCTGCTGTTGGTTTCTGTTCTTTGCAGATGACATGAATGCTGATTTTTATTGTTTTCTCTAAATTTGCCTGCGCTTCATCACCGGCCTAACGCTTTCAGAAATTCCCAAACCGAGTCACATTGACTTTGTCAACATAACTGACACCACCATTGGCCTGCGCTGGACCCCCCTGCACTCCAACATCATAACCGCTTACCGGATAACGGTTGTAACAACCGGCCAGAACTTGCCAATATTCCAAGATTTGGTGGAGGTGTCAGCTGGTTATTACACCATTCACGGTTTGGAGCCTGGCGTGGACTATGACATCAGTATCGCCACGGTTACAGAGACGGGGGAAAGCGAGTCGGCCACACACACAAAGCAGACGCATGCGGGTGATTCTCTCCTGTAGTCATTAATGAGAGGTTCTGAAGGAAGTCATTAGGATTAAATGTCAGATCTCTTTAATATAAGTCACAATTTCATAGTTTTACGTTTTTTGGTTGTCCTCATGCTAATTTCATTTAGATCTTAAATATTTACCTTTAAATGAAGCAAGTTTTGAAATAATTTTGCTATATCCTGACAATTAAGCTTTTTTTTTATTTTTTTTTTTACATAAATTAAGTCTGCAGGATAACATCTTTTTTGTCTTTAAAATGTTATTAAAATAGCTTTTGTCATGTTTAACAGAAGTTTTTTAAAGATATTTTTTATAAATACCAAAGAAAAAGCAAGTTTATTAATCGGTGTGACTCTGACTGTTAATTTTGCCTTTAAAATGATAAAATAACTGCATTGGGTTAGAATCCAAAGTGGAATAGACGCTTTACTTCGTTAGGTTTCATACAAAATAATAGCCGGCTTTTAACAACTGTTTTGAGATCTGGATTAAAAACAATTGTAGATTAGTTAGTTTTGTTAAAACCTAAAAAACACAAAGAAGCAGATTCTTCAATGTTTGCATTTTCAGACCTTTGAAAACTATAGCATAAGAGTAACCTCTCCCCATTTGTCCTTGCAGCCGTGCCGCCTCCCCTCTACCTGCAGTTTGGAAGTGTGGGACCAGACTACATCAGAATAACATGGACACTCCCTAATATTGCCTCTCCGAGCGAGATCTCTCGATTTGTTATCCGTTACCACCCCACTGCCACAGACAATGACGTGAAGGAGGTCAATGTTGGGGGAGCCACCAGCACCTACCTGCTGAACAGTAAGAGCTCCAGCACTCTTAAGTGTTTGTAGGATTCTGCAGTTTCCTTGGCGCTGATCTGTGTGAGCCTGCTCTCTAACGACGTGTCTTCCTTCTTTTATAAAGACTTGCAACCAAACACAGAGTACCACATCAGTGTTGTGTGTGTCTACGGGGAACGAGAAAGTGCGCCAATTACAGGAATTCAGAGAACCAGTGAGTATGACTGATTTCAGCTTTGGGTGACCAAATGTAGATTCAAAGTTACCACAGAGTCTTTTTTATTTTTACTTTGTTTTGTCTGTTTTAGAAAATGTCTGCATTTTACAATCATGTGTTAATAGAAGAAACAGACATCGTTTTACATACTCATAGTGTGTTGAGTGGGAATTCTGTCAGAAATCATTCATCTGCTTCCAAACAGCTTCACGCGTCTTCTGAAATTTGTCTGCTTTTAGCTCTCGATTCTCCTACCGGCCTGGACTTCTCTGACATCCGGACCACCTCCTTCACCGTCCACTGGAAGCCTCCGATTGCTTTCATCACAGGCTACAGGATCCATTACCAGAAGACGAGCGGTGGAAGAGCCAAGGATCAGAGGGTGCCCCCAACCAGGACCCATTACACTTTGACTGGACTGGAACCTGATAAGGAGTACATGATCTATGTGTATGCTGTCAGCAACAATCAGGAGAGTCAGCCTCTGACTGGCACGCAGGCCACCAGTACGTTTTCATTTCCTATAATGGTGCTAAAAAGAGAAAGCTAACTTTTTAGTTTTTAATCACATTTGTTTTTTCTGCACCTTCCACTTGAAACACTCAGTCTCTGATGAACTTAAAGACCTGGAGGTCACATCATCCACCCACAACAGTATCACCATTCGTTGGGAGGCCCCATCCGCCGCAGTGACTACCTACAGGATCACCTACGGAGGGACAAGTCTGTACCTGAGATTCAATGAATATCCTCCTGCTCTTTCCTTTTGCAGAAACCTTAGTTTTTATAAGTGACCCCTCTTTGTGTTTTATAGGTGGAGAATCTCCTGTGGAGAAAATGATCCCTGGGACCCAGACCACCTATACCCTCACTGACCTGGAGCCTGGTACTGACTACACCATCTCAGTCTATGCTGTTTCAACCAGAGGAGACACCCCAGCCTCCAATACCCATGCTACTATAACTCACCGAACTGGTACACTTCTCTTAATACTTACCTAGAAAAATAAATGTTTTTATACATTTGAAGTTCAATATTTTTGTCCTGGATTATAGATACTATGCCCCCGACGAGCATGCAAGTCACAGATGTGAGTGACAATGCCATCAAGGTGCGCTGGACTCCGGCTCAGGGACCAATCAAAGGGTACAGAGTCACAAGTATGCCCAAAAATGGGTTGGGGCCATCCTACTCCGAGTTGGTGTCTCCAGGTAATTACTTACAGGTCATCAGTAAACAAATACATATATAGATCAAGTTTTTTTTTTTTTTTCTATACCTCTCAACACCAAATCTCATCAGTTCCTGCTCCTCTGTTGCAGATCAGACAGAGATGACAATCACAGGCCTGATTCCGACTGTTGAGTATGTTGTCAGTGTCTATGCTCTGGGAAATAACGGACAGCCATCAACCCCCATGGTGGAGAATGCCATCACTGGTTGGTTTGATTTAATTGTTGAAACCAAGAAAAGAAGCTCAGACCCTTTCCAAAAATATTTATTTGGTCATGTTTGCATAAATTGGGATTCTATCTCATAAAATTCACAAAAGCCTGATTTAGGAGAGGGTTTGACTCTGCAGGAATGTCTTTAGACATGTCAGACATGACAGTCTTAGCTCAGGCTTAAAGAAAAATCTGCTTTCTTCCTTTTAGCAATGGACGGCCCCAAGGAGCTGACCTTCTCTAACATCGACTCCACCTCCATGCGCATCACCTGGGACAGCCCTGAAGGCAGCGTCACATCCTACAGGGTGTTGTACTCCAGCTCCGAGGAGGGGGAGAGAGAGCTGCGACCCGCCCCCAGAGGCAGTCAGAACAGCGCAGTGCTGAGAGGTCTCCGGCCCGGGACCGAATACACCGTTAAAGTCATCGCCCTGAACGGCCAAACACCAAGCACACCTTTAGTGGGAACCCAGGCCACAGGTAAAACAAAAAACAACTTAAAGTCCCACTGCAGTCATTTTTTGGTAGTTTTTGATTATGATTTTTAGGCAAAATCATATTAGTACAGAGTGGCAGTAGTACATCAGAAATGTGCCTTTTGAGTTGTTGGTGAGGTCATTTCATCTCAGCCCACTCCTCCAAAATGAGAAAATGCTACAAGAACATGCTAAAAACACAAGTGTAGTGGGTCTATAATGAGTTTATTGCAAAGTTACTTTCATCATAAAATTACAACTTTGAATTGTGTTTCTCTGCTTCAGTCGTCAATGCACCAACCAACATGGTCATCTCCGACGTTGGACCAGCCACGTTCACTGTGTCATGGCAGGCTCCAAACGCACGGCTGACAGGCTACCGGGTGGTCATCACACCCAAGAACATCAACAGCCCCAGCAGAGAAATCAATGTTTCACCAGACACCACCCGCGTTGTGGTTCCTCAACTCATGGTGAGCTCGGCTCTTCATATCTAACTCCTCAGCACACTCCCATGAGACAATAACATGCCGTATGTGCGCCGCCTGCAGGTCGCAACAACATACCAAATACAAGTCTATGCTCTGAAGAACTCCGTCACCAGCCGACCTCTGGAGGGAGAAGTCACCACACCAGAAAGTAAATAGCTTCCTCTCTGACTGACCTATTTCTACTCTTTACCGTCAACTCATCTTTTGCTGTTTTCTCCCGTGCAGACTTGAGTCCTCCGTGGCGCGTGCAGCACTATGATGTCAAGGACACTTCTTTCAAATTACAATGGCGTAACAAAGCAAGAAGCATCACCGGTATCCTGATTGAAGTCACACCCACCTTCGGATCACTGCCCACCATCAGGAAAACCATCCAAGGAGAGGCAACCTCCTACACTGTCACAGGTGCACCCCCTTCCCTCCAATGTTTGTCTATTCTTAAATGTAGGATCAAACTCACTCAATAACCTGTGTTTGTGTTTTAGGTCTTGAGCCAGGAACCACATATTCTGTCAACTTGTACAGTCTGAACGGCAACGCCAAGAGCGCTCCAGTATTTTTTGTGATTGACACAGGTATGAAGCAACTCTGTAAAAAGGTGATTAAAGCAGTGGAAAGTGATGGAATAAAAACAGCTGTTTACATAAATCTGCTTTTTACCCCAACACATAATAGATGTATTTTTTATGAAAATGGCCAATGACATTAACAATTTGGATTATTTCAACCAAAACAAAAATAAAACTAAAGACATGCAACAGATTGTAGATATGTCAAATTTAGGATAACTAGTCATGAATTAATAAGTGGCTCCTGTTGACTCTTCATTTTGAAGTGTTGTACCAAGTCATCCACTTGTTTCTCGAGTGTAACGGTCATGTTGTCTTTTTCATTCTGGGCTTGAAGTCTCCTCAGTTCTTCATTTTTCTCTGCAACTCTTTCAAGAGGCTCCAGTAGCTCATTCTTCATGACTGTCATCCTCTCAGTCATGTCTTCCAAGTGCTTTTTTGATGTCTTTAGAGTTACTAGTTTTTTGGCTTCTCTTTGAAACCATGGTCGGCTCCCTTTTGACAATAATTTTGCGTTAAATTACATTTTAAGTCGATGCTAACTATAGAGCTCTGAATAGTGCAATTGTTAGCGTCGACCCAGAACCCTAAGTTTTATGTTTTATATGTCATCTTACTTGTCTTGACCTATGTTACTGTTCTAACAAAAATCAGACTAAAATTTAGAAAATCATCAGAACCGCAGGAGGAATTATTGAAAAATGTTTTGTTTCTCACATTGTTGAAACACAAAAATGATTTAAAGGTTAATGTCACCAATCTGAGTGGACATTTTTAAAAGATATTTAATTTAATTCCAGTATACTCTTAAATCCAGAATTGATTGTTTAATTTTAGAATATTAACAAGAAAAAGACATGATTCCTTTATTTAATAGGTAGTCTGTTTTTTTCTCTTCTAATGTTTCAATTTAATCTCAGAACTTTGACTTTTATTTCAAAAGACTGAGCTTTTTTAGAGCCTAATTATGCTTATTTGACAAGTGTCACCTGCTTTCTTGCATTGTGGGTAATGTAGTCAAATGGTTTAAAAGAAATCAAATCCAATTGAAGAGAGATTTATACTTCAAACTTTTAAAACATGAATTTTTTTATATTCTAACCAGTCATTAAGGTCATAAAATGTAAATTTACAGACTAGTCTGAAAACAGCTTGATTGACAGAATCATGTACACCAAATAAGGTCAATTCTAACCACAAACATGCTCACAAAATATAATTAACAAAACAAATGTGTGTTTTTTTGTCATAGCACGACCTTTGGTTCAACCTCCCACCAACCTCAGATTTTCCTCTGTGACCCACAACTCGATCTCGTTCACATGGCAGCCGCCTGCCTCACACGTCTCAGGATACTACGTCACCTACGAGGAGCTTGGACGATCCCCTCAGCAGCTCATACCCCAGCCACACTCGGGACAAACCTATGCCACCATAACGGGTACTCACGCCACCCGCTCCATTTTTGTTTTGATTGTTCAGAATTTATGATGATTAAACCTGAGGTTTGATTACCGATTCATCTTCGACATCAGGTGCAGCTTCACTTACCGGGCCTTCTTTTCTCTTTAGGTCTGAAACCAAGCACGAAGTACATTATCAGAATCATCGCCGTCCAAAACACACAGAGGAGCACACCCCTGGAAGGCGAAATCAGGACTAGTGAGTTTTCTCCATATTCTGTCTCGTATTTGGGTATTCCTTAAAACCAATAGAAGACAACAAAAATGTTCAATGTCAGGTTTAGATTGCTGCTTTTACTTGCTATGAAGCAAAGATGAGATGAAAATCCTTCAGAGCTTGGCTCCTAAAACCTTAAAAGACATTTTTATTTCGAATTGCTTCTAATGCAAAATATCAATGCCTGTTCAGAAAATAAGTGAGACTAATTTTGCCCCCAAAATGCTGCATATTTGGCGCCCCCTGCTGTTCATTAATTTGCAGAGTGTTTCAGCTTTAATCTCATCTAACCTGCTTGCTTCTTAACCATGTTTTTCCCGCACAGAGCCGGAGTCCTCGCTTCTGCCTCTGCCTCAGCCCCACCACCCTGGTGGTGCCAGCCCGCTGGATGTGCCCGAAATTGACTTTGGCGGTCAGGGCCAGCAGTACATAGAGTACAACAATAGGGAAGACAGCAGTGGAAACTCGCAGTCGCCCTTCGGGCAAGTTCGTGAGCCTCTGGTCTATGTCTCCCACCCTGATGCAGAAGGTCGCAGGGTGCCTGTTGTAAAACTGAACGTTCCCATTGGATCCATCTTCTTTAACGAGTCAGGAGTGCCGCTGGAAGCTCAAACTCAGACCAGCATCTCCTGGAAGCCTTACAGTCAGAGCAGTGCCTACCTGGTATCCTGCCATCCTCTCACTAGCATCAACGAGAAGATGTTCCAGGTAAGAGGAGAGCGGATGGCAAACCCCATTCAGGCTGAGTTTGGTTTGAAGAATCCACAAACTCTGTTTCTACGCAGATCCGCCTGCCAGGAACAGCCACCACCGCAACCCTGATCGGACTCACACCTGGAGCAAACTACAACGTGATTGTGGAGGCACTGCTGGGAGCACTCAAGCACAAAATTCTGGAGCAAGTTGTCACTGCTGGAAACACCAGTAAGGAACATTTAATTTTGAGCTCAAATCAAAGATCTTCAGTAGGACAGTGCTCAGGGTGTGCGCGTCATCCATCTGACTGCACAAGTGTTTTAGGAGATTAAACTGATGTTTAAAGGGTCTATATGTTTCTCTTCTGTCTTTCAGAGGAAACTATATCCACATATATGATCATAAGTTACCTTTGGAACACTAAATAACAAATTGTTTATAAAATACGAGTTATTTTATATTTGAAGCTAGCGGCTGAGCACCACTAACGAAGCTAGCGGTGCTCAGCCGCTAGCTTTGTAGAGATATTGGGTGTTTGTGTTAGCCTGGTTGCGGTTTGGCAGTGCAGACTCTTCCTGAAAAAAATCGTTCTCATTTTTTGACATCAGCTTGTGAGAACTGGCTCGTTTTTGTGGGTTCAGAGGGGCTGGTGTTGGGAGCGCAGGTTTTCAGAGGATTACTCAGAAATGCTTGAACTGATCAAAATACCATTTTGGGGTCGTTTATAGCGAGAAATGAACATTATAATACACTTAAATACTCAAAAAGTTGATTTTACATGGTATGGTGCCTTTAACAAAAATGGTCATTGATACATCATGGTTATGTTGATTTGACTGCAGCCCAAACTGCATGGGGAGAAATTCCTCACGTCACTGATGTCCCTTTCAAAATTCAGTGAAGTACTTGAACGGCCATCTTGCTCTTCTTTCAGTCCCAAATGGGGTTCCTTCCACCAGTGACTCCTGCTACGACAGCTTCACCGCCACCTACTACGATGTGGGTGCAGAGTGGGAGAGGATGTCTGAGACGGGCTTCAAGCTCTGGTGCAAGTGCTTGGGCATGGGCAGCGGTCACTTCAGATGCGATTCATCAAGTGAGCGCCATAAAACCAACGTGCTGCCACATTTTCAATCTGGAAAGGCTTTCTCTTCACTTCTAATGTTCCGCTAACAGAGTGGTGCCATGACAACGGGGTCAACTATCGAATCGGAGAGCAGTGGGACCGTCAGGCGGAGAACGGCCACTTGATGAGCTGCACTTGTCTGGGAAATGGCAAGGGAGAGTTCAAGTGTGAACCGCGTAAGGCCTCTTTTAATAACCAGAGAAATGCTGTGACTGACTCGTGAAGTTTAGGAGCTTTGTGTGAGTTTGAATGTGTAATCCAATCCAAACAGATAAATCCGTGTGTTACGACGACGGCAAAACCTACCAGGTGGGCAACCAGTGGCAGAAGGAGTACCTGGGTGCAATCTGCACCTGCACCTGCTTTGGAGGACAACAGGTGAGATCTTTTTTTAATTCATACTAGGAGAGTATTTAGCCTGGAAACTCACTTCAACCCTGTGTAACCTTTGTCTCATTAGGGATGGAGATGTGAGAACTGTCGTAGACCAGGCGGGGACGCTGATGCCATTTCTCTGCAGCCTGTTAGACACGGAGACAACGCCCTGCTTAAAGTGAGTGGGACACTTTTGGTTCGGATCATTGACTCTAACTTAATAAAAAAGCTCATTATCTGCAAAAGTTTGAAATCTAAAATCTCCCTTCCATACTGATTTTCAGAAAATCCACTGTCCCATCGAGTGCCTCCGACCCGACCTGCTGGCAGATGCACACGCTCCTTCAAGCTCCCAGAAATGAGGCGCCTCCAGTCCGGCGTCCGCTCCCCTCTCACCGTCTAGTTACTGCACTGCATCACTTTGTAGACGCCCGTTCAACTGATCACAGTTCTTCTATGCAACTCTCTCTGCTGTCGGATCAATCCCGGTCATTTTTGGAAGCCGGTCTCTTCACTGTGACTCAGTACCACAGTTTTCCCACGTTTCCTTCAGATGAGTTTCTCTCTTTTTTTTTTTTTCTAATAAAAGTGTTGACAGAATGTAGGCTCTGTGCCAAAGAATATTGTTTCCCCCCAAATGTCCACAGAAACTTCTGCTTGTCTTTGTTGTAACTCGACTTTCATTCCTGAATGGATGCACTGCTTGTGATTGAAATTCTGATCTTTTTACTAATTTATCTCATCAATTCCAGCTTATGAATGTGAACTGTTCTATTTTTGTACTTTGTTGGTGCCAAACTGTTTTCCTGACAAGAAAATAAAAGTCCCTTGTTTCAGTAAAGCTGAAGTCATCCTGAAAACGAATCAGTGTCTTTTATTTTGTAGGAACTTCTTTAGTTTTGCATGGTATTCATTTGATGCTACTTTTCAAGCTCAAGTCAGATCCCAACACTTATGTTTTAAATAGAGTTCATTTTTAATTTTAACTTAGTAAAAATTTGAAAGGCTTGTCTGATAACATCAATTATTTCTTTTCTGTAAAACTGAGGTCAGAGCTTTGTAAAAATCACATCTTCACTTCGCTTCCTTACAACATTCTCTATCTAACTTGACAATAATGCTTAAGTTTCTGTTTCGCACTACAGTGTCATCTGATGAACCAACAGTCAATTTTAATTAATTTGTTAGCTCCCGTTTCTTCTTTTTTTTTTTTTAGGTTCTTCACTCTTTCCTTCATGCCTTTTTTCATTTTTTTTTTTTTTTTTTTTTAATTATTGCTACAATTAAACCCAGCTTCTCAAGCTGAAACGAGCTCCAATGGGAAAAATGTTGTACTAAAAAACTGACTTTTTGTGTGCGTGTACAACATAAAATTAACTAGAGGTCACCAAGCACAACCAGATTTGAGGCACATCAAGTTATAAAGCAGACTTTCCATTTTTTAACCAATTTTTTAAGTGTCTTTGAAAAATGCAGTAAGGGTCACTTAAATAGTTCTGATTTAATAGTTGGATTTTCAAATTTCCAGATGAGCTGCACCTCGAGTAGTAAAATAAACTTGATTTTTTTCCCCAAATCCCTGCAAACATTAAACTACCTGCTACTACATTTGCTGCACAGAGGTGATCCTATGTGACTGTATCTTATTTTGAAAGGAAGTCATGCAAACCTCTGTCAAACTAATATTTTGAAATAAGGGTATTTTCTATTCTTTATGAAAAAAAACAATAGTAAATTGATGTTTATCATTAAAGTAACACCAACATAAAAACAAACCAGTCTTATTTTTCTTAAGGGTTAATTAAGTAGATTTTATGGCTTCCATTGAGTTGTTGTCCCAAAACAAGGCTCTAAGTGTGACAAGTTGCAGACTCCTGGTTTATACCAACAGTGCCCAATTTCCACAAATTATTGTTGGTCTATCATTTTGATTTTGAACAAACTTGGTTTTAAAACCTGTAAAAACCAGAGTTGCTATGAAAAAATAAAAGCATGTTCTTAAACGTAAAAACATAAAGCAGGCAGTGGTTATAAAGTCATCAGCAGTTTATTTTGTTTCAATACTTGACCGACCAACAACAAACTCTGCGATTGTAAAGCACCAAATGAGTAACAGAAACAGAAAACCTCAGCAGAGCAGGAATGTTTGAGTTTGAAATGTCAGTGGGAAACATCATTTTCCTTTGTAGTGTTCAGTGGTGAAAGAGTCGTAGGTTGGTGTGCACCAGAGTGATGCCTTGTTCGTTGCAGGCATTGATGACCACCTGGTCTGCAGCAGAACCCGCCGGAGCGGCGATGTACTCCACGCCACTCTGCACACAGGAGACAGACCGCTGTTAAACACAGAGGCGAGCAGAAAGCAGCTCTGCAGGGTCCAGCGATTACCCGTTTGGCTCGATCGATGTTATCTCTGAAAGGAAAGAAAGCATCAGAGCTGACAGCCACGGCCTGCAGAGAGCTGATCCAGTTCTTCTTCTCTGTGTGGGACAGAGGCTCTGGAACCTCTTCATACATTGATTTCCACACGGCCAAGTCTGGACCCTAAAACACATTAAAAGAGGCAGAGTCTATGATTTACAAAAACCACCAGAAGAGGCTAAAACATCAAATAGAGACTATGAGCAGAACTGTTAGCTCATGTGTAAGAGAAGGAAAAAAACACAGCTAACAAAGACCCACTGATGTAACCTGTACATTTAGCTTTTTTGAAGATTGAGTAGCTGCAGGAGAGCAGATTAGCAGATGAATGATGGGAAATGAGTGCAGGCTCACTCAATACCAATTCACCATGAACTACAGCAGAAACTATGTCCTAGAAAATAACATCTTTTTGTTTTTTTAATAACAGCATAATCATGATTAAAAGTGGGAACAATTTCACAATAGATCAAAAGAGGATTGAGTGGGACTTTGATATTTTAATTTTAGGTTGTAAAGTCCTCTTTAGAGCATTGTGATGTGTCAAATGAAAAACGAGAACGTCAAGGTGTTTTATCTTCAAATCAATGTCCTTCATATCAGGCTCTTCTGAGCCTAACTAGCAATGCCAAAGTACAATTAGTTACAGCCAAAAATGTGAGCTAGTTAACTAGTCATGTTTAAAAAGGTGGACTAATTTACTAGTGGGCACTCTGTGTGCTTAGTAGTTAACTAGTAACACTCTAAAGAGGCAACTAGTTAATTAGTCACATGCACATTCCCTCAAGTTCACTAGTAAGGTTCATGTAAAGCAAATTAACTAGTTCAATTTTTTCCCTCACTAGTCAACTAGCAAGATTTGCATACGTCTCACTAGTCAACTAGTTAGCATTTTGCGCGTCACTAGTAGATTAGTGTGATATTTTGGTCACACTACGGTACTTTACACATTACTTGTTCACATTTTTGGCGTCACTAGTTAACTAGTTGTACTTTTGGCGTCACTAGTTAAGCTTAATACAGCCTAATATCAAGGATATTAATTGATAATAAAACGGCGTGTCGTAAACGAGTCTAACTGCCGCCTCACCTCCCCGATGGTGTTGCTCACATACTGGTCGATGCAGTTGGCCATCTCTGCTCGCTTCACTCCACTGCGGAAGTTCATGTTCAGCACACGAGGGTGGTGCCTCAGCCACCAGTTATCAGCCTTGTCCCCTGCCAGACGAGTGCAGTGGATCCGGGACTGCTGCCCGGCACCGATCCCAATGACCTGCGGAAACAGAAGACCTCAAACGTGTTAGAGATGAAGAGAAGCTGCTGAAAGGATTCAGAGCTCGCTCTCTCTCCCTCTCTCCTTCTCACCTGGCCATTTTTAGCGTAGCAGACAGAGTTGGACTGTGTGTACTTCACAGCGATGGTGGCCACAGTCAGGTCGCGCACAGCTTCGTTAGATAACTTATGGAAATACACAAAAAAGGGGAATTCATCTATTTATTTGTTTTTAATTAAACATTTTTAAAAGCGGGGTGACTCACAGAGCCATTGGAAACAACATTTGTGAAGAAATCCTTGTTGATGAGAGCCCCGTTCCTCTTTTGTTTCAGAAAGAGTCCAAACAGAACTCTCACTTCTGTGTCGTCGGGCTCGTAGTCTGGATCCATCTGAAAGGATGACACGAGCTTCAATACAACAGGTCATCTTTTAAATCCTGATTTCAACATGGACATTATTATGCAACTTTCAAATGAGAATTTATGCTGTTGAAAGATCAAAGTTATAGTTAAAAACCCTAAATCTTCATCTTTGTCGACTGATCTGAAATACTAAAAGACTTGCATTTATCATCAGTGGTCTGCTCCACTGCTGCCACGCCTTCTCTTACCTGAAGCACACAATAGTTGCCATTTTTCTTCTTAGAGAGGATTTTAAGCGCCTCCTCTTCATAACCAGGAGCAACGATGCCGTCAGACACCTGAGAACGACCAAATTATGACGACATGTGACATCAAATGCTGCCACTACAAGCTCTGTAGGTTTTTTACCTCTCTGGATATAATCTTCGCCGTGGGAACGTCACACACGTCAGACAAAGCGATGAAATCTCCAAAAGACGACATTCTGTCTGAGCCTGGAGATGCAGAGTCAAGTTAAGCAGGACCGACCGTGCAGAGTTTGAGAGCCGACAGAGCGTCTGACCTCTTGCTCTGGCGTAGGCTGTGGCCAGCGGGGTGAGGTCGCTCAGCATGTCGTGCACCATGCACACTTTGGCTTCCTCCTCAGTCAGAGGAACTCCAACTGCAGCTCCTTCAGAGAATGAGATTCAGAGCAAATGGTCACTCTCAAAGACACATATCTTTACATTTAGTCGTGTGTGATAGAATTTTACCTGCAGGGCTGACATGCTTGAAGGAAGTGGCAGCAGCCACGCCAAGGGCGCTTTTAAGCTCTCTTACCAGCTGCCAAGCGTTCAGAGCGTCACAGAGGTTGATAAAACCCGGGGAACCATTGATCACTAAAGGAAAAATGAGGCAAGTATTACAGTCATGGCTCCTTTTTAATTATGTAGGTATGTACTGGATTATCATCTGCAGCTAAAGTTTTCAGCTTTTATTTTGAAGGCTTTACTTTAAAATGAAGTCGTTACACAGAGTAGGAGGAGCCTCACCTGTGAGCGGAAGCTCTGGGCGCAGGGTGTAGAGTTGGGCGGGTGCTTGGTGGGGGTTCATGCCGTAACGCAGAGGCAGCTGAGAGACGCCGCGGCTGTACTGACCACGGAAATAGTCAGAGATGGCCTCGTCATACTGAGCTGTGTGAGTGAAGGCCTGACAGGGAGAGGAACGTCCATTAACATTTTAACAAACACAACTTTTGGATAATGACTCCAGATTGATTAAGCAATCCTAATCTGTGGCTCTGTATATAGAAGATGGTGCAGGGAGAGTTTAAACTTTGACTCGAAGACCTATTTCAACATGCAGGGACTAAAGGTCAATGCTGAGCTCTGACCTCAGCAAATAACTACAAAAGCAGAAAAAAAAGTTTAATTGTTAATCTGGTCAATAAAGTAGCGATAAAGTATAAAATGTATGTATTTTTTACTAAATATTCTTCATTCAGTCTCACAGTTATCACAAAAAAAACAACACAGATGCATGCCTTTGTAATTTAAATTAAGTATAGACGTCTTTTTTTCATCTAAACTTACAGAAAAATGCTTAATAATTTGGGAAAATGCTGAAAACTAAACATTCAGTTTAAGATTATCATTTAGAAAATCTATTATGTTCATTTGTCAAAAGATCAGGACAAAGAGCGGTCATCCTTTTGTTTAATTAAAAATTTGGTTTCTCTTTCCTCTTTTTTTTTTTATCCTAATTTAAATCAGCAAATTTCCTCCGGAAAGAAAATTTTAAGATGAAAACTTTAACTTCTTAAAAAAAACAGCCTCTCTTAAACACCGACAGGAATCACAATCCTCTAAACTTAAATGGATATAAAGTTGAGTAGAATTAGGAAAGTTGCTATGAAAAAGTAAGAAAAGCTTGTTCTTAAAAGAAATCTAAATCTACATTTTTTTAGTGAATTAGAGCAGAAACTTTGACCCACTTTCAAAGCCAGGGTCTTGCGTGTTTCCAGCGTTGTGTCTTTGTCGCTGGAACTCTCCATCTCCTTGGCAACCACTGAATAGTCATCTGGATCGCACACGATGGTGACCCGAGCATGGTTCTTGGCTGCTGCTCTCAGCAGGGTTACACCTCCTGAGCAAGAAAAAAAAAAAAACATTAGACAACACAAATATCACATTTTTACAAAAATAGAAGACAATGGTTTAGATCTATTAGAAGCTTCATCTCAAACATATGCTAACTTACCAATATCAATCTGCTCCACAGCATCTTCCACTGTAACGTCTGGGCTAGAGACTGTTTTTACAAATGGGTACAGATTGCACACCACCACTCTGGAACACACAAAAACAGAACATTTGTTCAAGTCCCACTCAGATCATCTATTGATCCCTTTTCAAAACGTTCAGTGTTTTTTCTAATAATGATTATGCAGTTTTTGGCCAAGACATTTCCCTCCGAGTTGTGGGCGGAAGTGGAGTAAGCCCACCTCCTCGTCATCATCCCTCTGTTATCATGCTTCTCCGCTAGCTTACAGCCCCTCACAACCCCAACCTAATGTCATCGTTAAAACAAAAATGGCGATCAAAATATCCAGCTGTGCAGTTCTATGCCAGATACTAGCTCAGACATGGAAAACAAGGAGATACATGGATGTCTGCAAGTGGATGCATCAGAATGGAGCTTGTGGCTTGCCGTAGCATACATCACATCCAAAGGCTTTTGCAAATAACATTTTTTCATCTGCTCCTGATCAACAGTGATCTGAAAAAATAAAAACTCAGAAATGAAAGTTTAAGCTTAATTTCTCTCACTCTGTCTCTATATATGTCCTCCATCATGAGAAAAAAGCCCAATAAGTTAAAAAAACACCAAAAACATGTTTTTCATTGGATCGATAGTTTAAATGTGAAAATAAAACATTCACATTTTAGAAAACACTTAAATATTACACTTATATAAGCCTAAACAAAACATATTTACCATCTGTGGTTTATAAATGTTGATTTTTTTTTTTTACAAATTGCAATTTATTGGAAAATAAATTATTAGCTTAAATAACAAATAAAAAACTGAATAAAGAGTTAGAGTATATTGACTTTTCAATCAAACGCTGCAGTTTAACTTCTCAGTCTCTTTGATTAGTCTGAGACAGGCGGATCCAATCATGCTCTCTGCAAACAAGAATCACAAGTTCAGCCAACAATCTCCAATTACCCAGCAGTCACGTGGGTCCAGACTGGAACTTGTGATCTGCTGAAACCTCGTGTCACACAGACTTTGTTTGGTCCTAAAAATGCTTTTTTTCTTTTTTGGTTCTAGAAGCATTTACTCATTACACTTGGATCAAATTTCATAAATAGTATGGGAGGATGTAGGGGTCATGAAACCCCATTAGCTGCTCCTTGAATCTGACCTGACCAGGCTGTAGCCCAGCTTGTCCATGTCTGCGGCGTCAGAGGGGGTTCTTCTAGCCAGAATGCCTCCGTGCACAGCAGGATGAAGGGTCTTCACTCTTCCTCCCAGCATCTCTGGATGTCCAGTCAGCTCGGACACATCCCTGTCTCAAAGCACAGGTGAGTTAGAAAAGCTGCGCCCCTTGACGTGAACCCAAACGTGAGCGCTACTAACCTGACGGCCAGCCCAGCGTCGCGCAGCGCCTTGGCCGTGCCTCCGGAGGCCACCAGGGACAGCCCCGCGCCCACCAGCCTCCTGGAGAAGTCCACGAGACCCGCTTTGTCCGACACGCTCAGGAGAGCTGCGAGAGATAGAGAGGTGAAGGTAAAGTCTCCCGAGGAGTTTAGAAGAAACCAGAGGAACCAGCTGCGCTCCACACGCTGCCCACGTTGGCTAAAGCTAGCTAAACTGCTAACTCCACGCATGTGGCAGAAACAAACTTTCAAAGAGGGAAAAAGTCGAACAGAAGATGAAGAAAGTCTCTTACCTAGTTCAGATGAGGCCATGGCGACTGTCTCAGTGTTGGAATGAGGTTAGAAAAACGTCCTGACAGCAAAGCCTGCAGAGCAAAGTGAAGGACTGGAGCTGCTCATTCATCCAAAAACAACCAAACTCAGCCCCGCCCCTCTCACAGTGATGCAAGGCTTTAAAAAAAAAAACTGTGCAAGACTTTTAAAAATCACCACAGCTGATTTAGCATGATTTTGTTTCAAGAAGGTCAGACGACGGGCTCAAAATAGTGTTTTGTGTGCACAAAATGTTATCTATTTTAGCGTGCACAATTTAGTGTCTTGTGTGCACAAATTAGTGATTTGTGAGCAAATTAGCATTTGTGGGCATAAATTAGTGTTTTGTGTGCACATCTTAGTAGTTTGTGTGCACCAATTAAAATTTGTTAGCACCAATTAATGTTTTTTGGGCACAATGTAATATTTCATGGTCACAAATTAATATTTTGCAGGTGCAAATATATATTTTGTGGGCGCAGATGAATATTTTGTTTGCACAAATCATCATTTTATGTGAATGAATTAGTGTTTTGTGTTAACAAAAACATTTTGTGTGCACAAAGTAACATTTTGATTACACAACTGAGTCTTTCGTGTGCACAGGTTAGCATTTTGGTAGGGCAAATGAGCATTTTGTAGGCATAAAGAAATGATTGTGTGCACAAATTGGTGTTTTGTGGACACAAATTACTACTTTGAGGTAACACTTTTTTTAGACAAAGTTTTTGTGGGCACAAATGAATATTTTGTTCACACAGATGAGTATTTGGAATTGATGATACTAAAATACTAATTTGTGTCAATATTAGTTGATTTGTGTGATCTTGGTGAAGTCTTAATCCATTAAATAGCTTTATTTACATTCATAAACACAAAATGGCAGCCGTAGTGTGTTAGAGGCTGCTGTTTCCCAATCCAAATAATAGGTTTGACTTAAATCAGCTTTCGGGCAAAATAGTTTTGAAAGTGGCAAGACATGACATGTCATTTTATCTCTGCTTCACACTGATCAATTTGTTTCTTATGCATGATTTATCTATGCAAACTTTTTGCTTTCACCAAGCCATCTGGTATTGGAAGCACAAATATAAATATTTTTAGACAATTGATCTAAGTTCTGGAACAAAACTTCAAAATGTCTGTAAATATTGGGCCTTATTACAAGTTAAATTTGGATTTGGATTGCCTTTTGTAGGAGTGTAAACCATTCATATTAACAATGACTGATTCATACCATAATTTGTGGTCACTGATACAATTCACAGTTGATATTGGTTCATTTTAGATTCACTAATCCAGATCGATCCAGGACAGTCAACAATAAACATAAACACCTGGTACTGAACAGTGCAAGGGGAAGTTTTCCACATTCTTTATATTTCTTTGATTAATTCGATTAGTCGTTACACCCCTAGTCATTTGACATCTTTTTAGTGATGTCATGCAAAGGCTGCACTTTAATGAGGTCAAAAAAGTCAACGCAAACATTGTTGTTTAGCCAATCCTCTTGCAGATTCTGTGTAATTTTAATGAACATTTACGCAGTTCAGTTGTGTTATTCGTTTAATTATTTTCAAAAATGTGGTGATATTAGTTTTTAATATCAAATGGTGTCCTAGACAGGCTATAAGTAATTGGCATGTCATTATACGGCTAACAAAGTTATGAGGGTTTCATTCTTCAAAAATGAAAACTTTTGGGAGGCCTCCCATACTTGCTAAAAACAAACAAACTTTTTTTTCAATTTTTTTTTCAGTAAAAGGATTATTGTGTAGCATTAGACATCAATTCTTTTCCATTTACACAACAGGAGCCAGGGGTTCATCTGAGTTTAGCAAAAGTGTTAAATCAGGCGATGCTTTCTAGCTTTGTACCACTAGAGGGCAACAGTGATCTGCTTTCCTGCATTCAACACTCAGTGACACTCATGTATGTTTTGTGAGTTAGTTTTCTGTAGGCTCATCTTTTTTGTCACTCAAATTTAATGTTTTTTTGGCAATAAAAATCCAATTCAATTTTATTTTCAATGTATTTTTTTTTCTGTCAATAGTTTGGAAATTAAATTAAATTTCTAAGCCTTGGGGACGCTTCAAAACAGCAACCTGTTACTACCTATGCCCTAAATCTAAACAAATGCCCACAAATAGTTTTACATTTGATTTTCTTTGCTGCAGGTCAAAATCCTTCTTTTGATCCACAAGGTTACTCTGACACAGAGGCGCCCCATTTTCCATGTAAATGGTAAAACACTTTCCTGCTACAATAAACGATGCTCATGAATACATTCACCCCGAACAAGCCTTTTCAATAAACTTTACTGGCAAAATACTGCCTTTTTTCACGCTTTAGAACAACGTTTTAGGTCGGGCAGACGTAAATTTATTGGGCCCCGCCACTCACCTTACTTGTCCATTAGTTAAATGACAGGACAGGGCCCAGCGAGGTGCAGCAATATGTGTGATTATGTTAAAAGATCACACAATCTGTTCATATATGGGTAATGACTCAGACGTTTGGCTGATTGATTAAACTACAGGGTGTAAATATTTTAAGGGGAGCTTGATTTATAATGCAACAAAGCAAAAAAAAAAGGGACCAATTTCTTTGTGTAACTATGAAACTGGGGGTTTCTGGTAACCGCTCTGACATCTCAGCGGAGGCTTGAGTGATTCAAGGGACACCGAAGCATTTTTATGGAAGACACAGGCTCACTATGCATTATTAGTTCAAAAAATGAAGAAAGCAGGAAGCTCGTCAGCACTTTTGTCAGACTGCTGTTAAAAAGCGCATATCCTCTTTACAAAGAACTGCCAGTTATGGATTCTAGGACTGCTGCTTGAGATTGTTTCAGAGGAGAAATGGAATCGGCGTCTTCCAAATACCGCTGTGATTTTTGTACTGTCATAACGCTGGCAAGTCACACAAGTAAATGAGTTTACATTGCTCTGCAGGACTTCATGTTTGCCAAACTGATAGGAAGAAATGTGTTTCTTTTAGTGTCTAAATCATTAACTGCAGTAGCTTTGACGGCTCTTTGGGTTATGTGACTTGTGATTGGAAATATTTAGTCAGTTTACAACAAAGTATATAGCTTGAAATACAGGTTTTCAAGCTAACGCACTGCGATAACAGAATCTTAATCTGATTAAAAATAACGTTTTTTGTGTTTTAACATGTTATTGTAGCATTTTTCTCATGATGGAGTACAAAGTTGAAGAAAAACAAGTATGTCTGAGCTTTTTTTTATTATTGTAGATAATAAGCAAATGAAAAAAAGCTGTTGGAAGAAGCTTGTAGTTGTTACGTAGGACCTACAACAGCAAACTGCAAACTCCCTACTCCGCTCCATTCTGTTCTATCCACTTGTAGACAAAAAGATCCGTGTCGGTTTTCTGTCTCAAAACTGTACGGCTCGATGAATTTGCTCGTTATTTTTGATGTACTGGCAATGTTGGGATAAGAGGGGCTGTAAGCTAGCGGCAGAGCATGTAAATAGAGGGCTGATGGGAAATTGGTGCAGGCTTACTCTGTGACAACAGTCCCAACCATAACTTGGAGGCAAATATTCAGTGTGATCCTGCTTCTCTGCAGAAACTATATCTTAGAAAATGACACAGGTTTTGATTTAGGCTAAAAACGTCATAATCATAACTAAAAGACCACTGGGAACGCTTAAAATAGATCAAAAGATGATGATAGTGGGACTTAATGAAGGCAAAAAGAGGCCTGTATCAAGAAAAATACTGTAGTTTTTGTCTTGCATGAAAAATAATGTTATCAAGAAAGTTTTAATAGCAAAATAATCTCATTTTGAGAAAACATTTCTGAATGGCTAAAATAATTTTCTCGATATCAGAATTCTTGGTGAAACAATTTTTCTTACTCCATTGGCAGATTTTTGTTTTCTTTTTTGATAATTTTTTGCAGTACAGGACGTACTTATGTCGCCTGTTTTCTGTTAGTCTCTCCTCCGTAAACACACTACTAAAGCGTCGACCTATACAATAACCTCTGACCTTCAAGGACAGCACCACCTTGACTCAAAGTTTGAAATTTCCCTTTAATATTCCTTTTGTTTCCTCTTGTATTTTTATTGCATGATCCAGACTGTAAAGACAGAATTAGAATTTATTGGAGTTGAGTTGTAACGCGTTGGAAATGAAAACATACGAACAATCATCAAGATCACTACGCATCACTGATCTAAAGAACTACAAATTTCCTGACCTCTGACCTTCAAGATCAGAGGTCATGAACACCTTCTCTCAAAATGTAATTCTTTCATAATTCCTTAGTTTTCCTGTAGTGGATAACAAATATAGATTGAGATTTCAGCCTAAACAGACATATTTTGATGTGAAGGGAAACTTCACATCAAAATCCTTGTAGCTGGTGAAATCCTCACATGAGCTGACCGTCTCGTATTCTTGCACTAAAGTACAGTAATTGTAGTAAAATCAAGGGAATCATTTCTAAATATTAACAATCTAGAGTGAGTGACACCGCTTCTTAATTATTTTCATGAATGGATTCATGAATAGCTCTGACCATCATGTCAGGCTTACAAAGTTAGAAGAGGATTTATTTTTTAACTTTCACCTTCATTCTTCCGTTCAGTCCACATGTTTAGCACATTGAGAAATTCATCCCTCACATTGGCATTCATTCATTTTGGATCCTTTGAAGCCCACATCTGGTGAGGTTATGGAGAAACCTTCTGGGATCATCAGAGAAAGAGAGGAGAGTAAAAGAGGAGGATCCCTAAAACCAGTCACCCAACCCATCTTCACTGCAGCGCTTTCTTTTTCTTTATTTTCCACTTAGAGTTTCTCCTCTCCACCTTTTGCTTGCTCAGTTTGGGAATGATTACAAAATTCCTTTATTACAGTCTCAGTTGTAGTCTGGTAGCGTTCAGTAAAGATATTCTTACCCTGGAATGTTCTGGACTAAATTAAATTATTACAATCTTAACTGAATAAGCATTTCTGATGTTGTTTGCTGAGGCATGAAGATAAAAAAGAGAACCTGCCAGTACTTCTACACACATTTGTGCTGTATGTAGTTGTTTGAACCAGCCTGTATGTTTGCTCGTTTTCTCATCAGTTTTTTTTTTTTTTTTGCATTTTTAAGATGATAACTCACTTTCTCAACTTAATCATCAAATGATATTGTTATATTTTGCTAATCATTTTCATTTTATTCATGTATTTATTAATTTGTTTAACGATTCTGCAGATCTTCATCACATTTTTTGTTTTGTTTTTCTGTCACATTTTTCCACATATTTTATTGTATCTGTCTTTTTTTTATCTTTGTCTATTTTTTTCCTTAATTGTTGCTCTATGTTTATGAAATCACTGTTTTGTTTTTCTTTTGACGACTCCATCTGTGTTGTTTCTGGATCTGCTGTTTTCTGTCTGACGTATTATCCTTTCTGATTTAACTTGTAGTTTTACTCGGCGACCATCTTCCTGTTCTATCGGGACTAAAGGTGGAAATAATCACAAAGGCTCCAATATGCATATTTAAATGTTAAATGTCGTATTAGTATATGCTGTCCCTGTCTTAAATAAACAAGCAAATAAAGGATAAATGAAATAATTTTAGGTTTTTGGATTGATCTGTTCTTGACTGACAGTTCAGTTCATTGGAAAATTGCTGTTAACTCGACAGATGTTTTATGCCTAAAATAAATAAAATTAAATTGAATTAAAAAAATATATATTTTAATTTTTTTTTTTAGCCAAACGGGAAGCAAATGCTTCTATTTATCACGACAGAAATGCATTAAAAAACTTATGAATGGGTAACAAATAACAAGCAACGCATTTTAATTTTTATGATTCTTATTTTTATATCATTAGACTCATCTTGTCACAAACTTTGTGATGTTTTTTTTCATGCTGAGAGTTCAGATACATATTTGACACATTGCACCAATTACTGTTTGCTTTAATTGGAGGAACCGTATACTGAGTTAACTAAAACAAACTGTCAGTATTTAAAGTTTTTTTTTTTATATATAAATTGAAGAGACACATTTTTCAGCTTAATAGAAGTGCATTTAATGACCATCTGCGTGCGTGTGTGTGATCTGAGAAGGAGCTGATGCTGCTCCCCGCGTCCTCCTCTCTGCTCCTTCATCCCGGCTCCTCACACGAGCCTCTAACGTCCAGCTGCAGCCGCACACACTCATCATGCTGTTGCTCTGGGTAATTAAAATGGGCCTGTGTGACCACTCACCATCAGGCATTTTATGACTTTACCTCCTATTCATTAACTTAATCATTTGGCTATCAGTAAACCCCACCAAGTAATTAATATCTAAAAGGCTTTGCAGTAAATTAAAACCATAATTTGCTTTGCTGGAGAACCACAGAGAGCCGATGAAGAGGCCAATGAAAGAAGCGTTCCTGTTTCTAATTTAAAAAGAAAATACAAATTTTGCTTGTTTTATTTACATCAATTATTTGTGATTCTATTATAGAACTTTTTGAAAAAAATATTTATATATGCCTCTAAGTTTGTAAGATTTAATAATTTGTTGAATTTACAGTTTACTTTCTGCGCCTCCGGAAATGTTTTAAAGGAAGAGGCACAAAAAAAATCCACCTTTCAGATCGTCGTTGTTGATTCAACATTAAGGATATTTTTTATGATTTCATATGTAAATTATGGTGTAAAGCTGTTGATTTGTGAGTTTTCAGGAAATCAACTACAAAAATTAAAATAAAAAAGAAACCCAAACAGATAATGAGCTCAAACCAAAATGTCATTTTTATTATTATTATTTTTTTTTGTCGTTGCTTTTTTTAAAGCTTTATAATAACACCACAAGCAAGTCACAGATAAATACAAGTATGATTTCACCATTTTCAGTCATTCAAATAAATTAGGTTCATTCAAGTCTCATCTAAGGGACACACAAAATGACAGACATCAGAAAGAGCAATGATATTCACATCAATTCACAAAAGTCAAAGAAACAGATGTTTTAAGATCAGTTTTATGTGTTCGCTGAAAATTTGTAGTTTTTTTCTCAGCTTAAAGTGTCCTTATTGAAGCTGCTTTCAATGCCACCTTTTACTGGAGAAGATGTCTTTATCTCATTTGTCCATTTTCTTCCGTCTCCTGCCTGTGAAAACTCCCTTCAGCAAAAGAAAGGCAGGAAGAGTCTGCAGGTTCCAAAACAAGGACGTTTTATTCTGTTAACATTTTTTCAAGTGTGTTTGTCTTGTTTCTGCTAATGTGAGGAGAGGATGTACAAATACGAAAATGAGATGAACCACATGAGGACCATGGTGCTGCTCTCATTATAATAGTTTTAATGCATGCTACAAAACGTACAGTACTCTGTTTGCTCTCCATTGATGAAACAGTACATCCTCATTGTTCTGTGTGTGTTTTAAAAGGGTTTTCTCAAAAAGTCCCCAAAATTGTTCCTGGGTTTAAACGGAAAGGGTTTTTGGAGTATGTTTTATCAATTAGCTTAACATGTTTTCCAAAGAAACCTCTGTGTAACGCTCAGGAGATTCCTGGGGGCGACCTGGAATCTCCTCACAGTCCTGCTCCGATCTTCCTGTCTCCTCCTCCTCCTCCCACCTGCACTCCTTCCAGCTCGTCCTCAGAGAACGGGCTGTGAGGATCGTAGCTGTTGCTGCTCTGCAAGAAGTCTGTGGATCGAGGAATTGCACCTCGGGTACCCAAAGCAACAGGGTAGGCGTGATGGCTCTCCTCTTCTTCATCTTCTTCCTCTTCGTCCCCTGCGTCCTCCTCTTCCACCTCCTCCTCTCTCTCCTCATAGCTGAGGTCGATTCCCCTGTCCTTAGCGTGGAGAGCTCGTCCTCTTTCCTCAGATTTGCTGCTGAAAGTCTTTTCTCCACTACGCAACCGCTCCGACTCCACCTGGTTGGATGCAGCGGCCTGCTCCTTCGCCTTCCTGCTGCGCTTCCACTTCATCCTCCGGTTTTGGAACCAGATCTTAACCTACAAAGAAATAAAATCATTATTCTAGATTTAAATAAATGTCTATTTTTTGCCTGACTTTGTTGTTATTTCACAACATAACTAAAATTATTAATATATATATATTTCAAAAGGATTTTAATTATAAAATATTTATTCAACCATCTGTTATTAGATATTAGATTTGATTAGCCAGGTTTTGTAGATTTAAGATATTGTGTGTGGATGTCAGAGATCCATCTTTTTCAGAGAAAAATATTTTTGTAAAATAAATTTAGTTTAAACATCATTTATGACTATAGTCAAAGAAAAATATGAAAAACTATCATTTTTTGTAAAAAAAAAAAAAAAACTAACTGAATAAATCTCTTGTTGCACTTAAATTAATTCTGATGATCTCCTTTTTTAAATAGTTATTTTTGTGATTTATTTGAAAATTACAGTTTTACATTTAGCTTTCTGGTCAATATTTTTTTAACTTAATTGTTTAATTTTTCATTCCCAAAGAAGTAAAATACTTTTAACAAATTTCCTCCCAAATGTTGCTTCTGAAGGCCTGAAATCGTGAATCTTCCTTCCTACCTGTGTCTCGGTCAGCATCAGGGAGGTGGCCACTTCGAAGCGCTTGGGTCTGGACAGGTATTTGTTTAGCTTGAACTGGTTCTCCAGCTCCAGGAGCTGCTGGCTAGTGAAGGCGGTGCGGGGCCTCCGGCATTTCCCAAGCAGGCCAGACTGGGGGCCTGCTGGAGGAGGAAAGGCAAAATTGTCAATCTGACAGATTTAATAAAAGTTAAACACAAATTTACTGATTTATAATTTGTGATTTTGGGTTCTTAATTTGTTCAGAACTTGTGCTTTCTTAACACATGGACCTATTTTGTTTGGACGTCTAGAATACTTGGAGGCACTTCTTGATCATGAAGGACGTGACAAGTTCACTGTAAAGCTGTTGGTAGCAGAAGGCACACCTATGCCAGCACTCTCCGGCCGTCATTAACTGTAATGGCTTTACTCTAGTTTATTGTTGAGACACAACAGAAGCAGGCGCAGAGGCCATAAAAACACAGCCATGCCATTAACGTAATGAAAATTCAATGGAGGCTTTTGGGCTTTTATTGACAAAACTACAGAACGTTTTAGGTGTTTGTTTATAGTTCCTTCGTCCCACAAAGACAATTGTCATCCTGCTGGCGTTTATAGAGATATAAATGTGGCCAAAATGAAAAATATATATGACGCAGACTTGAAGACTGTGGGCCACTGCACAGCGAGTTACACTAGATGACTTATTAATATAGCCCGCTTGAAGGACTCCAACCATACAGTGAATGAAATATTATGAGAGCACAGCTGAAAATAGACTGTAAATTACAATACTAAATCTTATGGGGGTGGGAGGGGGCTTAAAGAAATACAATTAATCTGAAAAGCTGCTTTTTTCTGTTTGACATTTAAATAAAAAGGGAAAGTGAAGGCCTGAAAATATGATAATATTATTTTATAAATAACTTTGCAGCTGCAGCTTTGCAGAAATAAAAATAAAAAATCCAAACAATATTTAAAAATATTAAATAGTAATCATGATTAAATATTGGCAATAGGGAATCTACTTATTTCAAACTATAGAAATCTTTAAAAACAGTAATAATCAACAACTCCCATCTTTGTTTATAAATTAGCCAATTGAATATATTATTAATGTGTTTTTATTCATTTTTTTTTAATAAATAAAATTATTTCAGAATAAAAGCACGTTTTGGTGATCGGATGCTGTAGTTGGATCTCCAAGAAGAATGATCTTCTGTGATCATTAAAAAAATCTTTACCACCATCATTATAAATAAATTAACCAATTCTTAATATATTGTTAATGTGGTTTCAATTGCTTTAAATATACAATAATTTCAGAATAAAAGCATGACGTTCAGTTTCTGTGAGATGCTGTAGTTTGAGCTCTAAGGAAACTGATCTTCTGTGATCAAAAAAAAAAAAAAAATCACCCTCCATCATTATTGATCCAATTCTTAATAGATTATTATTGTGTTTTCTATTGCCTTAATAATAAAATCATTTCAGAATAAAAGCCTAATTTCCTGTGTGGTGAGTGGGCTGTAACTGGAGCTCTATTGGGTCACACAGACTGATCCTCCATACTTACAGCTGTAGTCCGGCATCCGCGGCATCATGATCCCGGCTCGGATCCAGTGCTCCAGGGGCAGAGGCGCAGCCATGGCGGCCGCCTTCAGGTGCTCCGGGTAGGTCTGCGTGAGCTGCGTGAAGCCCGTGTACGCCAGCGCGGGGTGCTGCCCGCCCAAGGCCGACAACGGATAAATGGGTGCGTGGTAGATGCCGGGAATCGCACTTTGGGACATGGCAGCGATTCCCGGATGAGGAAGACCCAGGACGCTCGCTTTGGGAATGATCCCCGTCTGGAGCTGAGCGGCCCTCGGGGAGGGCGTGCCCGCGCGCCGGCAGGACACCGGACTTTCCACCGGGCTGTCGGTGTTCAAGTCCTGGCTGCCGCGCGTGGCCTCGTCGGCCAGCAGCGCGTCAATCCTGAAGTTTTTGGACTTTTCCATGGCGGGTTGAAGCACAGAGAAAAGCGCACAGGTTTGGGGAGCGCACCTGCGCCGTGCGTCAGCGCGCAGCCTCTGCAAAAAAGCGGCGCTCCAAAACGCATCTGCCTCCAGCAGTCTTCCTAGAAAGCAGTGTGTGTTAGTGGCACCTGCGCTCGCGCTCCTCCATTAGAAGTTACACCTTCACGTGTCACTCTGCGCTCCGTCCTTCACAAACCAAAGAGGTATCTCTCCATCAGCCATCCCACCAGCTCCACAGAAGGCAGGTGCGCGCTCGGATTGGTTGACTGCTGAGCTGCTCTGACCGGCCTCTAATCAGCTAATTACCCGCTCGTTTCTGCCCCCCCTCCAGAAAGCCTTCAGAGTGAGGTAATGTCCAACCTCTGTCCCGTCTGCAAACACCTCCGACTGCATCAAAGCTGCTCCTGCTGCCACAAACAAACAGTGATCTGACTGCACAATAGAGTCGGTGCTGCAGAAAACGTCCCGCAGAACTGCGTTTGAATCTGAAGAATGGCGCACACAAAGGCCACAGCAGCGCCATAAAAGTTTACGAGCAAGAATTGCACACAAACCGTATAAAAGCGTAATGACTTGGCAGAGGAGGCTATAAGTTAATTGGCCTGTTGCTTAATGTGAGCTAATTCTATTTTTAAGACCCGAGGAAAGGCCGAGCTGCTGCTGCGGCTTTGGGGGAGAGATCCCCGCACCGCACCGCACCGCAACGCACGGTCGCGTCACAGCAGCGAGGACATCTTGCGAGAGAATTAAATCACAAATCACCAAATTTTAGCCAAAATTTAAGAAAAAAAGACAACAGAAGTAACACAAATGAATGAATATTTATTAAAACAACTTAAAAAAAAAAAAAGAAAAGATGTATTTGTTTCATTTTACGCATAGCAATTCGTTCAGGCCCGTTACCAAAATGACAATTGAGACACATCTATAAAAAATATTTGATCACGTATTTTATTTTTTAGAATTTCCCGTAAAAGGATATGACTGTTTTGGGTTGATATTTTAAGACAAATTGTTTTGTTTTTCAGACCGAAATTAAATCAAATTAAGGCGATTTTTAGTCGGAATAAACTGAAGGAGAAATTGTAAAATGATTGCGCTTTCATAGTGAAGTTTTTGAAAAGTAAAAATCAACGATGCATACTGTAACAGTATTTTTGGAACCGTAAACTAATGTTTTTTTTTCTATTTACATAGAAACAATTCATTATTTGTTTCAGTATTTTTTTCGTTTCAGAAGACAGATACATTTTTAGGTTTGCATAATATGTTTCATGGATGTCAGCATCTGAATTATTCTTCAGCAGCTTTAAATCGCCACCCATAATGCCCTGTGATAAAGATGCGCATGCGCTTGAGCCAAAGCGTCTTCTGAAAATTGAAATCCCTTCTGCTTTGACAAATCAAAGTCCTCATTTGAGATTGGACTGCGGCGTGAAGCTGACCTCCAGAAAATGAAAGGTCCTCCCATCGCATCACCTCTCCTCCTCAGATTGCGGCCTGTCTCCAGGTTCTCTCCAGGATTGAAAAACAAATCTGCCCATGCTTGCTGATTGTGTCCCTCAGCCTCTTCATTTTTTATTTGAGGGTAATTTGAACATTTTAATTAAGGGCTAATGAAAGGCGTTCCTCCTCCATCAGCTCCACAATTCTTGCCTCATCAAAGCAAAGGCTGCAATGTGGACAAAAACAACTACTGTAATATTATTTTTTGTCAAATTGCTGTCCTGAAAGAGTCAAAATCAGCAATAAATCCTATTAAAACACATTAACCTCCAATTTGCAGGTAAATTGAGTCAAATGTTAAATGCCTACAGGGAAAGAAATCAATAGTTTATGACACTCGTAAAAAAAAAGTAAAAAAAAAGTCTGACATAAAACCACCTTACAGCTTGATTAAAGTATCTACTTTATTTTGTTTTTCCTTAATTATTATAACTTATTTTGGTTATACTGTACTTCCAACGGCTGCACCACCAACTGTTTGTCAAAGAGTATCCTCTGTTGCTAATTATTTACCTGTTTTCTTTCTTTCTTCTTTTTTGCTTCAAAGGTTTACATGAAACCGTTAAAGTTTGTAACGGTTTTTATTTAGTCTCTGATATGATCTAAATGCTCATTCTTCTCCATCATATTTCTTTGCAAACAGCTGTCCTCTTGGACCTTGCAGAGCTCTCCAAATGCAGTTTCCACCTTCCCAGCCATGAGAAAAAAGCTGCTTCAAAGAGGCCGCCAGCCCTTGACTACAAAGCCGCAGTTTTATTGATAAGTTAAGCGGTGGTTAACTTTGCGGCCATCAGGAGTTTACGGAAACATCAAAGAGCTTATCAGTAATTACAGGCATATTTTTCAATCATTACCACAACTGTGAGACGGCCTGCCCTGTCCTTAAACTAATCAAAGTTTGCTCTTGCGCTCTCGGTGTGAGCGTCGGTCACTTCCACTGGGTCGCAGCTTCCCATTGCTCCACTCCACCTATTGATAAGAGATTTCCCTCAGAAGAGAAAACAGGAGCTGATAGGAAGCAACATTTCTTAACCTTTCAGCGTGAAACTATACAGTAAGAGAACATACAGACTGTTTGGTTTGTTGTCACTGATTCATTCCAAGATTGATCAGTTTGCTTTGACGGCGCTTCCGAAGACATCACCTTTCCAAGGTCCTGAACGCGGCGTCCACGCCACGGTTGTGATAAATGATCCGGCCGCACAATGGGCTTTCTGTGAAGTGAAAATCAGCTCCCTGTGTCCCTGGTAATTAGACTAATTCCCACAACGTTAAATGCACATGATAAATCAGCGTGCTTTTTGCCAGACCTTGAGACCAAAATTAATGCTGTCTCATTATGGAGATAAAGGTAATTTATTAGAGTTCTGCTTCTCCTCTCAGTCCCTGTACCCCGTCCCCCATCATTTATTAACCGATATTGAGCTTTACCATATGACATCTAGTCCACTGGACATGAATCTCCTTCTGTCTGCCTTTGCTACTTTGGCCCTTAACTGCATTTTTTCCCCCCCTTCATCAAGTAAGAGCTAATGAAAATCTTTGCTGCACACATCAGAGAAGACAATATTTCATGGAATGTAGAAAACCAGCCATTAATTTATCAATATAAACAGAACAGATGAAGGCAAAGCAAACAGTAGGTAAAAGCCATATGAAGGGCATGTTTGGACATGGATAGTCAGTGAGACTTGGGTGGAAGTGGGGAACAGTGGACACGCTTTCGCTTGTTTTGGATTGTTTTCATTGTAAAGAGCCTGGACATTGTCAACATGTGTTGTTGCACAGTTGTGTGGTGGTTACTACTCATCCCACAGCGAGAAGGCCCTGTTCTTCCTGTGTGTGGTTTGCATGTTCTACCTGTGGATTTTCTGGTTTCCTACCACCATAAGTGGAGCTCGAACATTTTGTATGTGGGAGCGAGAGGGGGGCAGAGGACTTTGGCAGGGTGGCAAATGAGAACAGCAGAGTGGAAGCTGTGCTTCCACAATACAAGGTTCACAATACAAGTACAAAGAATTGTTCCCTTCACAGTACAAGGAAGAAGTAAATAATTTGAGGGGCTCTTTTAAAAATATTGATTTTGTTATTTTTTGCTTAAAGAAGCTTATATTGATTAATTCTTAATTTTTCTCAATAATATACTAATTTTAACTCAAAAATTGGGGTGGAGGCAAAGTTTTTTGCTTCCCTCCTTGTAGCTCCACCCCTTTCTCCCATAGTCCTAACAAATGCTTTACATGTAGATTTGTAGCTCCAAATCACCCCTTATTAGAGTCTGAGCTGGTGACCTGAAATTGACTGGTAAACTGTCATGAGCATAACTAGTCTTGAGATAGGCTCCAGCAACCCCCACAGTCCACCCAGAACCAATTGGGAATAGAAGACAGATGGATGTTGTGTAGTGTAACATTGAGTGACATTCCAGGGCATTCCAACAGTAGAGATGCCCAACAAATTATTTTGGATTTCTTGATGGGATTTTATTATTTGAAAGAATGTTTTAAATGGATGAAAGAGATAAGAATGAGAGATTCCACTAACAAATGTTACAAAGTCTGATGGGAGCCAGAAAAAAATCAATTTTGAGGAGGACCTGGCTGCAGACAAGATGGCGCCTGACATCATCATCCAGAAGCGGAAATTATATAATTTAGCCTAACCCTAACCGTTCAGAGTTGTAAATTAAAAAAAAAAAAACTTTTCATAAAGCTTAAAGCAGGAAAAAAGGTAACTGTTAGGGTTGCCAATTAAATTAAAGTTATAGGGAGACTTCCTGTTCCAGTCGAGAACTTCCGGTTCTGGATGTTGACGTCTGTAGCTAGATACTATTGGAAATTTTCAACTGTTGGTCTAAGTCAGGACCCAGAAGTTGCCCCAAATGAGCATGATCCCAAGAGAAAAAGAAGAAAATGTTTCTGACACTGGGTCAGAATACAGTGGTCTGGCCTCTGCAAAAAAGAAAAAAATAAATTGCTGTCTCAAAATTTCATACTCCATTTCTCTCCACAAGACATCCTTGTTTGCTCTTGTGTGCCGATGTCTGTCTGCATTTAGGCTTTAGTGAAACCACACAAGAAAGTAAAACAAGAACCATATTTTTCAGGCAGACCAGCTTGCTTGTTTGTTTTGCACCAAAGTTTAGACGAGTTTTTGCACATGCCGACAAGAAGTAACAAACGTCAAAAACTCTTGCGTGGCCAGAACAGCCCAGCGTCGTTTGGAAGAAATTTGTGAAAAGTTATCCTCTGAAATCACATTTAAAGATTTTATTGCTTTCTTTTTCTACACGTTCATTGTTTATAACCCTTCACCTCTTCAGACCGACAGATGTTTGTGCTGCTGTGCTTCATGGTCAAACACGTTCACTCAGGCAATGATTGTTTCAATTCTCATGTCCTTTTTAAACAGGATTTTGTTAACATAAATCATGCTACGTCCTAGAGTAAGAAAAGAATTGCTGTGACTACCCATTCCAAACAAACCAAGCTGTTTTTACAGCTTCCAGACTGAAAGGCAGTAGAGCTGATAGTAAAAAAAATCACTTCTTTGTAAACATTAAAACTCTAATAATTGAAAAAAAAACTATATTTTCTATCTACAAGCAATTTTTTTCAGTCCGCTTGAGGAATTGAACTTGTTTTAGGGTTTTAATACATTTAAGTAACAGTGTTGAAAGTGATTGGGTCATTAAAAAAGGCAAGCTGAATGCTAGAAAATACACCCTGAATTAAAAAAAACAAAAAGAATACGTTTGTTCACCTTGTTAATGGTGTTGAATTTCACCGTTTCAGAAAGGTTGAGTCAAATCTGTTGGCTCTCTCACGTTTGATCAGAGCTTCAAGGCAGCTTAAGATCATTTCTCACCTGGGATAAACTGTAAAGGATGTCGCACACATAAAACAGCCCAGGTTCAGAGTCTAGATTGGGGAATTCCAACCCTGTGACTCTCCAAACTGCGTCCCAAATCACCTGCTTCTTATTTTTTTTGACACCATGGAAACAAAAACTTCTTTTGAACCTGATTCATTCCAACGCCGCGCTTTTACGACCATTTAATCGGTCTCTGTATCTAACAGCCTGTGCTTTACGGTCACCCATACAAGAGTCCCATTGTGTGATAAGAGATAAACGCGGTCTATCAGTCACAAAAAAGCATCATTACTTTCACCCTGCTATCTGACGGTGCCTCTCTGCAATGCATTATCTGCCCATTTATGAGGATGTTCAGAGTCATCAGGAGCGTTTGAAGATCTCCGTCCGCTGGCTGTTTACTGTACTCCCTCAGTTTCATCCCAACAGCTTATTTTCAAACTTCCCATTGCAGCTGGTCAAACATTTATTATCAAAAATTGCATTCATTGCTGCACTGAGGATACGGCACATTGCCGGTGATAGCTGGTCTTCTGGCATGCTTTCCGCTTTGAGGAATTTATCTACTGCTGTTAGCACTCAAGTAATATCTCCTTATTGCCCTATTTATCTGTTGACACAACGCAAAGGTTACTTGGAGAAGAAGGACAAATAAGTGGAAGAAACAGTGTGGAAACGGTTTCCTTGAAAAGGTTGAAAGCTTGTTTTGATCCAAACTAGTGTGTCCAATCACAACTTCACAGATTCCAATAGTAGACAGTTGGTGACATGTCAGTGCAAGTGTGTGCTAAACAATACAACACACATATTTAAAATGGGGACCTAAGGTTGGTGTTGAACACAAGACTAATCTCTCTGTGAGCGTTTCATCCCAGCGTCCTAGCGCCTCTGACACATTCTGAATCGCTAATTCCTCAGATTGTTCATGCAGAGCCAGTCCCAGCCGATAGTTCATCTGGAAGTTTCCCAAAACGTAACACGTCAGTGAACCCAAGAGCAAACACGGCATCACAAACAGTCATAATCTTAAAAGAATATTTGTACAAATTGAAAGTCAATAAGAGGATAAAAGCAAATATGGTAGGTGCAGGAGCTAAAAACACAGCAGGACAAAACACAGGGGAAGGATGTAAAGATTGAAGGGAAATGATGAAAAAAAAAGATATTCTTTGAGACTATTACTCTTTATTTTCCAGGAAAATTACAATTCAGTCAGAGGAACTTGTTCAAAAGATGAAGAACAAAATTGTATTGACCTCAAAACAATGCCATATGACATTCCAAACCAAGGCCGAATATGGACAATAATTTAAATAAATATATAAATAAACAAAGGAAATCTTAAAAACAACAAAATAAAATAAAAGACAAAAAAAGATAAGGCTGGATGGACAGATGAACAAATAGACATTAAAATAAAGGCTAAAAGTAGCCTCAACAGGATACAAGCCAGTGTCCTGCTTGTGCCTGTCCCAACTAAGCCTGGAAAACGCAGAGGGTAGTGTCAAGAAGTGCATTCAACACAAAATGTATAAGATTTATCAAATAAAGGAGAAGATAGATATATGGACAGACGGACTGGCGTAAAGTTCTCTATGTATTTTAGGGGCTTGGAGGGATGAGGCACCCCAAACTCTCAGAACACTGAGATTTACCCCCCTTGGTATCTTGCCCAGAGGAGGACTGACTGAATCTGGGCATGCTTTGTAATTTCAATGTGCATCTAAATAATTTATATTTTTTATAATAAACAAATAAATAAAATTTAATATATACAAGCTAAATATAAGATTTAAAAGTACTTAAAGTTTTGGTTTATATTGAAGATTCTTGGATGTTTAAGTGGTTAAATAAAAAGAAACTCACTGAAGATTAGCAGATTCTTAGCAAACAGTGACATCTAGAAAACCTTTTTATAAAGACATGAATGCTGGAAAATTTGTCCTTCTCGTGTTATTTGTGGCAAGCTGACCAGGAATGATTTAGACCGCCTTAAAGAATGAGCATGCACGCTTTATCGGGAGGTGGGGTTTTCCATTCAAACCAATTAGCACGCTGACAGAGAGGGATGAGCTCCCTGACCCGTCTAGCCTTGTGGCTGTAAATACAGCAGAAATAATGAACAGCGAGTTCAGAAAAGATGAGTGGAAACAGAAGAAGGCACTTGAATCAAAGCCACCTCCGAAGAAAGTGGGCCAACGATGGACTCATTGACTGTGTATAAGGAGTGTATACAAGTTCTATGGATGGGACTTGCATGATGCTAACACATGAAATCGGAATTTAGGCAGTGTAGATGCTGCCAAACAACAAAAGATGATTTGGGTTTTGCTTTAATTAACATACATGTTAAATGTTGCATCTAGAACTCATCTGAATACACACGTCTATTTGGAGTCCTTCAGGAATTTTAACTCTATTCTTTACCACCCTGTGCAGGAGAACCACGATTTGTCACACCTGCGGTGACAAACCCTCAAATCAATTTTGAGCCATTAAAACACACCAGAACTGTGTGATTTACCTCTGCTGCAATTTCACAGATTGACAAATCCTAATGTGACTGCATTAGTCTATTGACGAAAATCAAGAAGCTGATCAATTCATTCCAAAATCGGGAGTATTGATGGCTTTCTCTCTGAAATGACCTGATGAAGGCGTGGCCCGCAGCATAACTAAAAAGACATTCATTGGTTTAGAAGATTAGCTGAATGGAGGAATGAACTCGTCTTTGAATTTGGATCACAAATCTTGAGAAACAATAGCTTGCACCGAATCTTACTCAAATTGTCCATTTACCAAGAGGTGTGAGAAAGTGTCTTGCATTGATGCTTTGTTGTTGTTCATAGGAAAAAAACGTATACTCAATTCACCTGTGTCTTTCACTGATTGTTTAACCCTTTATAATCATTCATATTATATTGTATAGTCCAAGTTTTCTGCCTGTGTTTCATTGAGATTCCACTTGGGGCATTGAAGGGCAGTTCCTACTCATTTTAAAATGGCTGCTTCCATGAAATCTCAAAACACTTCTGGTGGGAAAAGTTTTGCTAATTTTAAAAACTGAGGCTAATTCATCTATTCCTATTATTTCTTTTCTCTATTTGCTGCATTAAAAATTGCAAAATTTGTAGATTATTAATTCTTTATAATACAGTTACGCCATGTTTAAATATGTATAGAAATAATTTAAGAAAGTAGGTAAATAATTGCTTTTTTCTCCCTAAACATTCATATCTATGTTTCAACATCTTAAATTAACTTTTTTTTTATCAAAAACTTACCAAACCCCTACTACTACTCGGCCACCATCTATATCGCTTGAAAAAAATGTGCAACGTTTTTTGTGGATTTCGGGTTTAAAAAATATCCTAATTCAAAAAAAAAAAGAAAAAAAAACTGCATTGAACTGCATTGCGTGGTTATAAATATGCACTTGAAAGAACCAAAGTAATTTAAAATTGAATGCTGCTGCTTCATAAAAAAATTTTGGAGCTTTGAAGATGATGGAGAGACCTTCATCTACTGTATAAAACAGGACGGCTGTGGCCAGTGGCGGACTTAGCAGTTTGGGGGCCCAGGTGAAAAATAAAATGGGGCCCTTTGCAAACTACTATAGGGCAAAACTTTCAGTCTGCAGTAAAATTGCACAGAAGATATGTAAAATACAGTGAATTTGAGAAGTAAAATGAAATGATTAAGATCAAAAGCATAAATTGCATTTTTGAAGCAGGTTATTTTATCTTTGCTACAAATGTCATGGCGGCAGGTGAGGCACTGCTTCACTTGCCGCCATGTTCTTGGTTGAAACATATTTTGATAGAACACTAGGGGGAGGACAAAGCATTTCTCATGGCAGAGTTAAATAATAATGTCCGCAAAATTTCTTTTAGATATTTTCTTTAAGAGTTCAGTTTAAAGTCCAGTGTGTTGGTCCCAGGCATTCACCTACCTTAGGCTAATGGGAGGTCCACCCTGGCTGTGGTACGGAGGTACAGCAGAGAACCTTTGAATGAAACTCACAGGCTTGATGCTGGGCTATCATTGTCGTTAGTCAAGACACTAAATCTTTGCGATGTTCCTGGTGGTCTGGCTGGAGGTTTTCATGGCAGATCTGCCTCTGTGCTGTGGTAAATGGGATTTGGGTTTTAATCAAGGTAGAAAGTAAGTATGGGCCAAAACACAGCTGTGGATTATCTAAAACCACATTTTGGCTTCACTGTTGACACAAACAAACTTAAATCAACGTCGTGATTATCATCTCCCGTCTTCAAGTCCTCATGGATTCTGCACACTTAAAGGATCCTATAATAAGATCACATAGTATTTCTTAAATTTTGGAGTTATTGTCTTATGACTAGTCTGTTGTGTAAATGAACAACAGTGTGTGCACTACACACTGTAGGAACATAAACCACTAAACACAAAAATACCATAAAAACACAGTTATACCTGTGCAGTTACATTTGACCTCCAGGTGAACATTGCTGAACCTTCTGAGGATCTAAAATTAGAGTCTTTCTTTAATGAAGCACAAAAGCTCTGAGTCACGAAGATGAATCGTCCCGCACAAAGCAGGTCCTTAAACTAACATGCAGCTCATGAACAGATGCAGGGGATCAGTGCAAACACACACATCAACATCCCTGAAGCTCCATGAAAATACTTCTGCTCTGCTGCTCTACGTTGGGAGGAAACTTATACAGCAAAGCAACATCTTAACAATCGCCTCACTTTGTAATCAGCATTAAAGAAGAGATTCTGCAAAAGATTTTGGGGTATAAAAATAAGATTAAGGATTATCAAAATAGAAAGTTAGATGCCAAGAAATGTAAATTTTTCATAGGACTTTATGTTCTTAAATATATTTCTCCCAGAGGGTTTGCCCAAACAATGTAGCATTATATACAATAAATACATAGTTTCATTGTGTGAATTGTGCTTGATAAGTACCTGACATAGCCTTCATTTTGTGTTTTAAAAAAACAACAAAAAACCCCCCAAACATGCTCACTGGTGGCTTTTCTTTCGTTTTTTGTAGCTTTTCTACCACCACAGTTGCTTTATGTCGCTAAAATCCATTCACTTCAATTATGCCTCACATACAACTATAGCAACTTTTGTTTTAGTAAAGTAGTTTTCAAATTTAAAAAGTAAAATTGCTCATTTTAATTATTGGGATTTTGGTGCCAATCTAATAACTTCTCCTCTGTTTATAGCTGTCTAATAACTGCATTAGGTTACTGAGTAAATAAAAACCATAAAAAATATTATAAATCACAATCTGTAGGATTAAATTTGTGTTAAAGTCAGTCTGTAAAATATTTATATATCATGCCAGTTTTTAGATATTTTTTTTTACATTCCAGATGTGTTAATCATCGTAATCTTTAAAAATCCCTCAACAAAGCTCGTACCTTTGATTATCAACTTAAAATATATTCTCCATTCTCCATCTCATTCATCCACTCTGAATGAGTAAAGCTCCCAACGATATAGTTTTTTTGAAAAGTTAGCTGCACGATATACTTCTTTTCTGAACAGCTAAGAGTTTTGGTGCAGTGTATTAAAATATGCTATGTATTGCCTTAAAACCTACATATTAAAGCATTTTAATTGGGTAATAAAACTAAGTTGTTTAGTTTCTTCTTTGCAACACGTGTTTGTGTGTGTGTGTATCCAAGGGCGGTTGATCCCATTTATCAGGTCAGTTAACCCTTGGCAGCAAATAGTAATTTGGAACAGGATGCCAGAGGGAGATGCAGGCACTCGCTCTAATTAAATCCCCCCTCTGTCTACCCGCCAACACCTATGACTATACCTCCCCCTCCTTACAGCCAGAGAAACACTGACCTTCCCATCCTGCTTTTCCCTGCTGCCCAGCGTTCAGGTCTACCAGCTCTAACTGGTCCATGCTGGTCTACATTACTGACGCTCAGTGATTCTTCTTTCATTATGAATAATATTAATTAAAAAAACAACTTTTTTTGTTGTTTATCTCATTCATTAAACACCGGTGAATAAACTCATCTTTGTTTGACATTCCGATGAATTCTATGGAAGATTGAAAAAAAAAAAAAAATTCAAATGACTTGATTTTAATGGTCTGAAAAACAGCATTTAATGGTCCAAATACATCGATCAATACAAGTGTTTATCTGAAATAACAATGTTTGCTTTCCCAGGCCTGTTAGGCCGTTCAGCCAATGATGATGCTTTCCAGCTATGTCGGCCTTTGGTGCACTGTTGACCTTTTCTAATCCAGCCAGTTTTCAGTGTGACACATGATCTCACTGCTGACTCAAAATGAATGTGTCCTTCCTCCACTTATGAGGTAACAACGATGAATAAAGTGGCATTAATTTGAAGACGTGTTTGCACTGGTATGAAGGTGTACAGCTGGCTTTTGTGTTGCACACAGGGTTCAAAAACAGGTTAAGAACAGGGCAATCTGTCTGAGTGACAGCATCAAAGCAACTGGTACCATTTACAGTGACTGAGGCGTAGCCACAGCCGCCTCATCCACTGTTTGTGGAGGTTACACATGAATTTAAGGGGTCAGCTTGAACACAAAACTTCGTGCAGTAGATGTTGCATACACATGTGGACATGTGAGAAGAATATACTACTCACTTTTGGTTGTCCTGTCAAACTGACGGAAAAGAAATGATTAGGTATGAGAAAATACCTCAAATTGTTGGGATGAGTTGGGCTGTGCAATGACAGAATTGTTTGTTCTCTTCCCTCACAGCGAGAATCCCAGCTCGGACCTTTCTGTGTTGAGTTGTTTGTTCTCCCTGTGCGTGTGTGGGTTTTCTCCGCAAACTCCTGCTTCCTCCCAAAGTCCAAAAACATGCTTCATAGGTTCATTGGAGTCCCTAAATTGTTCCTAAGTTTGAATGTGAGTGTGTGGGCCTGCAACAGACTGGCGACTTGTTCAGGGTGTTCCCAACTGTCAACCAGCAGTGGTTGAGTTGGGCCTGGCACTGAAGATGGATGGATGGAATTCTCAAAAATTTTCCATGGGTAATAATGGTTTAGACTCCATTATTTTTGTGTTATTTGACCAAATGATTTACATCATTGGCTTCACCCAACACAACATCTCCCTTGATAACATGAAATATAAAAACTATCATTCTATCTAAAATGGAAAATTTTCGGATCCGTTTTGATCATTTTAAGCCCTAGCATGAATCAAGTAAAAGAGAAATATGTGATTGTAGTGCAATCTTACTGCTGTTTTACTCCACCAACTTTTACCAATAATCAAACATGTTTTCACATGATAAACTTATGTATAAGGTTTTATTGATATGTTATACATTGTGTGTTGGATTTTAGAGTCCATTGATCTGAAATTGACTTCTTTGCCATTCATTTTCACCTCAGAGTCAAATTTAGAAATGTTTTCCTTGACAACTTTGCCTTTCCTCAAAACAATATGGTCATGTTTTAATTATATGAACATGGGGTATATTAATGTTTATTGACAATCAAATGACTGCAGTTGCAGAATATCATCATGAACTTTGACTGTTTTACTAAAAAGTCTTCTTGGAGAAAGTCTGATTGACGTGCAGATATGATTTTAGGTCACAACACTAAATCTGCAATAAAATGTGTACTGATCTTTCTTCGAGTGGCAGTGAAGGAAAACACCATTTCAAGTTGATACGATGGCCTTCATGGTAAAAAGGGATACAAGCAGTCACTGTGTCAGTTTAAGTTGTTTTGTGACCATTGAAACGATCTTTTACGAGATTAACTTTTGTTTGTCTTTGTCATCTTTGAGCAAGAATTAGTTCCTAAATCTTTCATTTTAGATCAGTTTAGTTATTTCTAGTGGTTTCGCAAACTACTTTTGACACTTCATAAGCTCTTTGCATTCATTTATGTCCGCCCACTTATCCGGGTCAGGTCACAGGGGAGCAACTACCAAAAAAGATGTCCTTCTCCCCAGAAATGTCTTGCAGTTCTGCGATACCCAAAGGTCCTCCCAGACCACCTGAGAAACGAAATCCTTCCTGCAAGTTCTGAGGCCTCCTCCCAGTGAGACATGCCCAGAACACCTATCCAGGGAGTCATCTAGGAGAAATCCAGAACCAAGTCACTTGACCTGGCTTCTTTCAATGTGGAGGAGCAGCAGCTCCATCCCAAGCTTCTCCCGAGTGAGCATACAGGTGCCCAGTCACCTGTTCCATCAATCCACCAAACTATCAGAGGCTTTATCCTTCTTTCACTCATGAACAAGACCCTAAAACTCAAAAACCACTCTACTAGAAGGAGCATCCCTCCACCAACCCAAAGCGGTCTGGTTAAGATCCATGGACTCTGACTTTGAGATGCTACTTTACATTCCAACTGCTTCATGCTCAACTGCAAACTGCTCCAGTGTACATGAAAAGTTCTGGTTGGATTAAGCAAACAGAACAACATCATCTGCAAAATCATAATTTTTCTCAATATAGATTATGAACAAAATCATGTCAAATGGCCTCCATGTCAGAGTCCAACATGCACAGGGAACATGCTCCACTTTACAGGCTGAACAATTTAAAGCAAACTTCTGTTTTTAGAGAGACCCCACGGTCTATAGCTAGAAGAACGTCTTTTCAGTGTTTTCCAATTTGATCAAGTTATTAGTTTAATTTGTGTTCTTTTGACAAAACTGAATAGATAACGCCACATTCTGCATGCACGGTGGGGGTTTATGTCTCATTTATGTAATGGCTCCACATTTATCGCACCCTGACAGAACTGACAGGTGGAAATTACATCACCAACATTTAAATTGTCCTTCGCTCTGCAAGGTAATCTATGCTGAGTGATGCAGATTCCACCGACAAGCTGTTTTCTTCCTCTGTCTTTTTACTCCCCCCTTTTTAAAACTTTCCCGCACATTTAAACCCGTTTTCTGGGTTTCATTAAACTGACACCACATGGTGTGACGGTGACATCCAATTGGCATAATTGAGTCAGGTCAGATAGTAAAGAGACCTATAACAATGGAGGGGAAATGGAAGTTATATTACTTGCTGTCTCCGTCCTATGGCAGCCCTCCTTCTCATTTTCTTTGACAGACTTGGAGAAAAAGTTTGGCACGTCAGAAAGAGTGAAGAGACGTGAAGAATTGTCCGGAGCAGAAGAGAAGACGGGAGTTCTGCAGAATCACAGCTAAGATAGATGGCATGTGACAAACTGCCACTCTTCTCATCAGCATGACACAGCTGTCACATCCCTATTTCAGGAAAATTAAACGGCCTTACGGTAAACTGAGCAGCCCGAGAGGAGGGGCAGAGGGAGTGGGGATTATGTATGTGTGTGTGTGCGAGAAAATGAATAAACCTCAAGAATGCAGATTGGCTTTCTGCCGCTCCTCCCTCCACTTGTTCCCCTCCCTCAAGCACCATTCTCGCCTTTTGACATGATAATGGCCCCAAAGTGATGAAGACACTTCATTCGTACCCGCAAGGGACACATAAATGCCTCCTCCACGCCTCCTCATCTATCACTCCCCGGGACCAGCCCTTCTGCCCGTTCGACATCTGCGGGGTGGCAGGTTGTTTAATCAGCTAATTTGATCTCCCCGGCCACCTTTAATGACCACGCCACCTCCGGATTATCATGTCATCCCATCCTCTTAATCAGCACTGATGAACTGCTCATCAAACTATTAGCCCCTCTTTTTTCTGTGCCATGCTTAGCAAAGGTTACGGGCCCACAATTAAAGCTAATTTGTTGGGCCACATTTGTCTCCCTAATTGGTAAAGCAGATGTGGTATCTGTACAATTTCCATTCAGACCGGGGGGTGCGTGGGGTCCAAACTTTTTGCAAAGAGGGCCAGATTTGGTGAGGTGACAATAAATGGTAAATACTTGTAAAGCACTTTTCTACCTTTTTCGAAGGCCCACGGGGTCACAGTCCCCTTCACCCATTCACACCGTCTTGCTCAATGACACTTCGACACATGGAAGGGCAAGGCAGAAATGTCTTCAGATCAGCGGTCGACCGTGCTATCGCTGCACCACAGCCGCTCCAAACAATAATTGAGGGCCCACTGTTCAGACTGACATTCTTTGAACTACTTTAATAATATTATATGCCATTTTAACTAAATGAACGTTTCATTACAATGACACATTTTTTATTTCTTCACATAGAAAGCAATAACATTTTATCCAAAATTACTGTCAATTTTTGGCAACATTTCCTGGTTAGTTTGTAGTAGTTCACGTCTTGTTTGCCTCTTGATATTGAACTCCTTAAAAACAGTCACGGTTCTTAGCATGTCTAGCAGAGATAGTTGTTTTGTATTTCACAAAAAAAAAAAAAAAAAAAAAAAAAACATACCAATTTTAACTGGTCTTGAAAGTGGTGGCTCTCACAGTCAACTTCTTTTTTCAAATTTACAGTTGATGTTTTAGAAAGAAGCTAGAAAAGTGACCCAGAAGGTCGTAACCATAGTACCTACTTTTTCCAGCTTCTTATTGTGTTTAATTTTTCACCATTTCATTTTAATTACCCGCACAAATTTTAAGTTCATCCAAGGCTAAATGTCCAACTACAACCTTTTCTCCGGGTCTAAACGGCCAAGAATCAGATACTGAAAACACAGTTTTAGAAAATTATGAGTGAACAGTCTCTTAAAAATGTTGTTAATAGTAAAAAAAAAAAAAAAAAATCAAGGTCAGGAGATCTTTCTCAGTCAAATCTGCTGGTTTGTTGTTTACAATGGAATTTGCTACTTTGTCTCTTACAGCTGTTTCCAGTATTTTAGAAAGTTTTGTGCATGTCAAAATGATTTGTTTTGATTGAAAGTGGTGAAAGTGTGGCGTATGTAAACGTTTGTTACCATTGGTTCAAGTTTTTCAGGGTCTTTTTGCACAGTTAGATTCTAAAACAATCCTTGATCCAATCAAGGACATTCACGGGAGGCTGTGGTGCAGTGGTAGGACGGTTGACTTCTGATCAGAAGATCACAGATTCGATTCCTGCCTTGCCCGCCCATGTTTCAAAGTCTCCTTGGGCAAGACACTTAACCCCAAATTGCCTCTGATGGAAGATTGGCACCAGTCTTCGGCAGCAGTGCCACCACCAATGTGTGAATGGGTCTGTGACTGTAAAGCGCATTGGGCCTTCAAGGAAGGTAGTAAAGCACAATACAAGTATAAACCATTTTGCACATGTAACTGTACCTGATTGGATAATGACGTTTGTCTATTATTTCAACTTAAAGTTATTTGGTATGAAATTACACTGGGTATCACGATCCAATCAACAATGTCCCATGGTACCTGCCTTTTCCGGTTTCTCATCGTGTTTAATTTTTCTTAAATTTCATTTGATATGTTTTTTTCCTTTTTGTTTTTTATAATTTGCTTTCTCTATAATTGTTTTGTTTTCTAAAATATAATGCTAATTTTTAACATTTGTTTTGCTTTTTATCATTTGTTTCGATTCTTAACATTTTTTTTGCATCAAGTAATTTGTTGATGTGATATTCTCTTCACGGCCACTGTAGGTTACCGTATACAGAGTTGAGTTGTTGGACATGGCTTGACTCGCAAAATGTTTAAACAGTTGAACATTACTAAACTCCACTTTTCATAGAATTGTTACCACTGCAATTAGATTGAATGACTTCTGTCTTTGGGGGTGAACTTTTTTTGACTCCTGTGTGTTATTTTTTTTCTTCATATTTGACTTCAAGATTGAACAAAAATGGGGGTGTGGTCTTTTGACTAACAGGTGACCATTGAATCCTCAGCTTGATTGGGCGTGCTCCAACTGCTGTCAAACTTGTTTTTGTCTAACATTTGCCCTTTTTTTAATGAACGTTTGCTGCTTCTAACATGGCAACATATACATACAAACCTGCCTCAAAAGAGAGATGGCACACACTGTCGTGCAGTTTTATTGATTCACAAACTCTGCTTCTGTGTGGATCTGAATGTGGGAACCGGAAAAGTTGAGCTACAACACCAACATTATATTTGTTTCCGACTATTTAAAAGCTGTTTACTAGAGGTAATACATTTTTTTCATGCAATTTTGAAACAAAATGTTTACACTTTACAATATTTATAATGCAGCAAAAATTTGATTTACAGTAGCCTAAAGAGTCGTCTATAACTTCTAGAGAGGAAAAAATCTCTTCTCTCTCAACCATGTCAAGCCTTTAAAAGAATTCACAACTTTCAACCTGTCCTGACCCTATTTGAGAAATAAAAACCATCGACCCCCCTGCCCCCAACTCTAATGTTAAAAGACTTATTGTGGAACTCCATTTCATCTAATCACTTGGCAAAAGAGTCTCGCAGCATCTAAATAAAAAAAGAATAAATAAAAAAGTTCCTGGGCCACCGCATTGCTTTCACCTTTGAAGATGAAATTACCCGAAAAGCTGTTACAAATCAATATAATCAATGCAATCAGCTAACTGACACAAGCAATCTCCTGCCAGGGAGTAAAAATACCCCCAGCGGAGATCTTTCAATCTCTGGTGCCATAATTGCCCCTGAGGGTGACGTTAGGGTGTAGCTTTTTGTACACTTAATTAAATTAGCAAGCTCTGTGGACAGGGAGGGTGGCTGATTTCACAGAGAACGAAGCGGTCTGGCCACACGCCAGTAATTAAGGCAATACCTTTCGTGATTACACCAATCCCCCTAATGAACTCATTATGCATTTTAACCCAAACACTCCCATGAATTAATGGGCGCACAGAAAGCTCCTGGGTAGAAAGAACGCCCTGATAACAAGCAAAGTCATAACTCTTCCGCTCGGAAGGGTGGACTGCAATGCTTCTATTTCTCTGTCAGCTGCAGCCAAGACTTGTTTGGTTTGGAGCGACGGCAAAAGTTCTGAGTCTGTGCATATAAACTGGCAAACATCTCCTTTATAACGTCTTCTTTCCACAAATTCAAGGAGCTGACAAATCTTTTTCTTCTTCGAGCATATGGAAGATGTGCAACATCATTTATTCAAACCTTTAACACCCAAGACGTCTTTAACATACTGTGAATTATCAAACACTGACGTTATCAAGCTAATTCTGCTTCAGAATCTGCTGGAATTATGTTGATCACATCAGCAGCTGAGAAGTTCTGGTAAGTCAAAGAACATTTTAAAACTCTGGTGTTAAAGGGTTAACAGAGCTAGGAGCAATGGGATTCACATCAACAAATGAATAAATACATCTGATGAACGGTCTGAGACCTTTAATATATTTGAAGATGTTTTGGTTTACATACAATACACCCTCTGTCTGGCAAAAGATCTGAAATAAAGCCAAAGTCTACTTGACTTGGTCTTTGTGATCTTAGTTTTAGATCAATCCCTCATGAACCATGACGGCATCTGGATGACCCGAACCAGGAATTTGCCAGAAAACAGCAAGATTCCACATAACTTCCACACGGCGCTGTATCTGGTAAATTATATTAGATCATCTGTAAAGATAAAAGTAACAATTCTTGATGTTATTTCTAAAGATAATTCGACATCAATAATAATCAGTTTTTAGAATGAAGAGTATTCCACCTATTTTTTTGTGATTAGACTATTCCTTTAAATGAATTAAACTTTAGTCTCACTGCTGTTGGTTAAAGGAGCCAATGCAATGAATAATCACAATGGGAGCTTAATGCCACAAAACTCATAAGTTTTCTCAAGGTTTAGATTTTGAATTTTTTTTTTTATTTTAACTCTAAAATCAGTTGACCCATTGTACCCTAGAATTTCTTAAGATGTAGAGGATTTACAAGTAAGCATTTATTTTTCTTTTGACAAGGATTTCACTTACAAGCAGATCTCCTTTACTTTATCCTTTAAAGTATTTTTCAGTTTTTATTAGGCATTATGGCTTGCTATGCATAAACAAGACAAATAAATAATAATGTAATAAACTCAGGGGTACAGTTCAGGTTCCAGATGGAACCTTCAGTGTGGAGCTTAGATCTTGTCTCTGAGCACACTTGGGGCTTGTCCGGGATTACTTCTACAAAGTGGCTAAAGCGCAGACATATAAAATCACTGGACAACGAAAAGATGCTGACGTCACAGAAAATGCCTTACGTCTGGCTCTCGCGAAATCAGACCAAATCCATCACCGTTGCTTCCTGATGCAGGCACTGTTGTTTTGGAGCCAGACGACCGTGATTGGTCCGAGTCACGTTATTAGAGGAACTCTCTCCAATCATGAGTGAGCTTTTTAGAAGTCCACACCTCTTTCACTGAAAGCTGGCTTGTGAGGAGCTGTCACATATTCATTCAATTCACATATTCCAAAAATGAATAAAAAAAGAGGAACCCTACAGTGTGTGACAAATTTGTTAACTATGAATTTAGTGACGTCAGTGATTGTTGTAAATTCTCCCACATGCAATAGATTTGGGAGAATTTACAGCAATCCGATGCAATAATATATAAATAAGAAAAAGCACATAATTCAGCTAAAATTCTGTTAAGAGGAAGTAATGTTGGGGTAAAGGTATTAAGGTGGAAGCTGCTTTTATTTTAATCCAGAGACAAAAGCACTAACTTTTGACAGCGGCTCCCTCCAGCTGAATAAATGATCCCACTAAACTCTTAAGAAGAAGGGGGAAAAAGTATATTTATCATTTATATTGTAGTCCAAGTTTAAATATTTGACAGTTTAAAGCTTTAATTTACCTTACTTAAAAGATTTAAAAGCACAGAGCCATCATAACTTAACATCCACATCCATAGAGTTTCCATGCTCAATATTTATTTGTGTTTTACTGTGCACAGAAGATTGGATCAAAAATATTAATAAAGGACTTTCCATCATTAAAAGCACACAATAATATCTGGTACCTTCACTAATAAGCGTGGACCTTTCTGTCTTTCAGCTGCAGCATCAAACCTTTTTTCAGTCTGCACGTACAACAACACAACAGTTCACTATACCGGTTAAATCCAAACTTTGCATTAACAGATCCTTAAACACTGTAAAATACTCCCAGAATACAGTTCAAACTGATGTCTACAAGCTAACCAAGCAGAATATCTTAAGGTTGTCAAACGGTCCTAAATCACTGCATTACAGTCACAAAAAAACATTCAACTTAAATGCCCTAAAGGTTTACTGTCAGGAAAGTTTAAAGGTAGAGTTCACTAATAAAGACCTTTAGGTGTAAGAGAACCCTGAGAGAAAACAAGTCTGATTATTACAAAGAAAAGAATACAGAGAATATAACACATGAATCAGTGGAATGGAAAACAAAGTAAAGTGATACAAAAGGAAATTCCCTCAATTTTTTTTTCTATCTTATTAAAATAAACTGTTGGAAGAGTTTATAACATTTGTGATTGAGGGGCAGTCCAGGTTTTCCCTTCTTTTGTTCTTTTTGTAGAGGAATAAAGACAATGCTAGACAGAACATGAAGAGTCGCTGGAATGAAAAGAGAAGCTTACTGAAACACAAAAGTAAGGAGCATCTTAGTCCTGAAATTAATCCCTAAAAGAGGGAATGGGCCCATAAATGCCCTGAATAAAATAAATAATGTTCAACATTACATAGGAGCTCAGTACCTTTCCTTCAAAATGAATATGATCTGACATATCTGCCATATTTTAAATTTGTGAAGCATTCTTTATCTGAAAATCTAGCAGAGCTTCAACTTCCACTTATATAAAAATCTAAAAATACTATGTTAAGATAAATGTTTATTTTAAAAAGAATAGTTGTTCAAGCTGCTGCCACTAGAGGGTAGACTTTAACTTAGAAGAACTAATAAAAAGTAGAAAGGGTGAGCCTGGCTCCATCTGAGGGACAAAATAATGAGCTGCACTTTCTTGTATTCACTTCTTTTTCACTTTTCTTTACAGATTAAAACAAAAACATAATGATGACTATAATACACAGGTGATTTTCTTGCGTTTAAAAAAAGTTGATCAATTAGTCTCCACTGTGAATCTCAAAATAAAGAAATAGATCCAAAAACACATTAAACCATCAGATACGTGAGCAGCACTTCATTTAGGTCTTTGAAGGAACAAATAAACAAATTTTAAAAAATAAAAGTGGCCCCAAAAAAGCATTTTTCTAACATCAAAAAACATAATTGCACTGTGGAAAATATTTATAGATTTAAGGCATTTAACATTCTTCAGATAAATTATTAAGTTTAAAAAAGACTAACAGAAAGCTGTGATCAGATAAAGTGGATGAAGAGGCTTTTGATGTTGACAACCGTCCATGAGGGATGAAAATCAGTTCCTCTACGTTTTAGCTTTAACTCTTAAAACAAACAAAGAAAAAAAAGAGATGTTCACTGAGGTGCGTACAGGTTTGGTCTCAACATATAGTGCATCAGATCAGACCATGTTGGTTTGGGTGTTTGGACTGTGATTTTGCAGGTCCTGAACCTGGTCAAGCACCCAACTGATGTTCGGCCTCTCTTGGGGATTTGAGACCATTATGGAGCTCAGCAGCACCTGCAGACCTGATGAATACCTGCAGACAGGTTAGGAGAATAACGGAAAACACAGTTCAGCTCATACCCACGGAAACAAGAAAATCACAAAAACATGTTGTTATATGGATAAGCTTTAGCTTGGATGAGGAAGAATAAAAGGCCAATAAAGCCTCATTTTATAACCATAATAAATAATTCTTGCAAATCTTGGTTCCAACATAAATCAAAAGTCTGTTTATTTTATAGATTTTTTTTTTTAACAAGCACTAGAAATTGCAGCAAAAATTTTTTATTTACTTGAAGGATAACAATTATGAATTTATCAATATTAAAGCAAATAAAAACGGTTAACAGATGGAGAAAACCCTAAAATCCTGACCTGCAAGATGGCGGGATGCTGACTGGATTCTGGACAGCCAGAGCCACGCTGTCGCCCTTCTGAAACACCAGATCATACGGCCCCTCCAACATCATCATGCAGTACAGCACACAGCCCAGCGACTGGTGGAAAAACACAAACAAATGAGAGGCCGGCTCCAGAGCAGCCAGTTTCTCCAGGGGTTGCAGATTGAGTTGCTCCAGAAAAAAATCCAAGGACGAGTCCTGAGATGGAGACGGCAGCGTTACCCAGATATCAGTGCGCTCATCTATGATGCAGTGGCTCTCTACATTGAACAGCTCAGGAGCTCTGTAGGAAATGGTGCAGCGCTGGGCCGCCCAGTCCTGTAGGGTCATGGCCTCTCGAGATCCTTTCACCTAGGAAGGAAAAATAGAATATGGAAATAATACATAAAAATGGCCAATATAAGAAGAAGTAAACTTTTAACAAATAGATGGCATTAAGGTTTGCCAAGAAATATAAAAAACTATATTCACCATTAAACCACTTGCATGTTGATTATTGTTTTTTTTTTTTAGGATTAATAACTGAAGTTGATGAAAAGATCTTTATCTGTTTTTGCTATTTTAGTAACAGTATATATGTGCACTTTAAATGTAGTTTATTAAATGTATTCAATCCTCACACTCTCACCTCAATTCTTGCACGATTCATGGAGCCCAGATCCATCAGCAACGGCTTGTTATTCTCATCCAGAAGTACATTTGTGGGCTTCAGATCTCTGTCAAATTACAGAGCATCGCATATGTTCATGTGTTTATACAGTTGGAGCTTAAATATTACGTCAGACAATAACTGAATCATGAACTTTAATCCGGTCACATAAACTAAGAATCTACAAAATCCATAATATTAAACTGAAACAAGATAATGTAGAAATAAGCTTGTCTCATGTGAGGAGAACCCATTTCTCTTTAAGGACTACAGAGTGACAGATTTCATTTTTAAGTAATTACTAAGTCAAAATGAAAGTTAAATACTGTTTTCAATTTCAATCTGATTTTGCATCAAAAATCCACCATATTTACTTGCAGACCATTCCAATGAGCGCTCTGCTGCTTTCTGGATCAAACCACCATAAGAGTTTGGTAACAATCAGAGCTTCACACTTGGCTTTTTCATTTTTAAAAGTTGTCTCTAAGTTAAACAATGAGACTTGTTTGCCTTTGTTTATATTGTATTGACTTTAAAACAAAGCTTTGTGTGGGATTCCCAGAGATGAGGTTCAGTTTAAGAGTTGAATTACCTGTGTGCGTAGCCTTTTTCGTGAATAGCCTTCAAGCCAGAACAAATTCCACGGAAGATTTGCAAAATCTGTTTTTCAGGCATTGAGCTCCCCTTGTCTCTTAGTTTTTCCAGAACAGACCAAAGACTTCCTCTCTGTTTATATGCAAAGAAATCTAAATTAAATCACTTTATACACAGTTGTAGTCCTTCTGAATCCTACTGCTACAACTCACACTCATATACGGCAAAAGGAGCCAGGCTTCCGTCTTTCCTCCAGCATCAATAAATGCGTAGGAGACCAGGCTCAGGATGTTGGGATGATTAAACATCTGATGCATTTCCACTTCGGTCTGAGCCTCCGAGCGGCCTTCCCGGTCATGACACAAGATTCTCTTTAGGGCGTAAAAACGCCCGTCTTTTGCTCCTTCTACCAGATCAACATAACTGAACCCTCTGTTGGGGAAAAAAAAGAGAATATATTAGAAGAAGTAAAAGTTTGAAGGTTAAAAGTAACAAAAACAGAATAATGAATATTCAGGCAAACGAAAATATTATTTTGTAGACTTCGCTAAAATATTTTTTTGGGAAGTGAGCACTAAATTATTAAGTGACTTGATAGATTTTAAGGTTGATTTTATATTTAAAAATATATAATCCAGCAATGAGTACGGTTAAATAGTTGTTCTGAAGAAAACAGTAAAAAAGTCAACCAAATGTCCAAGCAAACCAATACTAGGCCTAGATTTAAAAATCATTTAGAACAAAATGAAGTAAAAATGTGTCAAAAACAGAAATCTCAGCAGTTATGAGCTAATTTGTTCTCATTTTAATACAAAAATAAAAACAAATAGGATCAAGTTAATGTTTCTCATCTGTGTAAACTAAATAGATTGTCTATCTTAAAATCACAAATATTTTCTCTATTTTTAATTAATTTTTTTTAACAAGTTTTCAACAATTTTACAGACAGGTTTAGTGTTGTGTAAAGCAAATTTTATCTGCTTCTGACCCAACATGACTTGAATAAAGAATTACTCAAAAATTCAGTTTTAATCATATATATTATGATATATGACCCCATCATCAGAAAAATGCCACAAGAACATCTTAAAAACACAAAAAACATGATTTTCCACTGGAGTAGATCTGTATAAAACTGTATAAAATGGTGACCCTTTATTTGGTGACCCACCATTTTATATAGTTATTATTCAAGTGTTTGAACACATCTTTTCTGCTGGGGTCAACCAAGTAGAGAATGAACTTTTCTCCAACTGGGCCAAACAGAATCTTAACAACTTGTTCAATTAAATGTGGAAATTGGCGACAGAATTTCATTTTTTTTTATTTAAGTGAACCTATAACTCTCTTATGTGTGCGACATAATAAACCTGGGGTTCACATGAGCTGTGGAAAACAACAACACAATAAGAGACATGCGACTTGTGAAGCAGATTGTCCTGCTCAAACATAGTCAATTAGAGAAGCAACTTTCTTTTTACTTTCTGATCAGAATATTATCTTTGAGAATTGTATTTTCAAAAGTCTCTAATACATAACGTGTTAATTTCTCATAAAACTGCGTATTTAGGTCAGAAGGTGCATACATATATCTATGAATAATACTCACCCTTCATCAAGTTTCTGGACAAAATAATATTTTTTGTTGTCAATGGTGATGGAGCCACGGGAACATACACACAACGTTTGCCCCATCTCGTTTGCTACATTCTTTAACCCCAACCTCGGAGGATCTAGAAGAAACAACAACGGGTTTCATATAAATTAAATTTAATTCGACTTTACTACATTGGTAAAATATATTTAGAAAGTACCACCATCATGGAAGCGAAAACGGTGAATAAACTATTAGCTAGTTACCAAAGACGGCAGAACGATAGACAGACAAACTTTCACACGAAAAATATTACTAAAACGTTTCACCTTTATCATCTGCTGCTGTTGCAGTGTAACAAAATCGCTAATATTATGACTAGATTTACACAAAAACTTCATTTTGTCTTACCATTTTACCTTTTCATCAAGTTAGCTTGGTGTCATCTTTGCGTTCTTCTTCTTGTTCTTCCTCCTCCGCCGGTTACATGCTGGTTTACGCTACAGCGCCCCCCAGCGCATGAACAGGAAACGCAGATAGAAGCGACGATGGCGGATAGCAAGCATAAGAGGAGAAGTTACATCGACGACGGAGGTGATATTTATGCAGTTGCACTGGTTTTAAAATGGTAGAAAGTTCAATTTTATTTAGAAATGGCATAATTTATTTGTCTAAATTGGTAAAAACAAAGTTGAAATGTTCATAGAGCGTCAGTGCTTCATGCTAGCTGGTAGCTTTTGCAAGAAATTTAATCCCTTCAGACGTCAGACATGATAGCCTGTTGTTTTTAAGTTAGCTATGTCATATAGTAACCATTTGCTTTCTCCTACGTGTCAATATCTCTCATTTTGTTTAATGTGAACATGCTAATCAAACGTTAGCCAAGCTAATTTTAATTAGCCATGCTAAAGCTAGTCAGCAGTGGCGTTATAATTTTTCTCCGTCGCTTTGTGTTTTAATAAACGCCACCTAGGTAGCCTTAAATGAATAATTTTGAAGTCCCAGATGACATTTGTTCACCTTGTTGAGTTGTCTCGCCTCAAGCAGGGCCGCAGGAGGAGGGAGACAGAGTGAAAACTAAGCCTGTCTGTTGTAGTACTGCGGGAGGCGATGGGACCGCTTACAAACGCACATCCCAGCACCTCACTGCTGACGAGGAGGACGAGGAGTCCTCAGAAGACCCGCCGGCACCTCGCAAAGTCTCCAAAGTGGGCTTTAGCATGAGCAGTCAGGCGGCAACGAAATCCAACACCATATCTATCAAACTTGGAGCATCGGTGAGTTGGAATAGCATTTATCCAGAAGAAACTTTAGGGTGTGTTCAGACTGGACACATCTGGTTTGCTTAAAGTGAACCATAGTTAGTTTCCCCTGACAATCATACACATTTTCAGTCTAAATACCTCCAAGCTGACCACAGTCTGGTACCAGAACCGCTCTCTGATCCATCTTTCAAGATAGTCTCTGTTTCCAATCAGATTGAGCTTTGGTTTGTTTTGATTTTCCTCGGTCTGAATTGGCTCTGTGCTCAAAGCAGGACAATTGGCCCAAACGGCCCAGAAAATCGTGGAATAAAAGCAACTTGTTAAAATGTGGTGGGATTAATGCAGATTCCCTAAAACAGCTTTTAGCATGATACACATTACGTCTCACACTGTTTTCCCAGCAATCTACATGTCATAAACACTTATCAGCGTGTCTTCATAGCCATTGCCACCTCAGTAACAGCTTTGCAGAATGCCTCAGCCGAACCAAAGTACCACTAAAAAGTGTCTTACCTGACGTTGATACAGACATTTAAAATTGTTCAACAAAATATACCGTTTGAATATGTTATAACAATCCTGACAAGAATTGTAGAGGTTAATTTTTCTCTCGTTGCTTTGCCCCACACTCACAATTCCTAGACAATGATTGAAGAGATCTTAAATCACGTAGTTTTGTTAACAAGCTTGGGTCCTGAACTAGAAAGTTTGCTTTATGACAGTCTGAATACAGACCAAGCAGAGCGTTCAGGACACAATCTGGACCAAATTAAGAAGACTCTGTTCGGACCAGTGGACTCTTCTAGTCTGAACACATGCATACATTTGCTTTTCTCTATTTTACCCTAGTGTTAGTTTTTTTTTTTTTTTTTATATTTATTTTACATTTCAGAAGCCCAAAGAGACTGTCCCATCACTTCCACCAAAGAAGCCAGGATTGGCATCTGTTTTCAACGAAGATGACGATGTAAGTTTACATACGACTCATACAACACGTGAACCCATCAAAGTTCAAAGTTAATATTGTTTCTGTCAAACAGAGTGAACCAGAAGAAATGCCTCCAGAGGCAAAAATGAGGATGAAGAACATTGGGAGGTAGCTGCTCACATGGAAATGTCCTACTTTTGCTTTCTTCCAGTCTTCCATTTTGTTTGAGCCTGTTTTTTGTTTTTTTAGGGAGACCCCAACATCTGCAGGACCTAATTCCTTCAACAAGGGCAAGCAGGGCTTCTCTGATCATCAAAAACTTTGGGAGCGAAAGATAAAAGCGCAAGCAGACAAACTGTAAATCAAAACCACAAAAATTCCCCACTTACATCCATGAAGGGTAAATGTTTTTTGACTTGGTTTTTGTACCTCGTCATTTCTATCAAGACGCTACAAGAATACATTTTGTCTTCTGTGGTTAAGTTTGTGCTTCTGAAATGTAGTGCTCAAATCTGAAATTAGAGAATTGCCAAACCCTCTGTTAAGAAGGTGCAAAGCTGGGGAAAACAGCAAGAGCCACAACTTTTTCAACCGTTTACTACAATTTCTTTCAATTGACTCAGTGAAAAAAAAATCTAATACAGTCCTCAATTTTTTTTCTTTCAAATGAATCTTTCTTGTCTGGATCTAGTTCAACTTTGCTGCATGTTTTCTGTTTGTGTATAAAATGTACATAAAGTTGTGACAATGTTTTATTTTGGAGAATACATATTGGAGTGTGTCATGTAAAGCTTAAATGTTATGCAACTAGACAAGACACATTATGCATCCTTTAGTTTGTGTAAGGACGTCAGCATACCAATTGTTTTTGCCTGTTTTCCCTTTGTAATTCCTACCTTGTGTTAGCTTTATAAGATTTTGGTACTTGTGTTTTTGTTGTTTGTTTTGGCCTCCTCATAATCTCTCTTGTTGTTCCAGATTGGCAGACTTTTTTCTAAAAATGTGTAATCATGTTTTGACTTTTTTTTTTTTTTTTACACAGTTAGCTCATTCATTCATGTAATAACTTCACACAATTTTGCTGGTAAACACTATTAAACACTTCCTATTTAGTTTCTTATACATAAAGCAACAAGCAAGAGCTTTTATAGGCCCTTAATTGCTTCTTTTACATGTTTTCAGTACATTTTATTTAGGATAAATGTCAAACCGCATCAACTTATCCTGTGCCTGAAGCTCACCGACTCCCCTTCAAATCTGGTCTTTGTACGTCTTTGTGGTTTACCTTATTGTTGTCATCTCCAAATAAATGTCAGAAACATTACTTTGTGTATTTTCTTTTGTCAAAGAAAGCTACTCCCTTCAGGGGTTGCCAATGCAAACAATCATAATTTGGCTTCTGACCATGAAAATACTAGAATTTAGGAAATTGTGAAAAAAAGTACATATTTATTTGCATTTCTTTGAGACAAACGAGTATTTGAAGTGCAGGTTTCTGCACATAACAGGAGGAGGCTTTTAGGATTTGAGGTTCAGAGACTGGCTGGATTACTTTATAATCTTATATGCTTCGTCAGACATTCCTTGGTTGTCTTGGCTGTAAAGAGGTTCTCGCTCAGGATGTGACAGAACATGGATCCAATTGACATGTTGAATTAGTCCTTTGTCAGAAAAAAAAAATAACCTCATAGTTAAACCTTGATGCTTCCATCTCCGTGCTTGACAGGGGGGATGGGGTTCTTGGGGGTCATAAGCAGCATTTCTCCTCCTCCAAACACACAGGTTGAGCTGATGCCAAAGAGCTCAATTTTGGTCTCGCAGCACCTTCACCTAATACAACACCTAATCACTAAATCAGGGATAGGCAACTCAAGGCCTGCCATGTCTGCATGATTTCCAGATATCCAAGCCTTACTCCTAAGTCATGGCTGATTACCTGGTTCAGGTGCCCAGCCTATTAGAACATGAAAGAGAAGAGTTTGTTGAGAAAAAAAAAAAAAAAATCAGGAATGCAGCCCTCGAGGGCTGAAGCTACCTATTCCTGCTCTAAAGCATGAAGATAGTCACAAAAATTCCGGCAGACCTGCACATGTTCTTTCTTAAGCAGGGGTGGTTTGTGAGCACTGCAAGATGTTAAACCATCGCAGTGTAAAGTCTTATCCATGGTTTTCCTTGCGACTGTGGTTCCAGCTGCTTTTAGATCGTCAACTATCTCCTGCCGTGTTGTTTTAGGGCAATTTCTCAGTTTTCTCGGTCATGGTAACCCTACCAGGTGAGATGTGGTTTAAAATCACTAGACCTATGGGTGGATTGATGGTCATGTTCTTGTATTTTGGCACAATTGCACCAATAGTTATTTTACTGATGGATTTGTGGTCCATGGTCTTGTGATCTGCAATCATCTCCCTTAAATCCACTAAAGTTCTTTAGTCTTTCCTTGTTGGAGAGTTTGGAGTCTGACTGATAGCTTAATCCTGTGGACAGGTGCTTATTATACAGATGATTAGTTCAAACAGGTGTCTTCAATTCAGATGACAGGTTGATTAGGAGAGTCTAACTGGTCTGTCAGAAGCAGAACTCTAAATGGAAACTAGGGACTCAAATACTTCATGAAAAGCAAATAAATATATCAGTCCTCTGAAATTGATTGTTTTGTCTCTCACTGCTAAATGAACCCACCATTAAAATGACAGACTGTGAATTTCTTTTTAGGTGGGAAAACCTAAAAAAATTTTTATAAGAACCAACCACTCTTTACCGGTTCTTTGATCAGACGAGTAGAAATGACACATTGCAGCTTCCTGAAAAAAAAATTTTTCTTATCATGTGTTCTTCAGCATTGCTTCTATAAACAGTAAATGCATCTCTGTTGAATACAAAAAAGACTCAGCTGTCTTTTCTTGCAGAAAAACTCCTCCCACTCCTTAAAGTCCACACTCCATGTTTGCAACCTGTCTCTTTCTGCTTTGGGGCATGGCTTTCCTCAAAGATCCCCAGAAGTTGTCGACAGCCCTTAAAGATGTTTCTGAGCTGTAAGTCAGGCGAGGCAGCACTTTCAAGGCGGTTTGGACGAGTCGCGACAATGGCGGGTCAGACAGAGTCAGGGATGCTGAGGCTTCGCTGGTCCATATTAGCAAAAGTTTAAGGAATACTTTTGCAACAAAGCCTGGAAAGTGGAGAAAATGAGTGAAAATTGAAATTTTATAATAAACAGTGCGGTAGAGGATGGTAATGAGGATGGTAAAGCACATTTTATTGATACATATTTGTGCAAACCCATTCATCCAGGACGATTAATTGCAGGAAATATTTTAAAAAGTTCATCTGGACTTCAGTTTTTTAAGTTTTCAACTTAAAAGTCCAGATTTTCAGATATTTTCTGCTAACTTATTGAAACATTTTTGTATCTAATATTTAAAGAAGTCACCTAATAATTACAACTGCATCATCATGTCTAAAAGAAACGGAAATCTATTAGAGAATATTTCAGTTTTTAAATAATAAAAAAAAGTGGCATAATTTAGATACTGTCATAACCGACAACCTAAATTAGCTTCTTTGAGCGGCATAATTATATAAACTTCACACGAGATTACAAATGTTACTCATGCATCTTTGCTTTCCCTTATCTGCCATCACTTCCATCATTAAATAAGCTTGAAAAATACATAAAATAGTGAACGTGTTGTGTTCCATTTTGACTCACCTGAATGCCTGACTCCAGCACAAACACAGCACTGCTGTCGGCCAGGTAGTCAGCCGACAGGACGCACATAAGCATTCTGCTTCTCTTAATTCCAAGAACCACATCATTCGTATAAGCTGCAAGACAAATCAACACACTCTGAGAGAATAAATGTGACGCCAGATGGATGCTGATGGCTGCTGGTTGATCTGACCTCCTCCAGGAAGAAGATCCCTTTCCGGTAAACACAGGCGATAACCCCAGTGGACCTCCAGCACGTGAGGGAGCAGCACCTCTAATGGTTTCTGGGCGGTTTTACTTTCATCACATCTCATCAGCTTCTTACTCATAAGATGTTCTGGCATCATAAAAAAGGGATATCATTTGGTGTGGCTATTCAATAAAATATCAAAGGTGTGGGTTTACCTTCGTCATTACAGTCACATCCTGATCTGGAGGGAAGAGTGAATCCTTGAGGTGCTTCTGCTGACAGAGGGCTCCAGACAAACGACAGAAACACATCAAACTCCTTCTCTGTGGAGAGAAGGAAGGAAACAAAAAATAAAGTGAAATTTCAAAACAATGAGCAGCTGGGTTAATGCTGCCACACTTGGCTTCAGTTTATTTGTTTATGTCACACTGCATTTACAGTTCAGGTTTCAGAGTCTCCATATGGAGAGCTTGCACTTGCAGCTGTGTGTTCCATTGACTTAATATGAGAACTGGACTAAGTAAGTGTGACATCACCCATAGAAAATGGTTTACTACTGGCTTCAACTAAAGCAAGTCATTGCAGTTCTTTTTTTTCCTTTTTTGCTATGTTGCCAGACAACATTAATAAGCTGTGACTAGTCTGAGCCTGTTTAGATCGGAAGGGGAGGAGGAGTCACTCAGTCCAGTTCTCATATACAGTCAACGATGCATTCTTACCCCCATCGTGCTGTCCATGTTGGAAGTGGGATCTGTACATCAGCTGTATTTCCAACCATTTCACCCGCAAGAGAATTCCCAGCAAAACTACCAGCAGGAAAGCAGCAAAGGGATATCCAACCAGTGGTGGCCAGGTCACTGAGAACACACACAGCTCATGCATGACTTGGCAGACTCCAATTTTTTTTTCTTTATGCAAATACGTGCTTTAATGCAGGAAGATCCAACAATGTTGTTCCAGTGGGTTTGTTTTTGCATGTGGAAAATAGTAACCAACTTAATTTCAGTATTAATTTACCTTGTTTTGTCTTCAAAAGTAAAACAGATTTTTCTTAAGGAAAGCACTCAGGAATTTATAGGTTGTTTGTGAGCAATATGGTTCATTATCTGTGTTTAAATTTATGCAACCCATGTCATCATATTTTTCCATGTACGGCTGAAAATCAATGGTTCTCTTTGACCAGTTTTATGACTAAAAATTTCCTTTAAAGTTACATCTTAAGAATTCCTTTAAAAGATCATGTTTATGTATTTTACTAAAATGCCAAGCCGTCTTTCCTAAATAGTTAATATTTTACTGCAGAACCCAAGAAACAAGTTTATTCTGAGGTTTCAAAATTGATTCGATTTTTGTTTAATTTCATGTAGCAACAATTACAGTGGCCAAAAAAGTAAAAAAAAATTAAAAAAAAAGAACAGCCGCAAATGTATTTCTACTCCAGAAGCACATTGCTCCAAAAATAGAATTTTTCCCTCAAAGTTAGTGAATTTGAAGGCTCACAGAAAACCATGGTCATTTGGTTTTGTCTTTAATAAGTACCTGTTACTTTGGTATTTCACTCTCTTCACACAAAAACCTTTGTGCAATTGAACACATTTTATCATATAAAAAATTCACTAAATTGCCAGATTATGATATCCTTTCATTTCTTACATTGAGAAAACCTCAGGTAGCAAAATGATTAAACTGTACCTTTAGTTTTTTGCTTCAGCTCGATTGTCACGCTGCTGTTTCCCACAGAATTCATGGCGATGCAGGTAAAGGTGTTCTTCAAGTGCTGCGGCATCACTTCAGGTATGACGGCTGTCTGGATGACTTCAAGTACCTCCAGTGTTTCTTGCTTCTGTCTAAATCACAGAAGGGATTTTACCCACTAGGCAGTGTTGTGTACCAAATCCTACAACTCCAACATGGAGTCAAATGATTGACTGTACACGTTTACAGTTACTCACTGCGGTTCTTCCATGCGCAGAGGAGTCATATTCTCCATGTTGTCGCCATAATTCATAAACCACTGCACCTTTGGTAAAAAGTCTACCTCAAAATCAAAGAACACCTCACATGTAAGAATGTGTGGCTGACCTGAAAGAGGTTAATACAACAAACATCAGAGAGAGAAGAACCACATCATGCCCTACATTTGTCCTTTTATGTCTTCAGAAAAAAGACTCACTTTTTTCCCTCAAAACAAAACAAATGTAAGCTGCAGTTAGAGGAAACCACATGGATTGATTGATAGAAATCAGATCAGCTGAGTTTCAAAAGCATAATCAGAAATAGGTGATATTAACTAATTTAACTCATTATTAACTTAAAAATTGTTAGAGGGGCCAAACCATGAAAATTCTACTTTTTGAGGTTTTAAGTGCATTATACTGTTCATTTCTCTGTATAAGTGGTATTTTGATCCGTTCATACATTTAAGAATAATCCTCTGCAGCAGCCCCTCCCATACCCACGTGAACCAGCACGTGGACGTCAGCTCGTTGTGAACCGCTCACTCCATAAAGAGTCTGCTCTGGGAGAAATGCAGACACGCTGCCACAGACTCTAGGATGGCGTCATGAAATGGGAAGCAGCCAAATGCAACGACAAGCAGAGCTTAATGAATTGAGTCATTTTACTTCCGGGTAGGAAAAAACTCACGAAAAATAACTAATATTTCATAAATAATCTGTTTGCAAGTGTTCCAAAGGTAATATATGATCATATATATGGATAAAGTTCACTCTGAAAGGGTTACAAAAATCATGGTATGGCCCCTTTAATTTAAGCAAAGCTTTGATTTCAAAGCACTTACCGAGCTCCACTTCTTCTGTCATGTTGGCAGCAGGATTCTTAATCTGAGGACACTTGGATGGTTCCAGATGTGCTGTGTGGGAATGGAAAACGAAGTCATGTGATTTCTCTGTATGAAATAAATTTATAGAAGAAAAAACATAAAATATGAAAAGAACTCTGCATCAGTACGTCTAGATCAGGGGTGGGCAAACTACGGCCCGGGGGCCACATGCGGCCCCTTAGGATACTTAATCTGGCCCTCCAAATTGAAATACATTTAATCAAAATCCTAATTATTGTTTTATTTTCATTGTATTTCTGGTTTCTTCTCATGAATGATGTTGTTTCTCTGTCGTTCGTGTGTTTTTTTCTGAGTCAAAAGGTGAGTTTTCGGATTTCTTTGAGTTCGCATTTTCCTCTGAAGAACATCAACCCATTGGATCACCCAAAAGAGAACAAAAATCTAAATTTAGAAATTAAAATTCCCAAATTTTCTGTTTTTAAATGAATATTTGTGAATTTTAATCCAAATTAAAGCATGTTTTTCTCTAAATTCTATATTATCTTTTTAGTTTATGAGGTTCATTAAATCACTCCTTCCATCTGCTCCTTGTCCGGCCCTTATGACAAATTTTAGAACCCTTTCTGGCCCACAAATCAAAAAGTTTGCCCACCCCTGGTCTAGATACTCTAATCATCACTTGAATTAATTGAATACTGTCACAGATAATATATAAACAGCTATTTTTCCAATGCAATTTTACTTTATCGTTAGATAAAATATTAGATTTTCCATTAAACTCATGGATTATATTACATCTCGGGGTCCTTTGAATCACTGAAATCAATCTCAAACACCTGTGATCATTAGTTTGTTAGCTGAGTTTAATAAAAGGAAAATGGACTAAAGAAGGACATTCCACATTATCAAGCAGACCAACATTTTCAAGTAATATAGGGAAGAAAAATGATCTCTACTGCTGAAAAACAACAACAAAATCGCCTTGATTGAAAACCTTGGATATTTCATGGAAACTTAAGCACAATCACGTTACTATTAAGATATTTCTGGCTGATTCAGAGCACACTTGGGCTTGTGCAGATAAACGCAAAATTAGAAAGGTTTCCGCCAGATAAATACATCAGATTTAGAGAGCAGCTGCTAAAATACCATTACATAGCAGATAGCACATATTTGAAGTTCTGCTGTCTCTGGAGGCCCACCAATATCAAGGTGGAGGCTCCTCCACAGGCTGCAACTTTGGGCCCCCTAAACAGCACTCACAAGCAGAAATGGCTGCAGTTTAGCCAGACATTCACGAGGACTCATTTTCAAACAGTCTTGCTCGGATGAGTGTTGTGCAACCCTGGATGGTCCAGATGGATGCAGTACTGGGTGGTTAGTTGTGGATGGCCACCATGTCCCAACAAGGATGCAACATCAGCAAGGAGGTGGTGGAGTCATAGTTTGGTCCAGAATCATGGGGAGAGAGCTGGATGCCCCCTTTGGGATCCCTGAAGGTGTGAAAATGACCTCTGAAAAGTAGGTGGAGTTTCTGACTGAGCATTGTCTTCTGTGGTATAAAATGAAGAACCGTACTTTCAGTAACAAAATCATCTTCATGCATGACAACGCACCATCTCATGCTGCAAGAGAACCTCTGCATCATTGGCTGCAATGGGCATTATAGGAGACAAACTGATGGTATGGTCTTCATCATCCAAATACCTCAACCCTATTGAGAGAACCTTTGGATCATCCTCAAGCAAAATATCTCTGAGGGTGGAGGCAGTTCACATCCAAACTTCTGCTCTAAGAGGCTATTCTGATATCCTGCAAAGAAATTCAGCAGAAACTCTCTTGAACATGTTCAGTGAATGCTAAAGCTGCTACAAAATGAGGGGCCCTGTGTTCAAACATAACTTGAGCTATGAAGATGTTTTTGATAGGAATTTGCCTTTGATTTCAGTAAATATGAATTTCTAATCAGCAAATTCAACTGTTTCAGTTCTCCAGAGTCCATCAAATGTTGTGGAACTCTGATATGCGTTTTTGAGGTTTTTATAAAAATTCTATTATGTTTTGGTGGTTTGTTCAATAAAATTTAAAATATATAAATTAATGGTTTGTGACTTTAAAAAATATGATGACTGTCATTTGCATTGAGTAATTAGAAAAATAACAGAAAAATATTGGGGGGGGGGGTCTTGATGGTGCGCTGCGTACAAAGTAACAAACACCTATTTCATCAGGAATTTATTGAAGACAGGACACAACTGGAAGATATACGGTATTTTGCATCTAAAATGAAAGTTTTTTTTTGCTGATAATCACTGAGAAAGGGGATAAATTGAGGGTTATGTTAGTCTGGGGGCGGAGCTTGCAGAACAGACTGTTCCTGGAGGGAGCAGTTGGCATCGATCTTACGTCAGCATGTTTCCAACCGCTCATTTTCGTGGGTACTGGAGGGGCTGCTGCAGACAGCGCAGGATTACTCTTAAATGCATGAATGGATCAAAAATACAGTTTTGGGGTTCTTTAAAATGAGAAATGAACAGTAAAATGCATTCAAAACCTCAAAAGTAGAATTTTCATGGTAGGGCCCCTTTAAAACCACCTGATTTTTCATCTCTTCTAAAATTAAGAGGTGATGTAAATGTGGTCAGAATAAATGTTGGCTTCAAATGCATGAAAGAAACTCAAATGATAACACTTTTTTGTGAAGAGAAATGGGAAATAGAAAAAGACGCAAGAGGCAGCGGAGGATGACATTTTTACCAAGAAATCTTAAGAAGTGAGGATATCCTGTGTTCTCTACTTCACACAGAGACCTTGTTGTTTCCTGTATTATCTCTAAGAATGCTTCTTCATTTTCTATTCTTCTTTTCATTGTAAGCGTTCCTCCCAAAAGTCCACATCTTCATGTTACAGTATCTGCTAGATTATTTCATGCCTGAAATAATGACAAATGCACAAAAGTATCAATTTTCTGCATACATTGTTGAAAACTTTTAAAGCGTTAAAATAAAAATGCTACGTGTTGCACACTCAGACACTGAATGTTCTTCAAGGGTTAAAACACATCACAACTTTGGAAAAAAATATATAATTTGAGATCATTAAAGCTTTGAATACATTAAGAGACATTTTCTAAACAAAAGTTCAATGTGTATTTAAATTTCTTTTTGCGGCACATGGATTTTTATTTATGCCAGATTCGTGCACCCCTCTTCTGCCGTTTTCTAACAAGAATGGAGGGCTTCTAAACTAAAATGCGGGTGGCACAGTTCAGTAAAACCAACTTCTCTGGGGACTGTGAAAATTACTAACATAAATGTCTCAAAACCAAATGTTTAACTGACAAGAATCTTTTTTTTTTCAAAGCCAAAAGAAAAAAAAACAACAACGAAGAGATAAGAAAGGAAGCTTTTTGTTGTGGTTTGTTCAGTTGAACTTGTGACAACTGCCTGTTACAATTATTGAAATGACGTGGAGCCAACAAAAGCAACATGTACACATGCCTGAAAATCTAAAGATTTTCAAGAGTCAGATAAACTGCCTAAAAACCTCCAGAAACACACTCCTTTAAGATCATTCTATTAAGTTATAACAGAAAAGTAGGATATTTTTGGGAGGTAACTGAACAAAATGCCTAAAAACACATTTTTGTGTTCAGAAATTGGACATATTTTGCTCTCATTTCTTGGTTTAAGGTCTAAATTAAAATAAAATGATCATTTATAATCCTTGATTGAGTTAATTTAGAATACTGGAGAGGGAACAATAAAAAGTGCTACGCAAGTAAGAAATTCAGTTTTTAGCCATTTTCAAATGTTTGGGTTTTGCTTCTTTGCATACAGAATTGAGTTTTTACTGCACCATTGTGGGATGCCATCAAAGAGTTACAGAGTTTAGCTTGTGAATCATGTTATGTGTTTAGACAAAGTTTAGAGTTTTGAATCTGAAGCAGACAGCCACTGAATGATGATATGGTGATGAGTAAAAGGGTTTCTGTGAGGTTTTTCACCGGCTCAAGACAGCTGCGGGCAACAGGAGTTGGGTTATGTCAAACAAAACACTCTTTAAAGGAACTGAAGGCAATTTCTCACAAGCTAAGGTGTCTTTAGACAGGCAACAACACTTACAGTATGCATTGTTCAGTGAAAAACAAGAGCTGTGAAAAACCATGCATGTTTGGACTAAAAAGAGAGGATGCAGGGAACAGAACCCTGAGGAACATCAGTGAAGATGTTTTGACAGCCGGATTCTCCCCTTTGCTGTATTATTGTCTTTCCATTTATTGGTGATTACAATTTATGCCAATCCTAAAGTGTTCAATTTAAGTGTTTAGATAATCATTAAAGCAGAAGTTTAGAGTATGTTTTTCCTAAGGTCAAACGATGCATTTCTGAAAGCGTCTGTTCCAGAAAACAGCCATAGCGTTGATTCTTTGTGTTCTGTTTGACAGAAAAGTAGCAGTTTCATATTTCTTAAATTAGTATTATTTCATAATACTAAGCATTAAACGAATCCACTTTAAACAGTAAAGAAGCAATTTACAGGTTCCTTTCAAATGTTTCTAGTGAAAACTTTTTTTTTCTTTATTTTTTGCAAAATTGTCCATATAAAGTATGACACTAATGTTAGAATATGTGGGAAGTAGTAACAGTAGAATCACAACACATCCAAATTTTTAGAGTGTAGCAGTAAATCTGCAGCAGGCAGTGTTGGGGGGTAACAGATTACAAAGTAGTGAATTACTGTAATTTAATTACTTTTATCAGTACCGGAGGAACATAACAAATTTTGTTGATAAATTACTGTTACTGGACTACAGATTACAGATTATTCTGATACTCAGGTTTGTAGGCTCTGACTTTTTCTCCCAGACATGCCCTGAAGGCTTGAATATTCTTTTAATATTACTAAATTAATTCATACCATAATCTGAATTTGTCTGTAGAGCTGATTTAGAAGTGTAACGCTGCAGAGTATGTGGTGCTTTCTTCAAACCTGTATGGTTTCTAGGTGGAATGTGGAAGATTTCTGCATTTTTTTTAGCTGCATTTGTGTTGACATAAACACAGGCAGGCACAAAAACAGATATTGGCCACAAGGTTTCTATATATGTCTCTAATGTGGCTGTACTGAGAGTGCAATAATAATTATTTTGCTCCAGAACACTCCCAAAAAAGTCAAATTAAACCCATTCTGTTAAAAGCAGCGATGGTTGGAGCTTGGAAACGGCTCACATACTTATGACTGTGACATCAACAGCCCTTCTGTAGGTCCACTGGATTCCTTCTTCCATCAGCTGGCGGTCACAGAAATATAAACCGGTGTCCTCCTCATAGACTTGACAGAGTCGTAACAGACCCTCGTCATTGCAGGAGGCTCTGTGCTGCTCGGACACCGCTTTGTTACCCTGCAACAAACCCCATGGAGGAGAGTGTTTGCAATGTGGGGCAAAAAGCACAAAATCCACAGTAATTTGTCACCAACTTCATGTTGTCGGAACACCTGTCTTTATTTTACCTTGAACCAGATGGTGTCCGAGTTGTTACTGCAGTGGTGGCTGGGACAGTAGATCTCCCCCCCGGTATGCACTCGGAGTGTTACCTTGGCTTCACTGGGTTGAAAACATCTCAGACTGATGCTCGCCACTACCTGCAGAGTGATGATTGATCTGCTGCCACCGGACAGCAAACGGTTCAGTTTCAACCAAAGTTCTTTTCAGTTAAACCTTTTTTATCCAGGTAACTCAATTCTCTTTTACAATGAGACATGACAATGCTTTTGGACTTTGAAAGGAAACTGATCTGACCTGATAAGGCACAGTTACTGTCTGTTTACTACCGTACTTTTAAGAGAACAAGTCATTTTTTTTTGCAATTTCGGCTCGGAGTGCGACTTATACTTAAGAACAACTTATATGTGTTTTTTTTAAAAAGCAGAAATATGCTCATACATAGGGATGTAACGATTCAGTCAAGTCACGATTTAATTCGATTCACAGTTTTAAAGTCACGATTTAGAATTTTTCTGATTTTGTTTTTTTCAAAACAATGGATTAAAGGTAGCCTATTTTAAGGTCAAGAGTGTTTTCTTTTTGCCCATTACATCAAACTGTCTTTTTTCCTTCTAACAGAAAGGATTCAAAAGATTTGAACAATTACACATAATACTGAAACGATCAAAAATCCTTTCATACTTGGTTCATGTTGTGCTCCATGTGATGGACTGCTCCACACCCGAGCCCGATTAGCACGACCCCACCCCCACCCTCCAGCTGCTGAGCGCAAACTCATCCAGCTTGCAGAGAAAAAAGGCAGAGAGAGCTAAAGAGTTCATAAAAAAGAGCACGACTCCCAGCAAGAAGCAGGAAGGGAAACAGTCGTGAAGCTGCGTTGTCACCCATGACTGTTGTCACGGTGGATCGGTCAAAGTTGCATGAAAACGTAACATTGCAGAATGAGGAACAAATCTCGAATTTGCACTATTCGTTGCAATTGCAACATCGCAAAATCCTGGAGGGACTGACTTATGTGAAACTTTTAAATCCAAAGGATCTGCGGAAATTTCCCATGAGAGGAGCACAGACCCATGCCTGTGACCCAGTCACAGCGAGCCTCTGAAGAAATGTCCTCTGCACTGCTTTTTACTAGATTTAGGCACAGGCCAAGGCAAACCGATTTTTAATTATCTGTACTGATGAATATGTTTTATTTTACTGATTTCTGAAGAATTGTTTCATCCTTCCTCATACATTTTTTTATTTTCCCACAAATAACCGGTTACCCTTTATCGGTTGTTTCTCACTAACAACCACTAGAGGTCCCTGTAGGCGTTTTCATCAGTATTTGCTACTGACAGCAATGCAGAGGATGCACCATCCACAACAAACATGGAGGAGAGTCTCTCTCCTTTATGATCTTTATGATATTTTCCTCATTTGCATCGGGACATTATTATTATTATTGTTGTTGTGTTCATTTCTCCTTCTTCGGACTAATGCAGAAAACAAACAAACAGCACTGCTGAGACACATTCAGGTGAACTACAGGAGATCACCAAAGCACTGACATGAAGAGTAAACATGGACATGAAGATGTGTAAACAGATGCTTTTCAACTCTTCAAAATAAATAATCTTAATTCACTTTTGCTTCACATTCGGTGTGATTCTGGGCATGGGGGATTTGTTCACAGATGTTGCATTTTTCTCCAAAACTTATACTGAGGAACAACTTTTTTTGCTCCTGCAACTTGTTCTCTCTGGAAAATACGTTAAGAAAAAACGGATTCTATTGTGACTTGTAACAGAAACAGTGAATGGAAAGATGTTTTTCCTTTGCTCAGTATGGAAAAGATCACAACTCGGGCAGTGTACATTTTGTGCCATAGGAGTAAAGGTTACACTGAATTGGTGATTATTTGGGTCCAAATTACTCCTATGGAATAAAATATACACTGCCCGATTTGCTGTATGAACATTCTAACAAGCTTTGAGGAAAAACTGATAATCATTATGAGCCTTTCCCCTGTTATTTCCCAAAGTGATCCAATAATAAAAATTTAGATAAAGGTTTGACATCAAACTGCTTTTATCTAGATGAATCAGTGAGATTAAAAGTGGTACTCACCCAGAGAGGCTTGTATACTTTCCAGAATGGTTTACTTTAGCTACAAACTTCACCCCACAGTCAAAGGTCAGGTCTTTATTTGTGTTTTTATCTTCTCCACTTCTGGACCAGACGGTCCTCGCTGGCTGCTTTAAAGATTTAATGCATGGCATCATAAAGAGTTCTCCCTCCACAGCTCTGAAGTGCTGATTTGTTGCATCCCGCTTAACACCTAAGAACAACCATTAATTAAAGCTTTGGTTTCTTTTTGTTTGTTTAAAACTGATGTCACCTCATTTTTGCAGTCTCGATATTTCACGTAGGTCTTTTCAGTAAAACAGTAAAACAAGTCATAATCATGAAACAGTATGAATATCTAAAATACCTGTCATTTTCTTTTGCTGTTTTCTAATGCAACATCCCTGTAAAAGAATGGGAGTAATCAAATAAAACAGCATAAATCCAGTTTGCATCCCGCGTTGTAAAATCTCAGACACCGTTTGCTGCAACGTGGAGGAAATCAGATGTCTTTCACATCACACCAACCCCACCAGCATTTCTACCAGTGCAATAAGATATTTGCTTCAGAGCGTCTTCTTGGTGTCGTCATTGGTGCGCTTTTTTACGAAGGTGAAAAGTTTTGTGGTGGAACATTTTCGGGGTATTTGCAGATTCTTTGGAGAGCGGTCTTGAAGAGTTTCCTGTTTGCTTCAAGAACAACTTCTATAAAACAAGTCATTGTTGTTACCCACTTCCTGTAGGAATCTATGTTTTCTGATTGTGTTCAGGTTTAACTGAATTTGTTGTTGGATGCAAAAAATGCGCACTTAACAAACCACTTCATACTAAACGGATACATATATGTGATGGATTAGGAACATAACATTTTTAAGAACCAGTCTGACAAAAATTATATTTTTGGTGTCTTTAGCATCTTCTTGTGGCATTTTTCTGATGATGGAAGACACATTTAAAGAAAACTAAGATCCAAATATAATTTCTGAGTATTTCTTTTTTTAAATCATTGTGAATTAGGAACAAAGAAAAAATACCCCCAAAAAAGTATGGAGCTAAATCGGGGCCAATATTATTTGAAACCGAAATAAAATATTTTGAAAAAAACATTAATGCTTTGCCGAAAAAATAGGTTTCCAAAACTCAAAATTTCAATTTCAAAACTATTTTTTCAGTTTCAAAACTTTTTTTTCAGTTTCAAAACTTTTTTTTTAAGTTTCAAACCTTTTTTTAACTTTCGAACCTCCAAGTTTCCGTTTCAAAACTTTTAGCCCCGTTGTGGCACGTTGGGGCGGGGCTAACATGAGGACCAATCAAAATTGATGAGGATGGTATCCTCAGTTCCGATGCCTTCACTGACTCTGAGAACTGTAACAATTCCCAAAACGGGTGTTTAAAGCAGAGTTTCATCCCGTATAAACTGCATGACCAAAACACCGTTCTAGCCCGTTCAAAGCGCCATTTTATTGAGTTAAATACAGGCGAAGAAAACGTTCTTTTGCTGGAATAAAATCTCTCCATGGTGGATCGCACTTTTCCTGGATCCTAATTTTTCCTGATCGTAATTGTTACATATGAAAATATGTATATATATTTATAAATCATTATATGCACTTCTTCACGCGGAAATTTATTTATGAATAACATAAATACCTTTAACTTCAAAATTACCTTTCTGAATTTATCATATTGAAAATTTTACAATTTTATATTTTTATTATTTTTTCAACTATTTTACATGTGGCCCTTTTCCAAGCTACCCCTCAGCAAAGAAACCACTCAGGGGTCTGGCATTCATGAAACTTAGATTTGACAACATCAATAAAAAAAAGAAAAAAAAATCAGATGCGAAAGTTTATACAGATGAGGCACATAAAATGAAGTGTTTCACTTAAAACAAACAAACAAACAAAACACTGTTTTTATGTTTGACAACAGTTGACGAGAGAAATAATAAATCTCCAAAAAATGATAAAACATTTTACAAAAACGTTGAGACTTCTCAATGATTAATCTGTTTTTTAAGTCCCCCTCCGATGAAAATCATGTTTTTTTTTTTGTTTTCAACATGTATGTGGGACATTTTACTTATAACGAGAACAAATGTAACAAGATATCATTTCACTTTTGCATTTCTTAGTATTTCTCCTTTTAAATCCCTGTCAATCAAACAGTCGCAGAAACGCCCTGTTTGAATTAATGAACTGTTAATACGTCACAAGAGCGTCTGAACATGCACTAAACCCCTCATCTGGTCTGGCTAGCGTGTGTAGTTCAGGTGCTGGAGAAGAGAAGATGGCATCTTCCTATTGACTGCAGTCAAATGAGGTGCTGTTCACATTTTTGTGGTAAACCAGCCGACTGGATTTGTTGTGTGAGTTTCATACATTTCATTCTGTGATCATGATGTGATCACAGAAATATGAACAGCAGCTCATCTGATCGCAGCTGTAAGAGATTGTAAATCCATGAAAGTTTGGTTCATGAAGCTCTTCCCTTCCTCTTCCGAGCTGACATCCAGCTCAGAACGGAACTGCTGTAGCAGCGGTGAGGATTTACGCTAGCGTACCATAATCAAACTGGGAGGGGGGTGTGCTCCGCTCAGCTCCAAAAGCCACGCCCCTCCAGAAGATTTTGCTAGCTAAGGCTTCAGATCGACAGGTAAAATGTCTTTTGAAGACATTTAGGTTGTGGGATTCTGGTTAAAAAGTTCATAATCAAAATTAAAACACTACTGAGAGCGTTTTTTTTTTTTTAATAAAAAAAAATGTCATAGGGGGACTTTAAAGGTTTTTGTAGAAATGAAACTTACTTTGACCCTTGTTGATGTAAATATCAATCCACTTCAGCTCCAAAATTATCCCTGTTTAGCATCAACATGAAGCAAAAACCCAAGTGAGTTTTTTTCCTTCAGGCATCAAATGCTTGATAAACTAAAGTAACTATACTCTCAGTGACAAATGAATGAAGAACATTTTAGCATAAGTTCTCATATTGGTCTTTTTTCAAAAACAGCCTAATTGGTTTAACTTTTTCTGGGGCAGGTAAATGGTAGCGCAGCTTCTTCCAGAATGAGGAGGAGGGAGGCCGGCCCTTCCAGGTGACAGATTCTGCAAGCTCGCAGAGAAGTTGCAAAGCCTCTGGAAACGAGCCGCTTTTCTGTGTTTCTGTGTGCTTGGTATTGATGAAAATCAAGCGGGTCTGCTTCTCCACGAGGGCTGCATGGATGGCGCTCAGCAGGCTGGATTCTGGTCCGGGATACTGAGAGGTGGGAACCAAAATCACAGTCCTGCTCTGCTCTATGCAGGCTAGTACAGCCTCAGCTGCAGCTGCGAGAAAACAAAGTTTTTCCTCAAAATCCAATTTCTGTCTGTCTGCTAGGAAAGTTGTTGCTTGAACGTACCTTCTCCTGGTAGGACGTCTCTTTCATAAAGACAAAGAGTGTAACCAAATTTCTCTTCCAAAGTGTTCTCCAGCAACTTCCTGTCAGCTTCATGCAGGCCTTCATCAGTGTCACACTTATAGCACATCAAAAAGGCATCATAGATTTTTTCATCTAAACAAAAAACACCAAAATGTGTCAATACTTAGACAAAATCAGCATTCATTTCCAAAAATACATGAAAATATGACTTAAAACTTAGTTTTTACATCTGCATTTATCTATCAGGATGGTTAAATGTTGAATTTAGGTCATTGGGCTTCAATTTTGGTACATTTGACACATTACCCTTGAAAAACTAGAATGATTTTTTCACACAGCTTAAAGCAAAAGGATCCCTTACCTGAAGAGATGCTACGGCAGCTGAGGGTGTCTCTTAGGAAAAGCTTGATCTCTATTTCAAACTGTAAATACACAACGATTGTTGCAGTCATCGCAACGACAATACTGATGATGCACAGAGTCAGGGTCAAGGAGGAAGTGTAAGCTGCAAAAGAAAAAAAATTATCAGATTTCCAATCCGCTGTAGATTTACAGAGTGTTTCTTTTCAAGACAAAACAGTGGGTGCAATAAATAAATACGAATCTGAGATGTAATTCACAGTGAGTGAACCAGGATCACCTTTTTGGGTCAGGAAGATGGTGACACTTATTGAGGGCTGGTTGTCACTGTCGAGTTTGCAGGTGTAATTTTCGGACAGGTCGTCCACTGACAGATTGCTGAAAACCAGAGACGCTTTCATCTGTTTTTCATCGCTGTCGGTCACAAACATAAAGAAAAGTTAGTTTGAACAGAAATGCTGCAGAGGGAAATATTGGTGTCTGCAACATAGTCTGTGTATTCTTGCTATTTCTAGTGATATATGTGTCCCCGTAAATAGATCAGGAGTCAACATATAGTTAAAAATTTTCCTCTGTGAAAACAGCAAGAAGACAACACCAGGAGTTACATCTCATTTGGCGTAGACAAATCTGTTAGATATCTAAATTGCGGCTTTTCAACGCTCACAGCTCTAGATATGCATTATGCATCTGAGATACATCCGTTCATAGAGGTCTGTTGCGTTTAGATCTTTAGCAGGCAACTATTCGAGGGCTAGTTGCATCCCATCATGCCTTGCACATTGTAAGCAAGCATTTGGGTAGTTTCTACCCACCAGACATTTGATGACCAATAGTTATCTAATAGACAATGTCTAACCAAGTGTTAAAAAAGAGGAATCAGTCGCAAAAACTCAATACTTCATTCATTGATTACTTTGGTACTTAAAAGGCATTTTCTGAAGGATTTGGACGATATTAGCTTATATTTTGGCTTTCAGGTAACGATTAATTTATCTTATTGATTAATTGATTTGTTTTCCTATAATCTAACCAGATTGATTTCTCTGAGGCAAGCTGTTAATCAAACTGACTTATTAAAAATTGCTTAAAATGTAAATAAATTGATTATATATTGATATCAGAAAATACAGTTTGGACTGAGACATGGTAGATTTATTTATGATCAAGTGCCGTCACCGCAGACAACGCACATGTGGTGGTGAATCGGCTCATTCCACATGAACCAGCATCGACTATGAATCAAATCATAAACCACAAATGATGATATGGATTGAAACATTATTGTTAACCTTTATTTTCGTTATTAAAATGAATCATCACACCCCAATTTCTAGTGTTTAACAAATGAGTCAGCCAAACTTATGGTTAAAAACACTTCTGTTCATGCTTTTCATAATCACATCTAAAGATGACTTAGATTTCTGAAAGACTCACATATACTTTGTATAAAAACAATAAGTAAGATCAAGCCCGTTTGAAATAATTTGCATACAAATTTTGATTTTGGAGTCTGAGGGATTTAGTTATGCTCACCGTGTTACATTGTAGAAAACTGGAAAGGAGCTGTTCTCTTCCACAAATGTTGTTCCTCTCATCCAGAACAACAGGTCCTCCAATGAGTCGCTATCAGCCACACAATCAATCACCACTGTTGTGCCTAAAAAAATAAAAAATAAGTTTATAGAAAAATAAAAAGTGACAAATTTACTAGATCCTTGATGCCAAATTTGAATCTCACCCAGTTCTACAGAAAATACTTGATTATCTTTCGGAGAGCTGATTGTTGCATAAATCGGAGGTGTGTCTGCGCATGAAGGAAAAAGAGTTTAATCTCCGAATTGAGGGATACAAAATAAGACCATTCGAGTCTGTTACCTGCTTGAACAGTCAGTGGAACCACAAACGTTTTGAAGTACGTTTGACCAGAATACAAGTATGTTCTGTTGCAGGTGTACACACCAGCGTCCTCCTCTTTAACCCTCTGGAAGTAAGGGTTCAGCGGCAGACCATCCTGACAGAATAAGAGAACACAGCATAGAGTTTTGTAGTTCAGAGATCATTCAACCCAAAGTTGTTTTTTTTTTTTTTTTAAACATACCTTGTACCATTTGAGATCTGTGACTGTGATGTTGACAATGTCTTCTGATGGGATGTTGACTTCAGGGCAAGACAGACTGAAGGAATGGTCTTTGTAGCAAGTTTTCGGGTAATTGTATTTGTCTTCAGACACGTTATAGACCGTCAAAGTGAACAAAGACTGGCTGCTGTGGTTTCTTTGTAATAGTTGGAGAAAGCATATTTTTGAAGGTTTTGTTAAGAAGTTTAATTTCACTTACATTTAACTGAACAATATAAATAAAAAGTTCCACCAGTGTGACAAATGTTGTAAAGGTAAAGCTGTACCTGCTAGACTGACAAGTGTAATTTCCCCGATGGTTCATCGATGTGTTTGAAATGACAAGCCAGCTCTCGTGCACCAGAATACCCATCTGCCTTTGCTGAGCCGCCGACATGTTGCTCTGTGCGTATGTTTCCTGCTTAAAATCTTTTTCCATAGTGTCACTGAAGCCCCGTCACCGGACCCATCACACTTCAGTGCTACGATTTCTCCTTGCCTCACATAGACATTCCCTGTAGTCAGAGGGCATGCGCTTGCACCTGCACCTGCAGAGCAAAGCCACACATTTACAATGAAAAAAAAGGTTTATTTATTGATGCATTCATCTAAAAATCAAACTAAACTTTATTTATAAAGCAGTTTTTGCTAGTGCTTTACACAGTCAAATTGGCTTGATATTGAAGTGGGAAACAATATTTTTTGAAGGGTGTCCTCAGAGGGAAGCATTCCACTCATATTCACAAAAGAACAAAAAGAAAAGGACCAAACTTTCACCGAGTCTTTACAATTACGGTGAAATGAACCGGTGTTCGGATTTCTGTGGTCACATCAGAAAGCTCCGTGGTGTCTAAAGGACAATTTTCAGCGTTCTCAGTCTGGCTAAAAAAAGTATTGTACACAAAAAATTCAGTGACGGCTGATTTGACCACAGAAATGGCAACGGTGGCTCATTTAAATCATTTCTTTGTCAATAAAGAGAAGGATTTTGTCAAGCCACGATTCAATTTGATTCACAAATTTAAAGTCTTTATTTTGATTTTTTTCCCATTTTTTTTCCTTCAAGTTATAATTTAAGGTATTTTAAGGCCAAGTATGTTTTCTTTTTGCCCCTAACATCAAACTATCTGTTTTTGTGCTAATAGAAATGATTCAAAACAAATAAACAATCATACATAATACTGAAATGATTACAAATACTTGATTCATGTTGTGCTAAATGTCTGCACACCCTTGAATCCTTTTTCTTTTTTTTTTTTTTTTTACCGATTCTCGAGGAATAGTTAAAGTCTTATTATTGACTTAAAATTTTGGGTAAAAGTTTAGTTTTTAGCTGATGGAGCAGTTGGTCCCCCTTGCCCCCACCCCATAACACCACCCCTGGACTGAACCGTCTGACCGTTACGGAGGAGTTCGGTCAAAGGCCAAGCAGAGGGGTTAAAAGACATGGCTAGTGCATGAACCAGATCAACAATGGTGAGAGGTGTGGGAACCGGGTGGACGCACTTCATAATCTGCAGAAAGAAATGTGATATTAGTGGGGTGTAAATTAGCAAAGAAGTAAAAGAAAGAGTGACTTCTCTTATCTGTAATAATTTGAACATTTTGGCCTAAATAAATGTATTTATACAACTTTTTCAGCAAATAAAAACGATAATATAAAGTTTGAATAATTTGACTTGCATTTTTTAGTAACTTCATTCTTTGTGTTTATTGCACAAACTAGCATTTATTCCTGTTACTTTTGGTTTGATTTTCTTCTATTTTTTGTGTGTGTTTCCTCTTGTGGATTTGGCCTTTTATTTAACTTCTGCAATTTAGTATTTGGATCTCTCCTTTGTTCCTGTTCTTCTATTTGTAGAAAAACAACAACTTTTAGGGTACAACATTTGGATTTCATTTGATACCATAATAAAAATGAGCAAAACTGAGTTTTAGAACAAATATGGAAGTATGATTATTGATAAATGTGTACATTTACAAAACAAACATAAACAGGAGATATATCTGTCAATATATATGAGTAGAAATTTGAATTGTATGTGGTAATAAATCTGGTCTAGGGCATGGAGACAAGATTTTATAAGAGTTTTATTTCTTCTTTGGATTTTTCTTGTATTCCTATTTTTTTTTAAAGTATATCATACCAATTTATACCAAAAAAAAAATATCAATCACTTTCCATGTGGCAAATAGACCACGCCTGCTTTGACTTGAAGATTAAAAATTAATAAGAACACACAAATACAGCAACAGAATTTCTTTACAGAAGAGTGTTAAAAAAAGCAAAAAACAAAAATGTATGTATCAGTATCTTAAGTTAGAGGAGCTGGACATTTATGCAAGTGTTGTCCGCATGTAGATGTTTTTGTTTTTTTTTTTTACGTTTAACACTGTTGCATGATTTGAGGAACTTCAACCAGCTGATTGCTGTCACATGTCAAGCGACAACAGTATCAAGTGGCCTGATTTAATTCAGGCAAAAGTCTGATTTAGTCTACCACACTAAATAGACTTGAATATACTTGGTATAACATTATATATATGTGTGTGTAAATAATCACTTCCTGAGAAGGGTTGTTATCATACTCTCCATCAGTTTCTGTTTCCTCCTGAAAGTGCTGCATTGTGTTTGAAACTCATCAACCACAACAAAAGATCATCTTTGTTGACAACCGTTGAAGGTGTTTTCACACCTTTTAATGGTTCCCTCTTTTCCTTTCAAACTCAGAACTATCACAAGTGCACAGCCTTAACTGTGCAGATTGGGGGACAAACAATTAAGTATGATACATTTTGTTTTGACAAATATTAAAAAAAAGCATACAGGAAATATAATTGGTGACCTTTAGCAAAGAGAACTTAAAAACATTTCATTTGTAACTACCCCTCTTATCCTGCATAAAATAGAGTTTGTCACTGGGTAGATCGTGCTGCAAAAGACATGTATAAACATTGAATAATGAATCCTGTCTTACCGATGATGAATGTGAGGAGGAAAACCTGGAGGAGCATCTCTTCAGCGCAGCTCAGCAGCAGAGTGAACAACTGCTGTGGGATGTAATGTGAAGAAGAAAAGAAACTTCCTCAGAGAGGGATCACGCTCTAACCACTCGCCTCCCAGAGTCAGCCTCATCAGTTTCACTTCACTGTCCTTCCTCTTCCTCCTCCTCAGCTCTACTCATTTTAATGAAGTTTAGGTTTTGTGAAAGGCACCAGATTTCTGTGTCTATCTGCTGCTTTGCTGTGATCCACAGATGAATGTGGAAACAGCAGGTGAGAAGAGAACAATTTTTTAAGTGCATGCAACTTTATTGCATTTATCACAAGATGACAGTGAGCGCTGGACCGGGTTTTCTTTTCTCATAAACTGCAGATATTACAGATGTCTCATGTGGAAAATATGTCAGAAACATGAAACTCTTCACAGCCAGTGGATGCAAAAACTTGTGAAAACATATGAGAGGAAAGAAAGAAAAAAAAAAACCCAGCACTGAAATCCAAAAGAGAAACCTAATCTGTTCTGTTTTTTTTGTGGTTAAAGCTCCAGCAGCACCCAATCATAATGAAACTGTTTTTGTGTGGAACAAAAAATATCATTTTTGAGGGTTTCGTTTTGCTGTCAGCATTATGATTGCACAAAACTTTCCCCCCCTAACATATTTTAAAATGTGAGATTTCCAAAATGTCATGGACTTTTTTTTCTGGGGTTGCCACAAGGTGAGTGGTTGAGAGTGTCTGCTTGTTTTTCTGCACTTTAGTTTTGTTTTTAGTTCAACTTAAAACCAAAAAAGAAATGAAAATGTTATAATGTTTATATTCATTAGTGTAATCATTTTTGATTCATGATTATATCGTTTTTAGCTAAATTAAAAAAAAATCTGCATGGATTTCTAAGATACAGTTTCTGCAGTCCTTCAGTTTAACACAATGTTACTTGAAACCAAAATCTAACATTTTCAGAACTGTAAACAAAAAGAATTTAACAATAAACAAAACCTTAATCTTAGATCTGTAATGTGAAAAGACAAGGTAGATGAGGTCAACTATCAGCATTTTTTCAAAATATAGCATCTAGTTGTGGACGAGCGGAAGAAGATGGATGGAGGATGGATGATAGTTACAAACTATTTTATTTAAACATTAAAACACAGATTTTCAGTTGTACCCCAAAATGTATTTTTCAAATACACAAAATAAAAAGTAGATAACACAAAAATACACTCATTTAGTGAAGTTCAGTGTCTGGTAGTATGTTCACAATCATACTCTGATTAGTATAGACTTTGACATTTTATTCTGAAGAATAGTACTGGTGGCCCAGTGGTTATCACGCTTGTTTAAAAATTCTTGTTCATATTCCCAGGTACTTTTCTGTGTTGAGTTTGCATGTTCTCCTTGTGCATTTGTTAAGGTTCTATTAGTTATCAAACACCTGGGTGTGTGATATGTTCTCTGAATTTGACCCATCCCCTAGGGAAGTGGTGAGATGCAGACACCGCGGCCCTCAGGAGGCATTAAGTGGTTTGCCCAATAATCCAACCCCTTCATGCTTCATTTTGGCTTTTCTCGGGCCCTCTGGCTTCCTTCCACAGTCCAATAATATTTTTCAAAACTTAATTGATTTCTCTTAATTGGCCTTCGGTGTATATGAGAGTGGCTGGCCTGGCCCTGCAATGGACTGGCGACCTGTTCAGTGTCAACCCTGTCGTCACAAATCAATGACGCATTCTTCACTTGTCTGTCATTAACAGCAGGAAAACATGGGGTATGACTCCACCACGTGGCCATTGCCTCTTATTGCAGCTCTCTGGTAAAAGAAAATGTTGTAAAGAGAAAACTTTAAAAGACAATGACAAAAATATGAATTTGCTCTTTCTTAATTAGGAGATCTATCGAGATGGTAATTTGTCTAATGTTGATTACAGATCATTGTCATTTTTTATTTAAATTTTCAAATTTTTAGTATTATTAACAAATACATATTGCAACAGACCTTGTAAAACTTCATTTGAACACAGCTACATCATGGTAGACAACATGAAAAATTTACCTGAATGTAGAAGTAAAAAGTGTTTTTCTCTATTCTTGTTTTTGTCAGAATAAAAAGAAAAGAAAGTGTTTACAGACATCCAAGTATATTTTTTCCCACAGTGATATTTTTCTGCCAGGAGGTGGTGCAAAGTCTATTTACTTTTCTTTCTCAATGTGTGTAAAAGCTTTTAGCTTAATGCAGATTAATGTGAATTCATAAGTCTTGAACATAAGGAACAAAAATCTAGGTTTAGACCAAAGATAATCAAACAGATTAAGAAGAAAAAACACAAAGTTATCATAAACTGAAAATTTAAAGTGTTACTTCTGTTTGTTTAACATTTGGCTTAAAATTGAGTTTAGTCCAAGCAAAATAATAAAAGAACAACACTAGCAGGCATATGACTTTCAAAAAAACAAACAAATAGATTTATCAAACAAAAAGTTTAAAAAATTAAATATTAACATTATTGTGCTTTATTTTATTAGCATGCAGATGTCTAACTGATAGAATGTGATGAATCTTGATTGTCCTTTCCATGTTGAAGAATTGATCTAAACATAAAATTATTGAAGGGACTAAAATCGTGAATGAGAGAGGTAAATGTGCTAAACGTGTTGGCAGTGATCAGCCAGGGTCAACTCCTCAGGTAGAAGTTTTGGAGGATGTTGTGGGGCAGACAAGTGAAAACGCAGAAGCTTCCAGAAGGAAGATTTGAGTTCCATGGAGCTCCTGCCTTTCCAAACGACACAATTTCCTGCCCGGCTCAGATGCTGTACGACTTCTGATGCAGACTCTGTGCTTGACGCTTGCTTCGTCTCTGGTTTGATGAGAATCAAGCAAGTGTTTTTCTCTGCAACAACTGCCCAGATTTTGAGGAGCAAATCCGACCCCGGATGTGAATCAGAAGAGCTGGGAAACAAAACCAGAGTCCGGCTCTGCTCGATGCATTCGGACTCTGCAAACGATGCAACCAAACGAAGGTCAGGAGACAGTTCAGTAGATCATGGAGGGATTTACGTACTCTTCCATACCGTTATCTTCTGAGATGTCCCGACCTTGGAGGCAAAGACTGTATCCGAAACGCTCTTCCAAAACGCTTTCCAGCCACTTCCTGTCAGCTTTTCCCAGCTCTACACCTGAGCTGCTTTGGTAAAACATCAAACAGGCGTCATACTTCTTCCCATCTAGGGAAACAACAGCAGATGCAGACAGTTACAGTGAAGAACACATTTACTGCAGTCACGCCAGGAAAGTAACGTGAAATGTAAAACTTAAATGATGCCGCCCACCTGGGGGTGTGCCATAGCAACCGAGGGTGTCTCGCAGGAAGAGTGCAATGTCAATTTTAAACTTAAAAGCTGCAGTTGCAACAAAAACAACAACTATGATCCCCACAATGCAGATGATGACGGAGACGAAGACATCACGGGCTGAAGGAAAAACAATAGAAACATTTACTGGAGATAATCAGAGCAAAACCTCCGAACACAAGCACAACAGCGCCACCTTTAGGAGTCAGAACGATGGTGACGAAAGTGGAGATCTGATGGTCAGACTGCAGTTCGCAGGTGTAGTTCCTCAAAAGATCATCCTCTGACACCTTCTTGAAGATGAGAGATGCTGTCATCTCGATGTCTTTGGCTCCTTGTTCCCTAAAAATGAAAGTAAACGAAAAAAATACTTGCTGTCATGTGAGTTTTTTTTTAAAGGACAATGATATAATGCAAAATCAAATTCTTATCAGAAATATTAACCATGAATAATTATAGAAAACTGGAAGGCTGTCGTCCTTTTCAACAAACGACTTCCCGCTCAGCCAGAACACCTCATCTGCTTCTGAAGTCACGACAGCTTTGCAATCAATCACCACCGTAGCACCTACAAAATGATTTACAAGAAAATCAATCTTAACTACATTTCAAAATAAAGTTAATTCAGAACAGAACTCACCTCGATCCACCTGGAACTCCTGGTTTTGTTTGGGTGAAAGAATCACTGACTCTCCCAGCTGTTCTGTCCAATATAAAAGGTTACGTCAAGAAGACTTTGTAAAAAAAAGATAATAATAAGCTTGAAATGTGATTTTCTTACCACTTATTTGGACATGAAGCACCACTGCAAAGGTCTTGTAGTAAGTCTGACCTTTATACGTGTATGACCTGTTGCAGGTGTACACGCCGCTGTCATTCTGCTGCACACTCGGGAAGTGACTCTGACTGATGGAGGTTTCTCCTTCCTGCAACATGCAGGATTTGTTTCAACCAGACTCCTCACAACTCATTTCACTTCTTAATGCTTTTGGTTACCTTACTCCATGTTATACCCCTGCTGTTGATCCCAGATATGTTTGTGCATGGGATGTTTGCAGCCGGGCAGTACAGCATGCAAGGTTCCTGTGTGAAGCAGGTCGCAGGATACTGGTTCTTCTCTTTATACTCGCTGGACTCTGCGCTGTACACTGTTAGCCTGAACCAGATCTGGCTGCTGGCGTTCCTGGAGAAGAGACAGATGGAACATCAAAACTTCATATTAAAAAATCAGATTGGAAGTGAATTCACCTTTGTGAGAATTTTGCCTAATTTTCTTTGTCAAACGCAGTTTTTGAAGTGGGTAGCACTCTCTAAACCAGACACAAAAGATGTTAAGTCCCAGTCTGATCATCTTTCAATATATTTAAAAGTGTTGCCAGTGATCTTTTCATTATGATGATGCATTTCCCATCATCCCTTTGTTTACATTTTCTCTTGCTAGCTTACATCTCCACACAACTCCAACAAAAATGGAGAGTTATATTAGAGCTCTCCAACCGTTCAGTTTTGAGACAGATGCCATCAGCTAAGAATAGGATCCCTTTCCAAGGTGTTGGTGAATGGCAAATTTTTGCTGGCTGCATTCTCAAGCTCTGCTGCTCATCCTGCAAATGAATGTTCTTTACAAATTTCAAAATTGGGAAATGAGCTTTCTTCACCAAGCACAAAACTTCTTGATGATTGAAATAAATGTATTTCCATTTGGAAGTTTATATTTGCTACTTACCCCAAAGTGCATGAGTAATTGCCTTGATGGCTCAGAGAGGCGTGAAGAACAACAAGGCTCTGTCCATGAATCAGAACACCCTTCTGACTTTGATCAGCTGATGCTGAAGTGTCGCTGGTCTGATTCATCCTCTGACCGCTGGGGAGTGTCCAGAACAGGCCAGGATCCTCAGCTTCCAGGTGACAGTGCAGCACCACCATCTCCCCTTCTCTCACATATAAAACCTTGGGCTTCAACAACTCCACACCTGTAAACCAGAGTTAAGTGAAAAAGGGAAATACAAACAAAATGTGTTTGAAAAAATTATTTATAATAAACAGACATGTTTTTTTTTTTTTAAGATTTAAAAAAAACTATTTAAGATTAGTTTTTTTTTACTAATAAATTTGCATTCTAGGCCACCCTGAAAAAAAAAACTGTTTGATTAAAAAAAGATATTTAATTGTTTTCTTTGTTTGTTTCTTTGGTAATCACCTCACATTTTTTCACATTCCTGCAGCATCAAATATCTTTCAAGAATTGGGAAACTATTAGAGGAACATGATCAGCAAGATTAAAATGATTTGTCCCCTTTATTATTCACTGTCCACGGTTGTCCCATGATTACAGGCAATGAGGTCACATTTTTTTCCTGCTGATTGCAAAGTTTTCAGTATGTTTCAAAATAAATGTTATTGTAGATAAATAATTTCTTTTGGGAGGATGTTTTCATTTCTAACATAGAACTGGACTAAATACTTGGAACTTGACCATTCAAATCAGAAGATTAGAAGCATGAAAGTAAAAACTGTGAATCGATAAAATATAAAAACTAAATAAGCATTTGTTTAATTCATCACTAGGGAATCACAAGCTATAAAAACAGACATTTTCCCTGTTAAGATGGATTCCATGATTAACCTTATAAATATATTTGAAACAAAACTGATTAAAATTAACCCAAAACTAAATTAAAAAAATTGAAAGTTTACATAGTTTTTTTAATACCTACAATTTTCTGAAATATGTAAAGATGGTAAAATATTTTTACAATATTATTGATAACATTAACTTGCCCTGATAGTTTGATGTAAACAAATAAAAGTTTATCTCTGTTTCTTGATTTCAAAATAAAATTAAATAAACAAATGACTCAATGACAAATTCCTCCAAGAAAAAAAAAACACAGTGAAATATTAACATCATAATATGGAATTACTTTTTTAATTTTAATTTAATTTTACAGGTGTTTCTTACCTGAGAGAAAAGTTAGGAGAAACAGAGGAGTCAGGTGTCCCTTCACCATCTTTGCTGTCACTAAGAGCTGAGCGGTGAGAACCAGAGCAGGAGGAACCACTTTAACGTCTTTCTATTCGGGCTGGTTAACGTTTATGGTCATGAGAAACTTCAGACTACTTTTACTTTTGATTCCGCTCGCCCTTCGCTCCAGAACGCTGCCTGGGCCAATATGAACTGTTTTAACCTCCATGCCTTTAACCTCATTATAACATAGAGGATCTGATTTTGGATATTTACCCAGAAAAGTAGAACTTTTCCTGGAGTTTCATTTCTGAACAAAGCTTATTAAAATGATAGTTACAACATTACAAGTGCGCTATCAGTCACGTGCGCGCTACTTGTCCGCGCGGTTCCGAGCGCGAGCCACAAGTTCTTTGGGGAGTCATCGGAGCAACACAGAGACTGTCTGTCCGGGTTCTGATAGACTTTTATCTGCTGGAGATGATGGACATCATCGGTCTGCTGAAGGAAGAGGACACACGAGGATCGCGTTTTCTCTCCCAACTTTCCAAAAAAGGTTTATTTTTAACAGGAGTGTAATCACATGTTTACGAACATAATTTATGGCAGTGCTTTTTCTTTTCAGATTTTGAACTTCTTTGGGACGGCATATCCTTCCACATTGAACGACAGATGACTTTACATAAAGTAAATCCATCCATCCATCCATCCATCCATCCATCCATCCATCCATCCATCCATCCATCCATCCATCCATCCAATAATATTCAATAGAGTAGTGATTGATTGATTGATTGATTGATTGATTGATTGATTGATTGATTGATTCTTCTATAATAGGGGGTCCACTTACCAGGGCTAGGAACCTTCACGTTCTCTCAGCAGAACCTGGACATTGGACACAAGTTGATCAGAAACCAACAACCCATCTTTATCGTTGCTGGAAACTGGCGGGGTGTCTTGGTTTAAAGCAGGATGCTCCACTAGCTGCAGGTGAGTCCAGAATGATGGGGAAGCATGGATGCCTATAGTAGGTATAGTCTCTGCTTCATTACTGGAAGAGTGATGCAACCATTTGGACCATTTACTGTATCTCTGTGTGATGTGTTTTTATCCTTTTTCAGATATTTACAATGTTGTTTTGTTTCTCAGTAAAGGTTGAATAGGTTTATTTTTAGCTTTGTACTCTCAGTCTCAAATTCCATCTTTGTGTTGATAATTATTTTGTAGAGGTATAACGATTAATTTTAACAAAGATTCGATTCATATCACTTAGTAGTTGTTGATCCAATCCGTAGTTTATTTTGCTTCGCTTTCAACAATCCGACTCACCGGCCCAAAAATGGATCCAGGACATCTTTAGCCAAAATTTAACAGGTGTGACTCAGAGATAAATAGCTGGTACTGAACAGTGCAGGTGAAGTTTTCCAGAACCAGTGTATTTCTTGCAAGATAAGCAAGTGTAAATTAAATATGTGTATAAAAAAGTAAACAATTTTTTTCACATTTAGTTTCATAAAGTTCAACCCACTATTGTTTTTCCTAATAAAATTAAATAAATGGAACATTATTAAACCATCCTACCACACTGTACAGTCACATGACTGTAAAATTCAAAGTGTTTTCACATATTAGACTGTAATGATGGATTGATGGTTTTTTGCTGCCATCACATGTGTGTTATCCACTTTGATGGCTGTTCTTAAGTTATTATAAAATAAACCTACTGTGTGTCAATCTGAATGGTATTGATCAGTGATTTATTTATTTTTTAAATTGTATTCTTTAATGAGATAGGTCGATTCAATTCATTTAGCTGCTCACCTCAAACAGATCAATCTGGTTGTTTTTTTTTTTTTAATAGGAATTGTTAAACCCCTACGAACAGCTATTGCTGATTTAAGAATCACTGAGTCGCTTTTACACCTTATTAGTTATCTCGCTGGTGACTTATACTCATGGAAATAGTGTTAATCAACAGTCAGCAAGCTAGAATCGTTTCAAAAATGTGTGGGATCACTTTCATGTTTGCTTTGACTCAACTCTTGAAGATTAACTTTAACAGTTCGTTTAAAGCCATGTCTTTAGACTTGTGTCAGTGACAGCAGGTTCAACTGTTGCTTTCCTGCTATTCTAGAATAACAGGTTAAACTATAGTATTTAGTTTTGATAGCATTTAATAAAACTAAAAGAATATTTCTTATGAAACAAAAAATCAGTGCACACCTTTTTTTTATACAAGAATTAGAAAAATGACATATGAGCTGGGTGGAGTCTGTTAATGCTTTTTATGTGATTTGCATAGCAGAAGAACTGAATTTGTGTGTGTGTCTTTGCAGCAACACACCTGCCTGTAGTGCAGCTGAACTTTGCAGCCGTGTCCCAGGACTCTCCGTTCAGCCGTGAAGTTGTGGAGGGATGCTTTAGAGAAATGCTGGAGCTGCTCTACGGAGCTTTGGCCTCTCAGAAACACGTGTCTCTTCCCTTCAAAAGAGTTGGAATTTTGTCCTTTAAGAATAACAAGGTGCCTCTTCTGCTCAAACTGCCCTCCTGTCTCAGATTTTTTAACACATCATCGTTATGGGTTTGCTTGTATTCACTAAAAGGTCCAGATGATGTTCAACAGAGATTTTCTTAATGCTGTAAGTAGAACTGCGAGGCTTCAGACGGGCTTGAACTTGGTGAGTAACACTGTTTGTGTGTTTTATTAAAAACAAATCACATGTATTTACCTTATTGTTTGTATTTTTTAGAGAGCAGACAGCAAGGTTTCTTCAATCCCTAACAGGCCACAGCTAAAAAACTCTGTCCTCCAGCTGAATGTGTCACTTTCTCACAAATGCAAAGCTAATGCTGAAGACAGAGGCAGCTTACCAGCAAAAACAGATCAGAGGAGGAATGCAAAAGGTAAAAAAAAACCCCTACTAAGAATTTTAAAAACATTTTTAAAACATGTTTTTGCCTGGAATCATGCTTAATTAGAAAACCCTTAGAGATACTCTACAATAAAGTGAAGCTGTCCGACCCATCCATCTTGTTATTTTAGCCTTCCCTGCTCTACTCACTGTCTATTAGTGGTTGAATCCAGAGTCTGAATGACAGCACAATGACAGAAAGCCCTTGATCCAAGGAATCAGCAACAAGTAGTGCAGAGACGGTTAAAAACAGGCAGCTAGTCGTGAACCCTCGGGGTTGGGAAGGCTCACTTTAAATGATGTTGTCAACTGTGAGGATTAACTGGTTGCCTCAACAGCTGCTTGTGCTCACGTTACACAAACAAGTAAAACCCTTTTAATCTTCTGGTAAAGATTTGTCAATCTTTGCGGCAAAGAAATTGAGACTTTTCTGGGTTTGTGGTTTCAGTTCTTTCTTTAATTATCCCACTAGTTTTTCAGCTTTCTGGATCTCCAATAAGTGCTCTTAATGTCACACTGTCAGTATGGTGAAAAGTGAGAGTCAGTTTTGTGTATCCACTCAAAGTTTTGTGTGTCTCTGCAGAGGTTGCCCATCAGAAAGAGTCTAAAGCCCATCAGACACTGAAGCCTGCCAGGCTGAAAGCTGAGGAACTGAACCCTAACCCCGTCATGGAGCCCATGAACAGGTACCGCACACAGGGGGACAAAACCATGTGGACAGATGAGCACACATGCAGCACAGCACAGGGCGGCTCAGTTTGCACTGCATTGAGCAGTTGTTTGCAGGTTGATGAGTCAGTGAAAGTTGATCGCTCAGTGAGGGTCACCCACTGTCCTCCAGCTGCATCAATGACGTACAGCCAGCAGTTGGAGAGGTTCTTCTCTGTCTTCACCTCCAACACTTTTCACTTTTACAAAACTTGCAGAGCTGAAACAAGCGCACACCTGCAATCTGTGTTAACCACAGATTCTTTTCACCACAGGGTGTTACCTTTAATTTTAGCAGTGTGGGTTACATTCTAATTCACTTGTTGGATTTTTTTTTTCAAATGTCAATTTTAAAATCCTTCTTTTAAATCTGCTTTTGAAATGTAAAAATATGCACAGATATAAATTAGATACTTTTCAGGTTCATACTAGGAACAAGGAAATAACAAGACTTTCTTTAATTAAAATCTACAGTGGCCAGAACAGCTCACATAAATGCAAAAGACACAACATGAGGGAAATGATTCACAACAGAAATTAATAACTGACTTTTTTTTAAAGTGTTGTCGGCTTTTGTCGTTGTGCTTTGGTTTTTGTCATTGTGTTGTGGCTTTTGCATTTATGTGAGCCGTTCCGGCTAACGTACAAATCCCACTCTGTTCATTTTAATAAATGTTCAAAGCATTCCCAGTTTCATCATGATTACTTTAGGTTGTTTTGAGCCAAAATATTTTTGAAAAACTGTTTTCTAGAACATGGTTTTTGCAGAGTGGTTGGATATCGTCAAACAATTTGTCTGGTAAGCCCACTTCCATTTCCCATCATCCATCTACACTTGCTCCTGCTAGCTTACAGCTTGGTTAAAGTTGTGCTGCCAATGGAGGGTCAAGCAGCTATTACATCCAATGATTCGTATATTTTTTCCAACCTGTACTTTACATGTTTTGTTTGATAAAAACACAAACATTTACATTTTTTGTGTTGTATTAGTTTAGGCTTACTGTGTCTATAGTGTGATGTGACTGAGACGAAGATCAGAGGATATTTTATGACATCTTCATGCAAAAATCCAAGTAATCCCAAAGGATTCTCATACTTTATATTCTATCATTAGAACAATACCACCAGAACTTGTTTGAAACACCTAAAACACAATTTTCATCAGAGTGGGTCCTAACAGCTGCTAATCCACTCTATGAGAATTTGAAGGCACAGAATAACATATATTTAGAGAGTATTTTCCAATAAACTCTTTGGTTCTATTTACAGAAACATTCCAACAGACTCAATACACCAAAAGTCTCTTAATATTGGGGAACATCTTTTCAAGGTGGACCCTCCCAGTCACACCCATGCTGGACAGGTGAGTTCATCAATGATCTACAACTAATAGAAACCTATGGGTTTAAATTTCATTTTTGGAGCATGTAGACAGTTGAATCTATGGGATCTTGAGAGATAAGTGTCGATAATGAATATTTCTAAACTGATGAGAGAAGAGTGTAAAAAGAACACAACAGGTGATAGTCAGTGTTCCTCTGTCTGTAAGGGGCTGTGCCACCTGTGCATGCAGCGCGCCCAGAGAAATACTCCTGTCTACCTGAGGGAGCAGCAGGAGGCGCAGGAGAGAGCGCAAGAAAAACTCCTACTACTTCATCGACACCGGAAAGAGGAGCAGGACATGGCGCTGGAGGCGGTGAGTCTATTCACACGTGCACCCCATAGATGATGTTTAGAGCAGCAAGAATCACCACAAAACTTAAAAACCTAAAAAAATTATGAAAAACACAATTTGAAAGGTAATATTTTTTTAAGAATAATTGATTTTCAACTGATTGCACAAGCATAGTGTCCCATCAGACAAGCTGCCAATTGGCAGATGGGTTCCCTGAAGCGTGTGAACTTTCTGATGGATGAATTTAAAGTGTAAATGTCAGCCAAAAACAGGTGATTTAGGGTTTGGTTACCCTTTAAGCTTCTTGAAGCTTCACTTACTCAGGCCAAAAAATGTGCTTTATTTGTGTGTGGGTTTTTTTTATATATTGATTGAAACCATGTCAATGAATCCATCTGTAACAGTATACGGTTTGAGTGTTCTTAAATTTAATTTAAACTTTATTCCATTGGTTAGAAAAATAAAATAAAACAAATAACAACAAAAAAAAAAAAAATTTAATGTGAGGAAATACAGTTTCTATGCTCATTCATACTTGGAGGTTGGAACAGGTGAATGTGCTTTTGCAGCAAGGAGGGCCAGCCATCACTCAGACTCATCTGCAGCGCATGTACTAGATCTATGCTCCACAGTGAGTTCAGATTGGGTCTTAGGCAGCTGGCTTGTCCAGTAGACGGAAATGAGGGATCCCAAAATGCAGATTTCCAACCATAAAAATAATTTTTCTTTAATTTCTTAATTGGCTAGAATTTAGGTTATTTTAATTAAAGCAAGACAAGCACTGCTTTCAGCCCAAGGTAGGAGAAAAATAAGTATTGTTTATTTTATTTTTTTTTCTTTTTCTTTTTTATATTAATTATTATTATTATAATTATTATGTCAATTATAATAATATAATGAGTAAAATAAAAATACAATAAACAAATACATAAATTATTGATCCACAAGACCAACAGACTCCAAGTTCTAATGATTCTTGACAGCTGTAGGGTCAAGAGAGAAAACAAATTAGATTAAGTTTTTAATTTATGCATGCTACATACTTTTATCTGCTGCTTGCCCCACTTTGAAGTGGAATCATTTAAAAGAAAAATAACACAACAAAACAAATGTATGCACAAAGTTTGAAAGTACATGAAATATCTTTAATTACAAAACAAAAATGTCTTTCTTTGTGCAGATTTTCTTGAACTGAATAAAAACAGACTCTGTAACTAACAATTATAGTTTAATAACAAACTAATTATTGATAAAGATAACTTTGATTTATTACATTTATAGTTTTGGTCGACTCTTTTTATCCATCAAAGTAGAGTTTATTATCAACACTGTTTTTGTTTGCGTGCATTTGCAGGTGAAGCTGGCTGAGCAACTCGAGCGTGCAAAGCAGACAGCCGCCCTGAACCTGAAAACGTCAGAGAAGAAGCAGAAGACAAGTCTTCCTGTCCTCCCTGTGAGTGCAAAGTTATACAGAAAATCTGTAACCTTTTCATTTTGAACTCTGATTCCACAACAAACACAGTCGACGTGGCAACAGCGGTTGAAATGTGGTTTTAGTTTCATTACTCTGAGAAAGCTTCCTTACAGTGGGAGACAACTGTGAGAGTTTCAGGGAAGCTCGATGGTCATGTCCTCTTTTTGTGATGGACTTTGGCTGAATGTAATGGCGTGTTGTCAGCTTCATTTTCTATCTGTGTCATCAGAAGCAGAAAGAATCAAGGATTTGTTTTATGTCAGCAGTATATTTTCCCACGGCTGATGCAGCTGGCTGACGGAAACAATGCTGGTTATACACATGGTCAGCGTCAGGGTGAAGAGCTTCTGAAGTGAAGTGGTTTGTAGATTAGCAATGATGACTGCTCTTTTATTTCATTCACAATAGTACTGTTCAGAAGGGAAAATACTGCTGGGGGCTAAAAATGTACACATGATATCGGGTTATAAAGAGGGTTGGAGTTCAAACTGTAAGAATCATGCCAGTGTTAAAGATCCACTTCAATTAAAATAGTGTTTTTTTACGTTTAAATTGTTCTTGTAGGAAGCTATTAGCTAGCTAGAAAGACTGTAAACAAAGGGATGATGGGAAGTCATGGAAGGCTTTATCTGCGGCAACATTTCAGCTCACAGATTAATCTCTGATAACTTCCTGGTGTTCTGCAGAAACGATGTCCAGAAAGTGACACAGGTTGTTTGATTTTGGATAAAATTTGTATATTCATAATGAAAACAGTGCTGGGAATGATTTGAAAATAGATCAAAAAATGGTTGAAGTAGGACTGTTGTTTCTGCAAACCTGGTGGTCTTTTGTTTCTCTTTTGGCCGTGCTCAGAGCGCATTCATCTTCCTGACTCGGCGGCTCACACCACCAAAGTGGATTCAGCAGCATCACTACAGGAGCGATCTTCAGAGTCAGATAGACAGGAGACAGAAGCAGGAGGCTCTGGACCGGCAGAACAGCTTCCTCACTGAGCATCTCGACCAGGTCCAGATGGTCCAAAAGTCAGTATCTTAGGGGTTGGTAAAACATTGGATAAAAGTAGCTATTGTTACAGCGGGCTTGTTACAAGGGCTGTCTTTGTTTGTAGGACAGCTCTCCACAACGCTCAACAGCACCTACAGAAACAGGAGAAAATCAAGACTTACAAGAAGGCTCTGGACATTCAGGCAGGGAAAGACCTCTCATGGTGGTCCTCTTCTTCTGGCACTCTTCAGATTGGGTTGTGTAAGAGTTCAGTGCAGCAGCTGGAAATGCTTAATAACAAACCCAACCCAAGTTAGAAAAAAGGAAACAAGTCTGAAGTTGGCTTTTGATTCACAGGTTCCAAGTCAGCAGTTAAAGACAAACCGGTTGAATGCAGACAAAATACTATGATCGAGCAGATAAAACACTATGATTATTTAGTACCTGTTTCAACAGGTACGACCCAAACACCAATAAAAACAAATGTTGTTCACCTTTCGGCTTATCCCTTCAGGGTTCACAACAGCGAAGCACACACTGCTCCGCATCAGTGATTGACAGAAAGCGTTTTTTACACTGGATGCCCGTCCTAACGCAACCCTGTGTGAAAGGCACAGGAAAAATCCAGTGAGGCAACAGCGTCAAGGGTTTTGCCTAAAGATCCAATCTGGATTAATCTCACTGCAGAGATTAAATCCAGGTTTCCTGCGTGGCAGCCCTACACCCATCCAGCCACCAAACATGAATAAACAAAACACCAAAAATAACCTCTGAATACAAAAATGAGAAAGACGAAACAAATATATTTGACTGTTTATTAACAAAAAAAATCCTGTTTATATAAAACCTGTGAGAAAAAATACTACATGAAAACAATTCAAACCAGTCTCTAGGGATTCTACAAAGGTTAGTGATCCATTAACATGCTTCTGTTTTTGATTATTGATAAAAAGTAAAAAATACATGTTTATTTGTTTATTTGATATGTCCTTAAGTAAAGAAACTAACAACTAAAAGAAACAAATTTTTTATACTAGAGTTGCAATCATGTTATCCATTAATGCCTCTGTGTCAAATTTTTCCAATATCTTTAGAATAAGTATTTGCTGAAATTTATCAATTAAATCAATTTCATCGATAAACGAATTGATCTGTCTGATGCAGAATTGAATCAAATCGGCCAATATCTTTAGAAAATGTTTAAAAATTAAATAAATCGATAAACAAATCGATCTTGGAATATAATGACCAAGGTCCATCACAGCGACAACACACAAACAATGGAAGTAAAAAAAGGATTAATCATCATTAATCATCCAATGTGTGAAAAAAAAAAAAAATTTATAGTGTGGTTCTCCGTTTGTAATATTTTTATATTTAAAAAAACAGTGGACTGAACTTTATAAATATGTTAACAGATTTGAATTTAATTCCTGTTTACTTGTTTGTTTGGGCACATATTTAATTTACTCTTGATTATCTTGCAAGAAAGACAAGGAATCTGGAACAAGTGTTTACCCAGCATGAATTGCACTTCACCGTAACCTCAATTTTTTAAATCTTGGAAAAATTAAAAAAGGAAAATAAAATTTTAGTTTTTCCAAATGAGCTTATTTTATTGGTTGAAAAACTATATTTATTATTTGATTCAAAACAATTGAAAAATATATGACTGAGCTTTTTTAGTCCAGTATTTATTTTTGTTTGAATTTTTGTTTGAAAAATGTTCTTTTTTTTTACTTTTTACAAATCAGAAACAATTTTAACAAACCACAACCTTTTTTTCTTCACAATCAAATAGTCACTTGAGTTCTCTCAGAGTATTTTTTAAAATCAAAAAATAATAGAATAAAGTCAGAAAAAGCAGGAAAACAAAGCTACCCCCTCTCCTGTCAGTACAGGATTTTTAAAAAATCTCAAATTAAGTTAATTTTTAATTATTTTTATATTATTCAGAGAACTTGTGAGGTTTGCTTTACATCTAAAATATCCATTTCAACTACCCTGTAGGTGGAGAAAACAAGGTGTTTGGAAACGCCTGAGTTCCTGCAGCAAAACTCAACATTCAGGAACCGCTGTGAGACACCGTTTATAAATGCAGAGAACCGAGAGCGAGCACACAAGGTCACCTTTGTGCACTAATTAGTTGCTCCAGCAATTAAAAAGAAAACAGAAGACTACTTAGCTGTGGATGTTTTATATCTTCACAGCTGTTTGAAACAAATTTGAATACTGCCACTCTGAGGAAGAAAGATGAACTGCAGAGGCGCCTGATGCAGCTGGATACAGAAAGAAGGATGCTCAGACACACTAAAAACGAGTCAGTCGAAATCAGATAAACGACCAATAAAATATTCTTAGAATCTGATACATGTTTCATGTTTCTGAACAGACTGATAATGGACCACATAAACCACTTTGAAAAGAAAAACAGCATCAGCAAGTCACTGGAGGACGACTGGAGGCGCAATATAAAGCTCAAGCATGAGAGGGAAGAGGAGGAAAGGCTTCATCGCAGGTCTCAAAACATGAACGTACATAGATAACTATCAGCATGCTTACATAAAAAAAAAAACATTTTCATCAACGTACACATTTTTTTTCCTGGTTTCTTATCCAGAAATAAAGTTTTTGACATTTGTGAACATACAAATTGCTAAATTGTCTCTTTAAAAGCTTGCTTGTCTTAGCCTGTGACGTAAAGCCTCTTTGTTATCAACAGATTTTAAAAAGATTCTCCCACAGTTCATATTGAACGTCATTCCCTTCTGACTCCATGGCAGGTGTGCTGGTCAACTCCTCGTAGATAAGATGGCCGAATACAGACGCTGCTGTCAGTGTAAGAGGAAGACCAGCAACTGTGGACAAACCAACATCTGGAAGGACTCGCATTACCTCGCCGGCACACAGTTCATGTCAAGTTCTTTTACCCCACTTGAAGGGGAAGGCATCAAATGGAAGGAATAGCAGGACTCCACTCATGACTCCAAACTCATAACTTTTTTCACTGTTTTATTTGAATTTTCTTTAGGAATGATTTTCTCCCTTTTTTTTTCTTGATTTGTGAATATTGTTATAAGTTATCAAGGTGGAAGCAATTAAGGTGAAAAACCTGTACACACAGATAGAAATTACAATGAGAAATTTTTGTTACAATCAACAAATAACTATAAATTGTTAGATTTCAAACAAATATTGCAAGAATTTACATAGAAAGAAATGAAATTAGAACAAGAAAGTAACTTAACATAGTACTGATTTACAAAACAATTCACATCCGAAAAGTATCTGACACGCGACAAAACAGCTGATCTGACACGCGACAAACAGCTGATCTGACACGCGACAAACAGCTGATCAATAGCACCACCCATTCGCGTATTTTCGCATCTTACCGGCTGCCTCTCCACTCTTTTAGATGCCTTTAAGGATGCTCCGCGAGGTTTAAGGAACGGGTCCACGCTCGTTCTACCTGTTGGCGTGTCTGATCAGAACCTTTTCTCCCACGCCACGTCCAAATCACTACGTGCCTGCAGCCGCGCTGACGTGGTGACGCAACTTTTTGTTACCGCCTCTCAAGCTCCCCTTTTAAAATCAGGAACATGAACAACATTTCTAAAATATTCTCTCTATTCCAATCGTACTTATTTATTTTTGTTTTATTTATTCATTTACCTTTTAAATTTTTTTTTTTTTTTTTTTTCTCATTTACGTGCAATTACGTGCGTTTTGACTCAACACCTCCCACTCGGCATTCTGGTGGACTCACTAAGAATGTCGCTGACTGCCAGAGGTCAAACTATTGTCAACCACGTTTACAAAACTTAATTTACGTTTGTTCTCAACAGGTAGCAAACAACTAACCGTCGTACATCCCTATGTACACAGTCGCTTTTTCTTTTTGCCCATTAAGTTGTGAAAGACTTTTCTTTCCCTGCCTGTTTTTTGTTTTCACCTGAAGTGGGCAGTAACTTGGAGTAACCCTAACATTAACATCCCTGACCACACCTGTGCTGTCCGGATTGGCACCAACTACGCGACCCATCCTAAATTGTCCTCTCAAGGCATTTTGGTCGCTTAGCCACACAATGTCCCCAACAGTAACATTTCTCTGTGCGGTGTGCACTTGCTCCGCAGGAACAAATTAGGTCCAGCGAGCTGGCTCCATTCTCTCAAAAAAGTGTCTACTTCAGCCTGTATGGGCTTTAGTCTCTTGCAGGGATATCTGGTGAAGTCGAAAGTCCCGGGAACTCCCCCAAGATGCTCGCCCAGTAGTAGAGTGTTCGGTGTGATTACAGGATACAATCCTCTCGGCTTTGCGTCCTTGCGTCGATTGGCCTCTCATTTGCCAGATTTGCAGCCATGTAGAGTGCTGTCTGGAATTCACTATAAGTCAGTGAGGATCTTCTCCCGATGTTTTGCAGTGCCCTCTTCAGGATGCGAACAGCAGCCTCTGCAGCTCCATTTCTGTGTGGAGAATCCGCTGGATGGATTTTCCACACCCACTCTGTTCCTCGTTCGGCTGAAAGGTCTTCCAAACCTCTTTTTCCTTGATTGTCCAGGAACTTGTACATTTCTTTCAAAACTGGTTTAGCCCAACAAAATTGGTGCCAGGGTCTGACCAGATTTTTCTTGGATGTCCTCGAATTGCAGTGAATTTTTGGTAGGCAATTAGAAATCCTTCTGTTGACAAGTCATTTGCGATTTCTGCATGAACAGCCCTGCTTGCCATGCAACAAAACAGAATCCCCCAGACCTTTTGTGTGACTCTTTTTCTAACATCATCGTTTACTTGGTATGGTCCAAAGAGGTCTATAGTCGTGAATTGGAATGGCGCAGCAGGTTCAGTCCTCTCTGGTGGTAATGAACTCATTATTTGCTGACATTTCTTTGACTTCTCTTTCCTGCAGATTAAGCATTCATCAACAACTCGCTTGACGATCCTTCGACCTTTTATCACCCAAGCTTTAGTTCTCATTTTTTAGTAAGAGTTGCAGCAATTCCTTCGTGATTTTGATTATGGGCTTCCCGGGCTAATAAAGTAGACACCCAAGCGTCTTGAGGTAAGATTGGGACGCTAACTTTATCTCTTCTTGAAAGCCTGTATCGACCACCACAAACCATAATCCAGAATCTTCATTTTTGTGGACTACTAATCTGTCAGCCGTGGTGGCAGGAAGGATCATGTCCTCTTGGGCCGCTAAGAGAACGTCCCTTAGGGCATTTTCACGTTCTTTCACTGAGATGATTCCAGTCAATGGAACTGCCTCCCACTGTGGTTTCTCCATGGCTTTTGTTTTTTCCTCCCAAATCTCTTTGCTGCTCTCCACATCCATGCGACAGTTTTTATTAGGCGAGACAAACAACTGAAGCGCTTGACATCCACAAGTTTTCTGGTAGCTGAACCTGCAGATGGTCTTCCTAAGTTTAGTAGGCATTCATGGGGTTCTCTTTGCTTTCAATTTCTTTGCTTGGTTCTTGTCAGTACAGCAATGAATGATTTTTTTGTAGCTTGTTGACTTTTTCTTTTGCTGCCATTGCCAGTTCTTTGGCTGACTTCACGGGCCATTCCTCTTCTGAAGATCTCAAGAATTTTGGACCACCTTGCCATTCAGAGTTTTCATTGAGGTTTTTTAGCTTCAGTGCCTCTCGTGATGATGTCAGCAATATTCAAAGAACCAGGAATCCATTGCCAATCCTCTGTTCTTTGTGTTGCTCTGGCCTCTCCAATCCTATTGGCGAAAAATGTCTGGAAGCCATAGCTATCTCTTTGTATCGCACCGAGAACTGTTTGACTGTCCAGGAGATGGTACCATCTTTTAACTTTAATTTGGCAGTGGTTTTCAAAAATAACTTTTAGGCGAGATGCAAACACAGAGCGCCGCACATTTCAGATTTTACAGCATCCCTTTGTGGTCCATTGGAGTTAACTTTGCTTTTGGACTCCACCAGTTTGACTGCTGGTCCTTGCTCCGTTTCCCATCTTAAATACATTACTGCTCCGTAGGCATGCTCGCTCCCATCACAAAATGTAATTGCTATGGGGTTGCTGATGAACCTTCAGGAGTCAGTGCTCTGGGAAACTTGATTTCGGCAAGTTGGATATATTCTTCAAAGAGGGAAATTGCTTCTTCTCGAAGATCATCTGAGAGTGCTACGTCCCAGGTCTCATCAACTGAGCATTTCTTCGCTTTGGCTTCTTTGAAAGGCTTTTCGCACAAGTATAGCACTTTTTGCTTGACTGGTGTCCCTAAGCGACGGGATCATATAATCCGGATACTCTGGCTCAGTAGTTTCTCTTCTTGTCAGTGTATTTGGAGTGGATGCTCTGATTTGTTTCTTGTGATAGATTCTGTCCCAGACGCATTTTCATCTTCTCTTTGAAAGTTTATTGTAGTCAAGATATAAAGCTTGTCATCTTTACTTCATAACCCAGACCCAGTGCTTTATTATCATTTTTGGCTTACTTGATTTGGCAAAATCCATGGTTTCTGTTTCCAGTTTCCCCGTCTCAAAGCCTTCCTCTTGCTTCTCCCTTGACCAGAAAGACCATGGGTTAAGTTCAAAACTCCCACCTTTTAGGATTTGTTCCACGTTTTTCTGTGATGACTTTCAGTCGTTCAGGGGTGTTGTGGGAGATGAATTATCATCAACATAAGAATTGTGCTGTATCACATAGCGCTCCTCTTCAAATTGAGTGAAAGCAGGCAAATTTGCAGTTTCACGCATTGCCAGTTGCGCAATACATCCTGCTGGCTTGTCACCCATATTTACTCTTGTGATCGCATATTCTTGCAGTTCTTGTTCTTCAGAGTCTCGCCAGAGGAATCTATGTAGATGCATTTCCTTGTCCTCCAACCAAACAGAGTTTGTCATTTTCCTGATGTCTCCTAAGGCGGCATAGACTCACACCTAAACCTAAGGAGAAGCCCGGATTTGGTTGAGGACATCAGGACCTTTCATAAATAAATCATTCAAACAGACTCCTTTGAACCTTTGACTGCTGTTCCATACGAGACGTATTGGAGTAGTAGCAGAGTTGGGGTTTGGTGCAATGAGATGACTGATGTACCAAACGGGGCCAGTCCATGTGCTGATCATTTCATTTGTCAGTTTCAGGGCTGCCTTTCGTTCAATCATATCATGCACTTGAGCAGTATAAGCGTTCTTCCACTCTGGATCTTTACTTAGTTGTCTTTCTGTTCTGAAGAAAGTGGCCTCCACCGCCCTCCGGTTGTTAGGTAGGAGTGTTGGATCATCCACCCAAGGATACTTGGCGTGCCAGTGAGGTTCTCTGCTGTGACTGTCACCTTCAACATAGGTAAGTCCTTCTTTTACTACTTGAAGCTCTCTTTCTTCAGCAAGTGTCATTTCTTTACCACCAGGATGACAGTTTCCACAACGGCATCCTCCACACTTGGGAACACATGCAGCACCAATACTATCCCATTTCCACCATTCGAGGAAGTTACGCGTGGTAGCTGCAGCAGTTGAGTTTAGTGGTCCCGACCCAGTCTGGACACTGTATGAAGGATCTTTGAACTTGCTGTGAACCACCTCTTCATATTTTGTAGCAGCAGTTCTCATCGATCTTGCAAAGTGCGTCTTTGACATGTGAGCAGAGATGGTCAATTCTTCAAAAAGCTTCGGATGAGTCCCTCCAACCGTTTTCCCAAGAGGTCCATCCCACAGCACCAGATCTCCAACAGATCTAACTTTTTGTGGTGCAAGTTGTCCTTCTCTGTGGCTTATGAGTAGGTGTATTTCCTTGGGCCTCTCAAGTTCAGTTTGTTGAACATCTGGGAAGAATTTTTGGAGTTGTCCTGCTGTCACATGGTTTTGGATATCTGCAATGTTTTCTAGTCCATAGCAGACTATTTGATGAGATTTCAAAAAACCTTTTGGAGTCATCACCCTGATTTTCAGGAGGTATCGTTTTGTTTCAACATGCACTTTCATTCCTCCAACTCCATGCACAATTAGTGTTATTTTTTCACTTCTCAGATTTAGTTTACTTGCAGCTTTATGGGTGATATAGTTTGTGTCTGAAGCCAGGTCAATTAATGCTCCGATTTTTGTCCAGCATTTGCAGTAACGGTCAGTAGCATCATGATCACTGGGAATTCTTTAACTCCATTTTCTCCAAACAGGCTGGGTTCTTTTGTTAAATTGAGTGCTCTGCTTGCGGTATTTGAAAACACATCTCTACATTGTTTTGCCAGCTCTGGTGGAAGTTTATTGAAAAACTCCTCTTGCTCTTGTGTATATTTCTGACTTTGACATTTTGCTGCATCTTCTTTGCTTCTCTTCTGACTCTGCTCACCTCTTTTGAACTGAGCATTTGGGCATAGACAAAAATGATGTGCAGGTAAGTCATCAGTTTTGCACCCTTGATTTTTACATAGATAAGCAGGGTTACAGAAAGAGCTGTCGTCATGCACTTCAAGACACTTTTTACATGCTCCCAAATTTTTAACAGCAATCTTTTTTCGTTTGTCCTCAGTTCCCTGAACTGTTTGCAGAAATAGAGTTTTCTCTTGTGTTTCGCGTCACCGCAGACCACACACCCCATTTGATCTTGCTTAGTGGACCTTGTTCTGGTATGTTTGATTTCAGCCTTTGCTTCTCTTCCAGCTGGTTCATCATCCCAAAGTTGGTTTAATTGTTCATATATTTGTTCTTGACCTTTGAGGAAGCTCAGAAGATTGTCAAAACGGTTGTCAGGTGTTACTGCATTCCTCTTGTTAGCTACATACATCAACCACTCTTTTTTGAGAGCCATGGGAAGTTTGCTTTCTATTGACTTTGTTACAAGTGGATTTTTAATTGCACCTGTATCTCCGAGATCACTTAGGTCGAGGAGTGCTTTTTCTACAACTTGAATTAATTCGACAATTTTCCTGGGTTGGTGATTTTTAACGGGTGGCATTCTCTGAAGTTCCTCCACTATTTCAATAGCAATAGCAGTTTGATTGCCAAATCGGTTTTCTAAGACTCGAAGAATCTCTTCTGCAGTGTTGTAAGTGCTCAGACGGAGGTTTCTTGCTATTCTTTCATCAATGCTGTCCAACAGCTGAAACTTCTTCACCTCTTTTGAACCAGTCGGCTCACCTTGCTTTTGAAGAGCTTCCCATTCTTTTCTCCATCTGTAAAAATGTCGTTGATTTCCTCCAAACCTAGGAAGAGTCATTGGCTTTAATTTAACGACTGGTGTTGGAATGCTCATGGGAAGGACAATTCCTTGTCCTTCTGAATCCCTCGTTTTTATTTTGATGAACTCAACTTTCCTGGAGACTAATTTTGGAACCATCATTTCGAGTGTCCTGAGACTCTTTTGAAATTCCTCTTGACTGAGTGATGGGATCCACTGTTTCCATTGGTTGTATTTTTCTTTTGCAGATCTGGTCAAGTCTTTCAGGTGAGTGAGCATGAACTCATATGCCTCCTGGTTGCCATCTGGGTTCTGCTATTTGAAAGGTTGTAGTTAATTCAACACATCCATAATTGTTCCAAAGGGTGTCTTGGAGGAGGGCTTTTATTTCTTTTAGCTTTGACTCACATTCATTCGCAGTTTTTGTTATGTCAGCTTTCTGCTGTTCTGTTAACTCATCATCTTCTGCAATGAGTCCCATCTCTAATTCATCATTTGCGTTCAAGACTTTCTCAGCTTCAACAGTGAGCTTATTGAAACTGTCATTTAGGTCTTCTTCAATCATGTCTTTATAATTTCTGAGTATACTGTTGGCGAGACGTGAGAATGATCTTTTTGCTATTGTCCTCTCAGCTCTCAGTTGTTCAGTAGACTTCTCAGACTCAGACATTTTGATTTGTGTTTTGTTTGTTGGTCACTTGGGATTTATTATTTGATACTGCTTCACACACAGTCAGGGATTGAACTGATTAATTTGTCGGATTCACTGTTGGAGTCAACTTTTCCAAACGATCCGGTTTTTCACTGTCAAGTTCTTTTACCCCACTTGAAGGGGAAGGCATCAAATGGAAGGAATAGCAGGACTCCACTCATGACTCCAAACTCATAACTTTTTTCACTGTTTTATTTGAATTTTCTTTAGGAATGATTTTCTCCCTTTTTTTTTCTTGATTTGTGAATATTGTTATAAGTTATCAAGGTGGAAGCAATTAAGGTGAAAAACCTGTACACACAGATAGAAATTACAATGAGAAATTTTTGTTACAATCAACAAATAACTATAAATTGTTAGATTTCAAACAAATATTGCAAGAATTTACATAGAAAGAAAATGAAATTAGAACAAGAAAGTAACTTAACATAGTACTGATTTACAAACAATTCACATCCGGAAAAGTATCTGACACGCGACAAACAGCTGATCTGACACGCGACAAACAGCTGATCTGACACGCGACAAACAGCTGATCAATAGCACCCCACCCATTCGCGTATTTTCGCATCTTACCGGCTGCCTCTCCACTCTTTTAGATGCCTTTAAGGATGCTCCGCGAGGTTTAAGGAACGGGTCCAACGCTCGTCTACCTGTTGGCGTGTCTGATCAGAACCTTTTCTCCCACGCCACGTCCAAATCACTACGTGCCTGCAGCCGCGCTGACGTGGTGACGCAACTTTTTGTTACCGCCTCTCAAGCTCCCCTTTTAAAATCAGGAACATGAACAACATTTCTAAAATATTCTCTCTATTCCAATCGTACTTATTTATTTTTGTTTTATTTATTTATTTACCTTTTAAATTTTTTTTTTTTTTTTTTCTCATTTACGTGCAATTACGTGCGTTTTGACTCAACAGTTCATGGTTTGAGCAGTCAAGACGATACAGAGCTTCATTGGTATGAAATATCCTCTTGTTTGTTGTCCTTTGTTCTTTATCGGGCTGTAGCTAAAGATACTTACTTCACCACTATAGTGTGTTAAGCTTTCACTCTTCAAAGCACATGCTTCATATTCCTGCATGACAAAGTTGTGATTATAATGTGTAAGTGCATTATTTTTTGTCTCTGTTTGACTCTGGATGAATTGTCCTACTGTGTTCAAATATTAGATTATTCATCCTTCTTATCAGTTATATCATTACATTTTTATTGAGTTCATTTTTTTTGGCTATTACACTACTGACTGTATAGGAAAACTTAATTGAGTGACTCCTCCTCGTGTTCCAAACAGGAAGTACCCACTGGCTAGTAGAGGCCAAAATCCAATCGACTTCTATAGAAAATAAACAGTTATTACTCAGTCATTCTATTTGTCAAAATAACCATTCTGACTGCTACTTTTTTTAAATTGTTCCTGTTAATCTACTTTGTTTTTGCGCATTATTGCTTTTTTTTTTTTTTTTTAATGTAAGTAATTCAAGGTACAAACTGGCCAATCAGATGTCTCAGTAAAAGCCCTGCTGGCCCGCGCTTCAAATGTTCGCAACTTTTGACAGATTCTCCAGAACCCACTTTCAGTGATAGCGGTGAGGACTTCCAACAAGCTCACCTCTGACAGTAAGTTCCACAGGAACAATGATTCACACCGTCTCGGACCAATCACAGCTCACTGACGTCATCAGGCTTCAAATGGCGGTGTCCGTATCGCAAAAAATAGTGACTGAATTGGCTTAATTTCATTGGAACCGGAAGTAAGACATTTACAACATGTGACATCACACTTACTCAGTCCAGTTGTCTTATACTGTAAATGTATTACACATCTAAATTGTTAATTTAATGCTTACTTTACTTGAAGTTAAAAAAAGCCACTTTTTAATATTTTACTAGTTCAGTGATTCTTGCAGTTTAACTTTATTTTAATATTTTTTGATTCAAAAAAGCTGAACTTCACCGCTGTGTTGATTTTTAGTGTCCTTTATTGAATGTCAGATGTTATTTGCACGTATTTTTGTGCAACCAGCACAAAAAGTGATGAAAAATCAAGCTGGTCACATGTAATATGTGGAGCCAAGATTCACATTGCCTGCACATAAGTGTGTCCAAGGCTGGATTTGGCTGCACATATTTAAAGTTAAACTTTAAGTTAAAGTCCTGTCAGCTGTCATGTACCTCAGTGTGTGAAATACATTCACAGCATTTGATCTATCTCCTGGAGGAGCGGTGAACTGCAGACACAGCCGCACTCAGGAACCATTTAGCGGTTTAAATCTACCCTTAACCTTTCCTCTGAGTTAGTGTGATCAAGGTAGAAGTTCAGCACTAGACACACACTTTTGGAAAATTACGTGCAAATAGACACTTTTATATTGACATCTGTTGTGAATGTCATTATGTCATTGATTAGTTTAACCTTTGGGATTCCTCAATTCTCTAATTTCCCCAGAGTAGGATTCTGTTTTTTTTCCTTAGTGTGATTAAAAAGAATATTAAGGGAAATATTGACTAAGTGCTGTTTATTAAAATAAGCAGCGTGGTAGAAACTAATACTTTGTGCTGATTTATGCTGGCAGGAAGCATTTGTAATCTGGTTTCAAATTGATTTATGTGAAAAATAATCACTCCTCTGGTGCACTCTTACAATGTCCAGGAAACTTTAGCAAAGTGGTTTTTGTGTGTAATAGGAAAGATAAAAACACAGTGTGGGAAGAACAAAAAGACAAAGTGTGAATTTAATCATGGCTGCTCTGTTTGTCAAATGTAAGTGCTTCCAGGATTTATGAGGTTCTGCTGAGCTCCTGAAATACTCCATGTAGTTTATTTCCACAACATGTAGATACACAAAAAACCTGGATTATATAAATGTGAATAAATGTGCTCCAAAACTATTAGAAGCATATTTGACAACAGTTGAAAATAAAAAAAAAAAAAATAAAGCAAGAAAAGGATGAAATCAGGTGTTTCCACTAGATGGAGAGATAGATTCATGCAGGAAGGAACTAAGCAAAGATAAATTATAAGCAGGAGGATGGTGATGTTCTGGCTGTAGTCCCGGATCTTTGGAAACACAAACTCCCTTCATGAGCTAATGCAGGATTTTGAAGATTACCAGATAAAAAAAGTGCATTATAATCTGTCTCACACAGGCTGATGATTCTGTGTGCAGACAGAGGTGTGATGAAGTTTCTGCAGTGATGTGGTCACATTCTTTCATGAAGGGGATCTAGAAATAGATTTGCATGCTGTTTCTACTATTCTCAAACCCAATCACACTCCCTCTCTTTCTCATGCAGCAATTCACCAAAGCAGCAACTGTCTGTTTATGCTTTTTACTTTATAGAATTCTTTAGCCATGACCATAAATGCACTGTTCACATGACGGAAATGTAACGGTCTGACATGATCCACTTGTTTTGACTTTGTGTCTCACTAAAAACCACGTTCTTTGTGCGTGCTGCACACATGTTAATAGATAACATTTGAAGGCTCAGTTGTGGCCCCACTGCAGCTTTGTGTGAATCGCAGAGGACACATGCATAGTACAAAGAGCCAGTTTCACGTCCGATCTATTAACATGGGAGCTGGGACTACGATCCTGACGTTCCTTTCATGCATATCAAGTGTTTCACAGCTGCAGAGCAGAGGCCCTAAATTCAAAACAAGACTAAGAAAAAGCTTCAGAGCTAATGCTTTGAACAAAAACAACTGTCAAGCAAAGGGAACTGAAAAAAAGTGTTGTTTTTTTTTATAAAGGCCTCTGTTATGGACCAAGTGATGGGATAAATTCTTGTTAAGGAGTGTCCTCATACTATCACAGACACATGTGGTCTGGTTAAAGCTCTAGTGGAGCCTTTCATATTTTTTATGCTTTGTAATGAGAAACGGTGGAAATAGCAGCTTGAAATCCTGTCAAATATTGAGAATTAAACATCAAATTCTTATTGTTTCCACTCTAGACTGTTCTGTTTCTCTGCATTAATTACTTTTCACCTAAAAAAAAAAAAAAAAAAAAAAAAAAAAAATCTTGGAGATGATACAAATAATCAATTTCTATTATCACTATAGACTCAATGATTAGTGTGCAAACTATGTCCTTTTGTTTCCTTTCTGTTGTGTTTTCTTGGTTTTTGTCATGTTCTGTTTTTGATTTTGTGTCACAGTCACACTAGGTTCAGATTAATTATCCATAGCTGTCCTGATCCTCAGTGCATTTTGGTGTCTGGTTTCTGCTGTGTCCCTTTGTTACAGGTTATTTATTAAAGTTTAAAGTTCCTGACATCTCGCCTGGTCTCCTGCCTCTCCAGTCTTACACCACCAACTCCTGACAAGAAGTGGGACTCGGCTGAAATAAATTGCTTTTTTAGCCCTTAAATTTGATCAAGTTTTAGTTTTTTTCACATTAAAGGTCTTACCAGAATGAAACAGCAATGACTGAAAACTAAAACTGTCACTTAAAACTGACACTCCAATGAAATGTGAATTTTTAGCATGTTCTTGTTGCACAATTTACATTTCTGAGTACTTTTTTATTTAAAATGTGTTCAACCGGGAGCAGAAGAAAAAAATGATCATTTGAAAAAATTTGTAGTTCTTAATTAAATGTCAATTCAATTGTATTTATATAGCCCAAAATCACAAAGAAATTTGCCTCATAAGGCTTCATGCAGGTAATTTTATAGATGCAGAAAATAGTCATGAAACAAGAAAAAAAATAACTAAAGACTAAATAAACTGGATATCCCAGCCCTTAGACCCTCCCTCTAGGTAAGGAAAAACTCCGAAAAAACCTGAGTCAGGAAAAACGAAGAGACCTTATGGATTCCCACGAGGGAGAGATCCTATCCCAGGACGAACAGGCGATACCAGAACTGTTAAAGAAAAATTAGCTTCTACAACTATGTATTTGAATAGAGTTCATTCAGATAGAGTTATGTAAAAACAACAATGGGTGGGCCACAAGCTCCTTGCTCAGCTCCATTCTGATGCATCCACTTGCAGATAAATAGATCCATGTGAATCCAGTAGAGTCTGAGTTTAACTTCAAGTTCATGTGAGGACAACTCTTTAGGTGATTCAGTTTGTTTACATGAATCTGACAGCAGCCACAAATAAAAATTACATTTTCTTTGGAAACTGTTTTTGAGTTTTACATTTGAAGTCCCAGACTATCAATCTTTGATTTGTATGATGTAATTTTGAATCACTTAGTTTAAGACCTGATGGTTCTAAACAACTTAATAAGCAGGATTGCAAAAGGGTTTGAAATGATTTCACTTTGTAAAAAGATCTTTATAGTGTGAGGAAGCCTGCAGAAAACATTTGTGTGTTTTTTTACACTCCTAAGAACACATTCACACATGATGTTCTGCCTGCGTCAAATCATCATCATTAGCTGAGTATCTGTTTGTGTTTGATATGAAAGCCAAAGTTAAAATGAAAATCCACTCTCAGGCATTTCTTGCTGAATCGAGTCATAAATTCCCTTAAATTAACTCAACTGAAGGAGAAGATGCATTTATCTTCTGAAGCAGCATTTGTTGTTGATTTAAACTGATTTTTTTTAAGCTCATCTGAAAAACAATAGACTGACAAAACCCCACCCGGTCCCACCCTCAACAGCATGTGTCCCATAAAAAACATGTGGGTTAATATATCCACGGAAAAGACCAGCAACAGCTTTCAACGTATTTCAAAGCACATAGAGCCTGTCACATGCTCAGTACATCGAAAAATGCCGTTTCCTGACAAACACGAGTTTGCTGTTTTCTGCAACCTCCTCCTTTCCTTTTCCTCTGTTAAACATAATGTACATCCTAAAGCTTCACGCCAAAGCAGCAATAGACATGCAGCTGCTGCTAAATCAGCTCTTTTGCAGGAAGGCTATTCATGGAAAAAAAAGTGACATCTTTATTTGTTCATTTATTGCAATACTTCTAATGATTCCTATTTATTCTGTACAACCCTCAGGTTGGTTTATAGAAGGAATTTATTGTGAGATGTCAAGTTTTTGTTGTTAAAAACAACCTCTCATTATAATTATTCCATCTCCATGGTTTACTTTAGGTATGATGAGTTTATGCTGAAGCAAATTTCCACATTTCCTCATTTAAAAGCCTTTTTTCTTGAAAATGCGGCATTTCTATCACAAAAGAGGTAACTAATCATTTTTATTTCATTCTTTAAATTCAGTGGAGTCTGAAATGAAGCTCTTTGCAGTTCATGTTGCTTTTTACTTCATTGAGATTTCCATGGAGCGAAGCGGCTGGAACATCAAATCCTGACATTACAGACAACTGCTTTGACTGTTTTCCACTTGTGGACACATTTTCTCACATTCTAATGATGGAATCCAGATTGTTTTAGACTAACACTGTTTCCTTCACTGGATTTACAGGCAGCAACAACTGCTTCTCCATAGTTGTTGTAGATGTCTTTCCTCTTTGGCAGCGAGATGCGAACCGCCTGGATGTTCCGGAAACAAAGAGCCAATAAACTTCAAGGATATTCGATTAGCTGTCGGCTGTCTGTCCTTTAAGTCTCTGGAAGCATCAAGAGATCATCTTGTTTTTCTTTTACGCAAATAATAGTATCAAATTTTGTGTTTCTTAATTTTAGTTTGTAATTCACTGACTTAACAGGTATAAAACTGTGAAATTAATGAGGTTATGAACCCAGCTTTGAGCCACAAAGACTAAGAGGACACAGCTGCATCAGGGATCTTGGCGGAAGGCAGGGTGGATGTGCCAAAGTGTCTGCATTGTGGTTTCTGTTCCAGTTTTTTTTTTTTGTTTTCTTCTAGTGCAACATCTCTTCAAAAGTATTTCTCAAACTGAATGTTGCTTCACGGCGTCTCACCTGTTCAAACACCGAGCTGCAATCAGCGCATTCCGGTTAATCAAAGAGTGAATCACTTTAAAGCTCTGCAGACGGTTTGAGCTGTCTGAGTTGAAGGAACAAAGATAAACATTTGTATGCTGAGATGCAGCCTTTCTGTTTTCTTTTTGAACTTTTTTAAACTAATATTTGATGTCGGTCTGGCTGTACCGATTAATATACAACTAAACTGGAGGTAATTGCATTTTCATGTTTGCTCAACAGGCTGTTAGGGATAATCTTTATGTGACATTTGCAAAATAAAATCATGGTGACAAAAGGAGTATCCTCAATTGTTGTAAGGAATCTGTACTTAAGACTGGTTTTCTGGTTGTGTTCCTGGTTTTAGTCCTGTTTTGAGCATGTATACTGTTTCAGCATGGGGCAACCATGGGGTAGAGTGGTCAGCCTATGCTCATAAGATTGCAGGTTTGATTCCCGCCTTACCCTCCGTGTATCAAAGTATCCTTAAGCAAGACACTGAACCCTGGTTATCGGTTGGTACCAGTGTTTGGCGGCAGAACCACCATTAGTATGTGAAGCACTTGGGATCATCAAGGAAAGTAGAAAATACTACACACTTCTCATTTCTTAAATGTTTTACTTTAAAGCCCAATCTCCTGCATTTTGGGTCCTACACCTGCAGTGTCAGACAATTGATTTTGTTATTATTAGTTAAAACATTCTGAGTAAACTAAAGTGGGCACAAATAAAATTGGCATCCTCCCCCCAAACATTGACATGATTTTAATAAATGTAATAATTTTTGCAATGCAAATAACTTTTTTTTAATATATATATATATTTATACATGGTCATAGTTTCTATATTGGAGAACTAGGTCTGGTGCTTATCCATTTAAGTTAAACAGAAAAGAAGAAGCTGATGATGATTCACCAGCTAAAAAGTAGAAATTTCTGCATTAAAGTCCCACTAAGATAATCTTTTGATCTGTTGAACAAGTGTTCCCAATGGTCTTTTAATTATGATGATGCCATTTTAGCCAAAATGAAAAAAAAGGTGTTGTTTTCTCGGACATAGTTTATGCAGAGCAGCAGGAGTTCATTAGAAATTCACCTCTGAGTTGTGGGTGTTACCACTAGTAACCCCACCCTCCCTTCCCCTTCCCATTGCGGAGAGTTCTCTGTTTAAGTGCTCTTCTGCTAGCTTACAGCCCCTCACACCCCAACCTAACATTACCGGTGCAACAAAAATTGTGAGTGATATTGGAGCTACTCAGCCGCACAGTTTTGAACCAGATCCCAGCTCAGATGAGAATAAGAAAGACTTTTATGGGTCTATTTGTCTGCATGTGGATGTATCAGAAGGAAGCAGGGAGCTTGTGGCCTGCCTCGTGTATTGGACATCACAACAAGCTCTTTTCTCAACAGCATTTTTTCTTCTGCCCCTGATTCACAATGATTTGAATAATAATATGAATTTTAAAATAGTCCAGAAAGTTCAATTTTGTCCTCTAGCAGAAGAAAAATGCCACAAAAATATGTTAAAAACACCAAATACACATCAACATGGGTCCATAAATGATCCAACATAACTTTCCCCATTTATATTTGGCTGTTAACATCAATTGTATCAAGATTTTTTGACACACCACAAAATATCAAAGCAAATGAGTGATTGCAAAGGGAATAGCAGATTTTACGTCATATTTCTTTGATCTGAGTTTGTAAAGTAAAATACTGTAAGAGCGGTAAAGCACTCACACATGCGAGCTCCCTCTCCATGTCATCGCCAGTTAATCAGGCACAGTTTATGTTCTGAAACCTCTCTGCACCTGGACTGTGTGCTGTCACCACGAAGTGTGTACTGATATTATAAAGAAATGGAAAGTACGACAACACCAGGTGGAACTTATTTTATCCTGGGACTGTTTGTTTAAAAAAAAAGTGCTGGGACCTTGAAAGATTTAGGTGCTGTGAGTAAAATCTAGTTTACCCTAAACAAATTCACCATCAGGGTCTGTACGTACATGAACAGCTGGGAGCAAAGTGAACACGAAGAGTAAAAGAAATGGATTTACTGTTGATAACTCGCCAAAACCAACAGGTGGGGCCAACTATCCGCTGCATCCTGTCAGACTCACTCACAATACAAATGAAGGCAGTTTGAACTTTGAGGACTTTTCCACCGATTAATCACAGAAAAACAGTTTGACGAGACCGAGGCTGGAGAGCAACACGTCTTCTGCTGAAACCCACACCAGGGCTGAAAGCTGAGGGATTTCCTCTGCTCTGAGCCTCAATGAGGATCAGCAGACATAAGTAAACAAATGTAAAGACAAGAATCAGATTAAATGAAAAAATGAGAAAATATTTTTTCTTAACCCTAGAATACTTTTGCTATAAAAAGTTAAACCATCACTTTTTCTGTGTAATTTTTACCTGATATAATATATCCAATAAAAAGTATTTATTACATAAAATAGATCCAAATATGACAACACATGATAAATAAGAAAAGTTTTCTTTTATTTTTGACTGTGGTTTATGTAAAAAAAAAAAAAAAAAGAGCATATAGAAACATAGGAAGATCCTCAAAACAAGCTTGAATATTACTGAAAAATTAGGAATTTGAGAACAAAAATTATTTAAAAAATAATAATAATAATAATACTGGAGACTTGGGCTTTGGTCCATCCATTCCTGGGACATGTGAGATTTTAAACCCAGGGACCCATGACACCCAGAAAAATGCAACGTATTGAACATCATATTAATACTTTGCTTGAGTTAAAATCATCTAAAATCATCTCTAGGGTAGACAGGTACTTTATTGATGAACCCTCAATTGTTGATCACTTTGGTTAAATGACTCACACAGATGATTGAACGCTGCATCCTGGGAGCAATGAAAATGTCTTTAAGACTTTATCATTGTTAGACAGAGATAAATTTGAATAAAAACATTTTTGATGAAGCCAAACTTAGAAATTCAACAAGATTTTAAGCAAAAGCAGAGTCAGTTTCATGTGAAACTTTTGTTCAATAGAGTGCGATGAACAGGATCTGCTTAACTAGTTTTGGAAAAACTAAGACTACCAAGGTTCAACCTTAAACTAAAATAACAAAACCCAGCAGTGTAAGACTGCTGAGGACAAAGAGGAAAAAAGAATAAAAAATAAATAAAACAAAAGAAAAATAACATAGTATTTTTTAAAGTAAGGATTACTTGGCATCTATTAAATTTATAAATTGATGGTTGAGGTACATATAGATGATAAACTATGTAGGTTTTTACATCCGTGTTGACCTGAAGACGTGTTGTTTTCTCAACACTACCTCCAGAATGCACAGATTTTGTCTGCCAAGCAAACATTTGGTAAAAAGTTTGATCTTTTATGAGTTAGAGTTACCTCTGGTGGAAGGTTGGCGCCAGTGTTCGGCAGCGGAGCCACCACATGTGTATGAATGTGTGTGTAAATGGGTGAACGGGTTTGTGACTGTGAAGCGGTTTGGGCCTTTGAAGGAAGGTAGAAAGCGCTATACAAGTATACGCCATTTAAAAGCACATATTATCTTGTGCTGCAAAGCATTGGTTACAAGCTGCTCAGAGCTGCACTGAGATGATCCTGTTTGGCACAGAACATCTTTTATTTTGAAAAAAATTATTTGAGCTTCTGTCAATCGTTAATAACACAGTTCATACTATTAAAAAAAGAAGGTCGTGTGTACAAATCTAAATTTCTCAAAGGCTAAAGTAAGACTATATGGCTCCTTTTAGGTTTTGATCAGAAGAAAACTAGTCCAAACGCTTCTTTTACAGTTAAATGTTGCCGACTCCTGTCTCAGAGCAATGGACTTACAAATCTTAAAGTCAGTTCTTTGACATCATTTTGTGTAAAAAAAATTCTATGCAAATGGACGTTAATTTGATTTGGTTTTGAAATTTCCCTCCTCAGGGAAATATTACAACAACGAGAACATTTCCAACACTGGAAGGGTTTTGAGGGAGAGCAGATGACCTGTTTCACAACCCTATCAAAAAAGTTTAGTGTAGATGTTAAAATCTGATCCATGGAGATTCAAACTCTGATCAGAGACCGCCACAAATCAGAGTAATATTCGGAATCCTGAAACAAAGCCAAATTGGACTCTGGCCATTTCCTGGGGCAGTTCCTTGTCCAAGCAGCACCCACTGAATATGACAAAACTTCCAGTCTAACTTTACAGAGCGCTGACGTGCGATCAGTCAACTTTCAGAAAAACATTTGAGGTGGTGAACGCTGGAGGTACAGCAGCATTTCCATATTTGCTACGCCATGGGAAAATCAAACTTTCTCCTTCTATGCAAGTAAGAAAACTTCAGTGATTAAAGCTGCAAGTGTTAAGAATTATAACTCAGTAAGATAGTGGATTTAAATATTAACAAAAATCTTTAACAAAGATTCTCTTTTAAACACTTTTAGTGACAAATACCTCTGATAAGTAAAATTAAATTTGGCTTAAATACAGATCCATTAGGATGGAGTGATACTGCATGATCCCACAGAGTCACACAGAACCAGTGTTCCACATGAAAACATGGAAAACCCCTTTGTCAGAGCAGCTCAAAGGTCTCCCTCCTGCTGTGATCCCACACTCTCCCGCACGGAAGTCCTCATCAGCTCCAAATTTACCGCACTTCCTGCTGGCCACTGATTGTGTTCTGATTAGGAGGTTGCCATAGAAACATTGGTTCTGTGTGGAATATAGAGGGAGGTCAAATGATGGCTACAGACGAGTGAGTTTGGACAGAATTGGAGTCGCATGTTTTTCTGTAAATGAAACTATTTAGTCGATGTTGTTGAAGCTTTTTCCAGAAGGGTAAAGAGAAAGTTAAAGACATTTGTGAATGTTTAGCTTTGTTTGTGTAAACTAAATATATGAAGAGAATTCAGTGTTTACACAAAAAAATCATTGCAAGATGAAAAGGTTTTTTTTTTCACTAACTGATCTGGCAATGTTGTCTGTGTGAAGATGGTTGTTTTGGGTTGTTATGTCTTTTGTAAACACACAATCTGCAGAGCAGCAGCAAATACATTTATCCAATAAACACAATCAGAACTTTTTTGAGAAAGTAGGAGTTTACAGTCGTTTGCAAGAAAATAACCTGTTTAAATTGACTGTGAAAGAGACTGGAAAAGCCCTGCAAGTGTCCAGGATGTATCCTGTCTTCGCCCAACAGTAGACGGGATAGGCTCCAGCAACCGAAAACTCTGAAGGGGATTATGCAGGATTTAGGAAATGGATGGATGGATGGATGGATGGATGGATGGATGGATGGATGGATAGACCACACTTTTGAAGATGCAACAATTCTGTATCCAGAAACAGATCAAACCAAAATCCCCTCAACTTATCTACAAACTCTGTAAAAAAGTCCCGGCTCCTCATTAACTCAAAAATAGCAACAGTTTAGAAGTGCACAGATTAAACATTCCCCACAGCATTTAGCCCGTATTTATGCAGTGAGCTCTGAATCATAGTTTTCCCAAAGGAATACTCCTTTTTGGTGCTGTTTTTACCCCGTGCTGTCGGCCTCGCTGCAGTTTCTTCTTTGCAAAGCTTGACAATCATACAAAATATTTCCAGGACACCTTTAACACAAAGCCAAAAGTTAAAAGGAAACACCTTAAAGTAAATAGAACAAAGGTTTTGGCTGCTCCATGAGAAGAAACAGAACAAACGCCTCAAAAAGCTTGGAAACATCCCAAAAACGACCCCCAGTCCTCCTACAGATATGCACAAACACATCAAACTCCCAGTGGAGCTTAATTGATTTAGTCTGGATAAAAGTAATTTCATCATCAAAAGTGCACAGTTAAGTTGTTGCAGAGAGTTGGGACTGCTCTTTAAAAAAAAAAAATAAAAACTCTGCATTTAAGCTTGTGTTGATGGAGCAGTTCTGCAGGGCTGGGAGAGTTTAACCTTAAAAAAAATAATCTTTAGTCAAGAACTTTTAAGAGAACTCTGTATGGTCTGGATTCAAGCTATGGGATTACAATGTTTTTGACACAATTATTTAAAATAATTGAATGTTCATTTTTAATTAGAAGCCATTACTTGAGTAAGTTGTCTTTTAGCTGGAAGTTAATACAGTCATGTGAAAAGAGTACAGTTTGCAATATTGAGATAGCAATAGAAGAAAACTTGACTAAAGGCGGCACAGTGGAGTAGTGGTTCGCACTCTCACCTCACATAGAGAAGGTCATAGTTCAAATCCCAGCTGCACCTTCCTGCTTGGAGTTTGCATGTGTAGGTTTTCTTCTGGCACTTCGGCTTCTTCCCACAATCCAAAAACATGCTTTATCAGTTAATGAGTTTTGATTAAGGATTTTGTACAAAATCCAAAACACACCTTAGGTCACATGCCAAATAGGATAAACATTTATTGAATACTCGAAAACGAAATTTTTAAAACTTTAAAACGGAAACTTTGTAATGTAATTATGAACTAAATATATAACATTACCTGTAATAATGCTAGTGTAAATACTGTAAGCTGAATTTGGCCGCTGAGGATGCTAGTGCTGATAGCTGAACATGCTGAAATTGATAGTTAAAAATGCTGAAGCTGATATCTTAAAACACTGAAGCTGATAGCCAGCTGAAATATTTGCTAAATGCCAAAGTAGCCTAAAAAATCTTAGTAAATCCCAAAATAGTCCAAAAAGCTAGCAGAAAGCCAATTTTTAAAACTTTAAATCTGTAACTTTTTAACATAATTATGAAGGATAAAAAGGGAGGAATATTATTTCAGAATAAATCAACTTAAACTTTAATTAACTTTCAATGAGCGCAAGATAACATGGGGCCATTAATAACAATAAAATAAAATGATCTGGAGCGCCGGATAGAATTACCCAGCGGGCCGGATCCGGGTCTTGACTTTGACCAGTGTGCTCTAGATTGTCCCTTGGTGAGAATGTAAGTGTCCCAACAGACTGGCCACCTGTCTACCCACCTTTACTCAATAGTAGCTAAGATACCCCATTACCCCGAAAGGGACAAAGTGAGTGTAAAGATAGCTTGATGGAAGGATATGGTTGCTACATGACTCCAGTAAAAATGTGCATTGTACAGCATATTTTTTTAAAAAGCAAAGCCAAAAATGTTCAAAATTCTGTCTGCAGCTCTTTCAAAAGCATTAATCAAAATAGTTCCAGTTGAAACTTGGAGAACACAGATATCAGCAGGGGTGAAAAGAACAAGTGCAGGTCTGTCAGGCTAAACCAAGACACATTATTCTGGGAATTGGCTTAAGAAAGTTCACATGTTTCAAAATGAAATACTATGTAATAAAAGTAAACAAGATTAAAAAGTGGAAGTGGGCATCACATCTTTTGCCCTGTTGCTTCAAATTCCCACCAGAAACGCTCAAACAGCTGTGGTGCAAATCTTTCAGTCGTCAATATGCAGAACCATTTCTCATTATAACGACAGAAGTTTTCTATGGCTGTAAAAAACGAGTCTCTTAAAGGCTGATCTGATGCAGACTGAAGGAGTGAGCGCTTCTTTCTCACGACTCTGAATCAGAGTTTAAAGAGGACAGATTCACAGAGATTCCTCTTATCTGTGGTCTATCAGTGTTTGACAGACTGCCATTTTCTTCATTGTGTTTGCTCTCTGAAGGATGGGTGGAAACTTTGTGACTCATCCTGGATCAGACAGACTGAGCACATAAGGTGCTCGTCTGACTCACAGCATCGTTTGGACCGATCCAAACCTGTTTGTGATCTTCCATTAACAGTCCTTTTGATGGAATGACAACAGGACTGAGGGTCTGGGGGGTTAATTCTGCATTGTTTGTGATGGATCTGGAGAATTGAACAGACACAGCAAGCACTTTGTGCTGACTCAGCGTCGCTCACATTCAAGCTAAGGATGACGTCTGATCAGCAGACTCTCAGTCTACTTTCCTTCCTAGCATCAGCGACGATTTCAGAGTTGTTCTTCTCAACGTGCCTTTCACATTTGTTCACCCTGCGCTCCGGCTTGTGGGTGTGGAAGACCAAATGCTGCATTCACGAACCTTTCAGTGAGTCTCCATGCCAGCAGTGATTCACTCTTTGTGTCAACATCTGTACTTATTCCAGCTGTGGCCTGTTTTTAGCTGCTGTGTTAACTGGTATTAGGCTGATCACAAAAAGCAAAAGAGCATCGCAAAAGTCTCAATGTTTTGGATGATCGTATACTGCCATTGGCTCTCCTCCATCAGATGAGAGCCAATGCAGGAATCTGATTAACAATTGATTTAAAAACATGAAGTTTCACAAAACTTAAACCAAAGAAAGCAGCAAAAACAAAAGCCACAAATCCTGCAGGATGTCATAAATGCTCTACCGTAACTTCATAGAGGATATGAGTCATTTTCCATGAAGCTTTGGTGTCACATGTCCTGCTGAGCCAATAGAATGGCCCAAAGTCTCAGTGCAAAACTTATTTCCTGAAGGCAAATTCTCTAAAAGCTCAATCAAACCTTTCTCCACGTCAGTGCTGGGAGAAAACCTTGGACTGAACTAAACGGACAGTTTGGTGGAGCTCATTCTCTCAAATGTTTGGCTTAAAACCCTGACTGTAAATACTGAGAGGCTTTTGGATGCTTTCATGCAAACATTACTCCTAACAGTTTAGCTGGACATGCTCAATAGGTTTGTTCCAGAGCGTTTAGTGCCTTGTAAAAAAAAAAAAAAAAAAACCTCTAATTTCCCATTGAATAATGGCTCTTAAATGACTCCATAAGCACATAATTTATCTTTAAAACTGTTTAAAACTACTCTTAATGTTAGGTGTTTAGGTCTCTTAAAACATCTTAGTACGGTGTGTGAGTCTGTCATTAGAGAGTTAGTAAAGTGCATATTGAATCTTTGTTTAGGGTGTTAAAAACAATGGAACACATATTATCTAAGAGTTGATCATTAATAGATAAGAAGCTTTCATTTGTGGAAAGCTGTTGTATAGCATGAGAAAATCCCAAACCATGTACTGATCCAAGGACTGCATGGTGGTGTAGTGGTTAGTGCTCTTACCTCACAGCAAGAACAAGTGAGTTTGCATGTTGTTCTTGTGCGTGCATTAGTGGGAGCGCTGGCTTCCACCCACAGTCCAAAAACATGAGATCAATCCAAATGTTTCCCTTCTCCCTACCCTTATATTTACCCCTTCAAATAGAGAGTTTGAAAAAATAGGGTCTCAGATTTTGAATGTAACTTTCGCTCGATGACATCACAATAGTCGCTAATCTGCTAGCGTTAGCATGGAGCTTCCAGGGCTCGAACATGTGTAACAGCAGCTGTTCAATAACTTTAAAAAGATCATACTACAACAAAAAGTTATTACCGGTACTTACATTTAAATGTAAGTCATTACTCCACACACCCACGTGAAGAGGAGCGCTTCTCCGCCACGGCACAGTGCGATGCGGAAACCCCTCGCAAAGGAGGACTCTGTATTCAGTGATCCTGTGATCTGTATCCTGTGACAGACTGGCAAGCTGTTCAAGGGGGACCTGGTTGCAGACAAGATGGTGCCCAGTTATCATTTACAAATGAAAAAATGAAAAATTCTAAAGTTTTTAGAATTACAGAAGCTTTTATTACAGCGTTTTAGTATGACTAAACAGCTTAGTGTGCAACATGAGCTTCAAACTCACTTGTTTTTGTTATTTTATCCTTTCTAAATTGATCTTGACAAAAGTGTTCAGATTTGTAAAACTGTTAACCTTTTACACTGGAGATTTAGCTTCACACTATTTCAGGGGTCTGCAACATTTTACCCTAAAAGAGTCATTTGGGCTTGTTTTCCAATAATCATAACTTAGTAGGAGCCGCACACTCTTATTTGTGGGTCATCAGTTAAATGAGTCTTTTGGCAAAAAAAAAAAAAAACATTTTTTTTCACCAAAATAGGTTGGGGTATGCACACTTCCAGTTGATTCCTGGGCACCATTCATATGTCTGCAGCACAAGTCCTCTTGAATTTTTCAGGATGTACTCCAACCTTTGCCCAACAGTTGCTGGGTTGGCTTCAGCAACCACATGACCCCGAAAGGAATTGAGTGCGTTCAGAAAATGGATAGCTGTTTTGATCTCTGCAAAAAAAAAAAAAAATCACCATTCCATCCCTGGTTTAAACAGGGAATGCAGGAGTTATGCTGAAAATGCTCTCTGCCAAGATGTGAGTGAAAGCACCGCAGGGGCATGTTTACCATCTGTGTGAAGCTACTGTCACATGCTGTTCCTCCCCTGAAGGAAGAGCAAGAAATCATTATTCATGCTTAAAAGTCAAGCAGCCTGTTGCTTCTAAGTTTTGTCAAAGCATCGCATAGCTGTGCATGCAAAGACTCAAACAGGAACCCAACACTTTGCTCTCTGCATCTCATATGATGACAGTCAGTCCAACAACGGAGTATGATGTAACGCATGGAAAAGTCAGATTTTTGGCTTTTGGCAGCTGTGGAGCAACTTTTAATCTGTTTATCAAAAGAAAAGTCCCTCGGATTTTCCACACAGCAATCTACAGTGTTTACTTTCCACATACTGAAACATGTTACGGTGGCAGATGGAAGTTTGGACACATCTCCACACTAATCTTGAATAAACACTCGGAGAGGACTTTCAACACACCGGCTAAACCCAAAAGCTGGTACGACATTCTCAGTATTGTGTGGAAGTATATTGCAAATCAAAATGGACCCCCCCCACTGCTACCCTTGATAGCAGTGTGTAGCTTAAAGTCATCTTTTGATTTATTTTAAAAGAATTCCTAGTGGTCTTCTAATTATGATTATACTGTTTTTAGCCAAAATCAAGGAACTTTTCCAGGGCATAGTTTCTGCAGAGCAGCAGTGAAAATTCACAATTGAGATGTGGGCACCCTCCCCTCCCCTCCTCATTGCTGAGAGCTCTCTGTTTAAGCAGAGCAGAGAGCTTGTGCACTGCCCAGCATATTTTCAACATCAAAAATAAGCTCTTTGTCCAACTCCTGATACACAATAATTTTAGTATGATCTTAATTTGCTTTAAACATGTTCTAAATAAGTTTATAACAAAAAATAAAGTTTTAAAAGTGGAAATTTGACGAATAAATTGGTATTTAATCAAATGGTGTTAAATTGTGAACCAAATAAAACCTTAAGAATTAAACTCTAATGGATTGAGTCGTTCCCTAGTCTGCAGTGCTTGTGGGGAATTGTGGAACATGAAGGGATTGGCAGCAATAAAACAACATAAAAAAACTTCTATTCCTCTTTTTTTTTTTGTCTAATTACCAGTATAACACAAAGCCTCTCTTGATTTAAAAAAAAAAAAAAAACGCCAGAGAGAATTACAGCAGGGACTCCATAAAAACCACGCTTCTTGTTTTCAAATGAGGTTCAATCTCAAATCTTTTCAACACTTTTTTATTTTTCTTCTGCCTCGAGCTCAGAACATTAGCTTATTTCCTCTTCAGCAAAGTATTTCTTCATTTGGCCAAACAGCTGTTTCATGACCTCACAGGACCAGTGAGGAGAGGTCCAGGATAGGGGGGAGACCGTTCTAACGCGGGACAATGCAAAGATCCAGCAGAGCAGACCAAAAGAGAGCGGACATAAAGAGAGAGGATTCAAACTCGTCCACACTCCCTTGATTGTGTCTCTGGCCGCAAGTGAGAGGAGGACAGTGGGAGGAATATAACAATTAACATAAACAGGACTGCGAGGAATGCCAGTTTCCTTGACAACAAAGGTCAAACAAGTCCTCACCAAACAATTCATTGCAATTAGAAGTTCGTAGTGGGACATCGCTTCCTCTTGTAAATACAAAAACTGTTCTTGAAATAGTATGAAATGTATCATCATCAATTGGGCTTTCTGCAAAAAACTTAAATCTATAAATCTTGTTTCATAATTTTTGGTCTAAAATACAAACCCAGAGAAGAGGAGACATGTTTGTGATATTTTTTTATTGATGATTTAAAAAGTGAAATCTTTTATTGTTTGTAGCAGCCCTTTATTAGCCAACAGGTCCACCCTGAGTCCTGGGAAACGCCCACATCTGTTTTGGATTGCAGCAAAACGCAAGTCGTTTTCCTGAATTTCTTTCACGTTCAACAATCTGTTTACAAATTTTATGACCACACAAAAGCATGTAAGGTTTAAGCTGGGACAGCTTATCAGAGTAACCTTTTCTCTTCATCTAAAAGCATCATAAAGTCTTTACAGATCTCTGATTAAAAGAAAGGGAAGTTTAGATAAAGGTAAATGAGGGATTTCTGCATCCAGATAAAGATTTTGTAATTGGATGAAGCTAAAGGGAAAAAACTCTTCTCTTTCTGCACGCTCAGCTGATTCTTTGCACACAACAGAACCACAGCGGTTCACATACTGATGGAATTACTGCTGCAGATTGTGAAGCAACAGCCTCTTGTGTGATATAAACTGATTTTCTTGGTTAACAAACATCCCAATTCAGTAGGGTGATGGATGAGGAACAATGTTTGGGCAGACAGATTACTTGTATGTGTGTTGCATTAACTAGATAAAACATTGGAGGTATCTTGAATATTTTTATGACACTACAGAAACAATGAGTGTATTAGTGATACTCGTGAATACATATCAAGTCCTTTATTTATGTTTTTGCAGCATAACTTTACTCAAAAAACATAACCAAGAATGTTCATCAACTTTGATGTTTCTTCTTCCAATTTCTTCTTCTTTTCTTGTTTCTATGACATGCTTTGTGTCATAGTTCAGATGTGTGGAATGTGCTGTTAACTTACAAAGTTACATGGTTTAAAGTGACAGGATGAAGAAGAGTTTGATTTTCTTTCATAGTCAACTTTTTTAGGCTTTTCCCTCTTTTGTTTTTAGCAGTTTTGCTCTCTTTTAGCTTAAGAACATTTCAAAAGACTAATCTTTTCATAGAACTCTCAAAGGCGGTCTCTAGAGCAGAAAAAAACACCAAAAACAGATTTAAAAATTCCCTTCTCCAACAGCCCTGAAGTCAAATATTTCCAACTAATTAGAAAGCAATGAAACTACTTTTATTGCCAACTAAGTCCAAATTTTTGATACAAACTCCAAATCAAAACAGAAACTTTTTTAGTGCTATTTCTGTGACCCTTTTACAGATGCAATTTTTATTCCACAATGGAGAAATCCTACAAGATGCAAAACCTCATTCAAATGCAATTTTTCATTGTAAAAAGTACATTCCATTTGACTGTATATTTATATATTTTATTTCTAAAATACCAACTAATGCTCATATCTGGCCCTCCTCACTCCTTATGTTTTGAGGGATGGGACACCAGAAATATCCTACTATAGATAAAATATAAGCTTGTCTAAGATAAATATAAATGAGAATATATAGAAGTTTTATTTGCTCAAGTTCTCCAACAACAGTAACAATACTGGGGTCCACAAATACCTTTATTTCTTGTTTGTTTTTTTAGTCATGCTGCCCACATTTCCTGACTTTCCTGTCTTTTTTTTTTACTTACGCTCCTCACTCTTGCCTTTATACATTGTTGACTCCGGTCTGCTTCCTCTCTCAGCCCAGAATATGTCTGAGACTCGGCACAACAAATTTGATATGATTAAAAATTTTAACCTGTTATCATGAAACAAATTCTGATGAGTAAGTAATGCAGATATTATTATTACTATTATCACTATTACAAAATCACTACTTCTACCAACATCACTTCTACCACCACTATCAATATTGGCTACTTCTATACTACTACTACCAATAGTACTATCACCACTACTAGTATAACCACCATCACCATCATGATATACTTTTACAACTTTTAGTGCTTCTACTATCACTACCACGACTACTACTATTTTTACCAATAGTACTATATACTATGACCACTATCATCATATACTTTTACTACTACCACTCTCTCTACCAGTACTGTCAGGATTCTATGATTTGGTTTTGTCATGTTCTGTTTCCCTGTCAGTCTCAGCACGTTCAGGTTAATCATCCACAGCTGTTTTCATTTAGTTAATCAACCTCAGTGTATTTAAGTGTCTGGTTTTCAGTTCCTCAGGTCATCTGCTCTGTCTGCCACCAGTTTTGTTTCTCCTTTGGTTTTCATCAGGGTTTGCTTAATTCATTCAATGTTTTTAGTTCCTGTCACAAAGTCTCGTCTCCTGCATGTTGGTCCTTCACCACCACACCCTGACAACTACGACTATTAGCGCTACTATAATTACCATTACTACCATACCACTACTAATAAAACTACCACTATACGACTATCACTACTACTATTAATACTAACAATTCTAGCACTATACTAATTTCCCTACCACTACTAATAATGCTATCACCTCTACTAAAACTACTAATACTATCAGTACCACTACTAATATTACTAGCACTACCACTCCTGACAAATAGTACTATTACTAGTCACTTCAGGTACTCAATAATAAAATTATAAGTAGTTGGCCTAATAGTGGTAATATTTATTATTAGTATTATACTCTTTAAATATTTTAGTATGAAGCAGGAAGCAATCATGTTCATATTGTTTTATAAGATACGTTTTAAATGATAAGTAATTTAATTGTGTGGGTTTTTTTTTATTTTCTTTTCTTTAATGAACATTCAGCACTCAGTTTACAGTCAGCTTCTTACTCTTGTATCCTCGTCGGCGGATGCCCTCCTTCCCCTCCTCCTCCTCCTTTCCTCCTCCTCCTCCTTCCCCAGCCTCCCGGTGCCTCTCCGCTGTGGGTTGGGTTCCTCTTGCAAGACCGTTCCAAACTATCCCGGATCAAAACAGTAGCCCAGGATAGCACTGCTGCTGCCGCTTTCTCCCACTTGAAGCTGCCGCCTCCTCCGCGTTGACCAGAGGTCCGGTCTGCTCAGGACAGAGGGGGGGTCAGTCCCTCAGTGACCCGCGGCTGGTTCACCTGCAGAGGCAGGATGCGCTCCCGGGCTGCGCTCTCCTGGTAAGACGCGCGCGCGCACAGCAGGACGCCGTGATGTCGCCACATGTTCCCGTGACGCTGCAAGCTTATTTCAAACTAAGACAAAACTTTAAATGAACTAATCTAGGATATTTCTAGAAGCTAGTGCACTACGTCTTTGTTAACGTTCTGAGGCAGGAGTAAATGTGAGTTATCACTCTGTCAAGGTTTACAAGAGAAGATGATCTTCTAACTGAAAGGAAATGTTTTACTCTGAAAGGCCGTCCCTCGGGTCACTAGAGGAATTTTCCACCAGAGGATATTAGGACTGATCTTTAACCTGCTTTATTTACAGCTTTAAAGCAGTGTAAGGCTTCAGCCCACAGGGTTTCGGAGTCTAAATGTCCTCTTTCAGGATGTAATTAGAAATGTATGATGCACGCTTCTGGAATGTGGATGTTTCATGGAATCCTAACATCTGATCACTTTCCTGTGGAACAAACTAAGAGCTGATGGTGATGCTTATCAGACATAAACACTTGTTTTTTTCCTCTTGTGCATTCACAGGTCTACCTCCCTGTTTTGTTTGCTCTTCCTTTCTCCCGTGTCTCCCTCCACCTCCTCTCGCCCTCAGTGGATTCTCCAGCGTGTCCCTGTGGTCCTGCCCGAGAAGACCGAGGATCAACCGGCCCCCCACTTCCTGTCTCAAGCTCGTTTGGACGTCGCCTCGGAATGTGACCCAGAGTGTCACAAGAGGGCGCCTCGTCTGAGCTACTGGGACCTGCGGCGTCTTCTGGCCTTTGAGACTCTCCACTCAGATGGACGACTCACTGAGACCGCCATAGGGATTTATGGCTACAACCCAAACTTGAACACCAGTCCGGCCTACGCCTCTGGGTCTCCTGCTAAGGCCGAGGGCTCGCGCGTCAGAAGACGACGAGAGATCTTTGGGCATGACGGGCGTTTCAGCATCGCAGGCCAGAACTTCCTGTTGAAGTTTCCATTCTCAGTGGCGGTCAAACTGTCCACCGGATGTTCTGGCACTCTGGTAGGGGACCGCCACGTCCTCACAGCGGCTCATTGTGTCCATGATGGTAAAAACTATGTGAAAGGAGCCCAGAAGCTTCGGGTTGGCTTTTTAAAATCCAAGCAACGAGATGCACCACAGTCTACCACGAACCCTACCAACCATGTTGAGGGAGCTCCATACGCACCCCAACCAATGACAAAATGAAGTTCCAGTGGATTCGAGCCAAGCGGACCCACGTTCCCAAAGGATGGATCAAAGGGAACGCCAACGACATCGGGATGGACTTTGACTACGCCTTGCTTGAGCTCAAGAAACCCCACAAACGTCGGTACATGAAGTTAGGGGTCAGCCCCCCGGCACAGAGGCTTCCTGGCCGCAGAGTTCACTTCTCGGGGTTTGACAACGACCGCCCAGGGCAGCTTGTGTATCGGTTCTGTCGGGCTGGCGAGGAGACACCAGATCTGTTGTACCAGCACTGTGATGCTCAGCCGGGCGCCAGCGGCTCAGGAGTGTACGCCCGGATGTGGGACGGGCGCCGGCGACGATGGGAGCGTAAGGTGATAGGCGTGTTCTCTGGCCATCAGTGGGTGGAGAGACAAGGGGCGTCCCAGGAGTTCAATGTAGCCGTGAGAATCACGCCCCTGAAATACGCCCAAATTTGCTTCTGGATAAAAGGCAACTTTGTGGACTGCAGAGAGGGGTGACGGGGAAGCAAGGACCACACAGGGGTGTAGCTACCAAACCATTTACAGATCCTTGAGGAATATTGGGCACCACAGGAAAACAAAAACTGTGAAATCAGATAAAAATCTAAGAAGATACCACACGTTTCTATTTAGATTTTTAAAAAATAACTAACCTAAACAATAAATTGATTTAAATTATATTTTTGGTGCTAAAATTCATAATGTGCATCACTGCAAATTCTTAAATAAAGCCATTACAATATACAGTCAAATGCTCCTGTTGGGCGAACACTAATTATTGCACTGTTAAGAGTTTCTACTGAAAACTTTTGTGGATGAATGTACCAAAGCTTCAAAATGTTCCCTTCTGGACAGATTAAACTCCTTTCGGTTGACATAATTGTTTTCATGCATTTCAATACACTGTGTTTTCAGGTTAAGGCTGGATTGATTTATCCAGTTTACTTTTTTTCTCCACTCTGAAGTTATGTCTTTGCTGCCACCTGGTGGCCAAATATAGCACTGCAGCAGGTATCTTGCTTGATTTCACACTGATGTCTCATTGGTGCCTTTTTGCAGATAAGGCTGTGGAAGATTAGATGAAATATATGCTTTAAGGAAAAAAAAAGAGGTTATATCCAATATGCTTTATTATTCCGCTTGTTTGACATGTATATTTAATTTCCCTTTGAGGATCAATAAAGCGTTTTATTTCTTTTGACTCATGTATTACACCTGGACATCAACTCTGTGTTGATAGGGACACATTTTCAATAGCCAAATGGCAGATAGTTAAGAGAAAGTTGACATGGAAACCTGATGAATGTTGTTGATACACAAGTTTAGATCTGGATCTTGCTTTATGGCACGTCCAAAAAAAAAAGAAAAAAAGTAAATCAGCCACATTTTTTCTGTATCATTTAAAGCTCCGGTTTGTTGGACATTAAAGAAAGTAAAACACTTTTTATAGCAACCAAGGATGGTGACTTTAAAACCTTTTCAGATGTCATTCATCTTTCTTCAGCGGTTTTTGGTATTGGAACAGAAATGTGGGCAAAACCAGATAGTTTCGGCACCTTACACAGAAATGTTTTGGAAAAGGCAAACTCAGGAATGCCCCACGCTGTCATTCAGACTAGAAAAACAAATTATGACAAGGCCGGTTAGGAGCAATTTTAACAAAACACGCCAATCTCCATTCAACGGCACCGTTCGGTGGCAAAAATGTGCTACATTTACAATGAAAATGTGAACAGACCATTCCATAGCAGATGCTTTTGGGAGGGCAAATTCTGCTTTTTTTGGTGGCGTTTAAGGAAAAAAGAAATCCTGTAAAGTTGCATCCTTATGTATTCTGTCAAAGGACAATGTGTACATTTCAGCTGTGTTGATTTTCACATATATGATTGTGTTCATACTGGGTTGGTATCTCGTTAGCTGTCAGCTAATCACCAATAGCACAGACTGAAGCAGCTGACAGAAAATCCACTGAACATTAAGAGGAAATTCATAAACTGAAACGCAACTTTCCTGTAACACCGTTTCGGTAACTGAGAATACTTGAGCTGGTAATGCTGGGACAGTCTTTCCAGCTGGCTGCCTGTTTTGCTTCCATCACCTCGTTGTACGCATTAACCGAAAGGGAGCAGAAGAGTAAACCGGTTTGTCATGACGTGAATTAAAGTGTTTTTTGCGTAAGCTTCTAGATTGGGGATGCTTGCAGCTTGTTAACTGGTGCTGTAACTGTACCTCATCATATTAAATGACTTTGAACAAACAGTGATAATTACGCGGTGAGGGGACGCAGCGTTTCCTGCAGACGCAGTAAACCAAAGTACCGTGGGCGGACAGATCGGCTTACACCAGTTTTCTTCGTTTTGATGAGACTTTTTCTCAGAAAAAGTTCTGCTATGAAAACAACAAAAATTGTCAGGATGAACAAACAAATGTTCTCACGTTTCAGCTCAAATTAAACCAAAAAAATGTGTTTTTATAAAGAAAGAAGGCAGATTCTGCCACTCATATCCAATCAAAACAGTTGGTACTCCCTCATTCCATTCATATTCATAAAAAAGATTTTCAACTTCCTGTTGGGGGGAAAATAAAATAAAATAAAAAAGAGTTGGCAATGTTGAGATTATCAAACTGCCGACAACACTGTTAAGTGAGTGCCTCAAGCTTCAAACAATCAGGATCTCAAGCCCGACTTCCTCCTCTGGTCTGAGTTGCTCGTCTGGTTCTACAGACAATGCTAGGCCAAGTCTGCTCTGTGATTGGCCGTGTGTACTTAAAATATCTTTGGTGAGAGTCACCCCCAGGCATTCCTCGGCTTCCCCGTCGCCTAGAGACAGCGTAAAACAACATGCTCAAGTTGTCCGCGTGGTAATGCCCGGTGTAACACAAAATCGTATACAAAATAAAACTATTCTTTTAAATAGGTAAATATAAACATTGCATTAAAAATAGAACCGTATCAAAACACAATTATGAGTTCACAGTCTGTCCTCCACCCCCACCGGCCGCCCCCTCCTCCTTTTTTCCAATCCGGAGCTTGGAAGTGAGGCGTCCCGCGCAGATCCTCTACTGGGACTTCAGCCCCAAACTGTTGGAGGGTAGAGGGTAGGCGTAGGCTTTTCCCAGCACAATGCGGTCTCGGAGTAGTTTAAAAAGCACATAGTAGTTGCAGAAAAGAATAAGGCCCAGAGACAACGTGTGGTTCCAACGCTCAGAGCGCAACAGAGAGTATAACTGGTATAAAACCACGCTGGACTCAATCCAGATCAGCAGGTTCAGGATCCGCAATGGCTTGTGAAACAAGAACTGCAAGAAAAGACAGAAAAGTTGAGGGCAAAAATGAACAGAACCTGAAGGTCAGACACCAACAAAAACATGATACACAGGGACTAAAATAGTAAGTGAATGGTGTTTCACAAAGTAGACACTTCCAATGAAAAGTCTACGTAAATATGCATGAATGCACGTCTCAGGCTCTCACGTTTAAAACTCTGACGTTCACACATTGCTATGCAAGTTTTTTAATTCAGGAAAATGCCAACCTTTGGAAAATTGATCATGAAGGAGAAACAATAATTACAGTTTGTGCTCCGCCAGAACTTTATGACACCAAGTCTAAAAAGCTTGGAGAAAGATTTGGGCTGCTTTGACATATCGCACCAAGCCAACTTTGAGTACACGTGATAGTATCGCGTAGATATAATTCAGTGTGAACACTGTATGCTAAAAGAGTATTCCAAAGGTGTGTTTGTAGCATCAGACTACAGGAAGATTCTGGGTAGTCTGGAGGAATGGTATGGTCTAATTCCTGGGACAACACTTAAAACAGCTGTCTATTGTCTGAGTGAAAGGGTTATGCAACTTTTCTAGTTCAATTATTGTAAATATTCAACAGCTACATTTCCTCAGATACAGTGTATTTTTCTCAAATGTGAAGCAGGATTTTGCAGCTCTTGCTGGATTTTGGTTAGTAAGTGTTAAAGGTTGTAGACCTCTGACTAAAACCATGAACCTTTAGCCCACAGTTTCAATATTATTATCTAAGTGAATATCTCTGAGGAATTCCTTCATATCAGGCTCTCCAAAAGTCTCTTCATAAATACGATGGGAGGCAGAGCCGTTACTCATCACTCCTCCACAGTGGAGATTATGCACAGCTAGTGAGGCTGAACCCCAGTTAAATATTTATTGAAAGAAGTTGGTTAAATTAAAGAGTTGTTTTAGTTTCTGCAACATTATAGAGCCTTGGAAACTTTCACACCAAAATCCTCATTGTGATAAAAGAAAAAAAAAAAACTTTGAATATAAAAATTAATAGTATATATTTTTAAGTATGACACTAATCAGTCGCTGATGTTTCAGAGGATATTTCAGAGGTAATACTCACATAAAATCTTGCATGAGAGACATCAGAGGGGAGGGCCACATTGTAGGGTCCCACTGCTTTATACAGACATCGACTATGTCGTACCAAGACCCCCTGAGGCCAGACGGTGCTCTCTGACCACCTGAAAACCATCAGCACGTCAGCCTCAAACCCCAGACTGAGAGCTTCAATCACACCAGTCCTCGAAGGCCACTCACATATGTTGGGGGGCGTTACTGTACGAGCCGTGCTCCAGTTTCTGCCAGCGGCCGAGGTGAGCTGCCGAGCGATGGAGCAAGTCGCAGTAGCTGGGGGGCAGCAGCTGGCTCATCAACATCACAAAGGCGTTGATCCACACCATGATCAGGTGCTCGCAGGACCAGCGCATGTCGTAGTACTGAGTACTCTGTGGGGGAGAGAAGCAGCATGGAGGCTTGTAGAGGTTTGATCATCTGGTATCAGATTATCCAGCAGAAGCAGCACAAACCTTCACAAAGCAGAGGGGAAGGAATGCTACATAGTATGCGCTGAACAGAGAGTTGAACAGCACTTCTTTGATTCGCCGGTTGAAGTCGCTCTTCAGCTCCTCCACCTCTGCTCGAATCAGCTCGGGCGTGTCCGAGTGCGTGTGTGGGGGGCAGGTGTGGGTGGGCATGTGGGGGGGGCTGGAAAACTGTTCTCGGAGGTTTTCGCGCAGCAGGAAGAGGAAGTCTCGCGGCCGGAGGAACGGAGACTCTGTTAGGTCGGCCTGCTGGTGGTCCCCTTGGTAGTCGCACTCTGCTGCTGCCGCCGCTTGGCTTTTCCCTCCTTCCTGATGGAAACAGCAGAGGGGGACATACACGCCGAATCTAGAGAACAGGGAGAGACAGGAAATGAAGACAAAAACAACTTTTTTTGTAGTGGAAAGTTAAAAATGAAGAAGGAAATGTAAATATAACAAAACTTAGATGTGGAACAATATTTATTTAGATAACAAAATCAAACAAAAACTAAGGTTAATCTCCTGTGGATATTTTTTAGATGAATTAAATTTAAAGAATAAAGAAATAATCAACCAACGAGTAACAAAAAGTTTAATATGCTTATTGACAAATAAACTAAGTAAGAAAAAGGCAGGCGTGGGGTTGAAACTTTGTCTTACAATAATGAGATAGTTCTTATATTTTTAAGATATCTGGCACCTTTTTAACAGTGACATGCACACAAAATGATTCAAACACACAAAACTGAGACAAATGAAGGAAACACCCCAGCTCAGCAACAATTAAAATAATCACTCTATCGTTTATGTTATTAAACACTTTTTGAGGAAATGAAAGAGCGTTGTAAGAAAAAATCTCCAGGCAAGGTTCAAATCTAGAAATAACCGTCTCTCTGTCTTGTTCAAAACGTTTTGACATCAATAAAGAAAAGTCTGAATTAATACAACTATGATTTTTCTCTTTGCAAAATCCTAATGAAAAATAAACACTCACCGGCCACTTTTTTTTTTTTTTGTGTACACCCATCCAACTGCTCGTTAACGCAAATTCGTAATCAGCCAATCACATGACAGCAACTCAACGTATTTAGACATGGTCAAAATGATCTACTGCAGTTCAAACCGCATTAGAATGAGGAAGAAAGGTGACTTAAATGACTTTGAATACAGCATGGTTGTTGGTGCCAGACGGGCTGATCTGAATATTTCAGGAACTGCTGATCTACTGGGATTTTCACCCACAACCATCTCTAGGGTTTATAGAGAATGGTCAGAAAAAGAGAAAATATCCAGTGTTGTGAGTGGAAATGCCTTCTTGATGTCAAAGGTCAGAGGAGAATGATCAGACTGGTTCCAGCTGATAGATAGGCAACAGTAACTCAATAACCACTGGTTACAATCGAGGTCTGCAGAAGAGCATCTCTGAACACACATCACGTCCAACTGAGAGTCTGATGGAATACAGTAGTAAAAAAACGCACTGGGTGCCATTTTTGTCAGTTAAGAACAGGAAACTGAGGCTACAATTCACCCACAATCACCAAAACTGGACAATAGAATAAAAATGTTATCTGGTCTGACAAGTCTACATTTCTGCGTCAACATTCAGATGGAAGGGTCAAATCTTTACTTCAACAACTTGAAAGCATGGATCCATCCTGCTTTGTATCAACGGTTCAGGCTGGTGGCGGTGGTGTAATGTGGAGGATTTTTTTTGGCACACTTTGGGCCCCTTAGTACCAATTGATCATAGTTACAACGCCACAGCCATACCCGAGTATTGTTGCTGACCATGTCCACCCATTTATGACCACAGTGTACCAAATACTGATGCTGCTTCCAGCAGGACAGGGCTTCATGCTTCCAGTTCCTTGTTAAATCTTTGCCACCAGGGGTCCAACCCGGTCATAGCAAGGTGAAACTAATAAAGTGACCAGTGAGTGTAGCAGATTATTACAGTTTGAACCCTGCTTAGCTTCTTTTTCATCCAGCTTTAACTTAACTAGGAGAAGAATGATATTGTTGTTGCCTTTCAAAAGCCAACATTTCAAACAGGTGTTAGTATTTTATAGATCTTAACAGAAGACCTGTGCAATAGACTCACGGGTATCCCAGGAAGAGAAGGTTCAGCACAGAGTGGTTCTTGCACAGGTTGACCAGCGTCCAGCAGAGCACCCAGCCGCACAGGGTCAGCAAACTGAGCCGGGCTGCGATTAGTACCACGTAGCGGAGCAATGATCCCCCACTGCTCTGAGACACCTGTACAACAAAAGCGGATCATCTGTTCTTTCAGACCTGCTGTTATGCTCCAACTGAGATTTTTTTCTTTGAAAGCGGACTGTTTACCTCTGAAACAATTGTCCAAACAAGCCGTCTGGCCAACATGACAGTGATGAAGATAGCCAGGTGGTAGTCCATTAAATGAAAATTCTGCAAGCAGGAGCCAAAATCATTAATCAGCGCCGGTTTTATACGTTTAAACCTTACTTCATACATTAAACCAACAATTTACAAGCTCTCAGTACGTTTGGATCAGAATCAGGAGAAGATGATTCATGTGTCAGATATAAACCAAAATTTAAAAGATGTGTTTAAAGTCTCAAAAAGAAGCTGGCTTTATTTCTCTACCACACACAAAAGAAGCTAAAAGGCAGCCAGGTCTAAGCTCGTCTGTGAACTAAAGGAAGGAAAACCAAGAAGGTCTTACAAGCGAGGTAGAGGCAGCAGGGTGGCTGTATGGGTACCACCACACCGTCCGGTAGATGTTGATGTACTGGACGAACAAAGCAACCAGCAAATAGAGAAAAAGCAGGAACTCAAACAGTAGGCTGCTGTCCAACGGCAGCTCGGGGATCCGGGAGTGACGGACCGGCTCTGGGGTGATGAGGGCTGAAAGAGGCGGAGCCGACAGACCTACAGAGTTACTGCCCCTAGAGGGAAGACGGAGAAATGAGAAAACAGACGTGAGTGATCCACGGTCTATGCTGCAGTTTTGTACTACGCATGGTAAGTTTCGTTTTCCCGATACAATGGAATGGGAGTCAAAGTTTTAAAAACTCACTCCGATCATTTTTTGATCCACTGTAAAAATGTTCCCAGTGGTCTTTCAGTTATGATTATGCAGTTTTTAGGCAGAATCAAAAAACCTGTGCCGCCTCCTAGGACACAGTTTCTGCAGAGCGGTATGAGTTTGTTAGACACTCATCTCTGAGCGGGACCGTTGGCATGGAGCAAACCCCAGCCCCTCCTCCCATGGTGGCTCCATTTTCATGGCATCCATGCACTCCCTTTAACCCTTGAGCTATCTTATGGGGTCCAAATGACCTAACCCTTGTATTCATGTGCGATTCCTCCCAGGACAATCGGGATAAAGGTGGACAAGATCTTATGTCTGCCACAGACACCAAGGAAGATAAAAAAAATCATTGGGGGAAAAAAAAGTTCAGCACGCTGTCTTGTGGGGTCCAGATGACCCCACTTTTCATGTAAAAATGCTGTGTAGGGGTTCGGATCGTGTCACCGTTTCAGGATCACGGTTCAGATCATATTTCGGATCAGTAAGAAGAAGAAAAAAAAAAAAACATAAAAAAACAACGAGGTAAAAGTTAAATTAACTTTTTAACTTTGTACACAAAAAATGCTAAAACATGTAGTTCCTGAATATATTTATATGTCTTTAGACCAAATCTACAAAAATGCCCCAAATGCCTAGAATAGCACAAGGGTCAAAATGCAGGAGCTCCGGTCTACAACCCTTCACGGGCCTGCACGACCCAAAACCCACAGCACCCAAACGGGTAAATCCATCAGAGTGGGTCTTTAATAAAGAACGTGCAGTTGGGGAGTGTTTGGCGTGCACATACCTATTCCTGAGACCTGTGCCATTGGTGACACTGCCTCCAACCAGGGTCTGCAGGGACGGCAGAGCGGAGCGACTGAGCTGCTGTCTGCTGGGACCCCTGCGGCCTCCTGGCATGGTCGCCAGCTACTGCTCGTCTCAAAAAGCCACCATGAAATTTTAAGCCACTGAAAAGCAGAAAGTCAAAAAAACAAGTTTAGCTTGAAACCGACACAGTGCAACATCAGATGTCTATAGATATGTCCAAATTTTTCCACTCCATGGTGCAGGATACGTGCGGTTGCCATTTTCTAGTGCTGTCCGAATGTACAATTCTAAAATCAAGTGATCAAGTGCCTAGTAATTTCTCAGAAGTCTTTATGAAAAACCAGTGTGCATTGATGCTCAATACATTAGTGAACAATGTATTGCGTTTGAACATTTTTTGCAAAAATAAATATGTTTAAATGCAATTTTTTAACAAACTTTCCACATTTTTATCTCCACAGTTGATTAGATTTTCCCTTTGTGAAATCGCTGACATCATATCCTCCATTAAGAAGAAAAAGAAAAGTAGTGAGCATGGTGTCTGAATTGTTTTAAAAATCCAAGGCACTGGATAGTCCAGCACTAAATAATAGTTAGGGATTAGGGTGGGAATTCGGACAGATCATATATGTCCAAAAACCTTTCGATGAAATATGAAAGGCCGAGGCATGCAATGATGCTTCTGCATATGGATGCAAAAGTTGCCAAGTGCATACCTTTTTTCATGTAAAGGAAAATGAATCTCTCAGAAGTCAAATGAAATAGTTTGTTGTGTCATTGATATTAGGCAGTATATTCTGCTTAAAAGTGTGTATTAAACTATTTAAATTTGCCACATTTTTAAAATGCATGGGTTTCTATAAAGATGAAAAACACAGTATTTAGAAAGATACCACTGACTCTATATGAACACTGGATAGGGCGAGTGTGACGTCATCCATACTTCCAGCTCCAACCAAATGAAGTTAATTCTGTCCCTTTTTTTGATGTACGGACATCGCCATGTGGGACCCAGAAGACATCTGTAAGAAGTGATTGATCCAAGTCTGTCCCAGTCAACGTTTCTATGGGAACCACTCTCACCAGTCAGGGGTGAGCTTGTTGGAAGGCCACACCTCTTCCCCGAAAGCGGGTTCAACACAATCTGTTCAGTTTGATCAAACAGAACTGAACGTGTGGCCAGTGGGTACCACCACATGCTTCTACTGAGGCATCTGATTGGTCAGTTTAGAACTTTAATAACTTGCGATAGAGAACATTTTTTGAATTAGTAAGAACATATTAAAAAGAAAAAAAAGGTATACGAGCAGGAATGGTTATTCTGACACATTATTACTATGTAATAGCTGTTTATTTCTCCATAGAAGTCTGTGGGATTTTGGCTTCTTGGAGACAGCAGGTACTTCCTGTATGGAACATGGGAGGGTTCAGTCCAGTTTTCATACAGTCATTGATATACATGTAGATTTTTGCCAAATTTCTATTAATGCCAAATTTGGTGGAATAAATGTTTAAGAGAAAAAGCCTGGTCGCACACTTCTGTATCACTCTTTTTTCATATCACTGAAAGTGAAAGTCAGCCAGTGTGGTTTGTGATATTCACCCAAACAGCCCCTCAATATTGATCCAACGAGACACCCACTGACTAACAGGACAGGTGCCTGCTCTCACAGCCAGTTAGGCACGTGATTGGTCACACCTGGAGGTGCTACAAAGTCAAAGCAAAAGTCAATAGTATGCGTGATCTCAGTACAAAGGGTTTGGTAAATCTTTCATGGGATAAACCATCACGCTCTGCTCTGCTGCTTAAAATACACTCTCCATACACACACCTGAGCATTCAAAAGGGACTTTAACAGACTTTCCAACAGTGGAAGATCTATTATTACGATTTCCTTATCCATCTATCAACCACATGTAATAACCATGACTTTATATCATCGCATTGAAAAACCGTTCAAACGTCTCGCCGTCAAACAAACTGGCAACACAGTCACAACAACTTAAAACCACCATGAACACTGAACCTGTTTACACACACCTCGGCCTCTTTAATGTTATTTTTGGAGAAACCTGTCTGGACCTCTTTGAAGAAGCAAACTCGTCCTGCGCTTTGATGAATTAATAAGAATGTCACCTGTGCTTAAAAGACACGGCTGGATTGAATCACTATAAAACAGATAGCACAGAAAATTCTGTTTAGGAAAAAAAAAAAAAAAAAAACTTTTGGCCTCAAGCACAGAAATGGAAATCTAAAAAAAAACACATTTAGGTACAGTGGACTCTGTTGACCTCGAGTAGAACTGCTAAATCCCTATGAAAATGTCTAAGTCCAAAGAATGAGGTATGATAGATTGTTTTCTGCAACAAACATTAAATTAAGAAAAAGCCTTATCCTGCAAGACGTCTGTTTGCTTCTAACTTTTTGAACTTGACGTGTCATAAAATAAAAACCTGTTTGAAACAAGTGAGAGCAACACTGATGTTTGAAAAAAAAAAAAACACAGCAGACTCTTTGCAAACAGCAGCTTCAGTAAAAAAAAAGACAAAAAAATTTAAAAATAAAATTGAGATCCAACAAACAAAAACAAGTAACTCATCCAGCTATCAAAAATTTTAGAATGTTATTTTTAATAGTTAAAAATATGACACAATTTAACTAGATGATCAAACTTGAATGAAATCATGTTAAAGGTAAAATATTGATCAAAACTGAATTTAAACTTAAGTTGGCTATTAAACTGGACGTGTATGAAACTTTCAGAAATATTCTGTCAGAAGCAGTACAGACAGGGAAGCTGCACAGTCAAAACAATGTCAAAAACAGTTTCTTGACCTTGTTAAAAACACTTGTAAGATTGAGGAAAGATTTCCAAGAAACTAACAATAACTTAAGAATGCTAATAAACTGCAAGGTTGGCTTTTTTTTTTTAAATATATAAAAGAATTGCTTCATTTCTGAACAATTTAGGTTTATCTCGTTATCAAAATGCTCAAGAAATAAATCAATATTTCTCCATTGAAGTAAGTTCAATTCTCAGTAAGTTGATTATTCCCTCCACTCCTGCAGGGATGTACAGTCTTTAAAGGCTGATGTCCAGCTGGTTTTTCTAGTATCTCTGAGATAATTAGCTGCTGCAACCTTTGAGGGGAGCAACAAAAAGGTTAAGAGGAAGACAGCCCCACCTACTGCTGATTATCAGGTAGGTGGGTTTAAAAAAATAAAAACAAATGAAAATAAAAATGAATAAAACGAAGCAGGACACAGACCATGTATGACTGGGAATGGATTCAGAGCTTCTCCAAGTGTCGCAACATTCGAATCTTCCTGCACGATGAGCTAAAAAAGGAAACATGAAAACTCGTTTCCTTTGCATTATAGAAAGTGTGGCCATGTGTCACTGTGGTTAACACTGATATTTACAGATGAGTTCAAACAAACAAAATATTTTTTTTTTGTCTAGAAACTGGATGCTTTTTGCTTCAAAAATTAGTTTAAAGACAATTAAAGTCATTTATGTACAGATATTTTTCTTCATTTTATGGTTAAACTTCTCTAGTTTTTATGCAGCTTAGGTTTGCAACAAAAGTTGCAGAGGAGCACACAGCTCTGATAGATTCAACCAATTTTGCGACACTTTGAAATCCCGTGTTAGACCTGACATTACTTTACCAAGAGACTACTTCCTCTTTGTTGAATAGGCCTTAAATCCTGCAAGCAAGAGTCCAAAATAATTAGAATAAGTGCACAACTGTTATTTGTAGTTGTTCTTTGCAATTTATTACAAAAACTGCATCATTTAATATATTAATGTTTATCTTTTAATGAGATAATCCACATCTGGGCTGTCATTTGACTGTTACTAGTGTCAATCAGTTGCAGCAACAAAAAAAGATTAAATAAAAATGTTTTGATCAAATTTAAAGTTATTTCCTTTTACCTTAACACCCCCTGTCTCATTTTATATATATATATATATGTCAGCAGTTTGCTGCTAAAAGAGGAAACATCAAACAGAATCCAAAATAGGATAAACGACTTCTTTATGCAAATGCGCTGAAACAAATGTGATGGAGATGATAGTGAGGCCTTCAGAGGCTGCAGCAGCATTTGACACTAAACAGGAAGCAGACACACACACCAGGGGGATAACACACTCCACAAGTGATATACAATGTAAAGCTACCAGCTGCACTAATATACTACAAACGGGAACTTCTGAATGGAACCCTGTTTACTTTAAATGTACATGTTTTAAAGGTATTTGCTTGAAACGTTGACACGTGTTTTCTTCTATTTTCTTTGTTGCACTGTGACACATTAGGGAGCAGGAAACTTGCTAATTTGTGCACAGCAGCAGGCTTTGTGACTCATGGTTTTAGGTTAGGGTTGTCATTCACACACACAACGTAAACTTAAGAAAATACTTTTAAACGATCGACGTAGGCATGTATTTCACTGTGTGCTCGTAAAAGAAAGCTTCCATATTCCGTAGGTACTCACACATCGACAGCATGCGGGCAGGAACCAAGATGCATCAGTCAGTTGTGTGACGACTCCAGATAACAGCGAGCATTTCTGCGCCTCCCAGCTTCAACATCCACCGCCGGACCGCTGCGGCTGAGAGTTAAGACGGCCCCGGACACGCCGGAGTTTGCCTCCTTCCCAGATAAAAGCATAAAACGGCCCAAAAAGTTGTTCCGGGGCTTCAGGAGCAACAGTGTAAACGCGCTGGTGCAGTTACAGACCGACGTGGCAGATCTGCACCTCCTCCCGTCTGTCGTCATCAGTCGGCGACGTTAACTGTTACGCTGCCGCGCGGCCGCGAGTCGGACTGATGCACAGCTAAACAATGAACAAAAAAAAAACAAGTATAATGGTGATTTAAGTTGGGGAAAGGCTAATATCTCTGTTAAATTATGTGTTTATAGTAAAAGGAAATACATTTAATTTAAAATCTAATGTATCGAGTTAAATTATAGAAAACCAGCTAATTTAGAATAATTTAAAGTAGCTAAATTAATAAATGATAATGTATAGTAGTAATGTAAAGATAGACGGAGAGAGAGTCAATTAACTGGAGATAATGCTGCATTATGTTTAAATCAAATAACCTAACCATTAAAATATATACATTTTTCTATGTTACCTTTCTCTAATTTTTAAATATTTAAGCATTCTTAGAAGAAATAAAAAGAAGAGACCCCAGAGACATGACAAGTATATTGACAATTTGAGATTATGCAAATAAAATATTACTGCAAATTATAATCTAGGGAGTACTAAGTTTCTTTTTATAAACCAGCTGTGCATATACTTTAGATCAAACTGCTACCTTTATATGTTTTGCTTTTGAATATAAAAGTGAAGGCAGTAAGGAAAGTGTTTGGACACAATGATACACAAGACTGTGAGTAAATGCACAATTCTGGGGCACTTCGATAAACAGACTAATTATTTAGAATTAGGACAAACTCAATAATAATACATATATATAAATATAAAAAACCTTTTTGGTTACCAGCTAGATCTTTCCCATAAATTATTAATCACAAAAAAAGTTTCCTAAAGTAATACACTTCGGAGAGCAAATTATTAAATTTGTAGAAACAATAATGAGTTCTAAAAGATAATGAATCTGATTATGTACATTTACATTTAAACCACCAACTGTTCAAAATATTTCCTGCCAAAAAGATTCAAAAATCAAATGATTAAGTGCAGAAAAACAATGTATATGAATTCTTGAATTTTTTTTTTTCAAAAACACAAAGAAAGAAATGACCTCCAAGACAATCCCTCAAAATGTAAAGTTTATTGTCAGTAATAATTCAAAACTGTACAATGTTACAGAAAACAAAAAAGAAATATATTTCTTTGCATTTCATAAAAAAAAGCCATCAATGAAGAAAGTATTACAAGTTGTTAATTTTGCATTTTAATTTGTTTTAAGACTAATTTCTAAATGACAACTTCTTGTTTTACGCTGTTAAGAACCAAACAATAACATAGAATGTTCACATTTACTTACATATGAATGTTTCAAAAACGCAACAGTGAATGAACACCAATTTCATTTTGTCCTTCATTAATTAAATGGATGCAAGAAAAACAAAAACGATTCCAAAGCTCTCACTTAATAATAAAATTATTTACAATTTAATAATGAAAAAGTACTCAAAAGTTTTTCTATTACCTTAGTTTGGTCTGATGCAACAATTGAGTTAAAAGGAAAAAAAAAACCTGAGCTCAACTTCTTTATCTTATACACTTGAACTAAAACCTTGTTACATACAAATGGCCAGTACTATTGTATAATAAACATCATGCCTCTAACCACACAGAGATTATATCAAGGCCATCTTAAAAGTGCAGAATACTTTCAGACAAATCAGGAGAGGTAGTGTAATCCTGTAATTTGTCAGACACTTAAAAAAAAAAAAAAGTAAATCCTTGAATTGTCAGTCTCTCATTCTAATAAAGTTTAATTATTTTACTGTTTACCCATCAAAAGGGGTTTAGAACAAAGTATTTACATCACTCCCTTTAAAAGATAAAAATATGTAACATTCTCCACTAGATGGTAACAAGGCCTCTAAATTGTGCATGTTCTCTAAAACAAAGGTCACAGGGCGTTGCGCAGCTGGAAGGCTCAGATGACGATGCTGGTGCCACTGCGTGAGCTCTTGTCCTGAGAGAGACATACCAACTTTAGATTATGAGCAGATATCAAAACTCAGATGTTTTCATAATTTTCACAATGGATGTTTATCTTTAAGAGTCTAGTTGTAGCACTGTGAGTCTAACGTTGCTAGAGCAGTGATTGTCTTACAGAGTAGGGATCGTCCCGTCTTGGTCCTGGTTTTTGTCCGGGCTCGTACTCTGTCCAGCCCCCACCTCCTCGTCTCCCTCCTCTGTTACTGAACCCATCGTCCGAGCTTAAGGATCCTCGGGAGCGCCGGGCTGATGGAGGAGGGTAGTTATCTCGAGACCGGCTGTCAAACAAGTCATCCCTCGAGCGCGAGCGGGGAGGGCCCATGTCCGCTCGTGATCTACCCCGGCTCCCCCCATCCAGTGACTCTTCGCTGTAGCTCCGGGGAAGTCCCCTAGATCTAGTTGGCGAGGGGTAACGTCTCCCAGCTCCTCCCCTCTCGTCATGTCGACCGTAGCCACTGCGGCTGCTTTCGCTGGAGCTGGGTGGGCGGGTCTTGGGTGCTGGAGGCGGGCCTCTTCCTGGCTGCTGCTCTCTTATTGGTGGAAGAGTGATAATGCGACGTTCCCTTGGAGGTTCGTCAAGCGCAGAGATCATGCTGGGAGGGCCGGGAGAATATGGAATATTGATGGGCATTTGTTGGGGAGGAGGTGGCATCTGCTGCATGTGGGGGGGTGGATGTGGTTGGGCCTGATGGGGGAAAAAAAAAAAAAAAAGCACATTTTTGGTCATTTTAATTATCACAGATATGGATTTTCTTTTTTTTTTGGTAATCATATTTTATTCACATTTTAGTTTATTTAATTTAATACAAAATAACAAAACATCGGGTGGTCTAAGGTACGATAAGGAATTTTTAAATCATCTTTGAAGAAATTTTTTTTTTTTTTTTTTTAAAGCTTTTAATGTAGTAGTGACCGATTAGGGCATAACTTGCATATCTTACCCGTTTCTCTGTTGCAAAGTCAGTCCAGTCAACCTTAATATCATTTATTTAACCCAGTGGTATCTATATACAAAACCTATAGTCCTGTTTTGCAGGGTATACACACAAGGAAATACAAGGTCAACCTATTTAACGATGAGACAAACCTGTTTCTGTGCTGTTTACTCTTTGTTTATCCGTGTCAAACTTGACCTGAGATAGTCTGCTTGCATTCGATTTGTTACTAAAAGCAGTCTCTTACACATTTATTTATTAAAACTTTTACAGATGTGGTGACTTGATCCACACAGCGCTTTTCAAAGGAAAGGTCACCACTTCTGGACTGAGGTCATGAATAATTTGGGCGGCCGTGGTGCAGTGGTAGGGCAGTCGTCTCATGATCGGAGGATAGTGGGTTCGATTCCCTGCCCGCCCATGTGTCGAAGTGTCCTTGGGCAAGACACTGAACCCTAAATTGCCTCTGGTGGGAGGTTGGCGCCAGTGTTCGGCAGCGGAGCCACCACCAGTGTGTGAATGTGTGTGTGAATGGGTGAATGGGTCTGTGACTGTGAAGCGCTTTGGGCCCTCGAAGGAGGGTAGAAAGCACTATACAAGTATACGCCATTTACCAATAATATTATACACATGTAAAAAGCCTTACCTAAGCTGCACTTTTTAAATGCTCTGAAAGTCAACTGAAAACGACAGAGCACAAAAACAAACATTTTGTCTCACTACTAAGTATTTTTTGGTTTTTAACCACACATCAAACTGTTTGTATTTGAACTTTCCTCTATTCTTTCTTTTTCTTTAGTTATTACATAGTTTTTACTATTTTTTAAAAGCAATAAAAGCAGATGCATAAAGTAAAAATATCACTATTGCATGAGAACCTACTTTATTGATTTTTTTTTTATACGATGCTTTTTTCCATTGATCTGTGGCAGACGTAAGATGATACCTGCAGTAAAGGACTTGTCAAATCCAGCCCTCGAACTTGGTTCTCCACATAATCGATCATATGATTTCCAGCTGTGTGGTTGCTTTGGACACTGGGAGGAGGAAAGCTGTAAGCTGACTGGGGGGCCGGGAGGGGCATTGGCTTCATAGGAATGCTTTTCCCTGAAACGGATCCTGTGCAAATGTAGAGACAAGTGAGGCAACGCAGGAAGAAAGAATCACCATAGAACTGCACTAAGCATTATAAGATATAGAAGATACGAGTCAGGTGTATATGCATACCTGGATAGAGCATTGGGTTCATCTGAGAAGAAACGTGGCTCAGTGGCACATATGGCTGTCCATGCTGCCATGCTTGTTTAGCCTCCTTCAACATACGATGCTCCATTATAGCTGAGAGAGAAAAAAATGAATCCTTTATTTTTGCAATAAAGGCCATTTTAAAGCATAAATGATTCACTGATTAAGACATGCAAAACAACTAGGATTGAACCTATTGAGAATAAATGCATTACATTCCACTGTTGATGTGTCAGTAGTTAATTCATTTTATTTTTTAGATAAATATATTTTCAGCAGTGGCTTCTTCCTATTCAGAGTCCCAGGTTTTATAGGAGCTCAACCACTCTGAGTACACCCAACAGAACCTTGTCAGTGCTAAATGATACATGTCATAACAGGCCTCTCTTTGCTAGAGCAAATGCACCCACTCCAATGAAAATCAGGTTTTTAACATGTCCTTGTAGCATTTTTTTTTTTTTTAGAAGAATTTAAGATTCAATCTGCGTTTGAATATTTCTTTATTCAAATCGTGATGGATCAGGAGCAGATAAAATCCAGCTATTTGATAAAGCTCTCAGTTGTGTCGCAGCAGCATCAATGGGAGGGCCTAAGTCTTCCGCTCTGCTCTATTCCGAATCATCCACTTTCAGACAGATCCATGAATGTTTTCATTTTCCATGCCTGAGTTGCCATTTGGCTTAAAACTGCACATCTGGATAGCTCCAATATTGCCAATAATGTTAGTTTGGGGTTGGGAGGGGCTGTAAACTAGTGTGAGCGAGTATAAACAATGAGATATCAGTGACAGGTTACTTGGCTACAAATGGAATAATCATAAATAAAAGACCACTGGGAACAACTTTACAATTGATAAAAATATAGTTTGATTGAGACTTTACATCACTTGCTCCAGCATTTCTTGTCAGTACCTTTTTCCGGACAGCAGCATTTCTGTGGGCAGCAGGGACAGCGGACGTAGCAGCAGCACTTCTGTGGGCAGCACTGGCAGCAGCAGATGCAAAACAGCAGTATCAGGAGGAGGGCGCCGATGACGATGAGCAAGGCGGTCAACCAATCTAATAGAACACAAGAGGAGACAGACTTAGTGCACAGCGAAGCGTCTATACTGTTCATTGAAGTTCATTGACTCAAGATTTGCCCAAACTATAGAGGGTTTTCACCCAGAATTGGTTACCGTTACTTTCAAGCTATTTTAAGTAACAAAGTCAAGTAAAAAGTCTTAGGGATAAAAGTGAACTTTTAAAAATCAACATCTACACTACAACTATGTCATTTATTATGTCAAGGAAACTTGTTTTCTATCAGTTCACTAAAATAGTCCTAAGGCTGTTATAAATGGGTCAAAGTGACACATTGATTATTCTACATAAAGACCTCTTACAATACAAATCATTTCACAAACACAAATATAAATAATTGTATTTCTTGCAACAGTAACAGGGAAGGTGCTTCAGCATTTGAACATTTTAAAGGAATTTTCATGAATGTCTTACGGTAAACGATGAGCTTGACCTCCTGAACGGGGTTTCCGGCGGTGTCTCCAGCAGCATCAACAGAGCAAAGGTAAACGCCGTTGTCCCACCACATCACCTCATTGATCACCAAGTCTGCCTCTGAGCAAACAAGAACAGGTCTAACAACACCGGATGTGCCTCGGGTCATCATGAACATGTTTGTATGGAAATATATCAAACTACTGCCAATAATTCACACAGAAAAAATTCTCTGTACAAACTATATACTTTTGAAGAATTTCAGAAATTAAAATTATGTATATAAATGTACTTTTTTGTTTTATTTATAAAAGTAACTAAATTACAACAAAGATAAAAAATAAATAAAATAAAACCCAGCTCAGTTAGATTAGGCAAAAACATACTGTTTTGAACAGTTATTTTGCGGTTCTGGTATTCTCTCCCAGTATGGCCTCATTTCCTCCTCTCTTCTGGACCACAGTCCGTATGGTCCTTTGTCGGTCTGGACAGTCATTTGAAGGGTCCTGTCCCAGCTGCAGGGCGGCCTGGTACGCTGCAAAAACACAAGCGGTGCTGTTGAGGACCAACCAAAACCCATTTGTCTGACAGATGCAAAACAAAAACAACTCCACCCATTAGAGTCAGGTTAAATTCTAACTTCAAGGAAAGAAAATTAGGAATTAAGATTTTGGAAAGAATTTAATGAAAAAAAATAAAAATTAAATATCAAAAAAAGATTTAGATCCATCATAAGTCTTACCCGTAGGGAAAATTATGACAGATTTGCAGAGTAAACATGCTAAGACTAAAAAACAACACCTGAAAACAAACATTTTCAGACATTTAAGTCAAACGTTTAAGCAGTTTACATTAATTTTCAATTAAAATTGACAGATTTTGTTGACAACATCTATTTTGGTCTCGTGACTTAAACCAGGCATCTGTATGGCTACCTGGAGTGCTAAGTTAGTAGACCAAAGCTAAAAAGCTAACAAAAACCTAATAATAACACATTTTGAAAGTTTCTTCGTGGAGAAAATTGAAACAATATTTTCCAGAAACTGAACGCTTAAAAATGCCCCGTTTGGACCGGTTCATGAAAATATGGTCTAATTTAAACCGGTCCGTGGCCCGAAAAAGGTTGGGGATCACTGAATTAGATCGTTAGATCTATTAGCGCCTGGATGGCTCAGTGGGCTACATGCAGGACTGGTGCATTGGATGTCAGGATTTGATTCCCAGGTGGCGCAATTTGCATTATCCTCACGTTAAAAATAGAGCTACAAGGAACCTTTAGCCTGGGTTTTCCTGTGCCAGTCCCAAACCCGGATAAAATACACAGTTGTGTCAGGATGGGTGTCCAGCGAAACGATCTCTGCCAAACCAAAAGTCTGGGCAGGACAAGTAATGATAATAATAATAACAAAGAGAGCCCTTCCACCCAACATTTTCCTACACTAAATAATAAGAGATGGTATCAGCATTACAAATATGCAGTTTGTTATATTCAAATATAGTCTAAAGTTACTGTAAACATGCTCCCCCTTCCTATTGCGGCTACTTTCTGTCTGGTGCTAAACTCGCCAATAACACCAAACTTGATATACGCTGCATTACTGATGCCTGTTTTATGTCCTCCTGTGAGATTTTGGGAGTCTGGTGTGAGACAGAAAGTCTATCAGTACCTGTGGAGTAGTAATCCAGCACGGGGTCTTTGCAGAAGGACTTGAACCTCCATGTGACAAGAACATCCTGGAGGTTGGCAGATGTGGAGTAGTCACAGCGGAGGGTGACGGAGGCAAAAAGAGTTGTGCTGTACTGGCTCTGAGTAACAACCACCTGGACGCAAACAGCCTCTGGAGACACAACAAACACACAGTTAGGTCATGAGCTCTTAATTGGAATAAAATAAATAATTTATTTAGGCAGATATGTGGAAAAACAGTAGCTTCAAACTGGACAGGAAGTCCAGGAAGAGATGAGTGAAACATTGAGGGAGGGGAGGCGACAGTCTGGGGACTTCTTGCAAACAAGAAGCTGATTTAAAGCTGCAGAACCAGAAAAACAGGTGGGTGACACAAAAGGCAAGAAGGCAGGAAGTGGTTTACACTGAAACTATCCATCCAAAACTAAAAAGATGGTGGAATGAAACCGGATCAGTTCTGGTCAAGTAGAACTGAGTCTGAACAAATCTGATAACAATCAATATATTAAACATTTTAAGTAAAACATCAAGAGAACTATAAAGTGATTACAGTCACTATTAAAATATTTAAACATTTTTTGTGTTTAATAAATGAAAATGTACTTTAATGTAGGGTATAAAATACGTTTTTGGAGACTCAACATAAAATACAGGTTACATTTTATTTATTTATTTTGATAAACAAACAGTCATGTGACCGAAACCTGTGGTTTATTTCACTTCATATAATTTAAAGTTACAGTATTATTTTACTCAGTGGTTACAACCTGTTGGTTAAACAAAAACAAATCCCTTCAGAGAACAAACTAGGACGTCGTTGAGTAAAGAACATTACCTCCGAGAAGCGTCAAGACGAGGACTGGGACAAGAAGCCTCCCCATGATGATGAAGCGTCTCCGGCTCCGGGTTTACAGAAGAAACAAACACAATAATGACGCTTAAAATGAAATAAAAACCTGAGCGCAAAAAGGTGAAGCTGAAAACAGATTTATCCGCACCCCTGACCTATATTTGACACTAAACTAGTCGATCATCTCTATCCAGAGCGCGCTAGTGATCAGACTGTCCTTTCTGAGTCAAACAGAGACTTCTGCTAATTCAGGCCACACCCCGAAACACCTGCGGCTTCCGCAGATGACGTAGACAGGTAGAGACTACAGGTAAGCACAGGTACATAGATACCTTTCAGGAAGAGTTTTTTCCGTAAAAAATCTCTCTGATCCAATCTTTCAATTTGTTTAAGAATAATGTTGTCAAACGGGCATCACCATTTTGAGTCAATATAAGTATTTTAAACAAATATAAGAAATATACAAAGCTCTGTTAAGCATTATTAATTACGACAGAGTATTAGGGCCAGTTTACAATAAATATATAAAATACATCAAATTAAAAAGAATTTTAAATCTTGTAAATGTACAAGTGTCAGAGAAATTCCCCTCGACACTAGAAAGAAACAGAACTCAGTAAAATGACCAAACCAACAAGCAAAGTTACTCACATGTGAGGAAGAAACAAGAATGATGGGAAAGATGCCATCATCCTTTTTCTTCCAGGAAGATGCATGTGGCGCTCCTTTTATTTCTCAAAGCACAAAGTGGGAGGTTACAACATTCAAACAAAGAGGCAAAGTCAAGACAGTTCATTGCAAGTGTCATGTAAGGAACCATTTGGGGACATTTACAATTCAAACAGCATCCTTTGTCCTGCTGAGGACAGTGCATCGTAAACTCCCCTCATCCTATTGGGAGAGGAAGCAGAAACATTTGTTCCTAAGATGTGAAGAGCTCATCTGTCAGCTACAGTTTAGGTTAACATTATAAAATACATTTAAACAATGATAATAATAAAACTATTTCTTTGACAATAAGTAAAAGTCATAATTGTTAAATTAAGTGAATGAAGTCGTGTATTTATTACTTTAAAAGGACAGACTAAATTTATCACTTTTTCTATTAAATTTACGACTATAATCGCATGAATTTACCAGATTAAAAGTCTTAAATTTACAACTATAATCGCATGAATTTACTAAATTAAAAGTCTTACATTTACAAGAAAAAAAACAAATACATTTATAAGATTAAAACTTGTAAATATACAAGGTTTAAGTTGTAAATTTGGTAGATATAAAGTTGTGCGTTTGAGAAAAAAACATGTAAATTTACAGAATTAAAATCGTAAATTTAAGAATGAAAATCTTAAATTGAGATAGAAAATCTTATAAGGTTGTAAATGTACAAAATGTAGTTGTAAATATACAAGATTGAAAGTGGTAAATTTACTAAATTTGTCACAGATCAGGAGTCAGAGACCCAGATGTAGGGATCAAACTAATTTTTAGATTAACAAAAGTAGTCTTTAATAACACAAAATCACCTCAACAGAGGGAAAACTAAAGGAACTGCAAAAAATACATAAACCAAAACCACCCAAGAGTACAGACGGAAACATACAAAGAAGCATACAAAACGAACCAACACCAAACACAGGAGGACCTCGCAGCTTAAATAGAGAGAAAACTAAATCAATTAAGTGCAGACAGCTGTGGAATCCCCCACAGAGATCAGGAGAGGGATGTGATCAGCTGGGAGGAGCCACAGTCAGCCTGCACAGAGGAAGAAAAGAAAAGGTGAATCACAAGCAAAAGGAGAACACGCGTAAAACATAGCAAAATTTGAAGATGAAAATTTGTAACATTAAAAATGTTGCTGTTTTTTCTTTTGGTGGCCCTAAAACTCTGTCATAATTAATATCAACTCAGCTAAAATCAAAACAAAAAAAACAAACAAAAAAAAACCCCAAAAACCTGATGTAATGGTCATTCACTGCTGTTCCCCATTTACCTCCCAAACAAAGACTTCCGTCCCAATGTAAAACACAGAGGCTCTATGAGTAAAACCTTTTAGCCTAAAAATGACATATTACTGGGCTTTTATTTTCCTTTATTTTTTTTATGTTGAAAATTTGACTTTCTCTGTACTTTTATGTAGCCTAAACGTAGAGGTATAATAAAATAGACACGTGTTCAATGATACATGATTCTGACATGAGAGAGACTTCCACAATCTGTTGACAGACAGCTTTTCCGTGTAATTCAAATGTGTTCTTGTTTCTGTAAAGTAAAAACCATTGACTGATTAGGGGTTATATAGGGGCAAAGATGTTAGATTCAGCGTTATGTCATGTACTGCGATCTAAATATGCCAAACTAGTGTCCTAAACCTTATATCTGTCTTCTTTTGATAACAAATTTAAACTCAAATTTGAACTATAATTACGTTCAAAAGAAAGAAAAAACATACAGAAGGAAGAAAATAATTTTACTGATAGTCAAAACTGGAAAAATGACTGTAATAAGAGAAAATCTACTTATAATTGAGATTAATAAAAGATACAAAATTAACTCTTTTGGTAATTATTAATAAAAAAAACTTGGAAATGTAAAGTAAAAACAGTAACAGATCGACAAAAGCCCAAAATGTAAACAAAGAAATAAAGTTGGAAAGGATTACTACACATAAACCACAAAACCACAAAATCACAAGGGCCCAACCTCAATTCTTAGATAGGCTAAAAAAAGAAGTGTCTCCCAAACTGAAACTGTAAAGCTGTAAGACAGAAAGTCATTATTATTTAAGCAAAGATATTTCATGTTAATGGTGTCAGTAAATTTTATATTAATGTAAATCAAAAACTTGTAGTCTCAGAGAGTCATCAGCACTCCAGGGAAATTCAAATTAATCTCAATACACCATGTAAAGAATAAACCACGCATGCAAACACAAATTAATGTATCAATATTATAACAGTTATGCTTTATATCCCACTTTCTGGGTCAATGTAAATACTTAGTTACTTCAACAGAATCTATGGTTCATGATGTGTTAAAGCCAGGTACAGGTGTTTTTAAAGCAAACAGATTCATTATAGGTTGGTTAGATCAGGATTTAACATTTCGGCTCTAATCTCTGTTTTTGTTTTCAACAAAACACATCAGACTCCGTGAGCTACTGTACACACATGTAATGCTGGGTTTAGTGTTGCATATAATCTGTGAATTTTGAGATTTTCCTATGTATGTAACACATTTTAGCAAAGTTATGAATTCCACACTATAGTTTTAGTAATTATTTATTTAGATGCCATTGGACTTCCAACCCATCATAATCAGCACCAAATCAGTAGAACACTTGAGATTACAGTAACTCAGAGGAGTTTAGAAGTGTTTTTTTTCCCATGCACATGCTTATGAATGTATTAGTTATTTCAGAAGAATTTTTGATGACTGTTCATGTCAAAGTGGAACAACCAGTAAAGCAGTCACACACTGTATAACCTGTAAATCCACCGATTAACTGCTGAAAACATGCAACGAAACTGGCAAGTTTATAAACAAACTTTTATGCTTTCATATATATATAATTTTTATGTTTATACAATCCATTATATAAATGATTATACATGTTTGTGTTTGTTACAGAATAGAAAGAAATAATTTAATTTACTTTGACAGTCCTAGTAAACTTGAAGGAGCCTAATCCTGCTTTATTCATGCCTGTGCTTTTTTTTTTTGCTAATTTCATCATCTTAACTTTTTTGTGGTTTCATTAACATGCATCTTACACATTCAGACCGTTTGACAATAGTTGTTTTCCATTGATGTAATTTGGAATCTCAGCCACTAGAGGTCAGTGTAAGCTCCTGTTTCTTCCAGTCTGAACTGAAAGTTGATCATTCTTCTTTCTTCCAAGCATTTTAACTGAAAACATCTGCAAACATCCCTCGGCTGCCTTCTGTCTGTACTTGGCTCAAACTCCAGTATTTATTTAACACTTAAGACACCAAACAATAGCTTAAATAAAACTTTGACTCCAAATTTTAACTTTTTTTTAAAACTAACATCATGTAAACTTTAAGTATTAGGATCAGAAGCTTTTGGTCTGACATAAAATGCACATTATTGACCTCAATTAGCTATTTGATTTTTTTACATTTCCCACCAACAACAAATTTTTTTTTTGCATTTAACACAGCAAGCAGACTTTGTGAGCTAATTAGTTTAAGCAAGAGTTTTGTCATCCTTCTCTCAGAGAAGACATAAATATTTTTGAAAGATATGATGGGATTTTGTAGCTTTACACTGATCACATTTAATACATGGACTTTAAGGTAGATCCTTTAATACTGAGAATTGCTTCATATCATATGACCAAAATATGATTTCTATAGCATAATGGGAGTTACTGCACATATTTTCTATACAGGTAGAAATGTTGATCTCATAGTTTTGAAATAAACATGATTCATCCTCTTAAACGCTTACTATAATAAGGAGGATGTGTGTAACAACACCGATGCTTCTATAAAAAGCAGCGGTTCACAGCATTCCTGACATATTCAGGTGAGTCAGATTTAAATCATTTCCTGCCACCACAAACAAGCAGTGAATCCACACACATGCAGACTTCTTCAGGAACTCTTTACTCCCATTTTAAGTCTTCTCTCTTGACAAATCCGTCATGTTGCAGAAAGAAACAAATAAAAAATAAACTTTAAACATTGCAACATTTTAATTTCAAGCGAATTTGAACTCTTGTGCGACTAATTTTATTATACACATATTTATTTGTGGTTTAATAAAAAACACACTTTTGCAGCTTCTTATGGTTTAAAAATGGTCGACCTTAAAAACAAGAAGCAAACTTTGTTTTTTAATAAATGTAAAACATTAAGTTAGAAGTGTTAATTATAGTATAAACATTCATCACATGGCAGGTAAAAGTACAACACATCACTTTGATGTCATCATAATCACTAATACAGACATCAGAACCAAAACTTCTCTAGATTTCATTGTTTGGGTTAGCAGAAGAGGCGTGTCAGTTCTGACACAGCTGTGCAGACCCAAACAGGCTGGATGTGAGAGCAACAATGAACAAAGATATGAGTCAGGCCCAATCACACATTGTCTCCTTTGCAGAAAAGTTTAGAGTCATCTCTCTCTTGTCCTCAAACATCTAAGTAGAAAACATAAAAAGTACAAAAACAGACAGAAATGATCACACATTTCTGAAGTCTTTAACATGGAGGGAAAAGGGGGCACTGTTGGAAATCCAAACATGACTGATCCTAAAAAGCAACATGTTTATGTGTAAGCCTCATGCAGTTGGATAAACTGTTGACTCAGACGGAGCAGTAATACAGAAGGTCAGATTGAAGTCATTTAAATAAAAGATAGAAGTTATTCAAACAAACACTATCAAATTTAAGTCAAGATGTCCTCAATTTGTGACATAGAAACCTTCATGCTTTTAGTATTAACTCTGACTAATGCTAATGCAAGATTGACAATATGTTGGAGATCTAAAAATGAGGAATAGATCAAATATCTAGCAGAAAAAATTTAAATAATAAAAAAAAAATAAGTATTTATAGCTAATTCTACTCTCATCTAAATTATGTGTTTGGATACATTTCTGTGTTTTTAGGTTAAATTAAGAAATAATTTGTCTTGTGGTTTCAGGGGTCAACATTTCAAATAATGTTGGACAACAACAGTGCTGAACTCATCAGCTTAAAAAAGGAAAAAAAACAATTGTTTATTTAAATTAATAAATACTGCATTAATCCCATGTGGGAAATCACAAGTGTTTTAGGTGGAGGTTCTGTGTTTTATCTTGAAAAAATGCATAGAATAATCATGCATATTACCAAATTCCATCCCAAACTACTAAAAAAAATGATACAGTATATTGCAGGACTATCGAATGCCCTGGGTTTGAAAAGAAATCTGGATACAATCCTTCCTGCTTTATTTTTTTTACATGGCAAATATGACATCATATATTTCCTGAAGAAAAAACTGATAAATACAAAAATTGTACACTCCATTCATGAATCTATAGTGTTCTGAAGAGGAAAATTTAGATGTTTGTGGAACATAAATTAATACAAAAATTTTAGACATGAAAACTCATTGAAACACAAGGCATTGTGGTCTATATTTGCCAATTTGGTGAGCATTGATGCTCACTGGTTTTTCACAGAGACTTCTGGGAAGTGACTAGATCATAAGTATTTTAGAATTGTAGATCCAGACAGCTCTACAGAATAGCCAACACACTATATAATGTGCTTTGTAGTGAGTAGTGAAGACATTAGGACCCAACCATCAGTATTGAGATATAACTAAAGGACCAGAAGAACATTTCCATGCACTATTTTCAGACGTCGCTGGGTGATGATATGCAGGTAACTAATGTAAACAGTGAACAAGAAATTATATTTACAGTAAAATGCAGAACTTGTTTTCATGGCAACCCCCCACCTACAAAACAAATATTGATTTCAAACTAGAAGAGGATGAACTTTAGAAAATATGACAGTATCTGATGAATAGTTACTTCACAGTTATATGTATATATATATATTTTCAATATAGTGTTTGGATTTCTGGAGTTTAGCTACATGATTTCTGCATCTTCATTGTTTGTGTTAATGTCTCATCCATAAATCACCTGGTAACTATACAGTCATTAATAATCAACTATAAAAACATTCTAACATGTAACGTTAACGTTCTCACAATTCTCCAAGATAAGTGCTTTAGTACTTAAGTACGCATCGACATGATATAATGAGCTTGTTGTTTTAAAGGCAGACAGTGAGTCTTTTACACTAATGCTGTTGTCATTTACTGCTGCTCTGCAAACCTGCGTCTTCATTCACATCTGCCATCCAATGGAAATGAACGCTCTCATTGTACTGGAAGGGCGAAGCAAGTCTCTGCTCTAGTAAAGAGACGGCAGAGCAGATGACGGCCGGCGGAGGAGGACGGTCCAGGTCATGCCTCCCCGCTAACATTAGTTTGGTAGCAGTGAAACTCATGACGCAGTCAGTGACTTCATCAACCACTGAGATCACAGCCGGGAAGCACCAGTGTTATCATTGTCCTCTTCACTGACTCCATATTCCTTGTATTTCTCTGAGAATTGTACTGAGAATACTGCGGGTAAATCCACACTCGTACTCAGTAAGTGTCTTTTTCTTGAGCTGACGTGCAGTTTCTGCAGATTGAAGCTTTAGGACTCCTCTTCAGGTCGATCAGACGATGAGGGAATCCCGGCTTAGAAGAGTGTTCTGGTGGGGATAAAACAATAATCATGAAGAAAGCAACAGCAGAAACTTTCCACCGAAAAAAAACCCCATAAATTAGGAATCATAAAGCATCTTCAACATAAAAAAGTAGTAGTAGATATTAGCCAAAACGATTAATCAGATGAGATCAAACATGGATCAAAGTCCTTAAGCCATTATTTTTCACATTAAGTCAGAGTAAAGCGAATTCAGAATCTGTTATTTAAAGCTGCTTTACCATTTGCTTAAATTTGCAAAAGCCTGTGTGTTTTATTATTGCTTCAGGAACAGGGAGAGACAGTAAGCCCTCCACCCATTTAAACTATGTGTTTGCTTCACTTGGTATTTTACATTTTGCAGAGTTGCATGCTGCAAAGAGAGTGAATGTAACCACGGAGCTGGAGTCATGAACAGTGCCAGTTTAAAAAGGCTATCTTCTCACACCACTGTGACTTAACCAATAAGTGAATACTGAATACTTGTAAATGCAACTATTTACCACTCTTTTTGGCTTCTTCATGCAGACTTCAAATACAAAATAGCAGATATGTTTTAGAGTTTTCTGCATTGATAAGTGTCTGCTCTCTCCATTATGTAAATAAAAAAAAATAACTATCAAAAAAAAAAAATTACAGAGACCAGAATAAGTGAATCATAAACACATAAATGTGTGTCACATCCCTGGAGTTTTCTCTTTTACTTATGATAAGTCAGGCTTTGGCTTGCAGCCTTGTGAACTGAACTAAGCCACATCAATGCTGATATCCAGAATAACTGAACGCCCTGTTTAGAGATACTGTTCAGAAATGACTTTTTTTCCCAAGTTATTAGTGTTTAGAACACTGATAAGGCTTCTCTTTACAATGTTAGAACCAAATTGCATAACAAAAAAGAAATGTGATGCAGTTAACTTTGAAGAAGCTGACTTCAGACAATCAATCTTCAGAACAGAAATACTAACAGATGTCTAAAAAGGTCATTTGAACACAAATGTGTTATAGGAGAATGAAGTACCAGATGAATTTAGCTAAGAGTCATGTTTTAATTCAGCACTGCATTAGTGGGGCTTTACAACAGCTCAGATGATCTGATTCAACAAACAGATTAGAATGTCAAAAAAGAAAAGCTTTTGCTGGTGAGACAAATGTGTGTAAGACTGACACAATGCAGAACAACAGCAATAAAGACCATCAGAGCATTTTACAGATCCCTAAAGACAACAGAGATTGGGAAACTGAGAGGATGGCTCACTGTGTTTAGCTTTCACTGCTTTACTGACAGGAATGACCCCCAAATTTCATATGGATTGTACAGTTTGTATCTTGATTTATCTTGAAATCATTTTTTGTGCCTTCAGTGTGCATTGAGAATTTTTTATAAAAATGTTTTGTTATCAGCTTTGAGTTGGAGTGAAACCTGAAAGCCACAGAGCCTAAAAGCTGCAACCAATTTAGCAGGATTTGAATGCAGAATTGATACACCGGAACTGAATGATATCACATTCAAAATTCTATGATGTATACAATATTTTTGCTTTTCTCTGACTTAACGGACTGGATTTGACCAAGTTATTTCAGTGAGCAAACAACCAACCAGTTATTGTTTTAGAAAGTATTGGGATACAGAATGCAGAGTATTCTACCTAGTTTTCATTCTTGTAGCATCTGAACCTGACCTGTCAAAGGTACAACAACACAACACTTACTGCAGGAATACAACACCCTCTTCCCCACAAAGTACTTTACTACACATCCTACACTTAAACATTTATTTGAGTTGTACAATTTTTTTGCTATGGATTCACTTTTTAACCACTTGTAGCCCTAACTATAACACTTAAAACAAAGATGCATCACCTTTAGACTTGAGATTGATTTTTATGTTCTCTGCACCATCGTCCCATTCTTACCAAGCAGTAGTTCATCAGCTTTACATCAGCAGGTTTATCTGAATGAAAATAAGGCTGTGCTGGTGGAGTATGAGGACACCGCTATTATGAGCATGTACAAAATGACAGTCTCTAACCGACATAAAGAAGTTTGGTGGTTAACCGTTAATAGACAGTTTGTCTATGATGCAATCCTTGTTTTTTAGGTTCTCAGCTGGCCAGGCTTGTTCAGCCAGCCTATGACACCATGGATGAATGTGAAACCATTAGCAAAATAACAGAACTTCGTTACATGTTGTTTACGTCATGCATTAGTATAAATAGCAACTCTAAAGTCTCACTCCAATCATTTTTTTATATATTTTAACAGTGTTCCGAGTGGTCTTATAATTATGATGATGCTGTTTTTAAGCAAAATATATAAAAAAAACTGTCTTGTTTTGTAGGACATAGTCTCTGCATACTAGCAGGAGTCCCTTAGAAATTCTGCTCTGTTGGCAGAGCAAGCCAGTCCACATCATCCATCTGTTTACATGCTCTCCAGCTAGCTTACAGCCCCATACAACCCAAACCTAACATTATCGATGCAAGAAAAATGGTGAACAATATTGGAGCTATCCAGTCGTACAGTACTGAGGCAGATGCCAGCTCAGACCAGGAAAACAAAGACGTACATGGATCTATTTGAGAGTGGATGCATCATAATGGAGCGGAGCAGGATCTGCTTCTGATTCATAACAACTTCAATAAAAAATATTCCGAAATTCAATTTTAAAATTCATTTTCTTTAAATATGTCCTCCATCAAAAATACATAAACACGATTTTCCTCAGAGAGGGTCTTCAACACTAAAGGGACATTTCGGCCAAACGTGAAATTAGAAAGCAGTTTTTTGGACTAAGCTTGGGCGGTTGCTGTTTCTCTCTTCCTTTAGATTGTGAAACAGTAGATACGTTTTCTCATTATGAAATTGGATCAACAGTTAACAGGAGTCAGTGTTACTCACCACCTTATGGGATTTGTCCCTGTGTTCTTCCCTCCGACTGGACAGTGAATGGGCAGATGGCTGGGAGGAGTGGGTGCTTGCTTGAGGTGGGTGTGGAGATGGTCTGTCACCTCTCGCCCTCTCTGTGTCCGATGAAGGAGGCCTCGAGCTTGTTTCAGGTCTGCTACTGGCTATGTGGCTACAATGAAGGTTAGATTCCCTGCTCCCTTTTCTGGAGCTGCCCTTTGAGGGTGTATCAGAATCGTCCTCGCTCCGGGATCTACTCCTTCCATGACCAACTCCTCGCAACTTAGACTTGCGCTCTAGCAGGCTATTTAGGAATGTGGCATCATAGTCCTTTTCTTCAAAAACTGTCAGCTGAGGAGCTGTTGTAGGAGGAGGTGGGACGTTGACCTCTTTTTCCCATGTGCCCCTCCTCTTTTTAGGAGAATGCAGCGGGCTTATGTTGTGTCTGTTTTGCTTGTAGTGCCTGGAATGCTCTTCATGGTTGTCGTCATCATCCAGATCCTTTTCGCTGTTGTGATAGTACTGCGGGGGGCCGTTACGGTAGCATGGATACCCTCTGAACTCCACAGGCTCCGTCTCATAGTCTTCTCTTTCTTGTTCTCTCCTCCTTGCTCCTCTGTCTCCTCTCTGCTCATAGGAGTCAGCAAACTCCTCCAGCTCAACGAGAGATCCTCTCCGTCCGGTGGTGCGATATGCTTTTCGATGTAGATGTTCTGAACGAGGGTTCCATCTGTAAGACATTATGAGAGGCTTATAGTGTGGCCTTATGCATAGATAGGTTTTGCATTTGATGTTACCTGTTGTACTTCTCCTCCTCATGAGGGCCGGGCTGCCACTGATTCCTGCCAGTCCTGTTTGACCGCGAGGAAGGGGGAGGATCATCACTGTACCGACGGGGCAGCAGAGGGTCATCCTGGAAGTCATGAGGGTCTGAGGCCGGGTCATGGCGGTAACGGTGGGGTGACGAGTGTTTGTTATGGTGACGCGGTGGCTCTGGACTGTGGGTTTCACAGGAGCGGTGTGGTTCAGGTTGAGGGTCGTGGTCAGGAATTGCCGGCAGAGCTTTCTGCTGAACAGTTTGGTAGTTTTGGCGAAAGGCAGTTTCCCCCTCATGGAGAGAGCTCAGCTCAGAGTGACTGGAGGCTGTAAAAATAAAATAATTAGTAAATACTGCTGGTAAACATAAAGAAAGATATCCTTCAAAGGAAAGGAAACAACCAGAAAATGTAGAAAAACAAAGGCCGGAAGGAAAACTGTTGATTTAGCACCAGATAAACGACAGATCTACTGCTTCATATCTGATCAGTTGGAAATGAAGTAGTCAGAAAGCTTGAATGCAGATGGGCATGCTGATACAAGAAATCAAAAGCTGAAATAAATAGTTAGATCCAGGGATAGCATCAGCATGCTTTAGAAGTAAAGCCATGAAGTGCGTTTGTTAAGCTTACACTGACGACTGATGGACCTGGAAGGGTTGAGGTGAGCCAGCTGTTTCTCTACATACTGCAGCACTCTGAGAGAGTCATGATCCGGAGACGGCACACAGTAGGGAACCCCTACAGCATGCACGGGCACTGAAGATATGTACATACTAGACTCAGTCGCATGAAAATTAGTGCTAACCTATTTTAGGACCATTCTGGTGTTTTACTATAATATAGTACATAAAAATAACACAAACAATAACGTATATTTTCCCAAAAAGTTTGGAATGCTTTACTTTTTGAATTGAAACAATAAAATGATCTCACCTGTTGTGACAAGGCTACCATTTGTGGGTGGAACAGAAGACACGTTGTCCACGAGGGATGGTGGGGCTATGGGCACCATGGTTGGAACGCCAGACACAAAGTATGGAGGGTATGTGGGAGCCTGGGGGCTTGAGGCGCCCGACCTTATACCCTTACCTGCCTCATACACTAAAATGGAACAAAAACATTCCCTTCAGACAATCTAAAAAAGTTCTATTTCAATCAGTGAGTATTTTGAACACAAATCCTTGTCAATTTGAAGCTATTTTGAGACATAAAATAATTTTGGGGTCGTTCAGAGACAGTTTGTACTCACGGTGTCTGGGGCAGCAGCACGTGTCAGGGCAACACCAGCAGCTCACATAGCAGCAGCAGGAATGAGGACAGCACTGACACCAGCAGACCCCGACCAGCAGCAGGAGCAAGACACTGCCAAACACCACTGCCACCACAAACACCCACTCTGCAAGAACAGCAGTCAGCCCACACATGCACATTAGAACCAGATTAGCTCTGAAGAGTTGTGCTTGAAGAGACTCTTTTTTACTTTTAGAAAAAATTAAAGTTAAACTTTGCATATCTTTATAGATAAAGACCGGAACATAACTGGAACATTTTGAAACATTTTTGAGTAGTGTGACCTTTAAAAGATCCAATAAGAATGTTTAAGACACTTTTTTATCAATTTTGACTCAGACGCAATTTAAATGTTTGTCTATGTGTTATTTATTTATATAGGTTTAAATTAAAAGTGGTTTTAAAATCTGATTTAGCTCACTAATGGAGGAACAAGGTCACTATCAGATATCTACTCCACTAATAGGCATATGTTCTTGTCTGTGTGGGCAAAGCAAAGAGAGGGGAAGAAAAGGGCGGATAAGGAAATGTAACAACAATGTAAAATGAAGCACCACATACACAGGCACACAAGGATTCTAAAAGCAAATACACACTTGCAGGAAACCAGTTTGTGCTACAGGAAAGAAGAGTTGAAGCTGCATATTTAAGATATGGGAGAATTTGTGTTATAACACAACAGCTTGTAATCAGATCTCACTCGCAATTACCATGACTCATTCACACACCCATCACCTTACACACAAACACAACACAAGCAATATAACAAGAATGGAACTCTACTGATTTAGAGAATCACTTTGAATTACTTTGTCTCAAATTGTCTTAATCAGATCATTTATCTTTGACTTTATCAACTCTGGAATCTGGAACAAACATTTATGGAATTCAGTGAGACTGTCACTAAATACTTTCCCCCCACAGATTTTTTTTTTTTTTCACAAAATAGCATCCAGCAAGTTGACCATGAGCATAAATGTCTGTAATGAGGATAATAGCTGGTTTCCAGCAGAGCTTATCTTGGTGGGAGCAACAGCCAGTTCACAGTTTAATGAGTGAGGATCAGTCTGACAATCACAGTTTCTATGCATTTCACTTTCACTAAGCCTTCTTTACTCTGGTTCATCAAAGTCCTTTTCACAATGAAATGGGTAACCCCTAAATATTATTGTTATTACCAGAACACACATTTTAGTACAATAATTAGAGAAAAACATTAAGTTTCCTGTGCTAAAGCTCTATCATCCCACTGCCAAATGTCATTCTATTGATCTATTTTGTTCATCGGTCAATAAAAAACTTGGAACAGTCCATAAAAATGTTAAATAAAGGTAGATTTATTCATGTTAGGATAAACTCTGGATTTCAATGTGGAGATAGATCCAGTCCCACTGTGTCATTTTTCTTTACTGGAAATGTTTCAAAATAAATAGAAAGTAAAAAGTTATGAATTATATTATAACATAAGTTGTAAATAAGGCCACAGTTGTAAATAAAAATGATGTTCTTAATCTGCCCTGCCTGGACAAATAAAGGTTGAATAGAATAAATAAATAAAAAATAAATATAATAATATAATTGTGTATGTTTTCCTATAACATACTAGCTTGAGCAGGAAGCAGGGTTAGTGTGAAAGGAAACTACTGCATTATGCCCCTACCTGGCATAATCTTCAAATGAAAGTCTGGCAGAAGATCTTCAGGCACCCCTGAAAAACCTGGAGAGACAGAGCAGGGGTGACCAAAGAGAGGAAAAGAGGGAAGAAGTAAAAGAGTGGATATAAGTCGAAATGATCATTTAAATAGAATTATTGCTGCAGCAACATGCAATGAAGCAATCAAGTGTCAAAACAGTTCAAACTGCAGAGACAGAAAGGAGAAAAAGACAGAGCTTCTCATGCATAAGAAGTTTATTTCCATCACAAAAGCTGAGGAGCAGGATTACATGATTTCTGACATTAAGACACATAAATCATTCCTATTAAGACAAGCAGCAAACGGTGGGTTATGTTTAAAGCAGAGCATTTATTGGAGATGAGACTTTTCCAAGAGTTTGTAACAAACTGCAGATAAATTAACCTTAAAAGCTGTTTTGAAAATCTACTTTGCATTAGCAAATATAATAGCCACCAAATGAGCAATTTCTGTTTTATGACTAAAAAAAATGTATGTTTTTGAAGATTTAGTCAACTTTATATTTATTTGGAAATGTAATTAAAAATTGATAACTAGAAAGCTCAATATGCCCATGGCTAAAGTATAATGACAGAATGTAAATGACATTAGTTATTTTTAAGCCAGAGGTTTTCCTATTTTGGTGGGAAATTAAACAAATAAAAATCAACACTGAAATAGAAGAACAACAAAACCAAAAAATAAAGAGAAAACCCGATGCAACTGGATTTAGTGTTCGAAATTTCTTTTTCCTTTTTGTCTTTTTACACTTGTATGAAGAGGCAAAACAGATAAATGAATAAAACATGAAAGATAAGAGGCAGTCCTCATAGTCAGATAGGCAGTAAGTTCATGTGAGCAAACTAAAGCTGGGTGAGAAAAAAAATCAATAAATGTGATGTGAATACACAGTCATTTTACTGCTGACTTTTGATTCCAGCAAAAGGAAGAAAAGAGTGTTGGTTGTAAACAAAAAGAAAGTTGAAAAGAAATGATACAAGCTAGCTAGATTATTGGTACCGCACTCACATACCGTACAGATTCATTATCTTTGAGGACGATTATTTCTGTTCGTTTCTAGATTTTAAAAAAAACAAACAAAAAAAAAACACTAGTTACATTAACGGAGAAAAATCTCAATCATCAACTACGAGTAGAAATATGCTTTGTATTTTGATTTAGTTCAGCTTCTGTAGGCAAATGTGTCAAGTTGTATAATCTAGCAATGCAAGGGGATTTTTAGATGAGGATCAAAACCTTTTCACTCATCATCTACCAAATAGATCCAGAAGTGAGTTACAAAGGTTACAGATCATTGTTTTATATTAAATTTAAGTAAAACTATGTTTAAAATCAGAATTTAACACTATCAAAATATGATGTTATTTCCGACGCTTTTCAGAGAGCTCACTTTGGAACTCTGACCCAGAACTATAGCACTACAATTAAAAGTCAAAAGCATCAAAGTAGCACATTTAAAGTAGTTTTCAAATTCTAAAAAAAAAATACAAATAAAATGTCATATGGCTTTAAAGTGTTAGTGGTAATGTAATCTACATTATAAAGACTGTGGTATTCAGTTTTTTTCTTTTTTGGTTTTTCTGTACATGACCTTTCAAATGGACCTTGTTAGCCAGTCATGCCTTTTGCAGGTCATCACCTCTATCTATTGTATCAGTGTGCTCTATCATGTCTCTTTCATATCCTTAAATCTTCCCTGTCTACTCTCCTGTAAAGCTTTTTCTCCAAGACAAAAGGTTGCCTGAGCCGGACCCCAACCGTTGTTATGGAAACACAAGTGCTTCACATGGCCTATTAGATACGAAGAGATGAGCAAATACAGTGTTTTGACTCAATGTGGAGGCTGAGATTTTTTTTTTTTTTTGCCATAACTTTTGAATGCATCATCTCTATGTTCTATACAGGAAATCCCAAATCTAACATGTTTCACTAAGTCTGAAAATCCATATAGTGTGTGTAATTGTGTGTGCATACCACAGAACCCCTGAATGCCAACCTAACAAAAGATTCTCGAAGTCGTACAAAGCCAAACAGCCTCTTAGGCGTTGCTACGGTAACATTTGTAAGTAAAGATAGAATAACAGACTTTTGCTGATACAACAGACACATTAACAGCACATGAAAGAGAAACACAAATACACACATGCATTGCTTTGCAATGTCAATAAGAAAGAATAGATGGCAAACAATGGCAATAATTCATATTGTAATAAACACCAGATCTAGGGTAAAGAGATACAGTTACTATGGTTACAGATTAAGATTTCCCTCCAAGAATTCAAAAGGGTTTTTTTAAATAAGGTTTTTAATGAGTTTACTGCTGTGTAGTTCTGTTCAAATGGAACAAATATATTAGGATCAACAGAATCTACTAAAGGTGAGTTCTGGGTTTATGTCATAAAGAACTACATACTGTGTGGGCTGGTGAATGGATTAACGTGAAGAGTATTTTAAAATTTGATCATATCAGTTAATTATAAAGAAAGAGAGCCTCCTTAAAATTTGCACCCAGAACAAAAACAGCACAACAAAGAGATATTGCTACTTTTTTAACATAATAATTACTCAAAAATTCTGCGTTCATCTCTACTATTGTCTTCATTCAGTCTATTATTATGACTGTGACAGAAAATGTGCAAAATTCATCTGTGGTTGTTAGGAAGTCATTAAAAAGACATTTACAAAGATTTGGAAAGAAAACATGCAATCTTACCAAGAACCAGCAGTTCTGCTGAAGCTTCATTCTGTCCCTCCAGATCATCAGATATAACCACTTTGCAGATGTACACTCCACTGTCTCCCCACTTCACTCTTCCTATTCGGAGGTCCGCTTCTGTAAGAGGAAAAGTGAAAAGGTAAAATAAAAAACTCATCTAAAAATTAAAAAAACTTTGCCTTAAAGACCCTCACTCTGATGAAAAACGTGTTTTTGACATGTATTTTTGGCATATTGTCTGACGATGGAACACATATATTGAGAAAAGTAAGATCAAAATTGCCTTTCTGAGTATTTATTTCTTCAAATTACTGTTAAAAAAAAGACAGATTAAAAAAAATGTCATTTGAAAAAGCTCATTTGTGACATCGAAAATACACAGGGCAAGCCGCAACTTCCCTGCTCCCTGAGCTCTCAGCAACGAAGAAAGAAAGGGGGAAGGGGGGTGGCCTTGCTCCACACCAACAGTCCCGTCCACAACTCATAGGTAAATTTCTAATGCTCTGTAGAGACAATGTCCTAAAAAATGCAGTAGAAGAATTTTTTTTAAATTATTTTGATTAACCTTGATCTTTTAAAAAAGACCAAAAGATAATTGGAGTAGGTCAAATCATACAAAAACCTTTTGCACATTTAAATATGTTTGACGGACCTGATAGCACAAAGGGATTTGAAACATACATTCATTGTTATTTGGTTTGTTATATTAACTAATGTTAATTTGCAAACAAGTGGAGGAATCCTAAACACCCCCATTCCTCATGGGCCTTTAACAGTATTTCATTGAGAGGGGGTCACAGATAGAAATACAGCACAGGAAACAGACTGCTCAGCCTAGCTTTCCTTTTCCTGTTAGCTCAAAGAAGTGAAAGATTGAGAGGACACTCGCCTCCTCTGGCAACCGTTAGACTAACAAAACCCTTACAAGCAACAGTGCATGCTGGGAAAAGATCTAATCTCCCTTTAAACCTGAAAAGGATTACATGGGAATGGATGACTGGTTGTCTCCAAAAGCAACTAAATCTTTAGCTTTTTGTCCATTTCACAAAATCCCCACACTAAGAGGTGTTAAGACAGGAGATGGACTGAGAGGGAGGAAAAGAGAGAAAGGGAAACTCAGTCTTGAAGAAAGACTTCAGAATCAGAATCAGAATCAGAATCAGAATCAGAATGGTCTTTATTGTCATTGTTCCACAAGGATTTGCGGTGCAACGAAAAAACAGTGGCTCTCATCGCTACTTCCGCTTCAAGAAAAGGGATTTGGGATGGTGGGATGTTGAGAGGAAAAATGAAACGCGTGACTTTGATCTACATCAGACGGAAGGCACGGGGAGGTCAAGATGAATAAGAGGACAGCCTGAAAGCTATTTCTTTTGTCTAACACTCTGTTGAGTAAAAAGGCACAATTCTTCCTCCAAAGGGTTCCATAAATCTGAGTCCTGTAAAAAATACAAATTTTCTGCATTCTTTAAACATCTACATGTGTGCCCAATTCTATCCCTGTAAGGAAGATTAAAACAGAAAACAGAGGAATGACAAAAACACTCACAAGCAGGGCAGTTCAAATCTGATGTTCAAGAATAACCAATCAGATCTGGGGAAGTGTCTTACTGTTGATGATGGAGATGTCTCTGTTCTTGTAGAACTCGGATAATGTGACTGAGGATCCAGAGATGGAGGCCACGGTCCGTACCGTCCGACTGTTGTCAGAACAGTCGAGGTATCCCATCGTCCTACCAGCCTCGTAGCTTCCAGTGATTACGCCGCTCCTACCCGCCAGCCCTGTTCCACTCAGACCGCCATTCAGACTGTCCGTAATGCTAAACGAATCTCTGGTTCGATCCCGACAGTACGACTTGTAGACCCACTGCACCACAGCCGTCTGGGTTGACACACTTGTGTATTGGCAAGGCAGAACCACCGACTGGAACAGAATGGCGTACTTCTTTTCATCTCTCACAAAGACATGAACTCCTGAACATGATAGAGGGAAGATACCTGTAAAGAACAATAATAAAGTGTAAACATTTCAGGGTCAAAAGTTTTCATTTTTATGAAGAATCCTCAAATTAACTGTGCACTTTAAATTTTCTTCTAATTTTAGTGATGAGAACTGGATATCACAACAATATCAAGAGACACCACCCTTAAAACGGAGCAACACAGACTTCCTTTAAAAACAAACTAACACAAACCCATGCACCATCTGACAAAACAACCCAGGTTGTTCTGTGACCCTCAGGCTTTGCTTCTGCTGTAGAGAAGTCTGACTGTGAACTGAGCGAAGTCGACCCAACATTGTTCTGAAGCTTCTGAAGTCGCGGTGCTCTGTGGTGCACAGTTACCACCAGCATGGGCTCAGAAGCAATACAGCACCGCACAACACTCAACGGACTTTGTTAAAAAAAAAAGCACACACCCAGAAACATCTGTTCTTCATGCTTTCAATGAATAAGTTACCAAGCCAAAGTGTTTATAGGAGGATCAGAGACCTCAAGTTTGATCATTAACACAAATAAAATGAAGGGAACTGCTCACTTAATTAAAACAAGACAGAGTTTGTTGTCTTTCAATTATGAAGACTGAACCCGTAAGAACTTTTTTGAGTAGCGAAAAGCTTATTTATTGATGTAACTCAAAAACTCTAAACAGCTACGATGAGCATGACTTCATGTTTATAAGTCTAAATCCTGAGCTTATGAAGAGTTTGTTCTAAATCACAAGATAAGAAAGTCCAAACACTCTATCAAAATGATTAAATAATATACAAAAGTACAAAGTATTCCAGATAAATACTGCAGTGACTCTAAGAACTGCTATATTTGTATTGTTGTATTTGATATAAAAAAATACAAACTACGAGTGTCATCATCATTTTTCTGAAGAAAAAATGTTCTTTAGCAGTTCTAATATACCATTCTGATACTGTTTAAAAATCTTCTATGAATACAACTGAGTTTCTGATGTTTCTAAAATCTTCTTGTAGTACTTTTCTGATGATAGAGAACATAGTAAAAATCAAGCTTATGATTGCTGAGTATTTCTTATTTCAAATTGTTTGGAATCAACAGCAGACTGTTTGAAAAAATAGCTTATCTGTTACATAGAAGCTACAACTTGAGAGCCACAAGTTCCCCGCTCTGCTCCATTCTGATACATTCACTTGTAGACAAATAGATTTGTGTATATTTTAGCATTTCTAGCCTGAGCTGGCATCTGGGTCAAAAGTGTACTCTCCATTTTTGTTGCACCTATACTGTTAGGTTGGGGTTTTGAAGGGCTTTAAGCTAGTGGGATGGGATGTGGGGGCGGGCTTACTCGGTGCCAAAAGTCCCGCCCACAACTCAGAGGCAAATTTCTGATGAACTACTGCCATTTTGTAGTATCTATGTCCTAGAAAACAACACAGCTTTTTGGGGATTAAAAACTACATAATCATAATTGAAAATGGTTTTATAAAAGATCAAAAGTTGACTGGAGTGGGACTTTAAAGGATATATTTTGGCAAACCCAGACATGTGAGCTTTGATCAAATGTTTTTTTTTTTTTTTTTTTTTTTAAACTGGGAAAAGGGTGAATTGATAATAAAGATGATTTCCACATTCAGGCTAAAAATATTTCCAATTAAAGTCCTTTTAATCAAAAACCTAAAATTAGTCACACAATAAAGGAGAAACTGACTTCCAGAAAAATGCTAAACTAAACAATCCTTTTGGATGTCTCATTGTTTCAAAGATCCACTAAATATCACATTCTACAAAAGTCCTCTTTTTCATGTTTAGTAAATTAATCATTTTAGACCAGCAAAGTATAAAATACAATACTTTTGAACAAAAAAATAACATAAATTCTTTAGTCAAAAAAATAATCACTTCTTAAGACCTTGAATCAGAATCTAAACACACAAAACCCCACGAGGTTGTAAGGTGACCTCGTATTTATTAGTTTTCAGTGGAGGCCACCCCCTAAGGATAAAATGAAAGTGAGAGAAGGAACGACAGCACAGCTGGTGCTTTGGATGTTTGTGTTTTCAGTGCAGGTAGATTTTGTTTTCACATCCATGAGAAAGAGGAAAAAACAAATACAAACGCAGAACAGAATAATGGGCTCTCCTGTTTTCATTATTTAGCTCTTTAGTTTAAGTTTAAGAAATGTGTGTTTATTTTGAACTTTTTCCAATAAAATGATTAAGTTATTCTATTTTCCTGTAGACTTCCTAATCCACAACCCCCCAAGCTTCCAGTTAAATCACTCACGCGTGAATTATTCAAAGTCCCCGGATAATAGCAAAACAAATGTTTAGCTTGTTTTAAATAAGCCATTTCTGTGAGACAACTCACACACACACAAATGCAGAATTAGGCTTAAATTTAACAAACACTTGATAGCTTTACTTTTTTTTTCGTTTATTAACAACTACGTCACTGAAAACCTGAGTTAAAACAACCTGTTACACTGCGCTCCACAATCTGTTCCCTTTTTTTCCCCTTGACTCATTAATTTCTCTTACCTCCCAGACAAACGGTAAATATCCACCACGACGCCGGGCTCAAAACAAGTCTCCAAATTGTACAGGAGGGATTCATGAACATTTTTGTAAGAAAGTTGTCGTTTTCTTTTCTCCTCCTTTTCCTCCCCGGAGGATGTTGACTCGGGCGAACCGTTAACAGCCTCCTCCTAACGGGACAACGGTAGTCGCTGGGACGCTCATCAAGCCTGTCAAAATAACAGCGGTCACTTCCGTTGAAAATTTTCAAAATTTAAGTCACACAGGAAATTGTGAACATGTACCTTTTTTTTCTTTTTAAACAAGTTTGAAGAACAGTAAATACGTTTTTATAGTGTGTGAAGTTGAACGATTTATATGACAGCTCTACAAAATTACTAAATTAAATTCAATTTAGAAATAGATTCAGATATATTAACTATTTGGTACAGGTTACCTTTGCATCACAACAGTATTTGACATCACAACTGCTGTATTTTTAAGTAGTTTTGTCAAGCAGCTGTCAAAAATAATAATTGTACTTGCAGACTTACCATCCTGAGCCAATTTTAAGATAAGTTTCTTTGTCACATCTACACTTATTTCAATTGTCTCCTGCTTTTTAAACCACATTTCTTTCTCATTTCTAAACAGATCTATGGAAAAAAACATTAAAAAATAGCCATAACATAATCATGCATATATTAGAAACTCCATCATCTAATGTCAGGAATCTGCATTTATTGACATCTATGAAGGCCTATTTTCCTCTAAGGTCTTTGTTTCTGCAGTCTAATTTTTCTGAGTAATGTTGAACTGTAGCGTCCAAGACTGTATATTTTTTCAAATACGTCATCAACATCAACTTGAAACTTCCATCTCCAAAATTTATTTCAGATAGTGTGTTACTCATCTTTCCCTTTCCTCTTAAAACATGCATGTTAATCTGGACACACACATCTGTCAACAGACTTTGCAAGACGTATTTGTTCTGATTCCCAACCTTAGTGGACACAAATCTTCTATATACTTAACATCTCTTTTTGAAAATTTTGTTAATAGGGTTTGGTGCAGTAACAGCAAGGGAGCAGAAAATGTATTAAATGCAGGTTAAATATAAAGTTATCCTCAATTCTTGACATCCGCCATTGTGCTGTTTTTTTTTTTTTTCTTCTGTTTGGGTGGGATGGGGGGCTTCCCCAATGAAACTGTGAGATCCAATTTTCTAAAAAAAAAAATAAATAAATAAAACAAAATCAATAAAAGCATTGCAAAGTTGTTGTAGCAAAATCAATATGTGAAAATAATAATAAAAAGTATTGGCTCTCTGAAATAACTGAGGTTTATTTAGAATCTGCACAGATGTGGATGAAACATGTCTGTATTGGAAAAACAAACAGGAAGTGTCATTGCACTTTAAGCACTACAGAAAAAGGGATTTTGGTTTGCTCTCTGATAATGTTGCTTCAACATTAATCTGCCATCTGGTGGTAAAACAATGGCTTTTATTTGTCACAGATGACGAACGCTTTTGCTCCAAAAGTCTTTTCTTCTTTTCTGACAGATTTTGTGTCTCAATAATATAATAACAAAGTTTGTGCAACCTTAGAATTTGCTGTACAATTAAATTGCCCAAATATGGTTTGTAGCAGAGACCTGAAGGATTATGACACTTTCTGTATATCCAGGAAATTCTGTAGGGGTAAAAAAGTGTGTTTGAGGTATGTATGAACAAAAGAGATACAATTTTTCGTGATTAATATACAGTGCCCAACAGAGATAGTCAAGCGGAAATGTTAATCTTTCAAAGATCTTCACTTTATTACAAAAATACACAAAAAGATGACTGTAGAATTCAGTAAAACACATTTATTGTTGTGTCTTTGTGATGTTATTTAAACAGCATTAAAAAAAATTTAAAAAAAGAAAGAAAGAAAGAAAGAAATTGTAAATTAAACAGGAAAAGAAAAATTAGAATAATCTTTTTTTTTAATGGATTAGGTTTACTTTTTCTTACTTATCCTTGCATTTGAATTTTTTTAAATTATCTTTAGAGATATAAAAGTTTTAACTTTTTTATAAATAGTCACCAAAACTACATTTATTGTGTGTGTAAACATTTTTGATGCACAAGTATATTTATTTTGGCTATATTTAATTGTGTTTATTCAAACTGTTAATCATTTGATTTATTTACTTAATATTAATAATGATATTAATAGATTAATAGATTTTTCTTGTGCTTTTATTTTCCTAGCAATGTTCGGTTTATACTCCAGTCCAGTAGAGGGCAGCACTACATTTTTTGCTCGTTACCTGCTGCCGAGAAAATCAACAGAGGATGTGGCAACCCAAACATTGCTGCTGCTTTGTGTAAAGCTGCTTACGGCTAGCTTACTGTGACCATTGAAAGTCGGTATTTTTTGTTGTTCTCTCGTTACAACGACAAAACTAAAAGGTAAAACCTCACAGTTTATTTATGCAGCCTTAAAATAGATTACATTTATCCGTCTTAGTTCAGTCTTTGTGTCAGTAGAACTTGTTTATAAAAATAGCTAATGTCGGCAAACTAGCTCTCCTGTTAACAACCCTTATCTTTTGGTGATATTACTCAGTTGTTAACCTTGATTTATTACAATCAGCTCTCTTTTATCTGTGCCATAAAACATAATATGTATTATACTGTAAACAAACGACTTTATCTGGTGTTTATTTCCTCCACAGGACAAGAATCTCCGGGGTTTCGTCTGAACTTTCGTGGCCATCTCCACGTCATGATGGCAGCTGTGAGGGGTACGCTTTTCTTAACCATATCGAATACGTAAATGTTAAACAAAATTTGTATTACTGGACAATAAATAAGAAAGGAGACAAGTTTTAAAACGGTCCATGTTTTTAAATATCCATTCAGGTATCACTGCTTCATTTAAAAAAACTAAACGTTGCCAATAACAACTACAACTTGTCAGGCTCTGATTATAAAGAGCTTTTGACAGCAATTTAATGGAAAACATGTTATAACTAAAACAATAGACCACAAGGGAGTGTGTGCATAAAATCAGTCACAAAACTTTGTTTGACCGTCTAGATTTTATTGGGGGAACACATTGTTTTTGCAATTATGTGCTCATGATCTGACACTATTTGCATTTACTCTCATGCTTGAAGAGCTTGAATATATGAATTCATGATGGCAGATTTAAAGGGTTCATCTAAAATATTCTAAGTAACATCAAAACTCAAATACTTGAAACACTTATTCTTTGAACAACAAAGCAGTATGAAATGTGTTTATTCTATCGTGCCTGAAGAATGTAGATGCTGTGTTTTTTACCAATAGGAAATATAAGATTATGAGCTGGTCTTGTCAGCTGATTCACTTTTACAACCCTTCAAATCAGATAGTAATTTGTGGTTGTCTGTATTGGTTCTTTTTAAAGGAAAAAATCAATTCAGGACATCTTGAGCCAAAAATTCAACCAGTGTGACTTAGAGATAAATACCTGGTACTGAACAGTGAAGGAGAAGTTTTCCACATTAATTGTATTTCTTGCAAGATAAACAAGTATACATTGTATAATTAAGTACAAGAAACAACTAAACAATAATTAATGGCAAATCCATTTGTCTGTATGGTCAGATGTCTTTGAAAAAATGTTTACAACATTGGACTGTAATGATTACCTGATCACTTTTTTTTACATGTGTGTGTGATAAGCACAAGAATAAGAATAAAAAATTTTTAACATTACCTACAAAATAAAATTGACTATATTCACTACAATCAATCCCGATCAGGCTTGAACAGGATAAACATTTATGGAACACCATAAAAAAAAAAGGAAGGAAATTTCAATTTAATTAACAACTTGCCTCAGACAGTTAGATCTTGTTCGATCATGGGAATGTAAATGGTCAATCAATTCATCGTTACACCAAAGTTATCTTCTGAATGTGTGCTACTGCTGCACTTTTACAAAAGATTCAATAAATTCTATGAAAGCAATGAAGTCGTTAAGATATATAAGCAAAACTTTAATGCAATAAGAAACTTATATATACTTTTAATTTCCTTTTTAAAACTTGAGGATAGGCAGTGGTGAGAGTAAATATAGAAATTTAAAGCTTGACTTAAATTTTAAATGCTTTGTGTTTTTTGTCTGGTAGGTTCTGCCAGAGTTCCCATTCGAGGTCCTGGAGATGGCATGGAAACAGAAAATTCAAAAGCATTGTTGGAAATAAGCACTGAAGCCCCGCCTCCAAATCCATCTCAAGTTCCCCTTCTCAAAATAGCTAACCAAAAGCACAGCCCTAAGTCTACCCCTTGTGTCCCTGTACCTGCCATTCCTGAGCCTCATGGGGTGTTGCACCTGGGCAAGGTGAGTCGAGAGGCCTGTACCGAGGTGGAGGCTGTGAGGATCATAGTGCCACGAGCTGCTATCACTCGCAGCAGCCGCACAGGACTCACTGAAGGGAAAGGGAGTCGGACCACCAGACTGAGGAGCGGGGTTCCCCTTCACCTCCTCTTGTTGAAGATTGGAGAGGAGAGCTGAAAAAGCTACAAAACTCAGAACGCAGACTGCTGCAAGACAAGGAAGGCCTCTCCAATCAGCTCAGAGTGCAGACAGAGGTCAGCCCTTATTGAAATGCAAAGAAAGGCTGCATTAAATGTTGAATTATGTTTAGATAAATCTCTGTGTTCTGAAAGAAACTCTTGCTAATGGCATCTTTTGTGCGCCAGGTCAACCGTGAACTGAAGAAACTACTGGTCGCATCTGTAGGCGATGACCTTCAGTATCACTTTGAACGAATGGCTCGAGAGAAAAACCAGCTGATTCTGGAGAACGAGGCTCTCGGTCGCAGTCTCGCACACACAGCCGAGCAGCTGGAGCGAATGAGCATCCAGTGTGATGTCTGGAGGAGCAAGTTCTTAGCCAGCAGGTAAGAAAACCTATTTAGTTTAAGATAAAAGCAATGAAATGTCTGGAGGTTGCCACAAGATTCTTCTTTTCTCTGATTTTTGGAGAAACCATCTTTTAGAAAAAGCTGGCTTTGATGCAATTGTGATTTATAGCACTGTTTTAAATCTTTAGAGTCATGGCAGAGGAGCTCACTAACGCTAGAGGGGCTCTCCAAAGACAGACCAGAGAGGCACAAGGAGCAATCCAAGACCTGCTTCTGGAGAGAGAGGAGTTTTCTAGAGACATGATGCTCACCCACAGGTAACATAACAATAGATTTACGATTAGAGGAGAAAAAAAAAGAAAAAAAGTTTTCACTGGACTTAACTAAAGTAAAAAATAATTAATACAAGACTGAGTGCTGGTAGATATTGTTGCTGCTCTCTGCTGTGTTTAAAGTTGTTTGTCATAAGAAAACTAATAACTTTTGTTATGGTCTTCATCAGCAATTCATTTTGTATCAACACAAAAAAATTTTAATGAATGTGAACACAAAATGTCATTGTTAAAGCTGACTAAGTTAACCTTTCCTAAAGTTTAATTTTACCTGAAATTCTCCCATGCTTGCAGCGATGTTCATTTGCTGCTACTGAAGTACAAATGACAACGGTAAAGATACTAGTTTGGTCATCTTGATGAGTCTGAGGATCATTTCTGGCCTTTGTTTCCCTCAGATCTCTGGAGCAGCTCCTGGTGTCTCTGCAGTGGGGCAGACAGCAGACATACTACCCCAGCGCTCAGCCTCTCAGCATAGGAGAGCTTGCAGCAGCCAATCACAAGCTAGCAGATACCATCAACTCCCGCCTTCTGGGAAACAGCAGCAGCAGCAGCGGGGTGAAAAACAACAGTGCAGCTGAGCAGCTCTGCAGCACACCAGCTGAGAAGATGGCTGAGAAGGTAGTTATTCAACGTAAAATTGCATCAAAACCTTTTTTCTCTGTACATTCCTTAAATAAAAATTCGGAGCTGCATTAACATTTCACTGCATTTCTCTCCAAGGTGCTGCAGATTCTGGACCCCATCTCTTGTTCAGAAAACAAAGCAGAGTGTGAGCTGACAGATTCCTCTTCCTCAAACTTCCTGAACAGCAAGAAGAGCATTGGGAGGTTTCACCCTTACACCCGCTACGAGAACATTACTTTTAACTGCTGTGAGCGCTGTAGCGGAGACATCCTGGTGCTGTAGAGGTGAGACGGGGCATCAGGGTTCATTTTTGAAAGATTCAGGGATTATTGATGCTACATTTAATTAGTTTTTTTTTTAAAGGAAAACTTTGAGAGTATGTTTTAGTCCCACGATAAGTAATTATTCCATTTCCACCATTTCAGATCTTCTGTACTGATATTAACTCACTCCAGCTTAAAGAATCAACAGAAATGTTGATTAAATTTAGTATTTTGCTGGTTGGGATACAAATGTGACTAGAAAGAAATGCATTTCATGTCAGTGTTGAATAATGAGCACACAGTGTGTCTTTTATTCTGATAGAAAAAAGTGTTTATTATCTTTTATTTGATTTTTTTTTTGTTGTTTTATGAAAATTGTTAGACTGAAACAGCTAAGATGAGCAAGAGTAAAGAGCAGATATCCTGCAGGAAGTTTACAGTAGATGGTGCTCACTGTGACTTTATATTAAAAAAAAGAATTCTTGCTTTCTAACATTGTAATTTTGATGCAATAATGTTAATAATTAATATATTCGTATGTGTTTTTGAAGGCTTTAAAGATATTGTCATACTCAGGATTTTTAAGATGTAGAGATTTTATGGTGGTGAGAATTTACTATTATTTGAAGAAAAGAATAAAATAAGAGAAAAAAAAGCTTTATTTTTTTTGGTGATTCATTTGAAATGTTAAAATGTGTCTTTGTAATCACTGCATTGGTCAGAGTCACAGCGCTCTGTCCTTTCATCACATTGATCCAGTCGATCAATGAGGCACTCTTGGAATCACAATATTACTGTGAGCTCTCTTCTCTGTCAGGACGGTGATTTCCATTGTTCCCGTCTGGGTTTTTGGCATCGAACTCATCACCATCTCTGCAATGACATTAACAATGGTTAGGGATTTTAGCTTAAAAATCAGATGGAAACATAAAAAAGAAACTTGCAACGTTTTTGAGAAAAAATTGCTGAATTGTTGCAGCACAAGTGACAAAAAAATGTTTTCTGTGTTGCAAATGAATGTGTTCTCTAATGTGTATGGATAGTACATCATCTGTTTCGCAAACATTATATAAACCTTTCAAAATACATTGGAACCTAAAATGCCTTATTGAAAAAGCCATTTAGACCATTTCTTCTGGAATGTAATGGGCCCTTTAAAAGATTGCTGAGAGCACAGAACTGAGGTATTTCTACCCAGGTTACACGACCCTCTATTTTATGGGTCGTTGTGAATTACTGCCCTTTGAGTCTGCTTCAGATGAGAGTTTGCACTCTTTCAGGGTCTCTTTTTTTCATCCCTTAAACTCATCTTGTGAGCAGAATGTCTGAGCCACAACCATGACTGAAGGGGGTTAAATTTAGGAGCAATTTGTCCCAAAGTGTGAAGGCCTGAGAAGCAGCAGCTTCTAATCTGAGACCATGACTCTCATCCAGAAGAAGGAATGCTCCTCCTGATTAGAAATGTGTTATTTGTAAGGGTTTGGACAGTCTGTTGACAAATAAGGGAGTTGCTCTCAAAAGCTCGTAACTTAAAGATAAATATGTGTCTTTTCAGTCAGCTATAGCCTAATGCTGGAGGTTTTAAACAAATGATCAACACCACAGATACAGATAATAGAAATGATCTTTGGTGCTATGTTATTTTACGTAGACTTATGTGAAACTTCTTCAAGGAAGTATTTATTGAAATCCAAATTTACAAAACAACTTACAGGGTGTGACAGAGAGCGTGAGACTGCATGAAGCAGAGCCAACTTTGTTAGTGGATTTGCAGGTGTAGATTCCTGATGTGTCTGTGGTGATGCCAAAAAGACTCAAAACTCCATCTGTAAAAGAAAACATGTCATAAACCATCTTATATTACTTTCTTTTCACTTTTTTTAAAGAACACAGGGAAACTTTTTTTCAAAATTATTTGGCTAGATTTCATTTCATAAAAATATCAAGCTTTTCAGGCAACAAAAACCTCACTAAAAAAGGAAAATTGCCCTAAAATATAAATTTTGTGCCAATTTCATCATAATCTCAGCTGTAGTTGTTCCAGATAAGTACTTAACCCTTGTTCGCCAGCACTTACTGTCAGTAGAATTGGGCTCCAGAGCACGAGGATTGTTCTCAGCATCAAGACTTTCCCATTTGTATTCAGCAGGGGGAGACGCTTCTTCAGACACACAGGTGAGTTTGATGTCCTCACCATTCTTAGGATTTCCCTGCACCTCACAGACGGGTGTAGATGGAGCCACTTTGAGAAGAAAAATAAAAACACATGTTCTTTAGAAATCAAATGATTAGAGCAAGTTTTCTATGATGCATCAATTTCAAAAAAATTTTTTTGAGTCTATGGATAATAACCATTAGAATAACTTAAAAGATTATTTAAAAATGACAGTTGTATCATCTTTATGATATGAACTGTTTTAATTAATAGATTTTACAATAAAAACATCTTATATTTTGAATAAAATAGTTTCTTTCCATGGTGGTGCAGTTGTTAGGAAGATATTTTTTTGTAAAGTCTTACTTCCGCCTGAATCATTGTTAGATTTTCATGTCATATTATCATTTTCTTTGCAAAAATGAAGAAAAAAAATAAGATTTTTTTTGTAATAAACCTTTAGGGATAAAACTAGCCGTTCCACCTGTAGATATTCTCTGTGAATGTATAAATCTTACCCAAAACCACCAAAGTGGCTGAATTTGAATTTGTGCCGTCATTATCCCCTCGAATCTGGACACGACACTCAAAGATCATGTTGTCTTCTTGTTCGACATCTTTGATGACAAGGTCAGCCTTGCCCTTCAGGAAATCCGCATCAATGGCAAAGCCCTTGGTGTCAACATTTTCTGCCACATCAAAGCTTTTGTCAGGATAATAATAGGTAACGATGAGCTCCTGTGGAAAAGTTATAACAGATGTAAGATATTCAAACCAAGAATAAAAACTCACATTTGTGTACTTAAATTCCTTTTGATACTGACATTCCTAGTAGTGGAGTTCAAATCCCTCCTAAACCACGAGATGACACCTGATTGAGGGTTTTCAATTGTTGTTTCAAATTTGCAGGGTATCGTGGTGTCACTTCCATTGAGAGCCTCATACACTTGTTCAGGAATTTTCACATCGATGGCAGCAACATTTGACCACACTGTCAAGACAAGAAAACAAAAGAAAAGAAAGCAGACAGACAAGTCATTGAGCAATGTAGAAAACAATGATATCAAAGAATAGTAAAAAAAAAAAAACGTGTCTAAAGGAGATAATGTTGATGTGGAAAAAAAAAGTAATTTTTGCAACTTTTAAATACTTTTTTGCAGTGTAAGTCACATTTTTTTATATTCTTTGAGAAAAGAATTGTCTCATGAATATTCATGGGAAACTAAAGAACAGAAAACTGTTTTTTTCCTATTTAGTTTTTTAAGAGAACATTTTCAACAGCCTACTCACCCACACACAGAAGCACAAAAGTCAACATGCTGCTCTCCATGGTGAAGGTTGTAGTTCAATCAGCCAAATTCAACTTGATCCTCTCTGGATTCTGCTTTTATCTCATTTGAAAAAGGAGAACCGAAAGTGCCTTTACACAATGTGATGTTGAAACTCCTGACTAAGACCTTTCTGCAGCCTGCTGTCCTTTCCAAGATGATTGACTGCATCTAGTCCTCCAATCCCTGCGCCTTCCGTTGCTCAGGTATTTTTCCCACTCATCAAACACGTCTCTGCTTGTTCTGTCAGCACTTATCGTCCTCTGGATTTTTCCACATCAAGAGTCTGCAACCTGAGTCTTCGATCCACATGTGGCTTTCTTATCTTTCCATTGTGACCCTTGGGCTTTAAAGAACAATGCTAACAATTTACTTCAATGATTGGATTGTAGTTTTGATTAATTGGCCATCAAGTTTTGTCAATTATATATAGATTTTGAACATATTAGATAACTGAGTACAACAAGGAAGAAGTGCGTTGTGTTTCTGTTGAAGTTGGTGTTGTTCTGACAAGTGTTTTTGTTTTTTTTGCTGGCAAACTAGTTTGAGGACATACAATGGAGAACAAAATCTGAACAGGTGAAAACTAGCTAAAGTAAAATGTTCAGAGCCTGGAAACTTCACACCAAATGACTTAAAAATACAATAATAAATAATGAAACATAATCACTTAAAGGTGTGTCTTCTATTAAACCTTAGTTTAAGTTACATGCATTCTTAAAGACATTCTAAATACACCCCAGAGTGTTTAAAAGTGACCTTTAAATTAAGTCCAATTAAATAATTTAGTCTATAAAAACAGTTATTTTAACTGTTCAATGTAAACACTGTGAGGATTAACATGATTTTCTCCACTAAAAACAAAAATGTGTGCAAACTTGGCTGTACATATTTGCATCAAAAACAGTAGTATTTGAGTTATTGACTTGTCAGGCAAACACGTGTTTAAACACCCTGTGATTTTGCAAGTTCTCCCACTTAGAAACCACGGGGGGGTCAGAAATGTTCCTCTTAGGTGCATTTCCACTGTGAGATATATAATCTAAAAAAAAAAAAAATCTGGGACCCACATGCATGATTTTTAAAATAATTTATTTGTATTCCACTGCTGCAAATAAGTATTTGAATACCTGATAAAGTAAATGTTAGATAGATAGATAGACCTTTATTGTCATTATCACAAGGACAATGAAATTGCATTTGGTGCAAAATCCTTTTGCAATTACACAGGTCAAACATTTCCCAAAGTTTGTCACCAGGTTTGCACACACTGCAGGAGGGATTTTGGCCCACTCCTCCACACAGATCTTCTCTAGATCAGTCAAGTTTCTGGGCTGTTGCTGAGAAACAGAGTTTGAGCTCCTTCTAAAGATTTTTCTACTGGGTTGAGGTCTGGAGACTGGCTAGGCCACTCCAGAACCTTGATATGGTTACAGAGCCCCTCCTTCCCTCCTTGGTTGTGTTGGCTGTGTGCTTTGGCTCATTGGCATGTTGGCAGACTCAGCCACGACCCATCTTCAATGCACTCACTGAGGAAAGGAGGTTTTTCACCCAAATCTCACAATACATGACACTTGCCAGCAACCATTTTTGTTTACGACGCTAATGAAGGTTGAGGCTGTAAGCTAGCAGGAGAGACTCTAAATGAAGAGACAATGGGAAATGAGAACAGGCTTAGTTCTGCACCAACAGAGCGCCATCTGTGCACAACTCAGAGGGGAATTTCTGATGAACTCCAACCGTGCTGCAGAAACTATGTCCTAGAAAACAACACTTTGCTAAAAATGGCATAATCCTCGTTTTTTAGTTATTTATTTATTTTTTTTTACCAATGGGAACCAGAGGTGGGACCAAAAAAAAAAAAAAAAAAAAAAAAAACAGTTGGGACCAAGTCATTGTTTTGCAAGTCTCATGTAAATCTAAAGTCTTTGTCCTCAAGTCAGAATCATGTCCCAAGTCCAAACCAGTCAAGTCACAAATCAAGACCAACAAGTCTCAAGTTGAGTCACAAGTCCTACTATTAATAATAATAATAATTATAATAGTAATAATAATAATAATAAACTTTATTTATAAAGCACTTAAATTGTCCATAAGACCCAAAGTGCTGTTGCAAATGTTTCAAGCCCTTTCAAAAACAGAGTAATTAATTCCACAGACCATGTGTGCTTTTATGAACTGTATATTGCATGCATATTAGGTAAATTGCCACTAAGCTTAGTCCCCACTCATCCCCACTTCAAAAATCCAAAATGATTTCGCTATAACAAAAACCCAGTTTACCACATTCACTCAGAACTTACTTGATTTTACTTCTTCAAGAGTCAGATAAAGTTGGTCGTTGTTGAGTCTCTGTCAGTAATCCTTTTATCTACCTATTTTCTGGACTATAAGCCGGTACTTTTTTCCTAGATTTTGAATCATGCGGCTTATACAAAGGTGCGGCTATTTGTGGATTTTTCTTCCACCGCTAGGGGAGCTCTAACCGGAATTTGAATCAAAAACAAAATAGACAAAAAATCAATACAAATCAGAAAAGCCAACGTTACTTTTTCTTTAGCAGATAGAACACTTGTGACAAATTACTAACAGGTAATTGTTTTTAAACTCCTTCTTCATTGTGGAAATCACACTAAGAAGTTTGTGTGGTGGACATTTTAAGTTAAAAGATATGGAGCTTGCTATCTAGGAAGGAAACCGCGCTGCTGCACCCAAGCTTAGCATCAATGAATCTATGGTGAGACGCTGGAGACGGCAAGTACATACATGTACATTTAAAGTACAAAATTGTTATAGTAATTATCTTATTTTTCAACATAGATATCTCCGGCTTATAGCCCAATGCGGCTTGTATTTTATTTTATTTTTTTAATTGAGCAGGTGCAGCTTATATACAAGTGGGCCTTATAGTCCAGAAAATACGGTACATTTTCTGCAAACTGTTTTTTGTTGACAATCAAATCCTTGGATTTGGGGGAAAATTGCAAGTCTTTTCAAGTTAAAGGGCTAAAGTCAGAGTCAAGTTACGAGTAATGGATACTAAAGTCTGAGTCATGTCCCGAGTCAGAGCTTTGAAAGTCCAACTTGAGTCCAAGTCATGTGAGTTGAGTCTCCACCTCTGCTGGGAATGCTTTTACAATATTTTAAAAGCTTATTGGAGGGGGGCTTTAAGTATTTGGAATGAGCTGCTTCATACATGTCCATAGAAAAAAATGCCCAAAAATGTGTGTTGAAAAATGAAAAAATAAAAATATCATGTACCTGAGTCTCACCTTTAACTTACTTTGGCATGTTTTATAAGTTTTCTAAGTTTGCATTGACCTATCACCTGCAGCTATCCCTTTGGAAAAAAAAAGTGCATGAGTATTTTCTTTCTACAAGCTCACCAAACGGTACACCACTTTTATATTTTGTCTGGGCCACATGTGCATCCTGAAAGTTTTTTGCCTGCAGACGGCCCGTATCCACCAGTTAAGGCAGTTGTGATTAAGGCTTAAAGCAGCAAGACGATGACCATTTGTGGATTTTAAAAAAATGCTACAAATAGAACAAATGTTTTACTTGTGGTGAGCAACATCAAGCTTTTTTTTTTTTTTTTACTTTAATTAACATTTATGATCCATATTGAATCCAGACCCAAACACTATCTTCATTTTTGTGACCTGTTTCAGAGGAATATTTTGTAAGAGTGAAATAATGTTTTTTTTGTTCTGTTTTGAAACTTCATGTGGTCCAAGGGACACGAAATCCAGACCACTTCTCCATGCTGCAGACCCCATTTCCTCTTATTGCAGGATGCAGCTGCTCCCCACTGCTACAGATTTCATCCCGCTTGTGCTAAATCAGCTAAAACCTGTTTATATCCCACAGTTACCAAAGAAAAGTGGAGACGCACTGATTGCACAGGGAGATGCCCCCAAAAGGGCATGGAAAGAAAATTGAGATGAGTTGTGATCCTTCACTTGTTGCCTCTCATTGATCTCTTTAGTGAAGCATTACTATTTTGTTTTACAACCTGTTTTCTCTTAAGTTTTTTTTTTAGCACAATGCATCCTGGATAAAAAAAAAAAACTGGGTCCTAAATGATGTGCCGTCTATTTCTCACAGAGCCTAAATCTTTCTGTCCTGTTGATGTAGGCTCAGTGGAGTCATTTACATCAGATTTCATCATGGTAGCATTTATGTTTTTGTTTTTCTGAAGCATACAGCTTTCCTTTTTGGCCTCTGTTTTTTACATCTTAAAGCGAGGAGCTTACATCATGAATTATTGTAATGGACTAAAAAGCTTACTGTAGGTCAGGGGTGGGCAAATGTTTTGACTTTTGGGCCACAAAGGGGTCAAAAATTAGACAAAAGCCCCAGACCAGGAACGGACACATGGAGTGCTTAGGTTATCCATCTCATTAGAAAAGAAAATAACTTGTAATTTGGACAAAAAATGCTTTAATTTTAATTGAAATAGATATAATTTCTTCTAATTTAACTTCTTATTTCAAAACTGAGGCTTTTTTTGGTTATTTTTGTGCCAGTTGCAACATTGGATTGATGTCCCTCAAGGAAAACACAAACTTGAAGAAATGCCTCCTCCATGTGGTGCTGGAATGATCAGAAAAATGACTGACTCAAAAAACACACATGAAAGTAAAAAAAAAACAACAAATCTTCCAACGCCACACAAATGCAGAATAATTCTCAGCACCTATTCAAAGATCACTTTATTTTTAGTGCACCATCTATAGTGGGGACACCAGAATTACAGGGAAAAAATATTTAAAAAGATTATTAATATGATTTATTCCAATTTTCAAAAAGTTGTAAAAAATGCAATTAGGGAAAAGTCATGCTTTTTGACTTGGCACAGGAACATCAACCAGTTCCTTCAATCTTAACTAATTGCCAAAAATGGCTATACAGGGTAAAGCAATGGTTATTGTTATGAATAGAAAATAAAGCAGAAAAAGGTTAAAGTTGCATTTTTTTAAACAATTTCTTTATTCAGATTTTTCAGATTGTTTCAATCAGGAGAAGACGAAACAAATCAGCAAAATAAACTTTTTTTTTTTTTTTAATGCATTGAGTAATGTGTTTTGTGTAACCTATTCAAAAATCTGCAATCTGTTAACAACTTTAAGAAATAAAATCAACCAACATCCCAAAATGCCAAAGAAAAACCAAGCAATTGTCCAAAAGCAACTTATAACTGCACCCTAAAACATAATTTAAGCAGATAACAAAAAAGGTAAACACATATACAAGAGCCATTTCCCTATGTTCTTGCACAAACCCCCCAAAATCTACAGTAAACAAATTTGAATTCATGATATAATTGGCACCAACTGTCTTTCTATAAATGTTAGTGACATTGCTAGGCTATGAGCCAAAAAAAATCAGCTAACAAAGACAGACACTGTGAGAGAATATCACAGACAGACATATTCATACAACAACAGCAACATCTGCTAAGCTGCGAGGCCTCTTTGGGCAAAATGGGGTTCAGTGATTTGTCCACTTCAACACTTTTTGGCAGAACCATAGCCAAGCCTGTGATTAGAAGTTGATTTGTTTTCAATGAAAGGTTTTATTTGCCGTTTCCCTCATCTACCCTCAAAACATTTTGACCCGCTCTTCTAATTTGAACCAGAGATTTGCCAGGAAAACAAAAGACAACTTGTTTGTATTTAGAATCTCAATATAAAACCAGGTAACTTCATGTTAACTCATGAAAACAGGTAAGTCTAGCTGAATCTCAGTGGATTTTATAGCTTTGGAAAAAGTTGAATTTAAAATGAATTACTTTTTTTCAATCTTGTACCAAAAAATATAAAATTGTGACTTTTTTTGCCAAAGAATTCCTGTTAATGTTGCGTGTGTCGAAAAAAAAACACCACAAATTTGTATGAAAAATACTTAAATAATCACAAAAAGTTGGGTATAACTTGACTAAGTTAATTTTGCCTAATTTCCCAGCCTGGGATAAATAAAGTATTCCTATTCTATTTTTTTTGTTTTGTTTTGTTTTCAGTTGATATAATATTGTACGTTTATGATATATGTAGGAAGACAGGGGAAATCCAATCTTTCTTTAGACACTTACAGTTATATTACACACCTTACTTTTTGGTTTGAATTACATAAATTATAAACACACATGTACATTAGCTAAAAAATGCCTCAATATTTTTTTCCAGTATAGATACACAGGTGGCACTTAAACAGAAATATTTCAAGTACGTCCAAGACTTAACTTTGCATTGTGTTAAAAAGCTGCTCTCATCTTTAGTGTAAGTGGGTCAAATTTGGCCTATGATTTAACTCGGCCTGAAAGTACTTTAAACTCCAAAGCATCGTCCGTATTTTTTTTTTTTAATCTCATAGCTAACTTAGTATATGTTCATATCATTGTATGAGAGAACTGGACTGAGTGATACCTTCCCTCTTCTGTTCCAAACAGGAAGTACCTACTGGTTCCAATAAGACAAAACCCCATAGACTTCTACAAAGAAATAAAGAGCTATTACGCAGTCCATTTGTCAGAATAACCATCTCTTTTTTTCACATTTTTGCAGTGGTGCCAGTTAATAAAGTCAGATACTGACCAATCAGATGCCTCAATAAAAGTAGGTGGCTTTGTGTTAAATGTTCAAAGCATTTGAACGACCGATTCTCCTGAGCCCTTTTTTAGTGGAAGGGTTGTGTGGTCTTCTAACTACGGTTGGGCACCGAAGTTCGGTTACAAGTGGGAACTGTTTTGATTTACGTGGTTCTACTTAAAACTGAAAGAAGCTGCTGCAAGCGGTGCCGCATTTCGGTGCTTGGTTTCATTGAACCTGTACGTGTCTTTGGTCATGTCAATCACTTCTACTCTCTTCAGTACATTGATGTTCTAGCCAATCCCTTTGCCTTCCCTGCGAAAGTATATAAAAGTGCTGACTGGGCGAGCACGAGCTGCTCATCACTTGAATGTCTGGCTGCATTTCACAGCAAATCACAGAAGTTTGACAGGTTGCTGTACTGTGTCCCCTCAGCCAATCAGGGACTCCACTCTGGGCATGTGACATTTTTAGTGACCCTGACTGCACTTTTGACCCAAATACAAAATCAAAATCAAATTAACTTTGATCACTTTTCATACTTTTAACATAACAGATATCAAATTAAAACATTAAATGAATGCTAGCTCTTCTAATGTTCATCTATTGTAAGACAAACTTTCAGAGAAATGCTTCAAGTTCAAACATAATCTTTATTAAAACTATGAAGTTAAAATGACCCCGTTACCAACCCAAGAAAATGACAGATGTTGGAATATCAATCTTTACATGCAAATGAGACAACCAAACATTTTAAGGTAAAACAAAACCCCCTCTTTAAAAGACAGCATCTGAGTCACTTACTTTCTCTTATAGCTTGTGTTAAGTAATGTGAAAGACTGGAATGTAATCAAGCCAGAATTACAATGGCATAAAACTAAAAACACAGAAAGGAAAAAAAAGCACCTACAAATAAAAAGATATACAATAATTTACATACAACTCCTCTACTATACACTAAAAATAAAAAAAAATCAAATGAAAATTCTCTATAGTTAAATATTTTAGGAGGTCACTGAGTGGAATCGTCCTTCTGTTTGGAAAAGAAACAGTCATAAATCAGTTACTCTAATACATTGTTGCATGGTCCCCAGAAGATATCGCCAACATTACACACATTTCAACTTCCTTTTACTTTAAAGAACATATATTTACAATGCCATCCTTGGCCACATTTAGTCTAACAAAAATAGGTTCTCCCTATCCAACACTAATTGTTACAAAACGAGTTTATCCAAAAACCGGAAGTAAAGCCACCTGGGATTGAGGTTTGTACTTATTGTTTCCTCTCTTCCCAAAAGTCTTCAACCTCAAATGACTGATGTGGAGTTGAAGACATTGCATATCGTTCTGAAGGACTTAGAAAGTTCTAAAATTTAGTAGACACATTTCATTATTTTTTTTAGTTGCTGTGATTTAGATCAATAAAAGTAACCATCTGAATAACCAGTGAATGCAAGATCAAAGACAAATGAGGTGGTTTTAATGCATATTTGCTGGATTATTTTACTCTTGCCTGCGTGACGACCTCTAAAGTTGCACTGATGATAGTAGCCGTCACTGTCTTAGCGCTGACCTCTACGATCGTCATAACGGCGGTCATCGTCATGGCGGCGGTCATCGTCGTAGCGCTCATTGCGATCGCTGTACTTGTCACGACGGTCGCTGTAGTTGCTGCGTTGGTCATCAACATCACTGCGGCGATCGTCGTAGTCCCTGCGGCGATCATCGTAATCACTGCGGCGATCATCGTAATCACTGCGGCGATCGTCATAGTCCCTGCGGCGGTTATCATAATCACTGCGGCGATCGTCATAGTCACTGCGACGGTCATCGTAGTGGCGGTCGTCATAGTCACTGCGACGGTCATCATAGTGGCGGTCGTCATTGCGCTCATTCCTATCCTCATATTTATCCTGACGCTCTGCAGAGACCCTGGAATCACTATTACCTCGGGTGCTCTCTTCTCCGTCAGGGCGGCGTTTCTCATCATTCCCCTCTGGATCATTGTCCTTGTACTCTTCAGCATTTCTGAAAATTAGATTAACAATGGTTAGATTTTCTAGTAATCTAATACAAAATTTTAAAAAAGTTGTTTTTTTAAATCATATTTTCAGCAGTGCAGCAGCAACTCATTAGAAATTCGTCCCTTAGTCGTGGGCGGGAATGTTGGTGCAGACGCTTGTTCGGCTTATTTCCCATTAGTCCTTTGTTCACACTCTATCCCATATGCCAAAATCAAGGCCCGGGGGCCGAATCCGGTCCTCTGGACAGTTATATCTGGCCCTCCAGAGCATTTTATTTTATTATTATTAATGTCACTATGTCATCTTGTGCTTATTTCTAACTTCTATAATTTTCACAAAATTTATATTTTATGGAGAGTAAAACATTGAAAGTTATTTAAGTTGATTTATTCTGGAATAATCTTCCTCTCTGTTTTCATATTAATCATAAAAACCTGTTTTTAAAGTTTTAAAAATTCTGTTTCAGTGTGTTCAATAAATGTTTTCCTGTTCGGCCGGTGGTGTGTTTTGGATTTTGGTCCTCTGTGCGATTGAATTTGACACCACTGCTCTATTCCAATAGCTTATAGCACCTCACAATCCCATGCTAATATTACTGTAGCATAATGCTATATGCAGATGTATATGCAGTACATGAAGATCTATAGCTTTATGCCAAGTACCAGCTCAGACAAGGAACATTAAGACATTAATGGATCGATTTATCTGCAAGAGGATGCATCGGAATAGTAGCGGAGCAGAGAGACTTCAGTCCACCCATGGCAGTTTCTACATCACGAGGATTGCTTTTTCAAACAATCCTCGTGATGTAGAAACTGCCATGAGGATTGCTTTTTCAAACCAGAGGTTTTATTTGCTCTGATCAAATGTGATTTGAATTAAGAATACTCAGAGACACAATTTTAATCTTAAATTAAAAATACGTGTCCTCCATCATGAGAAAAATGCCACATGAAGATGTTTAAAACACGATTTTCATTGGAGTAGGTCTTTTAGGTGTTTTATCTCATCTTTATACTAAGCCATTCCAACGATCGAGTTTTTATGTCTCAAGAGTTAGGATCTAAAATCATTTTGCTCCAAACTCTTTACAAGAGAAAACCTTGATTTTAGACTACAAACTACTCAAATTGTTCTGTAATTTTTGGTTCAACTTTATGGAAGTTATTTTAAAGTTCAACTAATATTGACAAGACAAACAGGCATTCATAGTCATTTTGAACACAAAAAGTTTGATTAATATTCTAAGAATATTTAGTTTTAGATATAATGGAAATTTTTCAAGAAAGGAAATCTTGTACTAACATTATATTATCATTTTGTTCTAAAATGAGTCATTTCCACTTACTACACTAGTTTTTTGTAACTGTGACCACAATGAACTACAATTAGGTACACGAAAACTAAAAAAAACTAGGGCTGGGTGTCAATAATAATTTCCAGGAACGGTTCGATTTGATTCACAAGAGCCTGGATCGATTTGATTCCCAATTTTTCAAATTTCTTTCAATTCTCTTAATTCAACTAGATTTTGAGTTTACACAGTTTACACATTTGTTTAGAAATACATAAATACTCTATTTTATGTTTTGAATATATTAATATTAATCTGATACAGTTCAGATCCTGCAAAATTTATTTGTGAAATAATGAGATTGTTAATCGCATACAGTGTAACATTTATTCTCAAAAGGAGAAGCTCTAACTAAATGTACGGTTCATTTACATTGTAAACATTCTTTGGGAGGACCTCTCAGTTTGGCCACTAGGTGGCGATCGCACTATAGCATTACATCTTATTCATGAAGAAGAAGAAGAATGAATCAGAAAAAAAAGTGTTTTAGACCACAGATGGTTTCTTTAAATAAAAACTTCCTTAATAAGAGTTTGCAAACATCATGCCTATGAGTATATAAAGATGCTCATTTAGTCAGCAATGTATGTTTAGGTTGACCGGGCGTTAGCATTAGCAGTCCTATGGGAAATTCCATTAAACATTAGCATTAAGGTAGCAGACTTTAGCTTTATGTGCCAAATTAATCTATATTTTTATGAATCGATTATTGATCTATTAAGCTTAAATCGATTGAAATTGATTAATCAATTTTTTATCAACACAGCCCTAAAAAACAATGAAATTGCTGAGATACAGTTAAAAAATACTTGTTATTGGGATGTACAACATTAATTTTAAGTAATTTTATATCCCAGTAAAATTTTCTCTAGTGTTTTTCCGCTCTTGAATATTTGTGTGGAATTGTTTCTAGATTGTGAAGTCTTATAAGATTTCTTAAGTAAAAATACTTCTACTACTTTCAAGTAATTTTCTTCTTAAGATCTGTGTTCTTTTCCTACTTTTTAGGCTGCCTCTTTTGTGATTCAGAGAAATGGATATGTCAAATCAAAATTTGAACCAACTTCTTTAAAATTCCAATTAAAAAAAAACCATTCTGATAATTTAGGTATTATTGCAAGAAACTGATAATTCTCTGTTTTCAATCAAGCCTTTGCCAAAAGAAAAAGTATTACAATGTTCTCTTAAAGACAAGGAAAGACTCGCTGCTGAAACAATGTATGCGATGGACAGTTAAGTGAAAACTCATTGGCACACCAAATCTATTTGTCATGAGTACAGTTTCAGAGCAAATCTTTAAACTCTAACTCATAATTGTAGTTTGAGTTGTTTCCAATGACTTGTGATGTTCTGAAAGTATCGTGTGTTACTGTTGGATTGATCTGAACTTTTTAAGAAACTGGCAGTCATGTTTGTCTGTGCTACTAAGACTGGATTGTTTTCACTACAATGAGAATCTAAAGTTGATGGGGAGGGGTGTTTTATTAAACTACTTTCTAAATCTGCATTAACCTTGCAGCACAGGCTGCCTGAACCCTATAGATCTAGGGTCATATGTGTGCAAGAAGCACGTGTCTAAGACAAAGATACACATCCTAAAATCGTGGAGACCGCTCTTTGCTATTAAATGTACAAAGGTTGAAGTGTGTGAATGGCTTTAAAATTACCCCATCGCATACTCCTCCTCCGCTTTTTTCTTTTTGTGGCAGCAGCAGCAACAAATGATGATCGCAAGTAGAACCAAAAAGGCAGCAACTCCACCAATGATTCCTGCAGTACTGCCAATATTCATGGATGCTGCAAGATTGAAGGACATCAGGAGTCAAGGAACAAGAGATAAATACCAGCTTTCTCAAACTACTGCAAAAAGGCATTTCTTAAAATGAAATTAAAATTAATAAGACAACATACGTGGCATGACTGAGACCGTCATATTGCATGAAGCAGTACCAACTTTGTTGGCGGAGGTACAGATGTAGTATCCCGACGTGTCTTTGCTGACGTTAAACAGACTCAAAGTACCTCCCTCTGCAATGGACAGAATAAACATGTAAGTAACAATTTTAAAAAACAAATTGGTTTCTTATGCTTAGTTTTACATAAAAAAATGTTAAACTATTTCCAATTCAGTTTGTTTTGACAGTGCTGTTTTATTTGGATAAAGTATCACAAGACTACAAGATGAGAGTCAGCCTAAAATACAGAACAAACGAGAGTCTATGTTATTAATTCCTATGAAGTACAAGTAGCTGTAAATGTCAGCGATGTTCAAATTTTGTCAACAAAGTTAAAGTTCAATGTAAATATCACACATCACATTTTACTAGACAGGGCTTTCTCCTTTTCTTTTTTCTCATAACTTTTCTGTGGGGGAAATAATGCTTTCATGAAAGTTAGGGACGTGTGAGGTTCCCTAGAATTACCAAGTCTTGACTTGAAAGATGACAAAGAAGTGAGTACTTTTCCACAAACGGTAAGCTCCGATGTTAGAAGAGTGCCAATTTCACCATAATCGCAGCCGTAGTTGTTGTTCGCCAGCACTTACTGAGAGTAGATTTGGGGTCTAGAGGACGAGGATTGTTCTGAACATCATGACTTTGCCATTTGTATTGGGGAGCGGGAGAAGCTTCTGCCGACGAACAGGTGAGATTGATGTTCTGGCCATACTCGGACTTTCCCTCCAACTTACAGACGGGGACAGATGGGGCCACTTAGGAAAAGAAATAATAACAAACATGTTCTTTAGGAATATAGTGACTAGAACAAATTTGCCACAATGCATCAATATGAAAGTATAATCTTTTTGGAGTTTACTAAAGTAAACCAAATAACCAACTTTATGGTATACATATAAAAATATACTTTGAAAATAGTATCATACTTCTCATATGAAAGTCTTAAAGTCCCACTCCAATCTATTTTGATTTATTGTAAACACATTCTCAGTGGTCTTTTAATTATGATGTTTGAGGCCCGAATCTAAATACTTAAGTCGTTTTCTAGGACCTTTTTTCTACAGAACGGCAGAACTTTATCAAAAGATTTGTCCGAGTTGCATCCCATCATCCTTCTGTTTACACTCTCTGCCATTAGCCTACAGCCCAACACCCCAACATAGGTTTTACGTCACAAATAAGCTCTTTTTTCAAACTGATTTTTTTCATCTGGGCTTGATTCACAATAATTTCAATAAACAAATCCTCAGATACATAGTTTTAATCTTAATTTTCTTTAAATGTCACATGAACATACTAAAAACACCTAAAACACAATTTTCATTGTAGTGGGTCTTTAAGCAAGTCAAAACAAAATATTTTTTGTGCAAAAATCATTTTATTCAATGGTACTGCAGCATAAGCGCTTCAAATTAAAAGCCAATGAGTTTTTTTAGAGAAGTACTTAGTTCCGCCTAAATAAATGTGTTAGAAAAGAAATAGCAGATTTTTTGTCAAGTGTTTGATTTTGAGTTTATAGGCTGCTTTTCTCCTCTTCCAACGACCAACCGTCCATGAGAGTGTAAAAATTCTTACCCAAAACCACCAAATCTGTTGTAGCCGCACTTTTGCCTGAAACATCCCCTCGAACCTGGACACGACACTCATAGGTCATGCTGTCTTCTAGTTTGAGGAATTTGAGGAGAAGGTCAGCCTTGCCCTTCAGGAAATCCACATCAGGGGAAAACCGCTTTGGATCAAAGTTTGCTGTCAAATCATAGCTATCGTCGGGATAATAGTAGGTAAGAATTACAACCTGTTGGAAAATTAAGACAAAGTTCAAACTTACAATGAATACATTTCTGTCTATATGCACTTCTATTCTTTTAACACTTACATCCACATTGGCATCTACAGACGTCCTGGACCAGGTGATGACCGCTGATTTTGGAGATGCGACTGTTGTTGTAAATGAACAGGGTACTGTGGTGTTGCGATCTCTGGCAACCTCATAAGTTTTTTGAGGAATGTTCACAGTCATGGCTTCAACGTGTAACCACACTGTTAGGACAAAAAACAAAAGTCATTCATAACTTTAGAGCTGATTGATTTCAAACAACAGTTTGAATGTTAAGGAGAATAAATATTGCATTTTAAAAAGTTATATATAGCTATATAATTTTATGATACATCAAATAATAGAAAATGTGTGGTGTAAAAATTTCCAAAATATTTACAAGAAACAGAGAACTGGAACAGTTTTTGAAGTTCTGGGTGTTCGAACAGGCGTGGCCCATTCTTTGTCGAAGTGTGTCAAAAACCAGAACATTTTCAACAGCCTACTCACCCACACACAGAAGCACAAAGGTAAACATGCTCTTCTCCATGGCGAAGGTTCTAGCTCAATCAACCAAATTCTACTTGTTATTCTATTTTTGGAGCTTTAATTTAATTAAAAAATAAGAAGAACCGAAAACACCTGAAAGCAACGCAGCGTCGAAGCTCCTGAGTGAGATGCGCCTGCTCCCCGCAGCCACACCTGTGATGATTGACTGCGTCTGCAGCCAATCACCGTGCCTGTCGTTACACGGGTGAGTCACTTTTCCCGCCCATTGAACTTGTTCCTTCTTGTCCCGTCATCGAGTTACAAAACCTCCTCTTGACTTTCCTTGATCACCCGGCAGGAATATTCTCAGGAGCAAGAAAATAAAGAGAGTATTGTTGGAAAGAGCTCATGTACTTGATTTTATTATATTTAGTTTGTATAAAACGGAAGTGAGGCATTGTGGCATTTCTGCAGCAGTCAGTGTTCTGACTTTTTTTTTTTTTTTATGACAAACTGGTTTGACAAGATGCATGAGCAGATGCAGATAACCACAGCAGAAAAAAAATCCACAGAGCTGTGTGTCGGAGTCATATTACACTTCCGGTTAAACTACTTACAGTAGTAGAGAAAAACATGAACAATTAATGCATTTGTCTTCTTTTAAAAATGAGTTTGTCATTTAAGGTTATTTAATAGCAAGTAGCTTAAGGACCATGTAGTGTGGGAACTTATAAGGTAACTTAATTGAATACTTCAGACTAAATCGGAATAGTTTAAGTTCGTAGTATGTCAAATGTAAACTTCAAGTATACAGCCTCATTTTTTGTATAGACTTGTAGGACACCTAAAGACTCACTCCAATTATTATTTTTTTAATTTATTGTAAAAGCATTACCAGATTCTTTAATTATGATTATGGGATTGATTGACACTTTTCACGTAACATCACACATCGCCGGTCAGACAGTGTTCAGCTGTCAGTTTTGCCGTTCTAAATCCGAACCCTAGAAGTCACTAGTCACCTTTTTGGCCCTGTTGCCATCACATCTGATGTTACAGTGAAAAGGGTCTATTGTTTTCAAGGACATTGTTTCTGCAGCAGTTCATCATCCTCTGAGTTGTGGGCGAGACTGTTGGTGGGGAGTAAGCCTGCACTCATTTCCCATCATCCTTCTTCCTCTGGCTTACACCACCTCCCAACCTCAACATGACATAACCAAGAAATGGCGAGCAATATCAAAGCCATCCAACTGTTCAGTTTTGAGCCAGATGCCAGTTAAGATGAGGAAAACAAAGACATGAATAGATCTATTTGTCTACAGGGGATGCATCCCAATTGGAGCGGAGTTGAGAGATTTTCTGCCGATTGTAGCTTCTACATCACGGCTACAAGCTTTTTCAAATATCTACTCCTGATTCATAATGATTTGAATAAAGAAATTCTCAGAAAAATACATTTGATTGTAATTGTCTTTATACTGTGTGTCTTCCACCATGAGAAAAATGCTACAAAAACATGTTAATTTCATTGGAATGAGTTGTTAAATACTTGTCAAGCTAGGGGAAGATAATCCAATGTAATGTACTTTAAAAGACCCACGATGGAAATAGTCTTTTTTGAGTTTTTAACATGTTCTTGTAGTATTTTCCTCATAGTAGAGGACCTATATAAAATAGTTTACAATTAAAACTGTATTTCTCAGTATTTCTTAAATGAAATCACCTTGGATCAGAAATCTGAATGCTTGAAAATTCTCAGACTACTGACCCAGCGACTGAAATGGGCGTGCAAGCGTCTCCCCTCCCCCAGCATGCACCCTGGGAAAAAGATTGATAAGAAGATTGTTTTACTTTCAGTAAGCAGTCATACAAAGCTCTGGAGTCAAAACAAATTACAGTGGGAATTTTTACTGACATAAAAAAAGCATTTGATACAGTTGATCATAATTTATTGCTTCACAAACTGGAAAAATATGGATTCAGAGGCTTGGTACTTAAATGGATTAAGAGTTATTTAACAAATAGACAGCAATATGTCCAGTTGGGGGATGTTTGTTCCTCTGAAATGAATATAATTTCTGGTGTTCCGCAAGGGTCAGCCTTAGGCCCAGAATTGTTCATATTGTTTATTAATGACCTATGTTTTGTATCTCAAGCGATGAAGATGGTTTTATTTGCAGATGACACAAATATCTTCTGTTTAGGTGAAAATCTAAATGAACTGTTAAATTTAGCAACCAAAGAAATGAAAAAAATTAAAGCATGGTTTGACTGCAATATTCTAGCATTTAATCTAGATAAAACTAAAATTATCGTATTTGGGAATAACAAAAAGGAATTGATTCAGTTTGAAATTAATGGAGTTAAAGTTGAAGTGGTTCATGAAAATAGGTTCTTGGGCGTTATAATCGATGATAAAATGAGTTGGAAACCACATATTAAACAAATTGAAATAAAGTATTTAGAAGTCTTGCCATTTTAAACAATGTAAAACACTTATTAAACTATAAATCACTTCACATGTTGTACTGTTCATTAATTTTGCCATATTTTAGTTACTGTGCAGAGATCTGGGGCAACAATTACATTACATCAATAAGACCACTTATTGTTCTTCAGAAAAGGGCTATACGAGTTATTATGATCATACTCATCCACTTTTTATTTATTCAAAATTACTCAAATTAAAAGATTTGGTTAATTATTTAACTGCACAAATTAGGTACAAAGCCCAAAATAAAATGCTGCCTAACAACATTCAAAAACTGTTTACGAGTAGAGATGGAGGGTACTCCCTAAGAGGACAATTTAGATTTAAAATAAATATAACTCGTACCAGAAGAAAATAATTTTGCATTTCTTTTTGTGGTGCAAGAATGTGGGACAGTATATCTGACAAAATCAAAAACAGTTCTTCAATAAGGCTATTCAAAATTCAACACAGGTCAAAAATATTTAATGACTATATAATCATAAATAAATGAGGGGCTATTGTGGATGTAAGGTGATTAGTGCATATATGTAAGTGTACATGCATATACGTGTATATGCATTTGTATAAAGTGTACGGGTGTTTACATATATATGGATTCTTTTTCATGTGTGTATGCTGTGTTTCTTTTTTTTTGTGACTTTTTCCTTTGTTGAGACTAAGTGAGTTGATAGGTTTGAGTGGCTTTATCTAAATTAGCTGAGAGGGTGGGATTAAATACGTTTTTTTTTTAACTTCCTCCCACCCCTTTTTGAACACTATATCATGTGTGTACTTGTTCTTTTTGGTTACTCTTTTGTTTCCTGTTTGACTGTTTTAAATAGTGTTCAAAAGAAGCTGAAACTGAAACTGAATACCAGTGTTTCCACAGCTGTGATGTGTGCCACTATATGCAATGTTGGTAAGAAATAAAATTATTATTTGCAGACTCATTTAGGCGACACATTTATACATTTGATTTCTTAAAACAGTCTGCAGTGTGCTGACTTGGGAGGACACAATGGTTGGAGTGGAACTTTAAATTAGGATTCATTAAATTCAATCTTAAAAGAAATAAAGTTTTCAACGGATTCATGTAAATACGGTGAGGAATAACAGGTTTGCTCCACTAACAAATGTCCTGTCTGTCAGTGAAGCTGCTCCTCTAATTGGAAATAAAAGTGTGTTTGAGTGGCAGAGGCCTCCTGAGTACACTTATGGCTCTTTAACAGATGTCACAGTGTCCTGGGACATTATTTTTATAAGGTCCTACAGACAAAATAATTGGAGAATTTGTGTGAAATACTTGTATGAATCTCCTGAAAGCAAATGTATGCACAAAGTTTCACCATGCTGGAAAGCTTTGCACAAAAAGAAGAGCTAGAATCTGACATGTTTCTAAAATAAAAAAAAAGTTTCACAACTTCATGTGTATTACTTCATGATTGTTGAAGTCTGTAGACACGGATGCAAGTCACATTTTACTATTCTTAATCTTATCTGTCATTTTGGTTTCTCTGTGTTGGGTATGTAAGGGTTGAGGGGTTCGAAAGCATTGAATATTTCTTCTGTTGAGGAAGGAAGTGATCAGATAACAGCTGCAGGAGGTCTAGCAGGAGAGCATGACAGTATCTCTTGCTTTTTTATGTTACTTGCACATCCAGACCCCAAAGCTCATATTGGCTTTCCGTTTAATATAACATATGAAATCCGGCAGTTCTTGAAAACAACAACAAGTCAATAGCCAGATTAGAGATGTGTGGATTAAAGCACCTGGCTGTTGTCTGTGTACTCTCAGCTGAATGGCTGCTTCAGCGAGTCTGTAAGAGGTCATTTTGCGGATTATTTCTTTGCTTGACCACTGGCTGATGGAACAGCAGCCCTTTCTCTGCTGTCACGCCTGTGGAGTCTCTTTATTCTGCAGCAGCCAGAGGTCTGTCACTGTCTGAGGAAGCCATCTATCTGAGTGTTTGTCAAGCGCAGAGAGTTGCAGGAGGCAAATGTAAGGAATCTGCAAAGGCACAACACCTCTATGAGTGACACATGGAGGGCTTGAGAGGCTTCACTCTCTTCTTGATACATCTGAAGGGTTTGAATGTAGACTGAATACATCAATCTGGAGTCTATTGCAAACATGCTTAAGTATTTTGAACTCTTATTATAATAATATCATTTTCACAAGTGCTATTTTCCTGAAGAAAATGTTGAATATATCCTGACAATCTATATGTCATAAACATTTACCTTCTCAACTATCGTCTCCTCAGCAGCATGGCTCTGCAGTACCAAAATAGCAGTAAAAAGTGTTTTACCTGAAGATACAAACAATCATCAACAGCAAAATATAAAGTTAGAAGAAGAGAACTATCCTACCAAGGATTACAAAGCTGCTGTTATTCTTTCTCTCTTGCTTTACTTCACCTTCGTAATTTCTGGCCAATGAGTGAAGGGATCTTTAGTCATGTGGTTTGTTTGGTTCAGATTAATCTGGTTGAAGTCAGTCTGAATACAAACCAAACTCAAGGTTCAGGACTGAATCTGGTCCAAATTATGCAGACTGACTTTCCTGTCGAAAAACAACAATGGAATTTGTGTTTTTAGTAGATAATTTATTTCCCTTTTTGTTAATAAAAAACAGAAAAAAGCTGGTTGAGATTTTGGATCAATGGCTGACACTATTGTGATTCAGTGAAAACATGTTTTTTTTTTCTTTCTTTTGTAAACTTTTGAGTTAGAACTTGAAGGGAATTTAGTTTGAGCTGCAGTCTTTGTCAGGGATCAGCAATATGAAAAACATACTAAGATTCACAATTTTGATGCCAAGTTGCAGCTTCACTACAAGCAAGTCTGTTTTATGAGGTCACAGACTCTGATTTTGCACGAATCTTTTATGTTTTATCTTGAGAAATATTTATCTTTATTGTTTTTTTTTTACTTATTACTTTGTTAATAAGCATAAGGAGTGATTTAAAGTGGGTCCCTTTTTTAAAAGAATATTTCCCCTCAATGTTTCTCAAATAGCTGTGTTACTTAGACTTATTTGTGCTTGCAGGACTCCTTCAGACAAAATAACATCTTAATTGATTTGAAAGTTTTTGTATTGAAAACCTTAATGATGATTTGGACACATTTCTACTTCTCTAGTGAGTTTACGCGCAGCTTTGAAGTCTCTGTCATGCGCATGCGACAAAGTTTCTTCTCACTTGTTGTTCACTCGTTTTATGTCTATATTAAAGTTATTCTAAAATCCGAAGCATGAAACCCATGCATGTTTGATTTTCCCAAACATCATAACGTCTTGGTTTGACGTTGGGACAGATGGAGCATCTCTGCTCCGGTGCGTCGCGCAACGTCACTCCTCTCCACAGCTCGGCACCAGAAATGTGGAGCACCGGCGTGGCCATTGCCTCCATTTACGGTGTAATCAGTGTTTTGGGGCTCGTCGGCAACATTACTCTTATCAAGACGTTTTGCTCTTCCAAATCCGCCCGCAATGTGCCGAATCTGTTCATGTCGAGCCTTGCGCTCGGGGATGTGCTGCTGCTGGTGACCTGCGCTCCGGTGGATGCGAGCCGTTACCTGTCAGATGAGTGGCTGTTCGGGAGAGTGGGCTGTAAAGTCATCCCGTTCATTCAGCTCACGTCGGTCGGGGTGTCTGTTTTCACGCTCACGGCCCTCTCTGCAGACAGGTAAGCTTTTGATCTATCACCATATAATTTTTTTTTTTTTTTTTTTTGCTAAAATGTGTGAATGATTGAGCATGAACACGATCCAAATTTGACCAGTCGTTTTTCCCAAAAAATGAAGAAAGGACATGTCTTTTGTTAAACTGCCCAACAAATATATAATGTTTTGGAACAGCGGAGTCCCATTAGTTCCAAATAAAAACAACTTTTGAAGCGACAAAATGAGCAGTTCCTCTTTACAAACATGATAAAACAGTCTTTCATATATAAATGATGAATTAATTGCTAAAAAAAAACAAACAAACAAACTGTGAAATTAGGCAGCAGTGAAATTATATGAGTAAAATGTAATTAACATAACGGCACACATTTAGTAGAAACTGCATACGTTGTTCTGATGTGCTGGTGTTTCTACCCATTTTTGCCACCTCCCTGTGCCCTCCAGCTTGGCACTGACTCCTAGTTAACCTGTCCAGTAAGCCACGCCTGGAGTACAAACCAGCTAATTATAGAGAAAAACAGCACTATTTTAAATTAAATATTTCCTGGACTCTCCTTTGCTTTCAACTATCAGCAGAGATTTGCCTTATAAAATCCATCCTCTCTCTCACTCCCTTAGGTAATCTGACGTAGCTTTTCTAGGAGTTTTTAGACATTTGATTTGTTTTCCCAGTATTGCATTTTTCTCAGTGAGAATTTATTGTTCCTGGAAGTTGCTGGAGCCATGCTTTTAGTTTGGAAGGTCACACCCCAAACTTGTCTCCACATATCCATCTTTTCAAAGCTTTTTTTGAGGATTTTTGCTGTGTTCTTTTGAGTCAGTTATCCCCTTAATGTGCAATTTATTTACATCTTAATTTTTTTGTGTGTATGTGTGTTTTTGCTTTCAATCAGATACTGAATTAAGGTAAGTTTGGAGCAAAGGTGGTTCAATTTACATCAATAGGTAACTTTGCAGCTGGTTATCCATCACATCACCAGTTGTTCTGTTTGAAAAAAATCTCACTCAATTTTTTGGAATTTACGTTTTGGATGTTAAAGGTATCTATGGTATCTGTGTAACTTGTCAACCAGCAAGGGATTGTGGTTTTTTTTTCTTTTTTTGGCTGTCATGAGGAATGTAGCCTGCTGTGACTTGTCTGATGCAGCACATACAGTGCATTACTTCTTTTATGACAAGTGCCTCCTCCTCCTCCTGTGTGACGAGCTTTTGTGGTAGTTAAGAGGAGCTGATTTCAGTTGCTTTTTCAGTCTCAGATAGAGTCCCTTTTTATTTTCTTCATGCACTTTACTACCTGAAGAATTCATGTGCAGATCTTTATTGAGGAACATTTTCTAGAAGTCCTTTAAGGCCATGGCTTTTTCAGCCTGGATGGTCAAGTTAATGCTCACAAATGCAGAGCTGAGCTCAAACCCTCTTGAGTTGTTTTCCTTATGAGAAGCTTCTTATACTTTGCCTTGTGAGGCTTTTATTTTTGTGAATCTTCTGAACATTAGCTACATTGTATAACTCCATTCTCTTTTCATCTATTCTGGCTTTTTGTTTTCTGTAGAGTCTGATATTTCTTATGCAAACATTTCTGATCGATGTTTTGCAGAAGACTCATTCTCGCCTGGTTTTATTGCCACATGATGCCTTAACATTTTCAGCTGTAAAGTCAGGTAGCACCTTCTAGCAAATGAGGACTTTCAATAGAGGAGAGAGATGTGTGACAGGGCTGATTGATTTCCCTAACCTGCAGAAGAAATGGCTTATGAATGTTTCTGTATGATTTCCTTAAGCACAGGAAGCACAAAAATGTTATTTATAAAAAAGAAAATTGTGACCCATAACTTCCTTCAATCAGAGGACAATTGTTCGCACTTTACTTGCCGACCATATAAGCAGCAGGTGCGCCAAATGACTAAAACCAAATCTGTTCCTTTTTCTGACACACGCGCTTTGATTACAATCATTAGGATTTACAATTTTTAAAGTGCTGTTTTTAATGAGCTTTTAAACTGTTTTGCATCATCTTTTGGTGAGTGCTTGTTTGATCATTGAAGTGGTTTAAAGAGAGCCGCTATTGTAGCTGCAAACACTGACATTTGCATCTCCATCCTACATGCAAAGATGTAGCTTAAAGTTTTACTTCAACTATATGCTTTTTTACTTCAACAGTCGTCTTCTAGTTTTGAAATATGATTTGGCAAACGTCAAATACCCGGTGTCATATTTTAAGGAATATGTTCTGCAACACAAGAGCTCATTGAAATTTGAATGTGAGTTGACTGTGCAGAAGTAACCCTATGTTGATATCCCAGCATCCCTATTGTTACACTCTCTTTAGCTTCCAGCTCATCACAACCCCAACCCATTGTTTGAATATAGAGACATCTATAGCAGGGTCACCGATGTTGTGCCCGCGGGCACCAGGTTTCCCTCAAGGACCAGACAAGGTGCCTGCAGGTCTCTGCTAAAAATATCACAACTCACTTGTGAGCTACATCTAAAGTTAAATTTTATTCTGTAACTATTTTCTTTAAATTAGACTTGCATTTACATAGATTTAGAAATTAAAAAGTCTTAAAGTCCCCATACAACTATTTTTTTCATTTCCTTTAAATGTTCCCAGTGGAGTTTAAATTAGGACTGTGAAGTTTTTAACAAAAATTCCACATCCTAAATGTCTTTAAAAGTCATTTTCCCCTGTTGATCTGAAGCATTTGTTTCCAAAAATCCCTCTGTGTGGGCGTGGCTTAAGGTGCTGAACTGTGTAACCCCACCCCGCGAGACACACACTTTGAAAAGTCCATGAAAAAATAAAAATAAAATAAAACATGATCATTTAGTCTGTATTACACCAGCAGCAGCACTAGTAGAGGTTCATAACTGATTTTATGCCAGCACATGCTGATTATTAAATTCACTTGAACAAGAACTTTAATGAAATGCCAGAATACAGAGAGGGTCTAATTGCATGTCAGTTTGTAGATGCTTGCAGTGGTGATGTTTTTAGATGCAGATGAAAGGTTATGTTCTGGAGAATGGTTCCGGTGTCTGGGTAAACCACCCGGTGGATCCTAAGCGGAGTCGCTGGCGCCGAAGCGGCAGAAGCGGCACTCGAGCTGCCGAAGCAGCGCCGCTTTTGCAGCTGCTCGCCGGTCTTCCGTGGTTGGATCAAACGCTGACAGTATATTCGTGACAGCTAATGAGACTTTACTTTCAGCTTCTTTTTAAATATGTGAGGCCAACTTAAAAAAAAAAAAAAAAAAATCCAGTCTTGGACGCAATTAAAATACGAGCGGACAAGGCAACCTGCGTCTTCACTGCATGACGGGGAGCTGACATGATTTTCAATCACAAAATAATGAAAGCTATTATTAGCTTTCATTATTTTCATTATATTATGATGATAATATAATTACTTAATTATATTATCATCTCCGGCCTCTTCAGCTACATCCGGGTTAGCTAGCTACTGTGACGTATGAAAGTTTCAGGAATTCAAACAGTTTTTCTCGGGGACTTTGAGTGACAGCAACTTAAAAAGAGAAATACTCATGTTAAAAACTCAAAAAACATGATTTTCATTGGAGGGGGGCTTTAAAAATATGTTGATGATACATGGACTTCAAGTTTAAGTGACCTCTGACCTACTTCAGTTCAAAGATCATTAATTTAGTTGAAAAATGCTGCAGATTTGGTCATCAGTCCAAAATGTGACAAGATTTGTTTAAAAATGTGTAAGTTGATTTTTCTTTAACGTTCCATAATTGTTTAACATAGTACAACATAGTGAAAATGGGACATTTTTTCCATGGAATGTGGTGATGTAAGTGATTAACTGAAAATGTAACAATTACTGTGATTAATAAAGTGCTGAATATTAAAATCTGTTTCTTAGCTTGTTGTCATTGTTGATTATTATGGTGAGAAATCAGTGTCATTACATAGAGGAGTATCATTATTCATGTAAAACTAACTACAACTAAGCAAATTTTGTTATTTCAAACTGGAAGCCCATGACTTAGCTCTCAGTTTCAAGAAGGTTGGTGACCCCCTGATCTATAGCCTCTATATTCAGTCAATGCCCCAACCCAATATTAGTCCAACAAACAAAACATACTGGAGCTATTCAGCTGTTGTTTTGAGCCAGTTGGGAGCTTAGAAAAGAAAAATGAAGACATTAATCTGTCTGCAAGCGGTGGACTTGCAATTGGAGCGGAGACAGACTTTAGCCTGCTCAAGGCAGTTACGGCTTTTTTCAAACCGTGTGTTTTTATCTTGTCCTGATCCAACACTGCTTGAATGAAGAAATACTCGGAAAAATAGTTTTAATCTTAAATTCTTTTATAGATGTCCTCCATCGCGAGCAAAATGCTGCAAGAATGTGTAAAAACACCAAAAACATAATTTTTACTGAAGCATATCTTTAAATTCTGCCTTTGGTGATGGGACTATCCTACCACACTCATGGTCAGAAGGTGGAGAAAAACCCTTGCAGGGGTGCAGCAAAAGACAAAAACAACATATTTAAATATATAAATAACCATGAGAAAAAACTAATTAGAGTGTAAGTTGTATTCTGCATTGCAGATTTTTTATTTTATTTTATTTATTTATTATGGTTGTCCTTATTGACTTTTAGCTGTTGTGGTGTCTCCATGGCTTGAGTGGTGTTGCCAAGATACTGTTGCCGTCTTGTGGTTTAATGGGAAGTCTATTTTTGGACCCATTTGTGTTATTTTTCATTATTGATTTTTTTTTTCATCTGTACAATCAACAAATTGCCTGAATTTCCATCAGTGGCATTTATTAGTGCTTTTGTCACTTGAAGTTCTATCTCGGCAGACTTTGGCAATATCGGTCCAACTGGAGTTACGAGTTACATGGACTACATAAAGCTTAGAGAGTTATTTATTTTCCAGTTTTCTTTCCATTTTGGCTTTTAGACACTAGTAGACTGATGGAAGCGGCAGCAAGACAGAGTTTATGAGTGTAAATGAGAAGGACTTGAGTTGAACGGTTGGTAGAGATTTTTGGAATTGAGACTGTGGGGAAGAAGAAGTGAAGAGGCGTGTCCGAGCCGGTTGGAACAGGTGGAGGAAGGTTTCAGGTGTGACGTGGGATGAAAGAGTGTCAGCAAGATTGAAAGTAAAAGCATTGAGGGTGAGAGCAACCATGTTGTTGGTTTCGGCCAGGGGTCTGCAACCTGAGGCTCCAAAGCCACTTCTGCCTCTTTTACCCCTCCATTGTGGCTCTCTGAATAAAAAAATACAAAGTTCATCATTTAAAAAAGTAACTGCTAATGAAAAATTTTGTAAAGGGTAAAGTAACTCAAACTTATTTCAACTTTTCACTAACAGTTAAATGAGAGTATGTTTGAAAAGTCAAACTAGGACATTTTGACAGGATTTGTGCGCCATGTACTTCAGAAAATTAATCGGAGGTCATAAAGCACAGCCAAGGTCACTTAATTAGCTCTGATTTAATTTTGGTTTGTTAGATGTACAAATTTCTAGCCAAAATGCACCACAAATGCTATGTATCTATTATCTATATAATGACATGATCCTTTCTGACACTGTATTTTATTTTGAAAGGAAGTCATATTTTGAAATCTCTTTATTTTAGGTTTTATTTATGACAAAAAAACATTATTGTTTATATATATCATAACAGTATCAATAACATATATAGAATAGGTGTCCTATTTTTCTAAAGAGTGAAGTAAGACTTGTGGCTCTTACTAATTAGATGGTCGGTGAGAAATTGACCCACATGACTCAAGTGTTAAAAAGTTGCAGACCCTGGTTTAGAGGCTCTGAGAAAGGCAGGAGGCAGAGTTGGGGTTAGCAGGGATGAAGATGTTGAGGTTCTCTTTGGGAGTGATGATGAAGATGGAAATGATCAGGAATGAATACATCAGAAGAACAGTTCATGTTAGATGTTCTGGAGATAAATTTAGGAAAGCAACTTAAGATGGTTTGTATGGATAGAGAAGAGGGACAGTGATTGTGTTAGTAGAAAGGATGCTGAGGTTAGAGCTACCAAAGGTTAATGGAAGTAGTGAAGGAGGACATGGGAACAGCTGGTGTGAGTGAGGAGGATGCAGAGCTGGATGGAGGCGGATGATTCGCTGTGGCAAGCCCTGAAAGGAGCAGTCAAAAGACAAAGACGAAGAGTCAGGCACAGACAGACAGATAAACTGGAAGACTGAAAACAGTTTTCAAATGTTTTTTTTTCTTCTTAGGACTTCAGCTTTACAAGGAAAACAAAGCATTTTGCTTTTTTTCCCCCTTCTGCCTTCAGGCATGTTTTACAGCTTTTCTGGAAGAATAAAGGATAGCCCAACAAGAAGAGGCACTCAGTCTCTGAAGCGTGATCTCGGTCATTTCTTGGATCAAAAAGGGAAATCATTTTTTTGACAGTGGGTGCCTAAAGTGCCTTTGTATATTTTGTTTATCCCCAGGAGTTGTTACATTGCAGATGAGTGACATGTTGTCCTGAGGGTCCAGTGGCTGCAGACATTGTAATTTAATTGAGATAAAGATGAAATTAATGAGTGTGTGGCTGCTGTAAAATTAGTTGGCAATTTGAATTTGACATCGTTTTGATTATGGTGTCTTCTCCACACACTGCGATGAACTCTTTTGTTATAAAATAAGTTGTTATGTTTTAAATCAGGGGTCTGCAACCTTTAACAGTAAAAGAGCCATTTGGGTTTGTTTTCTACTGATCAAAACCTAGTAGGAGCCGTAACGTCTTATTTTGATACTGCTGTGCATTTATTACAAAAGATATATATTTATTTAAGAATAGATATAAATTATGTTTCTTTTCTGGCAAAAGGAATAAAAATTATAATCCAACAAAAATAGAAATATAAAGAAAAAATAGCCTTTCCTTAAAATGTGCTTTCAAAATAAAATGCACCTAGTGCAAAACCGGATCATAACTGTGTGGAAATAAAACACAAACAAGACCTATTCAAGTCATCAGGAATGTAAAAATCTTGACTTATCTTCGAGGTGCACATCAGTCAGAAATGTATAAACTTGTCTAATCTAAATAATACTATAGTTTTATCTTTCTTTATCCAGAGAGCTACTATGGAGAGGTAAAAGAGCCACAAGTAGCTCCGGATCCACAGATTACAGACCTTTGTTTTAGACAGATTAATAAACCCCATTCATGCAACTACAAGAATTCAATTTTAACATTTTGCTTTAGAAAATCCAGATTTGTTCTTGTACGCGACCTGCATGTAAAATATTGGGGAAAAAAATTAATGGAATAAAAAAATTATGAACAAATTAATATATGTAGCTGCTGCCTATCAGTTTTAACCCAAGATCCTGGTAGCTGGGTTCTGTCAGCTAAAACATCATCCGTGAGGACAGATCATTCTCGCCCTCATGGGATCTTTCCCCTAGAATTACAGTATTGCAGAACTGAAAGGAGCATAGCCCTAAGTGATCAAAGCGTGCAATGCATAAAAACTGATCTATTAGGTCTCACAAGCAGGACTACGAGGCCAAATATCAGTCTCATCGTGCAGCCATAAGGTTTTATTCACCCACAAGGGGCTGCAAGAGCACCTCAGTCAATCTTCGGTCTTACTCTTGAGAAAACTATCATGGCTGGTCAAGTGGACGTTGTTAGTGCAGCACAAAAGTGGGGTTTGAGTGGGAGATACGATGCTGAACAGAAGAAAACAGAGTAGTCTGACACATTGTCACACATACCATATGTCACTGCAGCAGAAAAACAGCCAGTAAAAAACAACTCCGGCTGTGTTTATTTTTTATTTCTTTTTAAGAAGGAACTGCTAAATAAGCACCACTCTGCAAAGCCTGGGTATATTATGCTCACTTTACTATTAGTTCATGCTGCCGGCTAATTTTAACTGCAGCACTGACACGGAACAGGTGAAGATATTTGATTTTTTGAGGATCACTCTTTGGTGTCGGAGAGGAATGCTGGTCCTGAAAAGTGGTTTAGCCTGAAACTCATGTTGCAATGAGGTGACAAGAACACACATGCATATCTTCACACCACTATTCAGCTGAATGAGCCAACTATGTTTGTATGTCTCTTTTTACGTCTGTCCATTACAGGTACAGGGCCATAGTGAAACCCTTGGACATCCAAACTTCTGTCACCACTACCAGCATCGTCCTGCGAGCCGCATCCATTTGGGTCTTCTCTTTGATCCTGGCCATTCCTGAGGCTGTGTATTCCGACCTGCACACCTTTAACATCACCTCTACAAATGAGAGCTTTGTCACCTGCGCTCCCTACCCCCATGCTGGAAAACTCCACCCTCAAATACACTCCATGGCCTCCTTTCTCATTTTCTATGTCATCCCCCTGCTGGTGATATCCATGTACTACACCGTCATTGCCCAAAGCCTTATAAGGAGCGCCTCTACTCTTCCTGTGGAGGGAAATGTGCACATGAGACGTCAGGTTAGCGCATTTGCATGAGACGGTTGTTTTTGTGCAGTGCAAAATACATCCGGAAATGACTTTAGGTGAAATTCTAACACCTCTAACAGGTGATACATAAATTGGCCTCCTTTTACACATGATTCAAAAAAATATCATTTTGAGCTTAAGGTAAGGGGAAGCGTCTGCCTGCAAGTGAAATTTACAAATTCAGTTAGAAAAATTCTAAAATCTCATATCAAAATGTGTGAGCATGGCCATGCCCCCCGGGCAGGCCCAATCTCATCTGAGGGTTGGGCCTGTGAGTCATTACAACCACATAAGGCCCTTTCCTGTGTTTTCAAATGTCAGTTCTGAGGCCAGATATATAAAGTTAAGATAATTTACTGTACTAGAGAACTGGACTGAGTGGTCTTCCCAAACAGGAAGTACCTGCTGGCTACAAGAAGCCAAAGTCCCATAAACTATTACAGAGAAATAAACAGCTATTGTTTTTGTCAGAGTAACTGTTCTTGCCTTGCTTCCCTTTTTTAACCTGTCCCTGCTAAACCACATTTTTTTTCACTATATTTTTTCTTCTTTGCAAGTTATGCAAAACCAGAAATTGACCAATCAGAAGCCTCACTAAAAGTGTGTTGTGCCTGCCGGCCTCCATGTCGAACGGTCAAGATGTTTTGGCAGTTTCACCTGAGCTCGCTTTCAGTGGAAGGGGTGTGGACTTCCAACAAGCTCACTCCTGATTGGTGAGAATGGTTGCCATAGAAACACCGGCTCAGATTGAGTCAGACCGATCACTGCTTAATAACAGTTCCAACATCCATATTCCAGAAAAAATGGCAACCGAATTAGGTGCATTTCGTTGGAGTAAACCAGTAGACCATCGGCCTTTCCAGTTATCTTATACAGTCAATTGCATCTGCCGCAAACTGGAGCTGAATCATGGAATGCATGCTGGGTTTTCACAGAGATGCAACCAAAAAATAAAAATATGGAATGCTCTAAAAAATGTGGAAATATGTGCAGATGAAAGATGTCAACTTAAAGCTGACTTGTTTTGTTGCAAACATTTATACTGCCTTAGTTTGTCACTGACTTCCGAGTTCTTTCCAATATTTGATCAAATCTTGGCATTTATCCTTTTGATCACACACAGTCATTTATTACTTTGTCTATTCTGGATTACTACTATTTCATCTGCAGCTTTTATCATTTTATGGAGGAAATACCACATTCAATGTTATTTCTTCTCTCCCCCACAGATTGAATCAAGGAAGCGTCTGGCTAAGACAGTCCTGGTGTTTGTTGGTCTCTTTGCCATTTGTTGGCTTCCCAGTCACATCATCTACTTGTATCGCTCCTATCATTATTCACAGGTAACAACAGGAAAAAACTTGTCTGTATTGTGTGTTTGAGTAAATGCAACTGACAGTAATTGTTACCTCACGCTTGACTTGATCATTAACAGTGACAAAAATAGTCATGGCTCCTAATGAATACTAGTTGAACAGATTGACATTTAAAACGGATGCCTTCCCTCGTTACCTCTTCTCTCGTTGTCAGGTGGACACCTCCATGGTTCATTTCGTATGCAGCGTCGGGGCTCGGATTCTGGCTTTCACCAACTCCTGCATCAACCCGTTTGCCCTTTACCTGCTCAGCGAGACCTTCAAGAGGCAGTTTAACCAGCAGCTGTGCTGCTGCTGTCATTTGATCCTCAAACGCTCCCCGCGCAGCCCGACACATTTTAACATACGCGTGACCTCCATCCACAGCACACATCACTCCATAGCCAGCCTGACAACAGTTAATGGCAGACAGATCTACCAAGAAGACAGCGTGTAGAGTCTGTTCATGAGGAGCAGCAGGAACTGCACACAATTCTGTTGAATATTGTCCAAAAAAAAAAACCAGCAAAGGAATATTGACATGATGATGGTGTTGTTTATTTATGAAGTGATTGTTAAAGTGTGTAAAGATTTTCAGTAATGACTGCTTTATCGTTGGCTTTAAAAAAAATTGATGCTGCTTTTTTTTTTTTTACCTATGACTTTATTGACTCAAATACTTGTTGTTGGTGCGCGATATTGACTGGTTTGTGGTTCAAAACGGTTGAGTTTAGTTTTCATGCTTTTAGATAAAAACAACACGGAAAATTTGCTCTAGTTTTCAGTGTGTTCTTCATAGTGTTTTTCAAAGTATTTCAACTTTTCTCAGTGTGGCTTATTGTTTGTTATACTTTATTGGTTGTAGCTGGATTAAAAGTGATGGAATATGTGTTGAGGTTGAAAAAAAATCTAGACATGCTTTTAAATGTTTGCAAAATGCACTTTCAAGTCATGTGACATGCTTAATGTGAAACAGAAAAACAGCCTTTCTTCTTGTCTGCCTGTCAACCCTCTTTAGAGATCTTCAAAATGAATCATCTGCATCCATCTAAAACCCTCTCCTCTGGATCCTCCTTTAGTCGCATCAACTGCTCTCATGTCCTCCTTGATGACATCCATCCATCCGTCTCTTTTTCTTTTCAACCACAGCGTCCTTCCACCACACGATCACTGTACCTCCTCTCAGTATGTCCAAACACACAAACCAAGAAAAACTCCATTAATGTTATCAGCAGTTTGCAGGGTAATATTGCCAAAAAAAAAAAAAAAACCCAACAACAACAGAGTTATTGTATGTCTGAAGGTTTTATGTACTCATCTTTCTGCTGTACTTCCTGTTATAGAACAATATGGACTTCTACACAAATAAATACATAAACTTGAGTACCTGAAGGAAGTCCAGCAGAAAAATTGATATATATTGGAGTCTCAAAATGTCCTGAACACCCCAGTTTAGATAAGATAAAAATTATATTTGATGATATAAAAGTATAATGCTGTAATAAACAATAAATTGGCATTCCTGTTTTACTCAATGGCTGCTAAAAAAGTTGGTGAACATAGTTTTTGTCTTTCTTCCTATAAAACCCATTTCAAGACTATCTTGGATATTTTTGCTTTTCACAGTTGAAGTTGACATTTTTTTCATGACTGAATTATGTATGTTTTTGCTGTAGATCTTCCCAATGATGAGTGTTGAGATGATTAATTTTGTGTGTTGCTGTGTTAAGCATTGACGTGTTACAGACATCGTCAGCTGTTGTTCCACCTGTGGTGTATTTTCAGAGATGTATTTATGGACTTGTGGTTTACAAAAGTGGTGAAATCACAAAGCTTTCTTTTATTCCAAGTCTTTAAACTCTCTCTGTTGCCTAAGACTCTGTTCTCTCTTTAAGCCTAAGATTAAAACAAAAAAAATAAACGGAAAATGTTGTCTTCACTCATGCTGTCCCTTTTTGAAGCAAGACGCTGCAGTTTTACAGACACCATCGGCAACATCAGGAGATGTTTGTCTGCATGGCAAGTTTCTTCTACCTTCTTGCAGACCTAAATCATTTTTTGCCGTGGGGCATCTCTTTATTTGAGTCCCGACAGTTGGTAAAATGCAGCTCAGCGTGATACAGTGATTAAAATAGCGGTTCAGAGGAAATGCAAACAGTTTCACTCAGGAGCTCCTGTAACATTTTTAGGTCCCACAGCTCCTGCTCTTATTTTTTATTTTGTTTCTGCCTCAGTCTTATCCCCTCCTGCCAGCCCTCATGCAGGCTCTACATCTTTGCGTGTCCTTTTGAAGACTGCTTTTAGGTTTAAGAGTACCTGATGGAAAGGGAATACTGGGAGTGAAGCTGTTAGCAAAGTTCAACACAGTTTAATCATTTTCTAACCAAGAATCAAATTGACCAAGCACTTAAAGTCTTACTTTTGACTTTCTTTTTTAGATAATTTCTTTGTTGTAAAGGATTATTGGTACTAAATGCCACTCACTGTTCAATGTCAGGAAAAAAAGTCATGTAAAAACTATCATCTGTTCAGGTGAATTCTATGAAGTGACTATTAAAGAGCTATAATTATCAGCTCGACTGCTGTTGATTATACTTCTATTTCCACTAAAAAAATAGCTTATTTCCAGACAGTATTTTCACATTAGCTGATCATTGTTGGAAACTATAAATATTAAACTTTATTTAGCTTTTAACTGCCGTCCAAATCCAAAAATTAGTTATTTTCTCATGTTTGTGCTCAACTCATTCAGAAGACTTTTTGCAACTTTTTAAGCACTAAGGTTGGCATTTATTGCACAATTTCCTTTAAATATGTTGATGATTATAAAAATTATTAAATTCCAACTGACTCTGAATGAGACAAACATATATATATATATATATATACATATATATAAAATCTATAAATCAATCAATCCATCTATCTATTAGCTTCACTTTAATATTCTGTTTGAATTAAAATAATATAGAATATTAAAATAAAAAGCATAGAATAGTATAGCACATAAAATAGTGAGGAATATAAAAATAAACAACATAATTCTTTGTCACCAAAAGGTGTCTTCAGAGTTGCAGCATATATTAACAACAGTGATGTTCAGATAAAACATCTCTCCCAATTATATCCATGTTTATGCCGGTCATGAAGGTCGCCCTTCAGAGAGGGAATAACAGATTTTTTATGCAGTGGTGAACAAGATGACAATCATCCACGTAAAGACAATGTTTCAGAGCCAGACAAAAATATATTTTTAGTTCACTGGGGAGAATGGAGCAGAAATACTCGTCATTAGCTTGCTAATTGTCTTACAGCAACAGTGTGGTATTTAGAGGACTTGACACTGGAGCACATTTGTCTATTTAAATATGGCTAACTGCATCTGCGTTTAGGGAATGAAAATAGCAAGCTTACAAAGATGGAAATAAAAAATGTAGAAATTTTATCCTACCGTTTTACTCATCCATCCATACATTTAGTTCAGCCTGTCACTTATGCCTGCACTCTCTGCTCTGTTTTATTTGCCCTCTTTATGAGATCAACAGAAAGGGCTCTGGGTGGTGTGGATGATCTTCCTGCATAAAAGTCAATGATCGGCCTGCACTTTCTGTAGATTTTTATCAGTTTACATTTGTAACTCTTCTTTTAGATAGAAATAGGGCAAGTTTAAAATTTAAGAAAAAACAACCGACTTCGCCTTCTGGGTCATCTCCTAAAGAGCTGATCTGGCAAAAAAGGATTACTGGACGAGATTTTCAAAGCCAAATGTCACTCCTGTCACAGTCTGATGACAAAAATCAGGAATAACATATTAAGCAAACAAGCTTATTTATAAAGCACAATTCATGGGAATTCTGCTGTACAAATATAATAAAAACAGTCCAACAATGACGAGCCTGAAGTGCAAATCACTCAATGGACATAACATATTAAGCAAACAAGCTTATTTATAAAGCACAATTCATACCCAAGGGAATTCAAAATGCTGTACAAAAATATATAAAATCACACAAGGAAATACAAACACATTGACAAAACATAAGTAAAATATGTTTAAAATATATTTAAAATTTAGAAATTGAAAAATTAGTAAACCTGTACACATATAATTCTTTTATTTTTTAAACGTATTGCTAAATAAATGAGTTTTCACCTTATATTAGAACATTTTTAGATTTCTGGCCTGTCTCACATTTTCAGGAAGGTTGTTCCAAACTTTCGACAAAAAATACTGAAAAGCTGCTTCACTAGATTTAGTTTTGATTTTTGGAACCTGAAGAAGACCTCTGCCTGAGGTACGCAGACTTCGAAATGGGTTAAAGGGAACTACACTGCTCACAAAAATTAAAGGAGCACTTTAAAGAAACTCATTAGATACATCAGATCTCAATATGAAGTTGGATATCTATACAAATAACAACAGGGCACTGTCTTAGGAACAAAAGGATGCCAAGTCTTTAAATTGAAATAAAAGTTTTCAGCCTACAGAGGCTCAATTGTGTAGACACCATACAATCAGAGTGAAATGAAGATGTGGCAGGCTAGTCCATTTTCTCCAAAACTTAATTTCTGCAACTCAAAATGCTTTTCAGTATCTTGTGTGACCCCCACGAGCTTGTATGCATGCTTGACAACGTCGCGGCATGCTCCTAATGAGACGACGAATGGTGTCTTATGGCATTTCCTCCCAGATCTGTGTGAGGGCATCCCTGGGCTGTTGTACAGTCTGAGGAGCAACCTGGCGGCGCCTAATGGACCGAAACATAATGTCCCAGAGATGTTCTATTGGGTTTAAGTCAGGGGCTGGTGAAGGCCATTCAATTGTTTCAATTCCTTCATCCTCCAGGTACTGCCTGCAGACTCTTGCCACGTGAGGCCGGGCATTGTCGTGTATTAGGAGAAACCAGGACCTACTGCACCAGCGTAGGGTCTGACAATGGGTTCAAGGATTTCATCTGGATACCTTATGGCAGTCAGAGCACCATTTCCTAGGCAGTAGAGGTCTGTGCGTCCCTCCATGGATATGCCTCCCCAGACCATCACTGATCCACCACCAAACCTGTCATGTTGAACCACGTTGCCGGCAGCAGAACGTTCTCATTGTCTTCTCCAGACTCTTTCACGTCTATCGCAGGTGCTCAGGGTGAACCTGCTCTAGTCTGTGAAAAGTACAGGGCGCCAGTGGTGGACTTGCCAATTCTGGTGTTCTTGAGCAAATGCCAGTGGAGCTCCACGGTACTGGCAGTGAGCACAGGCCACTACAGGACGTGGGGCCCTCAGGCCACCTTCATGAAGTCTGTTCCTGATTGTTTGGGTAGAGACATTCACACCAGTGGCCCTCTGGAGGTCATTCTGTAGGGCACGAGCAGTGCTCAGCCTGTTCCTCCTTGCACAAAGGCAGAAAAGTGCAGAATTACACAAGCCAAAATCAGCACGAGTGGAAAACCAGCCAAAAAAGAGGGAGAAACTTGAAATGACCTCCACATGTAACACCAGTCCCGTGTCAGGATGTTGATAAGGAGACCCCTGGAACAACTGCTTCAATAGAAAAGTTTATTTAGGCTCAAGTAGGAATCAGGATGGAGAAGTGCTTCAGGAAAAAATCAATGGTCCATAAGTGGAGAAACAGTCTTTTCTCAGAAGGAGGAGGAATCTTGATAGTAGAGGAAGGCGTGAGGTAAACTGGAAGCAACCTTGAACAGGCAGGTCAGAAACTGAGACAGGCTGGAAACTCACTGACTCAGCAACAGAGCAGAGGCGATAGACGATCCAACATCCACTGCAGGTCTGCAGCTCCTTAAGAAGACAGGTGCTCAGGTGGAGTCAATTGACTGATTAGCTCAGCTGATAGGAGTTGACAGGGTGGAGGGATCCAGAACCATGACATCCTGTTTGGAGGACTTTCTAATTGTTACCACTGAAGTGCACCTGTTGTTAATTCCATGAACACCAACACAGCTGAAATTGATTAACGAGGCCCTCAGCTGCTTAACCAACAAGAAAATTATAAGTCAGGTTTACTTCAATTCATGCCAGGCCCAATAAAAAAGTATTCCTTTAATTTTTGTGAGCAGTATAGCATGTCAGTGATGTACTTGGGTGCCAGGCCATGGAAAGTCTTAACAAGCAGAACTGTTTTAAACTTGATCTCTGAGCAACAGAAAGCCAGTGAGGAGACCTCAGAACTGGACTAATGTGGTCATATTTCCTGGTTTTTGAAAGGACTTGAGCTACAGCATTTTGAATAATATGACAGATGACGCTTGTCCTTTGATTTTGAGGACCAAAGACAATTATTTCGGTTTTATCTGAGTTTAGATGAAGGAAATTATTTAGCATCCACACATTCATTTGTTCAATCCAGTGGTACAGTGAATTTATTGGACCTTGTTCACCTGCTGACAAGCATGTTAAAGATCATAACAGTAATGAAAAAGTAAAGCAAACATGAACAAAAACAACAATATTTCATATAAAAATTAAAGCAAAATTCCAAAATATTAAGCAAAATAAAAACAAAACAGAAGAAATTTCCAAAAAATTAAAATTAAAATTAAAAAAATTAAACAAAAGAAGAAGCCAGAAAAGGCAAGTAGGCCTTCTAGGGAAGATCACTGATTGGGTGATGACAACTGTCCGTCATTTCAACTGAAAATTATTTGACATGAAGTGATTCTGGATTTGCTCCACACTAATCATGAAAGTTTTAAAAGTATGTGAACATTGAAGACACATTTCATAAAACTCCAATGTCAAAAATCAGACATCATCATCTATCATAGTACCTGCCTTTTCTGGTTTCTGAAATGTTCAATTTTGATTTCTAAAATGTTAAGTTGTTGGTTTTTTTGTTTGTGATGTGATATTTTGAATTTGCTTTTTTTGCTGTGATTTGCACTTCAAGACCAAAGTAAATACCTGCCCAGGGAACGTTAATTGATCAATTTTTTTGCAAATCTTCTTGAGAACTCTGATTTCTTAGAGATTAATAGACGTCTCTATTGATGTAGACCAGGGGTCTGCAACCTGCGGCTCCAGAGCCACATGCAGCTCTTTTATCTCTTTATGGTGGCTCTCTGGATGAAGAAAAATAAAATCATAGTAATAAGTAAGTGTTATTTAATTAACACTTATTGAATTTAGATTAGTTAAATTTATAAATTTATGGCCGAGGTGCACATGGATACTAAACTATGTAGGTTTTTTTTTTTTTACATCCCTGTTTACCTGAAGATGTTTTGTTAGCTCAACTCTACCTCCAGAATGCACAGATTTTATATACAAAGCAAAACTTTGGCAAAAAGTTTGATCTTTTAAGTTAAAAGCACATATTATATAATACTGCACCACGTTGGTTAATAGCTGTCCAGAGCTGAACTGAGATGTTCTTGTTTGGCAGAGAGCATCTTTCATTTGTAAAATAAGTCATTTGAGCTTCTTTCAAATGTATTTTTTTAATCCCACGCTAGTTTATTTTTATATTTTTGCTTTTGTTCGTGCAAGAAAATTGACATAATTCACATTTATTATGTAAAAAAGAAGGTGATGAATGCAAATCCAAATTTCTTAAAATTGCACTTTTACTGATAAAGGTTACCGACTCCTGGTGCAGACGGAGGTCCAGAGTCTGGCTGGAGCGCTTCAGAACCTTGAAAGGCTTTTTGCATAGCAACTCTTTTGTTGCCTGGGTGATTTGTCTGGGATCACTGTCATGCTGGGAGATCCAGCCATGTTTCGTCCTCACTGCTCTCACTAATGGAAGAAGCTTTTTGTCTCAAATCTAAAATTTTCTCAAAAACAGTCACAAAATTAAAAGAGGCAAGTTTCCCTTTATGTTGTTTGGTTCCAGGGTGCTGCTGTGTATACGTTCATCACTTTGACAGCCTTATTGTTGATCAAATGGACACATCTTATTTGACAAAACTAAGAAAATGTACATTTTGCATTGTAGTTGTTGCCTTTATGCCGAAAATAATATTCTGCTGCACTCAGACAGCGGTGGCTTCTATTTTCAAGAAAAATAAAAGTTTGCAAGCTTCATATATGGAAGTCATATTCCCCTCACTCACCTTATGCCCTCAAGTGTTGTCGTCACAGAAAGCATTAAAAACATCAGAGGAACCGACAGGGGCAGTCAATTACCTGCCGTCAGGAGCTGGAAATGACTGGAAGTGACAACCTGCGAATGAACAGGTGTAAAGAGGAAGAAAGAAATCCAGGTCACTTTTCTCAGTTTTGACAAACTAAAGAAAAAGGAACAGATAAGGAAAAATGAGACAGAACTCAATTTTTTTTTTCCAGAAAAGTACCTAAAAAGAATCCGCACATAAAAAATGTGCATTTATCTGTCAGTCACTGAACATTTAAATCCTCGTGTCCTGAGAGAGAACTGAAGAACGGAGGCTCACTCAGGGATCAAAAGTGCCTTGCTTACTTATTTATGTATTTGTTTGCTGCTCTCTGCAAACATTTCTTTCACTGGAACAACATTATAGAAGAAATTGTCTAAATATTTCACACGAAAAACTCAGAATAGCTTCCAAAAGCATCAAATAAGTAGGTTGTGTAATTTTTTTTTTCCTTTCTTCATTATAAACAAATTCCTACAACCTGTAGACATTTTAAGATTAATGTAACATTTATCACATCACATGTTCCCATTCTCAAATTGTATTGACAATTTCTGTGCCTTGAGAAAGGATTACAAAAGAGTAATGGTAACTACTACAAGTACAAAAAGGATGAGAAGGTCAGCAATCAAGCAGGTGTTGCGCCTCTTTACTCAGAAGAGCATTGATCCATTTCGGCTGTTGCCTTTGCTGCACCTCAGCCTAAAAAAGTGAGTTTCAGAAATGTCAATAGCGAGCAGACGAATGAGGAACATGTTTCTTTGTTAAATAAACACCAGTCGGCTTTAAAGCTTACAAATCACCCAACTGATTTAGTGAGCCACATGTTATTTTGGGGGGAAAACTATTATTTTACAAGATTTTGTTTTTTTAATATGAAATATTTAAGTTAAGTTTTAAAATTTAGGAAGATTATATTTAAACTTTATTAGTAAAACAAATGAATACAATTTTAATTCTCTGTTTATTAATATTAGCTGTATGTATACAATTATTCCTAGTTTGGATACTAAATGACATTTAATGAGGATTTTAACTGCATCAAAGAGACAAATATATAAATGCTTGATTGTAAAGACCCATAAAACATAATTTATTAACGCTCAGCCAAAGGGAAGAGCTGATGGGAGTGAAGTTAACACAGGAGGGGGAGACAAAACTCTTTCTAGTCTTAAGCTCCGGCTCACACTTTCTGAGCCTGTAATCATGCATGACGCTGTTCCAAAATGCAAAGTAAAGCTGTCACGATGCACAAACTCCAAGGAGGGCTTTTTGAGCCATTACACTTACCTCAAAAGACATGATGAGATTCAGAGTCTGTAATATTTTTGACCTTTTCATGATGACACAAAATCAATTCTGAGTCTAATGAAATGAGGAAGTAAAAACAGCGCACTACTTTCTTTGCCCTTTATTGACTGTGGAATGAAAACGGAAAAATCATCCTGGGAATCAATACATTCATTCATTCATTTAGCAGCAGCAGCAAAAAATGAGCATTCTGACAAATAATGAAAACTGACTCTTTTTCGGCTCACTTTAAACAGAACGATGGGACATGATGATTGAATACTGAGAGAGAATCATTATTGAAGCAAATCTTGTCTTAACATTAAAGCTGTTTGTGCCCCGAGCTTTTTATTGTTTTTTGTTGGTCTTTTAATATTTCCTATATTTCTTTTTTAAAGGAAAATTAACTAACTATGAATTAGAGCATTTGATAATTCCCTAAAATGATTAAGGCGAGCAATCATTCACCTATAAAATGTGATCAAAACAATAACCTTATAATGTAAACTATTAATTCAGTGCACAAGAACACAATCATTCTTTTCACATTTGAATTGAAATAAGCATGTTAAAAAAATTTACTTAACATGGTCACTGAGTTAATATAATTAGTTAGAGTGATTTGCATAAATAGGGCCTTAAATAAATAACGTTGCTTTTCGCGCTGCCCTTTCTGTGGGCAGTTTGTCCTCGCTTTGCCTTAGGGAACCTCTACTTGGGCAGTCTGCATCTGTGAAGAGACAAGAGATAATTCAGAAATGAAGGGATTTATAGATTTAACACTTTAGAGCTCATTGGCTGACAGTCCTGCTAGCCTTCACTCTGAAACGTTGCAGGGCGAGAAGATTATGGGTTTATGAATAGTTGGTTTGATTGCATGTTCACTCATTAGCAAGTTTGTAGTGCAGATTTATTAGCAATTTTCTTTTTATTATCTTGTATGTTTTAATTTTTTTCAAAAACAGGAAAAAAACATTTTGGTTTTTCCTCTTAATAGATGAAGAAATCTACATGTTTTCATATTAACTCTTTAACACCTGAAGTGTCGCTGGTGACGCTTAAACACAAAATCTTTAACGTAACATCTTAAAGAACATAAACACTCCGGTGTTACAGGGTTAAACCAATGCTAATCTACAATTCTTGAGTTCATATGGATCGATGATAAAATAAGAGATTATCCCAGTTTGGATTAACTGACCTGCATGAGGACTTATCAAAACGTTGATGCCTGCTGGCACAGATGGAGGAGTTCAGCTGACAGTGATAGATTTGTCTGGGCTGGAGGATGGGCTTTGGTCTGGGAAGACACCCGCAGTGTTCCACGTCTATTTCACAATCAGGCATCCATGAGCTGAGGGCAGGCTCTAAAACAGACATGAGAAGACTTATCGTTTTACCATTAAGGTATCAAGGTATCAAAATATAAAAAATATATATATCTTTACAGATGCTCATTACATTTTTTGGCAAAAAAAAAAATAGTCAGAAACGGCTACAAAGGTTGGATTGAAAACAAAACTAAATTCTGAGACTCTAGTTTATATTATATAAGAAAAATGTTCATTGGAAATTAACAGCATTTTGTCTTTAAAAATATCTCAAAACTCACAGACATACAGTAACATTTTTAAATAGATTTAGACATTAAGCAGCAGCCATGTTCTACAAAATAATATAACTCCTGAAGTAATCAATTTACTGTTTTCATGGAAGTTTTTTTTTGTCTTTTAGCCAGAATTCAAAGTATTTCACAGTTTTCATTATTAAATTGTAAAATGTGTTTTCAGATTAAAAGCCTGAATTGCATATTGAATTGTCAATTGAAAAAAACATTTTCAAATTGCAAAATCAAATTGCAAATTAAATTGTCAATTGAGAATTAAATGACACTTTATGGCTCCTTTCCCTATGACGGTATGCATAAATTAAAATGCATTCAATTCTGAGACTTTTTTTTTTAACTTAAGTATCGGTGAACCTCATTGATCAATCTCACGCTATTCTAACCTCTAGCATTCCTTTTATTGTCTGAATTGAAAAGATATCTATTTGAGCAAAAACCAAAGCCTGTTTTTGGAATAAATGTTGTTTTGCAATCGTAATACCTTTTATGAGGCAAAATAAAGGACGTTATTGTAATGAACAAATGCATTTCACTTTTAATATATCAGGGTCAAGCTTTAACACAATGCCAATGAGAAAAAACTCATGGAACCAACTGATGCCAAACAATTATGTGGAAAAAGTTTAGACGTATTTGTACCACAACAACCTTGCACACCAATCAGCCAGCTGCTTGATTAGCTGGACTGTCACAGTGGTTTGAATTTGGCAGGAATAAATGGAACTGTATTTGGTCTAAAAAACAACACTTTCCAGTTTATGTATGACAACAACATTAAGAACATCAATAAAAATAGTTACAGTTATTTAAAAAAAAAGTGTTTGTCTTATTCTCCTTTCATGCTCACATTATCGAGAGGAAGCAGGTAAACAATCCTCAAATGCAGTATAAGTTCTTGGTGGTGGAAATGCTGCAGTCAGTTGTTTCATGTAGCAGACATAATTTTACAAGCTCAGATTGCAAAAAATATTTATCTTCTGCTGCAAAATAATCACAGAGACATTGCACTACGAACAAGTCCATTTGGTACATTGAGACGATCCCATGTGGCACAGGGGTCTTATTTTGAAAGGAACTCAAGTCAAAAGTTATAAACTTTTTCTTATTTTGAAAAATAGACTGTTTTCTCCTTATGCTTATGTTGTATTTCTGCCAAAAACAACAGTTCATCTATATTTATCATAATAGTAACAGTAGCGTAAATACAAATTAGTGTTTTGTTTTTCTAAAGGGTGAAATATAAAACTTTAGGGTTTCCACTGAGTTGTTGATGGTGAGAAATCGACCCGAATGACTCTTGAAGTGTTGAAGGTTACAGTTCAGTTTTGGACATAGCTTATAAAAGTGCAACAAATGACTCTTTTTTTTATACCCACATGTGTGCATAAACACACCTGGTGCGCTAGAAGGATACGGTATACACCTTTCAGTGGAACAATCCCAAATGAACCCAGAGGCACACAGCCTCTTGGAGTCCTCAGCCTCTGACAGCCTGCTGAAGGGAAAGCAGCTGCCAAGCAAACAAAAGAATCAGAAATAGATCAATCAAAGGAGTCACTCCACATTCACGACGGGAACAAAACTGGTAGAGCTTTTGGACTCACTCACTGCTCCTTTGAGGTTGAGCGTGACGTCGTATTATTGCGGGCTCCGTGCACCTGCACTCGGTGTGGTTCGCCACTTTAATGAGCACCGGTTCTGGTATAAACTTGAAAGGAATTACACTGAAGATCTGAAATGCACAAACACACATACAGCAGCTCAAATGCCATATTTTATAAAAAATGTTGAAGTTTTGTGTTGATAATGATGCCACCCACAGTTTTATTCACATAAACAGTTGTTGTGTTCTTGCAGGTCAAACCCTCTTGATTGCAGCAGCCACCACACCTGAAACCACGGTTACATAGTGGTTAAAAAGTTAGATTTACACTGTCAAATCAGTACATTTGTTGCTGTAAACACACCTGTGCACAGACACACAGGGCGGCTTAAAGAAGATGGAGGGGTCAGTTCCCAGCTCTTTGGCCACATCAACGCATGCCTCCCTGGGCATACACTGAGTACGCTGCCACTCCTCATCTATGGCTTATGAAGAAAAACACAACAAGCATTTAACAACGCAAAGAGTTGAGCAACGCGTGACAGACTTGTTGTCTTCTTGAACCTTTTAGTATCTCCAGGCTGTAGGACTCAGCGGCATAGCGGGTGGAGCGGTGTGATCCCACTGAAAGCGGAGAAGAGAGCGCCTCTGCTGGGTTCTCTGGAGGCTGCAGTTTCAAACGACACTTCCACAGCTTCCAGTCAGGAAAGTCTGTGAGCCGCAGAAGTTCATCCAGGCTGGAACAGGAGCGCACTTCCCTCTCCCACTGCTTCACTGCTTGCTGGGATCACAGGGAACAAAAAAAATGTCATTTTTTAAATTTTTTTAAGAATTTATTGTGTACGCAATTCAGTTCTTCAGAAAAGATTTTCTTTGGTGATACAAAGGGTATGAAAAGATAAACTGGAAAAGACAATCATATAATAGCACAAAATTATTGTTTTCTCCTTTTTAAAGTTGTAGCATATGTGATTACTCTATGGAAAGTCTTACAGCCAAATGCAGTTTATACATTTAGGCTTCATCTTTTGCATCCATGTTGGACTGAAAGAATGAAACCACAGTTTGCTGTGACTCAGAAAACCAAACCATATGGCTTCTTCTTGGCTGTATTCACACCACTTCTGACTGACAAGCATCTGTCAGCATGGCAGTCTGCTTCAAGACTGACAAATGAAGCAGTTGTTATCCCAGCAGGCACGAGCCCACACACAGTTAGGGTCAGGGGTCACAAAAATCCAAATACACTGTCAAGTTTAGAAAAACCTTTTTAACAATTTCCTGTCTGTTATATCTCCAACAGAAAGGAAAGAAATGGATTCAGTAGACATACAACTGTGAGCAAACGTGGTTTCACGCAGGTAGTTCACAATAATCTAAAAATACTAATTTTACAGTGAAATGACCTTAAACAGAACTGACATCTAAGCCTGTTGATTCTTAACATTGCAGAGAAACAAGTGCAATCTATCCATGACAAGTCTACAGTAATCTCTTTACTGCATTTATTTTAAAAATGATACCCTCCATAAATATAAGATACATTATTCTACAAACTTATGAAGCTTGAAATGGAAAATCTTTATCTTATTTCAAATGCCTCAAATTTGCCAAACACACCACTATGGGAGAGTCCATAGCTTTCCTGACTGTTTCAAGAGTTTCCAAAACTGGGACAAGAGCCTTCAACCATCAAGCTCATCTTCCAGTACCTTGTCTCTTTTTGGTCCCTAAACAGATGTCCCTGTTTTTTTTTTGTTTTTTTTTTTTTTATTTCTCTTTGAATTGAGTCAGGCAGCCAGTCTCGTTCACTAAGTCTGGTTCTTTTCTTCTGGCTACAGAGACTATACCTCTCAACATTTAAGTTACAAAGAGGTAACAATTTCCAAAAGAAATCATGTCCGATCAAACAAAAACGATAAAATTGTTTATTTCATCACACTGACTTTCAATAATTTTGTACGAAACAAGAAGAAAAGGGAGAACTTCCACCATCACTACATCTGCAAGATACAGAAGAGCCAATATTATTAATAGTTTGTGTCCTGTAGGAGTTACTAAGATAATTGAAATTTAAAATTAGTATTGGTGCCCCTACCCTGAAGTAATCTAAAACTGACAAAACTAATAATGAATGAAAATGTGAAAAAAACACAATACTTGGAGTTTGAATTTCTGTTTTACAAATTATTTAAAAATAAATAACGTAATAAATGTCTTGACAAAATTGATGACATCCTGGAAAGGATTGGAATGATGTAGTATTATGGTCTGGTATTTCCTCTGATCATCATCACAGGTGTTTTCAATATCATGATCATTTTGTCTAATCTCCAAGCAGCATGACTTTCCTGGGACAACATATTATTCAGACGTTTAGGGTCCACTGGACTTTAGACAGTTGAAAATTGAAACAATTGAAAAATTGAGGGAACATTTTAAGAGACGGATATTAATTTTAACCAAAAAGCCAGGAACTTCTTCTAAAAACAATAAAGGTGAACTCCACGGTTGAGGTCCGTCAGTCTGGGATCAGAATACTGTTTGAGCTACAGTGGATCTCATAGATATAAAGGAAGAACATCAAAAAGTAAAATCTAACCACTTCACGTCAAATGTTGCTATTTTGCAATGCACCATTTAATACGGGATTCCACTTCATTTAGCATCACCTTGAATAGAAACACTATTGAGCAAGTTAGTTTAATATATATATAATTGGAAATAACGTTGGCAAGAAAGGGTTAAAAAAAATCCAGTCTCAAATTTTCTACAATTTATGATAAAAAAAACCACAAAGCTTCTGTGGTAATTACCTTGTGGCAGATGAAACAAAACAACCGTTTTTTTGCAACATTCACTCAATGAAATCAAATGCAAAAATTAACATTAACGACAAACAACTCCCCTATTACATGGGGGAGGCTTAGTTATGGTCTGGGCTACACGGCTGCATCTATCATAGGGTCTCTTGAGTCTATGTGGATACAAGAAATTTCCACATTATCATAATATTCTGGAGAGGAATGAGCTCCACAGTGTCAGAGAACTTGGTAACAGTTGGAAGTAGTGTGTTTTACAACAAGATCATGACCAAAAACACAACATTTTGGAGACCCTTTGATACATTTTTGTTAATAATATTGCCAGCTTCTAGCTATTTCCGCGGCCATTATGAACTTTCTTTTATAAATAGAAGCACCAACACGTTTTTTATCTGTTTCTGTGCATTAATCTACAAAAACCTTCTTATGTAAAGAGGTACCTCAGTTTCTTTATGAAATGTACACATGATGCGTTTTATTTTATCTCAATCTTAAACACAAAGATGGAGAAAAATAATACCTGCTTAAATCACGCCAATTTATTATTTCATGTTTTTATTGAACACAATCGTGTGTCCAGTTTACGAATAAAACCAATTCCAAAGGGTACACATATTTTCTCCTGCAGCCGTTTATATATTTATAAATACAGAATTGAAAGTATATATATATATTTTTATCTCAAACCTTGCCTTCATATTAGCTAGTGTGATTTTCAGATTAAGAAGAAGAAGAAAGTTCAGGAAGTATTATCTCAGAACTCTGATTGAATGTTATATTAAATTAGTGTAAAAGTTTGAGCAAGGCCTGTAAACTTGAATCGACTCCACTGTTTCCTTCAGTAGGAATGAGCACAGATTCCGCCGAGATGTCGTGGGAAGATTGTGGAGTAATGCCCAAAATGTGATCTGCAGTAAACAGTTTAAGCCCATAAAGGGTTTTCCAGACTAACACTTTTTCCTAAATGCATTAAACTCAGGGTTGCATTTGCATATATTAAATTGTTTTAAATATTTTAGTGTTGCATAAGGTTATCCTTGCATGCCATCTCTTTACAGACTCACTGTGATTCAGTAATGTGAGGAAAAACCATAAAAAAACACATGCCAAAGTATCACAGGAGTTCCCACAGTGACGTAAACTAGAATTTAAAAAAGTAAATTTCACGATTATTTAAAACAAGAAACTAAAGTAATCAAATCCAGAATTATGTCCAGGAGACATAATTTATTTGTTATTTTTTTGATATAGAAGAAAAGCCTCAAATGAGTAAACTATGAAACAGTTGTGGTTTTGTTCAAATCCCAAGATCAGCCCAGGTCAGAAAAAACCTTTTAAAAAGACAGCAAACCAACAGTTATAAACATGTGTCCTCAAGGCTGTGATGATCAAAGCCCAGCAATGTGTCCGTTTCTTATAAAACAGAGGGTGGAGCAGCTGAATGTCTCCACTTAAATCAGAGAAACTACAACAGAAGTTGGGAAAGTTTCTTTTTCCCAGCATCTGTTAAAGCTCTCTAATGAGAACCAGAGAAGGAACAAGCTGGAAAAAAAACACAAACACAGAGGCACTTCAAATAAAGTCAAGAACTTAATATGTAAATTTAAGAAAAGAATGACATCTAAAACAGTTTTTGGATTAAGCAACAACATGCGGTCGAGTGGGAGCTCCGCAAAGACAACAGCTGTCAAGCATAAAGTTTGAGAGGCAACAAAAAAAACACTACAAGGTTTTGCTTCCATAGAAACAATAATTCACATTTAAAGATCTAAAAAGCCTAAATTAACACATACCTCACTTCCCTTCCTGTGCATGCTGTGTCCCGTATCAATCCAGCAGAGCTCCACAAGCAAAGTCACCAAAAAAGAGGATCTGCAAAGAGTCTGTTTCATCCTCTCACTGCTGTTTTCTCTAAGTGCTGCTGTGAAAGCTCTCCAAGCTGGCTGCTGCCTCTCTGAATCTGTTTTCCAGACCAAGTGAGTCCGTCAGACCACACACTCTGTCCTCCCAGAGCAGGTATGTGCAAACTCTTGATCTTCCAGACGCACAGCACTGTTGAGTCTGAGTCAGATGTGACCTGTCACAGTGACACAGACACCCACCAGACAAATGGAGAGGTGGCTTTATAACATGGACTCTCTCCTCACGCTTTGGTGCAGTAAATCAGCTGTCCAGTTAAACAACTGAGCCCAGTAAAATCACCTCAGAGACACAACACAGTCGGGACTGTCTTAACTTTTCAGAGTTGTTTTTTTTTTTTCATTTCAGAGCCCACCTCTGTGTACGATTGGTCAAAATTTCTTTTAGTTTGTTAAAAAAAACCAGATTTTATTTCATACCTTATTTTTCAGGGTATAATTTAAATTTAAAATTTGGTACCCACCAAATGCTAGCTATAAAAAGTACCATACAAAAGCTGCATGTTCACATATGATTTACTGGCTCCTTCTTTTCCTCTATTTGACTCCCCATCCCGCTGAATCCTCTTACAGCCTCCTTTCCTCTGAGGTTATCTAAACTAACGGGGTTAGAGCAGGAACACGTGTTTTAAATGTGATCCAGACGTCTGTTACATGTCAGGGGGGATTTGGATGCCAGCACCACCCCTGCCTCACAGTCACCCCACCCACATCCTTTGAAGATGTAAGTTACTTCAGAAAAAATTCTACAGATATTTCTGAAAATTATAATATTATTTATATATATATATTTACATATATACACATATACATACACACACACATATATATATATATATATATATATATTAACTTCTCATCTTTTCCCAAAAAAAACCAATCCTAAAAATAAAGCTGTGGAGAAATAAGCACACATGAAAGAGGCAAGAGCCGAAAACAAATTTTATTTAAATAAAGCAGAGCAAAGTGATTGTCATATATAGAAAAGGTGTGTATGTATATTTATATAAAATAGACATCTAGGAAGCATCCGTCTGTGGAGAAGCATCACTCCTCTGTCTCTATGGTTATTTTTTTTTAAAAGTTCTAAAAATACCTCTCGACAGAAAATTCTACTTCTAGCTTTTATTAGGACCCAAAACAATATGAAACCTGGCATACTAAAGAGTCAATAGGTTTATGAAAAAAACATTTCTTTGGTTTGAGTGCTGTCCTTTAGTTTCATGAGTATAGCTGGAGCCACCAGAGTGCAGCATCAGTGCTCGGTCAATCTTTTTTTTTTTTATCTTAAGCTTATGTAGACTTAAATAAAAGCAAAATATAAATAAATAAACTTCAAGAATAATGACAAGCAATGATTAAAGTGATCATAATCATTCAGGTAGTTCATTGACGCAGGACAGAAGAAGGTAATAAGATTTTCTGCTATAGAGAGAGAAAAAAAAAAAAAGGAAAAATGTATGTTTAAAGCCAAACAGGAATGGTGGAAGATTAATAAAACACTAAAACTAATAAATAAAAGATTGGAACTCACTACATACTTCATCCTTAACAGACCAAAATTCAAAATTGCCAATATATTTGTGAATATTAAACATTTTAGTGATCATTAAAATGAAGATAAATAAAAACATTTTTGACCTTAAAATGTTCAGAAAGAATTTCCTATTTTTGACCTCCAATTCAAAGCCCTTTCAAAGCCATTTGTCCCAGTGCGGTAGTCAGTCATAGCCTGTGTGATCTCCTCCTCGGAAGTCATTACAAACGGACCTGGAGAGCAGACACAACAGAGACAGCGGTGAATTTATAGATACCAACATTTCAGAAAAGCATCTTTTTGTTTTCAGTTACTCGTAAAAATAATAATAAACCCATGCAAAATCCATTATGGTCCATACAGTCCTTGAGTGCTCTGCTGCAGGCCATAATTATTATCTAAAGACATGAAGTACCGTGTTGAACTACAGGTTCTTTGATGGGTTCTCCGGCAATGAGCACAAAATGGGAATCTCCAGAACCCTGAGAACAGACATGAAAAGATTTTATTTTTTATTTGCATGTTAGGTCAATACTTTTTTGTTATTTAAAGAAAAAAACTCACATATTGCAATTTAGAAAATATGTAAATGGCACAAATGTATGAAGTCTTGGGTCACGCTCAAGAGATTTTGAAATAAAAAAAAAACTACCCTTTTAAGTTTAAGTGCACTAATTTTAGATATAACTGTGGAATGTACAGGTGAGAAAAAATATTTGAAAAAAATATAGTGTCAATAATAATAAAAATGATAACAAATGTATTATTTATTTTAAAATTAACCGCAGACAGCTCTTGAAACATAAATGTTTCAACATACAAACCTTCCTCCTGTGTTAGGGTCAGCTCTGACCCACTTTCAAGATTACACTTAGTGTCACTTTTTTCACACTTGCAACTGAACAGAACATTTTTGTGCAAGTTATTGCATACAGAGACTAAAGTTGTCTAATTGGCTGTTTTTTATTTAACTTAGCAAATGTATATTCTTCATCTGCATTTATATTGAAGCTTTGTAACAGAGACAGACAAACAAATCTATCCTTTTCTTAAAGCTAATGTACCTGTATTTGGGTCAAAACATAACATCCACATCATCCTCATCCTCTCTTTTTACTTAAAAAACGAGCCATTAGAATTGTACATAAAACCAGCTAACTTGATCACTCTAAATTTATTTGATCAATTGAGACCTTTAAAAATATGACCTCGCTAATTTTTGCATTGTGAAAATTCTCTTCAGAGCTGATGGGAAAAGATTACCATATCCAAAAACAGTTCTTAGAGAATGAAGGAGGATACAAACTTAGAGGATGTAAGAACTTCCAGGTCAGATTGAAAAGGGCCACGTTTCTGTGTGTGGCACGTAACTCTGGAACAGGTTAAGTAATGAGCTCAAAATATGTTCAAACATCCATAAATTCAAGAGCATGCATAAAAAAGCTCTAATTTCACAATATGAAGATAAGAAGAGTTAAAAGATCAACTAGTGTTTGAAAATCCCAAATGTGTGAACATGTTAACTTGAATGTGGTGATATAATCAAAGCTTTTTAAATTGCAACAAATGATTTTTCCACTGTGTAATATACAGTAATGACTACTGAAATGTTTTGATTATAATTTTCTTCTCAATCAATCAATCAATCAATCAATCAATCATAACAGACCCAAACACCATGAATGTTTCCATTAGATATTTTTTATTTAATAACGATGATTATTACTGTATTTTTAAAAAAATAAATTAATGTTCCTTAGTGATAGTGAGGTGACACAACATGTTTATTCATGTGATTTATTTTGTAAAACATTTTTACAATTTTTCTAAAATCGTAACTGAGGTGTATGCTGGGGAGAAAGTTTAGGTTTAAGATTTATTTTTATTGATAAGCAGGTCCAAAACATCCCCAGGATATGGGAAAAAATGGATGTTAAACAATGATTTTAGTACATTTTATGGCTAATTTAAGATCAAAACTGACCCGTTAGCATAAGGCATGCTAACAGAAAGCTAACACAACAGAACGTTTCTTCTTTTGCTTTGAAAAATATGTTCTCTTCACATGTCTTATCTTCAGAGAGCGGGGAGCTACAACTAGTCAGGAACCATTTTGGTAGTGTAACCCCCCCAACTCAACCCCTAAAGCTGAAACAGGGAGACAGTGAAACTCAATTTTCTTAGTTAAGCCTGTGAATTTGAACCCATAACGTTCAAGGCTCAGGGTGGATTCTTTACTACTACACAGCCTGTGTGTGGGATTAATAATACAGCAAAAGATTGTGCGCACATGTCAACATTTTACTGTAAAAAGTGGAGAATAAAATAAAAGAGAAATCTTATTTTTTAGTGTTTAGAAAAAAAAAATGCAGTATTTATTCTGTGTCCAGAACAGGCTGAACAAAGCCAGTGTCAGACCAAATCAATGAATTGACATTCAGTTTCACACACATGGAGATGTTCAAGAGTGGAAACTGAGACAGGCTGATGAAGGCATCAAAAAGATGATGTGTTTCAATTTAGGTGCACGGTCAGCAGTTACCTTGTTTTCAAGCTTAACGCAGTCTCCATCTGTGAACACCACAGTGTGATGCGGCTCCACCTGCTTCTGCTCCTGATCAGGGCCTTACCAGCAAAGACCATGAAAAACAAATCGAAGGAAAAAAAAAAAAAAACATTTGTTATTTTCAGTGCTTTTATAATCACATATATTGAAGAAAATGTCACTGAATCACATGGAGACAAAATAGCATCATTCCCATTTGTATGTGCGTAATCGTTGATTTGTGCGCATAAAACTGGATTTGTCTGTGCGTAATTGTTGATTTACAACTCATACAAGAAATTTGTACATATGTACAAAAATTATGAAATTCAAAAGAATACAAAATACAATTTACACATGCACAACTTAAAATTTGTGTGTAATTAGTTTCAAGCTGCTGTAATTTTGAGTTTTGCATTCCTAAATTGTATTTTGGATTTTTTTAATTTCATAACTTTCATTCTTATGCACAAATGTATTGCATGAGCTACAAATCAAGAGTTACACTTGTAAGTTACACACAAATCAACAACTACGCATTCACAAATGGGAATGATACTATGCTCGCTCCATGGAATCTTGCTGAAGCAAAAACATTTCCCAGCATTAAATAAGTTTGCCGTCTGCATAAGTATTCAGTCCCATGCTTTTCTGAAATAATCATTACTTTTTCAAAATTTTCCATGGACACTAAGGTATTGTCTCATATAGATGTTTTAGAAGAAAAGGAAATAGGTTTTCTTTACAAGCATGATTTTGGATTGAAGTACAAATTGCCAAAACATTTGCAGATGAATAGCAGACAGTCTAGTTGTGTAAAATATCATCTTAAATATGCAACATGGATAATTGTGATTGACTGATTTGGAAAGCCAGACATGTTTGATGATGTTGAAATAAACAAATCAAAGTCAACAGACTCGAACAACTAAAACTTCTGATTGAGATTTGTAACAAGTTTCCTTTCCATGTGTCACCAAAACATCTGGAAGCAATGATATCTAAGCTGGAGATCATGCAGTGTAACACACAAAAAAAAAAAAAAGCACTGACAAATGCGCAGAGTTTATGAAAGAAATGGTAAAAGGGGAATTCTGTCTGTAAAAACACCAGATTCCAACAAACCAACAACGTCTGGGAGACTTCCTTGAATACACAAAAACTCTCCACAAAATGCATGTGGTCAACAAGGGTCAAGTCATCACTGATACAGCAGTTTCATCCAGCGATTGATGTGAGGCCAGACATCAACAGTATGGTCGTATTTCATGGACGCTTCGGGTGAATTTCAGCTGACTTGTGAGGAAAGCTCCGTGACAGAACAAATCCATCAAGCTTTAAAGGGAACACGTGGACCTTCTGGCTGGAAGCGGATGGGCGGCCGTGATTGGCCAGAGACCACAAATGTGTTTGGGATGCAGAGGTGAGCCAGAGATTGCACAAATCAAACTAAACGTCATTATACTTGTTCTTCCAGAGGATACGGTGAATGGATTAGACAAAACTCACCAACATGAAGGGTTCCTGTGAGCGTGTAGATGAAGGTAGTCCATCCTGTCAAAAGACAATAACATGACACGGATGTTTTTCTTATAACTGTCTTTTTCTAACCTTTTCTTTTAATAATAGTAATAATAATTAGGAAAATGTGAATATTTGTAAGTGAGAGAAAACTAAATGAACAAAAAAACATATTTTTACCCAAAGAGACTGGCTGCACATGCACGGCCCCCGGCTTCAATGTAAAGTCCAGGTACATGGTTGGCGTCCTTGTGTAGACCTTGGACTGAACACAACAAGCAAAAAATAAGGTAAAAGAAAAAAACTTCTCTTTCAGCTTTGCATACAAGATACACAACAGGTTGAGTGTTTGTTTTTCTTTTTGTGTTGCACTAAAACTGAGCCACTGTCAAGATTATTGTTTTGCATTTACTCAGACTGCAAAGAGATTTATTAGTTATTTATTTTTCATTTGTCTGGGTTCATCTCTTGTCTCATAATGTAACCTGTTCCTGAGGTGGTCATGTTTCTTGCAGAGGTTGCCATGGTGATACACCTTAGTAAGTAAGAGATCAACTTGATGATACTGAGAATTTAGAGTCGGAATGCAGAAAGCGCAGAAAGAATTCAAGCTGGAATGATGGTATGATGTTTTTCACATGACTAAAGTAAATTTCTAAATTACTAACTAATGTCTGAGTGGACACTGCGATCATCTTTTAATCAATTTTTAAAGCGTTCCCGGTGGGCTTTTAATTATGATTAAATCTTTTTTAGCCAAAATCAAACAACTTGTGCGGTTTTCTAGGAGAGTTTCTGCAAAACAGCAGGAGGTCATTAATAATTCGTCTGGGTAGTGGCCGATACTGTTGGCATGGAGTAACCCTTCCCTCATTTCCCATCATCCCTCTGTTTACACGCTCTCCCGCTAGCTTACAGCTCCTCACACCTCCAACATAATATTACAAGAGCAACAAAAATGGCGAGCAATATCTGAACTATCCAATCGTACAGTTTTGATCCAGATGATCAGCTCAAACGAGGAATATGAAGACGTACATGAATCTATTTGTCTATAAGTAGATACATCGGAATTGAGTGGAGCAGCAATTGTAGCATCAACATCACAGCTTCAAACTTTTTATATTTTTTCTCATCTGCTTCTGATTTACCACAAATTGAATAAATAAATACTGAGAAATGCAATTTTTTATCTTAATTTTCTTCGTATATGTCCTCCATCATCAGAAAATGCCACAAAAAAGTGTTAAAAACATAATTTTCATTGTATTAGGTCTTTATAGATTATTATAACTTTGTTTTTAAAAAACGAATTTCAAACAAATGTGTCGTTTTCTGTTCCTGCTTCTCACACTGAGGCAGTTTGTTTTCGGTTCTTTAAACAGTGTTCAGCCTCTGCTGATGTCATCATATGAAAGGGAAAAGCTACTCACACACAAACAAAAAAAAAAAAGTCTTTGTGGTAAAGTGAAATCTGCTTCTCGTTTGGGGTTTCTTCTCCTCAAAGAGACAATAACTCTGGTCAAACTGTGGTTAACTGCCACTCTTGTCTTTTTTCTTACAGTGTTGCACGCACATTGTGTGAGTGTTTCCTGTTTACTTTGAGGATCTAGCAAATGAGAAATCCACATAATTAACAGGAAGTAGGGCGTGAGCATGCTTTTCTTTTCCCAAGAGAAACTGGTTTGATTAACTGGTAATATTACTGTCTGAATTGAAACTCCCAAACACACCTTGGCTCCTAAAGCTTCTCCAGATATCACAGCCACCGTAACTCCTCCTTTACTCGGTTTAGGGATTTCCGACCCTTTCAGCTCCTGGTACGCTGGCTCCACCATCTTATCTCGCTTTGACAAGTTCACCCACAGCTGCAAGCCCACCACAGGCTCATCTGACACGGGCATCTCGGCGTGCATCACTCCCCGTCCTGCAGTCATCCACTAGCAGAGGAAAGAGACGCACAGAATTTCTTAAAACCTTGGAGGGGAGAAAATATGTTTTTGTTCAAATTTTCCAGGTTCAAGGAGATTAAAACTGAATGAAAATCATGACCTTACAGGGATGAAAAATTCACCACTGATGCTTCTAAAATTTTAAACCTTAAATAAATATTTCTATTTTATCCGAATTAATTTTTTTAAGAAAAGAAAAAAGCAATCAGCTTGAATCAATCAAATCAATTGATACGTGATATGGTTGATTTAAAGACCCAATCCGATTAAAATTGTGTATTAACATATTCTTGTGGCATTTTTCTCATGATGGAGGACATATATAAAGAAAATTAAGCTTAGAATTCTATTTCTGAGTATTTCTTCATTGTAAATCAGGAGCAGCCAAAAAATGTAATTGAAAAAAGCTTGTAGGCTTGTAAGCTACATATTTCCTGCCTCACTCTGTTCTGATGCATCCACTTGTAGACAAATAGATCTGTGTACGTCTTTGTTTTCCTCATCTAAGCGGTAATCTACAGCTGGATAGCGCCAATATTGCTAGCTCCAGTAATATTAGGTCAAGGTTGTGAGGGGGTGTAAACTAGCAGGAGGGAGTGCAAATAAAGCAATGCTGGGAAGTGGAGGAAAGCTTAGAAACTGTCCTAGAAAACAAGACATTTTTTAATTTAGGCTAAAAATGGCATAATCATAATTAAAAGACCACTGGGATTGATTTTACAATAGATTAAGAGATGAGTGGGACTTTAAAGCTATACCTTTCATGGGTAACAATGTCTCTGTCTGAAAGTCTTGATTATTGTGCTTTCATGGATTACCTAAAGCTTCCTCCTCCCACTCAAATGAAACCTTTGTGTCACTTGGGAAAACATTGAAGCATTTCTCAGAATACGGACAGACATGCTTGAGCGTCTGCTTTACCCAAAGGGAGCTGGAGCTCTCAGAGAGAACACCTGTTGCTTTCAGCAAATTCCCATTGAGGAGAACTCTCCTGCAGGCAGTGCAACATTTCATATGCGTTTTAATGTAGCTTTACTTCTTTCCAGGAAAGGGACAAAATGCTACTGATTCAAATGAACTAACTTTTCCAAAACACTTGACAACTAGAGTTAACTATGAAAATCAAGCTTAAAAGCTTGTTGGTAAGTAATGTGTAATTTGCCAGATTTAATTAAGAAATAGTTTAAAAAAATGCTGACAGGCAAAAACATGAAACTGGTAGGGAAACACTTCTTCAGTTTTACTCTTGAAAAAGAACCTCAACAACTGTGGATCAAATATAGAACATTTTCTTAATGAATGCATCACCTGCAAATCCCCAGGCTTCAGCACTCCTGAATGACCACAGAAGTCTTCATGAGCCGTGGTCCCCTGCAGAACATATGTGACCTGAAATACATAGACAGGACTTAGAAACAGGACATTAAAATGCTAACACAGTTGCTGGCTCAAAGGTGAACATCTGCGAATGTGGGGGAAACCGGGGTCACTGCTGTGATCTGCGTTCGATCTGTCTCCACAGCTGTGGGATTCCTAAGGCAATGTGGGAGTAAGCAAACACACCTGCTGAAAAGCATGCTGGGAGTGAAGCCTTGTGCTGTCCACCCACACTGGAACGAATACGACATATCTGCCAAATCAAACACTTTTGAGGGCAATGTCTGCAAATCTCAGAACAATGTCTGTGTTTGGGAAGTTTGACTTTAACCTCTTCCTGCATCTTTTTACAATAACTGAGGGGGAACAATTAATGTTTACTTTGTTTGATGTGTTAAATTCAAAATCATAGCATTTAAATCAGAGTCAAAGCCCATAAATAAAATCAGATGGGGTTGAATTATTTAGAAAAACATTTATGTTCTTAATCTTGCATCCTAAATTCACACTATCCCAACAGAAGAAAACCCCATAACACATTAAAAAGAATCTTTAAATTGCTAAATCAGTTTTTTAATCATAAGATGTTCTTTTTAAAACTTTTTTTTTAATTTTACAAACTTTAATTGACTAATTTCTTACTATCTAGGCTTGAATCGGGATTGAACACACTTGACTCTTTAGGCAGATTTGATAATTCAAAATACTACATATCAATCATATTTCCATACTTAATTTGTTCTGCTCAGGGTCAGCGGCCCATCTCTCGTCAACAGAAAAATATACAAAGACTCACCTAAATTATACTTTAGAATTACCAATTAACCTGTTAGGCTTCGTTTTGGACTGTGGGAAGAAGCTGGAGTATCTTAAAAGGAGAGAACATGCAAACTTCACGCAGGAAAGACTCAGATGGAAATCAAATGCTGGTCTCCTCACTGTGAAATCACAGTGCTAACGACTACACCATTGTGCAGCCCCTAAATGTTGTAATTTTCAATAAAAATAGAAAAAGAAAGGCAGTTAGAAACATTGGTGGAAACTATATCTCTGGACACAGTCATGTCGCCCTCTAGTGTTTAGGGTAAGTACTTTACTTTAAAAAGTTCAATTAGCTTGGACACTAATTTGAAGCTCTTCTGTGAGAATAAATATAAATGTAAGTAATGGTAGGAGGAACACAGACAGTGCAAGCACATGCTGCTTTATATGTCAGGAAAGGATCCAGATAACTGATAAATAAAGATATTACCTAATAATCTTAAGCTGCCAAATCTCAAATCCTCTGTGGGGGTGGTCAGGAAAACCTGCTGGTTTGCTCACTTTGAATTCATCCAGCATCAGGAAAGGATCCAGATTTCTCAACTGATAAATAAAATATGAAAGACATAATTGTTACCCTTGAATATGTGCATCTTAAGTAAAAGCTGCAACAATCAAAATTGACTTAGTTTATCATCGTACCTCTTTTCTGCCAATGCTTCTGCGGACTCGAGCACCAACTCCTTCTGCTTGCTCCACACTCAGAACTATCTTTTTCACCTTCCTCACATCCATTTTCAGCTTCTCAAACCCTGCAAAATTATTTCAATCATCATAGACAAAAAAAAATGTTACTATGATTTTTTTGAAAAAACACAGTTTGCTTTTAAGTCGTAAACATTTTTACAAATTTAAATTTGTTTCATAATTTACCAGTTCTATTGGGAACGTAAAGCAATACAATCTGCAAAAAAAAAAAAAAAAAAATCAATAAATTGATGAAATTCCCAAAACAAAGCTAAATCAGCTAAAGGTTGGATGATATTTTAGATAAGCTACTAATATGGGGGTTTGTAGTTTGCAATAAATAAATTAATAAAAAAAGATTTAAAAAAATGTTTTAACACTTTATTTCTTCATTTTGAAACGAAAATGTGGTACAAAGCACTGAAGTCTTTTGATTTTCATTTACTTTAATGCAATGTAGAATGAATGCTATGGACATATTTAGCCAAAATTTCAACCCCTGTGACTCAGATAAATACCTGGTATTGAACAGTGCAGGGGAAGTTTTCCAGATTGTGTTTCTTGCAAGCTAATCAAGTGGGAGTTAAATATGTTTCCAAACAAACAAGTAAACAAGAATTAATCTAGATTCAAAAAGTTTAGCTCACTGCTGTTTTTAAACATAAAAATGATACTAATGGGGCATTATTTGAACACGATACCACACTGTATGGTCACCTGTTTTTGCAAAAGTCACACACATTGAACTGTAATGATGGTTGATCATATTTGCTGCAATTACATGTATGTTGTCTGCTTTGATGGCACTTGACTGTTTTTATGTTATAGTAAAATAAATCTAATTTGCTTCATTCCTCGCGGTATTTTCAAGTAAGATTTCAAGTAACAACTTCCCTCAATCAGATTGATCTGTTTGAATGGTAGGAATGGTAATCGCTTTTTTTCCTTCTTTTTCTTTTTTATGTTGCAATTGTGAAACTTTTGAGCCTATGTTGCTGTATTTTAAGTCTTATGTCTACTGCCTGGTCTTTGTTCCAGATATATATATATATATATATATTTTTTTTTTTTTGGGGGGGGGGGTCGCCATGTTTATGAATAATAAAATATATTAATAATAGAATAAATAAAATAAAATAAAATAAAATAAAATAAAATAAAATAAAATAAAAATAAAATAAAATAAAATCCGTTCGGGTTTCTTCGGCAAACTCCGTCAGCCTGTTACCATGACAGCGGTCAGCTGATCGTCAGCCTATAGCTGCAGCTGAAGGCTCAGTCATAGGTTGTCACGAGACTCCCGTGGATTCTCTACAGAAAACATTCACAGGAACCTTCGTGTCTTCGCTTCACACTCGACCCTACAGAGTTCCATTCGTTGTATTGTATCGCTTCTCTGCAATGTGACCAACTTTGGAGGAAACGTAGCTATAGCTAAACAACATAAAGGACACGTTTTCCTACATTTTCATAAAGAAATACCGATCACTGGCTGAGCTGACAACTATCCCGACAAACCGGTTTAAGATCCCCTAGTAGCATCAATATTAACGCAAACACAATCTGTAGGGTCTATTTTTTGCAGTCCGCTTACTTATTTTTGAGAGCCAACAGCCGCAGCAAAGCGGCGTCATTTGCCTGCGTTTGACACACTCACCTCTGTGAGAGCCAGACTGTATTTTCCTTATTTACAAGCCTTCTTCAAACTCCTGACTGCGGCTCCTTCGATTTTCTCCTCAGCTAAGGTGACAAGGCGGAAGCTCAGAAGGGGCGTGGCTAACGATGGGATGTAGGGAAAAATGCAAATGAGTCCATGAGAAATATAATAAACAAACCAGGGCTAGAAACAAGACCAAAAGTTACATTGTTACACTCAAAAGTATATACAATGACAAAATTAATCAATGTTGTCTTACGTACACTTCAAAGAGTATGGGAACATGGCGTTCATAGTAGTAATTTAAAATAATAATATGAATAAAAATATTAATAAATACATTTAGAAAAGTCACATAAAAGTTTACATTCATACCCCGTTAAAAAAAAAAATCAATGCAGTAAACATCCAACAAAGTGGGATTGTAGATATTTCATTAAATAAATATGTAAGTTAAGACACTCCATGAAAAGCAAGTCTATGTCAGGAGACTTACGGTAAACACTAATGCAAAAAGATGAAGAATGACTATCTGAATAATTTGTTTACCCAAAACCACCGTCAATGTTTTCTTTTTTTGTTTTCTACACATTTTGACATTTTTCCCTCACCCAGGATTTCTGCATCAAGATGAACCCACTTAAGTAAATATTACGCATCATTTTGTCCTCTTCAGTCTCCTCCAAGCATACTCAGCTGTGATTTTGTTACAGATCTGATAAAAATCAAATCACAATAAATATTACTTTAATACATCCTACTCTGATCCTCTTCTGATTTATTTTAAAAGCAGGCCAATTGTGCTCTCTGATTGTGCTCTTTTTAGGCAAAATCAATAAACCTGTGTCATTTTCTAGAACATAGTTTCTGCAGACTGGCTGTGGTTCATTCAAAATTCGCTTCTGAGTTGTTGGCGGGACTGTTGGCACTGAATAAGCCCACAATAATTTCCTGCTATCAATTTGTTTACGTGCTCTCCTGTAAGCTAGCAGCCCTCACAAAATTAAGCTAACATTACTAGTACAACAAAAATGGTGAGCAGTATTGGAATTATCCAGCCATACAGTTTGGAACCAGATGTCAGCTTGGACGAGGAAATCGAAAAAGTATATGGATATATTTTTCTGCAAATTAATGCTTAAGAATAGAGCAGAGCAGGAAGCTTAAGGTGTGCCATAGTATTTTCTACTTAACAAGTACAAGCTCTTTTCAAATGTATTTTTCTTCTGCTTCTGACACTCAATTATTTGAATAAAGAAATACTCAGAAATGCAGTTTTAATCCTAATTTTCTTTATATATGTCCTTCATCGTGAAAGTAGTGCCACAAAAACGTGCTAAGAACACAAAAAAATGCAATTTTTATTGGTGTGGGTTTTAAATATCAAGGGTGTACCATACTCTGCTTTTACCCAAAGACAGCTAGGATAGGCTCCAGCAACCCTTATGAGTCAGTCTGGGTGGATAAACTTGATTCTATTCATGTTGTGATAGATTGTCCAAGGTGTGACCTGGTTTTCCTACAAATAACAGCTGGATTTGGCTCCAAATCTTTTGTGACCCCGAGTAGTTTTCACAACACATGCATGGATTCTCAACAGTATGATTCTTGTAGTAAATATTGGCATTAAAGCCAAAACAGTCCTTGCATTTGTTGAATATAATCTTCAGTTGTTGATTTGTTTCCCCTCAAATCAGATGCTTCTCTGCTGGTGCTCTGCAGCTCACATCGCAGAATGTCTTCAGTGATTCGCATGCTGGCAGCCTGTCCTCCAGCCAGGTTCACTGCATGAGGTCCAATCTACACAAGATCATTAGAGAAGAACGTTTTTATAGAAAGATGGCTGAGGTTGATGCTTTCCCTGAGTTTGCTTTGCAAATATGTGTATGAAATGTTCTGAACACGGTTTACCTGAAGAGCAGCATACTGTCCCATCAGATAGAGAGGGCATCCTTCTGTCCATTTTAAGCTTTCCGTTATGCATGGCCACCCATCTAAAACCTTACAAGTCAGAGGAAAAGTCAGACATCTTTTGTCGAGGGCCACTCTCTGTTGAACTGAGCTCACCTGAATCGGAAATTCCTTCATAACTTCAGTAAGTAATGGGTCTTGATTGACATCTAACTTGCAACCCGTGGCAAGCCAGATTTTATCTCCAGTCCAGCAGTCCCCGGTACTGAGAGACAAACTCCAGGCTTGGTTCTTATAGCACCATCTGGCCTCAACCACCTAAACAATGAGATTTAATTCAAAATTGACCAAAGTATATGACGATTTTACAAGATGTTTTTTTTATTATTATCATTGCATGATATTACCCTGGTCACATGGAAAATACTGTATATTTAGATTGCACAATGCATAGAAGAAATAATGTATAACAATATTTCTGTAGGTACTAAAGGGTCAGATGAAGTAGAAGTTTTAATATTTTCTTTTCGTTAGCTTTGCTGTTGTGGAGGTTATATTTTACAGTACTTATAAGGGGAAGCCGAACACATAAAGAAGTCATAAAATGAAAGGACAAAAAAAATAGTTTAAGAAAAGATTGTTTTTGTCTTTTTGTCATGATTGTATTTAATCTGTCAGTTCTACAGGACATAGAACAAACTGTCTGCAAACTCTGAACTTATGTCTGACTAGACTTACAAGCATTCTGTGTGTTTTAAATCCCATTTCAGTTATCTTGTGATCTATTGTAAAAACTTTCCCAGAGTTTTTTTTTTTTTTTTAAATTATGATGATGCCATTTTTAGCCTTTATCAAAAAAATTGTTGTTTTCTTGGACAGTTTCTGCAGAGCTACCAGAGTCCATTAATTAAAAATTCATCTCTGAGTTGTTGGCAGAATAATTGGAACGGAGTAAGCCTGCCCTAATCCTTCTGTTTACACTTGCTCCCACTGGCTTATAGACCCTCACAAGCCCAGCCTAACATTACAGTAACAACAAAAATGGCGAGCAACATTGGGGCTATCCAACTGTACAGTTTTGAGTCAGATACAGGTCAGACAAGGAAAAGTGGATATATCAGAATAGAGCTGAGAACGGTGATCAGCGACAAAAATTCTCTTCAAAATAGCATTTTTCCCTCTGCTTCTGATTCACAACGATTTAATATCGAATTTGAATCTTGATTTTCTTTATAAGCTATATGTCCTCCATCATGAGAAAAATGCCACAAGAACAAGTTACCATAAAAACACCAGAAACAAGATTTTCATTGAAGAGAGTAATTTAAATAGGTTAATGAATTTCTCCCCATGGTTAACAGTAATAAAAGTATCTTGAATCTTGAAGTTCCAGAGTTCTTTTAATCTCATATTTACTAACTTTGTTTCATCAGACACATTTAAAATATTTTTTTCTACAAATCAGTGACTAAAATTCTTTTTGTTTACTGTATTTCATCAATACCTGACAGTATGTCTTCACTTCCACCTGCCCGCTCAGTATGAATGGCTGCAGCTGGATGTAAGCCTCTGGGGTGACGGCCCCCCCTTTCCTAGCCTGTCTAATCATAGCTAGTCTTTTGTGGAGACTCCGTTCATTGTAGAACTGCCGCAGGTAGGCTTGACCGTCCATCTTAATGCCATGCTCCACATGGGAGTAACGACCCACCAGGCTTTCCACATCGCCCACGTCAAATTGTTTCAGCTGCAGGACAAAAAGAAACATCAATGCTGAAGTGTGAAAAGACAAGAGTAGCTATAGTGCTTTTTTTGTTTGTTTCCTTCATGCTGTTTCACACGGCCACTAGACCTGCAGGTGCTTTCTCATGACCCATGTCACATGGCTGGCCCCTTGCTGCAGGGCTACTGAGACGACATGGGCGCTGGTCAGACCTCCACCAACTACCATTATTCTCTGCCCTGCCTCACACACTACAAAACAACCCCAAACACATACAGTATGGATGTAGAGCTTGTAAAACTAAAGATTGACTGAAATATGAGGAGAGTTAACCCAAAAATACTAGCAAAAATACAATCATCAATGCTGAAACTCGACATTTCAGGTAATGTACTGATCCTACTAGTATGAAAATGTCATTTGTGTTGTATAATTATGAAGAAAGCTCTTACCCACCCTTATTAGAAAACGTTTCTTTTGCTCCTTTGAGTTTTTGCGTAGAGTTTGGCTGCCGGTGCATTAGATGGACCGTGTGTTGTAAAGATTCCTCCGGGTAGCTCTCTCCTATGTTTTGCACCCATGCCGGGATGTTTGCCATCTGTGCTCGAGTAGGACCTGTCGCCATCACAACACGACGGACTTTTACAACGCCACCGTCTTGAAGTTGAACTTTAAAGTATTTCACTCTCTTCCCTACTCTCCTTTCAGTTTCTCTGCTGGCTTGGTCTGGGTTTGCCTGATCTTCTTCCATGTCTCTGTAGTCCACAGTCACAGGGGTGATGTTTTCCACAGTGTCTTTCACCAACACTTTGTCCAACTTGTACCTCTGTACCTGAACATGAAGATATTTAAATTAGCTCAATCACACCAATACATCTCAGATATTATTAGTGATGAGCAATAAATAATTTCTGACGAGTCTGCATTGTCAGAGGCTTTTGGGCTTTTGCAGCATGTGATAAATATTGGCAGTTGAGGGCTCTTTTGGAAAATTGTCTGCTAAATTATGAACATAAAATGTTTACAATTCTAGAACGTTTCAGGTGTTTAGTGCTCTGATTTCATTTTACCTTCTCGTTGTGCCATATACATGCACTCATAACAATTTATGTATGTTAGGCTGAGTATGGCTCATCTATAAACTCTTTTTATATGCTTTAGACTTGACTTTTGAGATCACTCTGATTTGTAATCCTATTGTATTCAATAATAAAAAACAAACACAAAAAATTAGCGTTTTTTTTCCAACTTTGTTGTGTTTTTCGTGCTATTTTTTTACCGCTTAATTATTTGCCAGTGAAAGTTGAAAAGCTGTCTGTGACATAAAAATAATCCTTGTCTATTTTGTTTATGAACAAATGAACTGTATATTTTTGTAATTTTTTTTTTCTTATTTTCTTTTTCCCCAACTTTTTGAATATATCTTTTTCTGTTTTTTGAGCAATTTTTGGGAGGTTCTTGGGCTATTTGTTTATTTATTTTTGAGGACTACAAGAAGCTAGGAGTTAAGGTCATGTTTGCTACTTGCATTATTCGAACACACTGGTTCACTCTAAAGCAGGGGTCTGCAACCTGAGGCTCCGGAGCCACATGTTGCTCTGCTATCCCTTCATTGTGGCTCTTTGCCTTTAAGAACAATTATAACATTTTGAATAAAAATTAAATCAGTTAAGTTAAGCACATATTCAAATCTTTACTGCACATTAGCATATATTTGATGTCAATGATAGAAAGTGGCATGTCTGACTTGGTTTTCTTTCATTTTTAATAAGTAAAACTTCTGCAACAGAAAGATCTTATTCTGTATTTTATTTTGAAAGGAACTTGTGCGTGCTGATGCCAAAAGTAAAGAAATTAAAGTTGTTATTTAAAGAAAAATATCACAATTATTCTGCATATAAGCTACATTTTTACAAACAAATGCGTTGATAGGCACATAAACTTAAATGAAGTGTATTTTCTAAAAGATAAAGTGGGATGTGGCTCTCGCTGGGTTTTGGTTTGTAAGAAATTGGACCAAGTGGCTCTCCTGGTGTTAAAGGTTGTAGACCTTGCTCCAAAGACAAAAAGTAATGATAACAGGAACTTCTGTGGGGTTTGATATAACAATAATGAGTACTTGTGATGTCATTGGGAGAATTTATAATTAGTTACTGATACACAGATTTTGTTTAAGTGGTATTCTTGTGTACTTTATTGATGGTCTCTGCCTCTGCAGCTTCACATGCAACCACATCATCATCAAAGCTCAGACCAACTGGATCCTATTTATATATATATATATATATATAAAAAGAAAACAAGTGTAGCTTATTTTCTGCGTCGCCACAAATAAAAATAAACAGTTAAGGAGGAACAAAACAGACTGGCGATATTGTGACAAGCACATAAAAATATTGATCATGTCTATAACATGAACACTTTGTGGCTTTTCAATTTTAATTACAAGTCATCTTAAAGTTTCATGAGCACCCAGCCTGGTGTAGGTATAAAAGGAATCATGAAAAAAAAAAAAACACACAAAAAACACCAATTTTTTCACTCTCAAATTGAACACAATATACATCTGTACTTCTAAAATAAGATTTTAGTGCTTTGTCTTCTTTTTATTTGACATTTTCTGTCACTTTATTTTGTTTATCAGCACGTTTTAGTAGACAAGAGGCCATGAGCTTTTCAAGCATGTCAACTTTGTGCTAATTCTTCACAAACAGGACTTCTGCATATTTCCTTTCTGTAACCACATGGCACATTCTATTTCCTTAATGAAGGACTAACCTGGGCAATTCTCGAAGACACAATGAAGCTCAATGATCGTTGCTGTTGTGCTAGTTTTTCCCCCTCTATGTGTACTTTTGAGGCTACAAAGCATCCCTGTCTCTATTTCTCATTGTATTTATCAGGCCTGATATCACACAAAGGATCAACAGCCACTCTGAGGTAGCACCCAAAGATCAGACAGTGGGGTGTGGCTTTAATTGGTTCCTCCTGTGAGCAGTTACATGCATGGAGAACTTTGGCAGGAGCTGCCCTTCCGATCAGCTGCAGTTCTCCTTTCCTGGTAAAGCGGGGTGGGCACAGAGCCCTGCACGCTGCATTGTTGTACGGATTATCTCTTTGCTTTCCATACGTTTTGTTAAACCAGATAAAAACTGTCAGTGAACTGAAAAGTAAAAAAACTCTTTCATGATGGTGATGTAAAAACAATCCATTAAAGTATTATAGCAATTTTACATAATAAATTAGTAATAAATTAATTGACCTGATCCTTAAAGAAATCCACACTCAGCTTTGTTCCTGGCAAACTGAAAGCCAGACTCTTCTTTAGTGATGAAGGCAGGTGCAGCCGTTTCTTCTCCTTCTTGCCGAGCCGCATGTCATTAAAGTAAGTGTTTTTATCCAAGATGTAGACTCGGTCTGGAAGAGTGTGAAGCTCCTCTGAACGCTCATGCTTGACAACAAACTCCTGGAGTGCTGTCTGGCCAAAAAGCAAATATTGAAATCAGTGTTTCTGTGCATTCATTCCCTGAGTTTGTTTGTTTGTACCTTTTTAAAAGGGTCGGTGTGCACCAGTGCATGTGAGCGCAGGTGAGGGATGCTCAGAGCTGCAAACTGGCTCTCCCACAGGGCTGCCCATTCCCCATATGTGTCAACCACTTGGATACTGAGAGGGGGGCAAACAGACTCTCGACTGCTCGACTTTGATTGTTGCTCCTGTGCCAAATGATGCCCTGGAAATTACACAAAATATAGCAGTGAAAATGCTTTAACCCTTCCGCTCTCCTTGGGGTCCAGATTGCTCCAACCACATATTGTTATGCGATTTCTTCCATGACAAATGTGGACGAAGGGGGACAGGATTTTATGTCTGCCATGGACATTAGTGAAACTCCGAAATCAGTGAAAAAAAAAAGTTCAGCGCACTGTCCTGTGGTGTCCAGATGACCCCACTTTTAATGTAAACAAGCTAAGGAGAACGGAAGGGGTTCAGGAAATGTGCAGGAAGAAAGAAAAGTAAAGCAGTATTGACATATATTTTTCAAAAATTGACCTTTTGACCTCATATGTATTCCATAAAATAAGAATATCTTATAAAAATGTCTGCCTTCTTTTTTAACTCCATTAATATCTCAAATCTAGCTTGATATCACTGAGTTGGAATTTAAGTATTTCTTTATATTGTAAAACGTCTATGGTGTCTATGTTGCGTATTGAATTTTGTCAGTTTTTCTATGTTCCCTTGTTTCGGTTCAATTTTTGCTGTTTAGATTTGTTGATTTACACCTTTTTTGTCTTTAGTTAGATCTACTTCCTATAATCTAGAAATTGAATTCAGTTGGTAAGATCCTCTTTACACTTTCACCTACAACACTTAACAATGTCACTTCTGTGACAAATTCGTATTTTAATGTCATTTAAAGGAACTTTTGGAAAAAATGTAGCTCTATGATGGTTAATAAATGAATTTAGAAGTGGAAAATGTGCATGAATGTGCTTCAAATATTCATGCATGAATGTGCTTCAAATATTGATGATCCATTCCTTTCTGACACTTTTCTACACCCTTTCCGACCTGCCTGCACCTGCTATCTCATACCTCCTAACTTCCAATTTATTTGTTTACTTGAAATACTTTCATAACATGTGATCATTTTGGCTTTTGTTTCTCTGAAAATGATGTAGTAAAACCAGCTTCTGAGCTCAGAACACCTCATATCTGAAAACAGATATTATTTCCTGTTTGCTTTGAGAACCTGAATTCACATTTGGGAGTTTCTTTGTTTAAGAAAAAAAAAAACAAAACAAAACACATTTATCTAAATCAGCAAGATGCAACCATACAAGTGAATTATTCTTACCTCACAGATCGACACTTTTATGTAAGTATGGATACATGCTCTTCAAGAATCCATGAAATAAGTTGTGGGGTTCCCCAAGGGTCGATTTTAGGTCCAATACTTTCTGATTTATACATGTTACCACTTGGGGAAGTCATCAGGTGACACGATGTTGACTTTCACAGCTATGCTGATGATATTCAGCTCTACATTGCTGTGTCTCCTGATGACATTGAACCTTTAAACACTCCTTTAACTTGTATTTTAGATATTAAGTCATGGATGGCAGAGAACTTCTTACAGCTCAACCAGAACAAAACAGAAGTTTTAATCATCGGTCCTGAAGACAGGAGAGAGAGGATTTTACCACATCTTCAAATTTTTAACCCTTCTCACTGTGTGAGAAACCTGGGCGTTCTTTTTTATTCTGAGCTGAATTTTATCCCTTGCATTAAAAATGTCGTTAAGACAGGATTTTATCATCTTAAAAACATTGCCAGAGTTGCCCATTCCTCTGTCTTGCCAGCACAGAGGTGCTGATGCATACTTTTATTTTTAGTTATTTAGATTATTGTAATGCCCTGCTCTCTGGTTTTTCTAAAAAATATCTTAAAAGTTATTTACAAAAGTCTTCATTGTGTGTGGGGTCATGGGATGTATGTGTTACTGGAGGGGAGGGGGGAGGACAAAGGGGAGGTTGGGTTTTTATCTGAACTTTTGTGTTTCTGTTTTTTTTTATTGTAAAACGCTTCAAGCTACTTCAGTATGAGAAGCGCTTTTTATAAATAAAGAAGTTTTAATACATAAAAGAAATCCAGAAATCATAAAACATAGAGTTAATGGATGCAAACTTATTTATACAAATTAATTTTTTTATGTACTTATTTAAACTGCATATCTCAAATCTACATAGTCAAAGAATGTTTAATTTTACCAGGTGTCAGCCTCTTTTTCCTCTTGCCATAGGAGCCATTATTCTTTGATACTTCTTGTCTTAGCGGAAGATTCTGGGGTTCTGAGCTGCAGGGGGTGAGGAGTGGGTCATGTCCACGGTCAGAGCTCGTGTCACTTTCAGGAGAGGACAGCAAGCTTGCCAAGGTCAGCGCATGAGGGCCTCCCCCTATAATTAACACGTCGAGCATGACCATCTGAAAAACCCAAAGACAAAGCACACTAAAGATGAGAGTGACTGCAAAAACCGCTACAAAAAGATTTAAAGTAATCATTTCCTATCCACCAACTAATGCAAGCAAAAAGAAATTCCCAAGACTCAAAAAAGTAGCAAAAATCAGGAGATATGACATCATCAATTTTTTTTTTACATATTTTTACGCCATTTGTAAGCGGCAAAGGTTAACTATTCTTACTCTGGCTCACCTTCCCAAACTTCCAGATATTATGCTAAACATTTTAATTTATAACACATTTCTGATGTTGCTTTCTTTTTGTCCATAAACTATTAAGCTTTTCCCAGCAGTCGGTCACATTCGTGCAAAATCTGAAAGTTCAATACCTGCTTGAATCGTCAAATTATTCCAGGTTAGTCCAAACACGTACTGTCTCTTTGCCCAACTTCTGTGGGACTTAAAGTTTTGTAATAGTACGTCTCATGTAATTTAATATGCCACGTCCTCTACGGATATAGATGAACTTGACTGGCTATGGAGGGAACGCCGGGAATAGCTTTAAAGTGAGGGTGTGCTTGTAAACTTAGAAACACATGCAGCTCACCCTGCATGTGTCGTGTGTCGCATTAATCTCTAAAAAAAAAAAAAGACATATGTTGTTTTCTTTTAATCAATAAAGTTAATGTAAGAAAATGTTCATCTCTTTGATTAAACCAATTAGAATTTGAGTTTGAGTATCTGTGGCTTCATGAGAATGGGAGATGACATTCACCTCTGATTGGATGGTCGAAGCTCATGCTACCAAAAACTAACTTCTTCTGTTTTTTAGGCTGTAGGCAGTAGCAGAGCTTGAATTATGTTTGAACCACTTGCTGTATTACAGTTAACAATAGAAGAAGGCGGAGAAGTTGATTTCCTTGCAGATTTATTGCGTAAGCGATTCTTAAGATGGAAAAACTGCACATCGTCAAAGAAGACAGACCAACTCCAAAGCTAGAGAGGCTTTGTCAGAAGGGAAAAGGATTTTTTCCACTACTTTCAGCCTTCTATAGCAGTTCTGTCTGGCAAGGGTAACTGAGTTTTGTGAAAGTGATGAGGGACAAACGGGTCAGTATGAGAACTTCTACACTTCAACTGAACGCCTCACATTGAGCTGCAGCGGTTCATAAATGAGCAGCTTCACAGCATGATTTCAGACAATATCATTTCCCAGACAAAAAATAGGTTTCAAGACTATGAAAAACTAGTGTTTATCACCCGAATTGACCCCTAGAAATTTGGGGAGCATCAGAAATAACTTCCCGCACACATCCCTCTCCAGTTTAGCACAGCGCTCTGATGACTTGGATGAGAACTGTTATACGTCTCCTGGACTTTCTTCATGGACGGAGTTCATCTTTGAAAATTCTGGATTTTCTGTAAATAAAAATGCAAATTTTCAAGTATAATGAGTTGTCAATTCCGCTTTGATGTTTGTTGCAGCTTTTATTGTAGTTGGAGGAGACTTGTACGCGTAGAGTTTGTTTTTACAATGCGTGCAATTTTAGTGATTCAGTCTATTTAAATGATCCATTTATGATTGCTCCATGAAAATATTCATATATAACAGGATGGTGTCGCACAAATGAAACTAGGGGTGTAGAAAAAAATTGAAGAATTGTTATGGTACAGTCTTGGGATATATTGCGATACATATTGTATTGTGAGACATGTATCGGGTTACGTATCATATTGTCAGACTCTTGCCAATACACACCCTACATCAAACAATTAATACTAACAAAGATGGTTTCTGCAGAGGAAGACTGAAGGCTCAGCTCTAAATTGCATGGACCACCACTGCATTTCAAGTAAACACACCAGCTGGACAAGTCAGTGTAAAGTCTGACAGTATCAAAATTCTGTGGCATTTTTTCCAGATAAATTTCATTGAAAAAAAATGTAGCAATAAAACTTCAACTATTGTTCTCATTCAGTGTAACTTATTATTATTATAATTACTAGAAACACTCCAGATATAATAATTAACAATTTAATGACTTGATGGGAAGCAGGAGGGTCCTCCAGTCACCAGAGGGCAGTCTCAGGCATAGGAAATTAGGGACTTAAGCTGTTCCAACAGGCAGGAAAACAGAGTTCCGGGAGAGGTAATGAGATGGAGGCGACTACAGAGGAAGACTGATAACAAGATGATCCACAATTGGTCACGGACAAGTCATCCTCAAAGAACCCAATACAGATGATCAGAACCTCAGATTGGTCAGGTGGTCTGGAGATGGCCTCACAGATGCTCAGGTTGGCGCACAGCAAAGCAGGCACAAGACTAAACAGATCAGGTCCAAAAAAGGTCAAAAAGCCAAACAGGCTGGATGAAAGAGCTGTGGGTCAATACAGTCACACACCAGAGACTGGTCAGAGACAGAATATACAAGAGCTGCCACGGCTGATGTGAATCAGCAGTGTGAGACTGGAACACAATCATCTCATTCATACTGTTTACATCTGGTGCTGTCTCAGTGTCATCCAGTCATTTTTTGGTATGTTACTATTACATTTAGTGCTGGTGTAAACATAAACTCTGACTAACAGACAGCTACACCACATTCAGCAAAACATCCGAGAGAAACACATCAGAAATGTCATTTTTTAACAATGTTCATTACTGAGACTTCAGTGACCAATGAAATACTACCATTTAATCTAAAAATTATTTTATTGTGTTGGCTTTTTACACATCTACACACTACTTTCAGGAGCTGAAATAAAATATTTAAAACTTATTCCAAGTACAAAAAGGCCTCATTTTCTCTCCTTTATGGCTGACATCATTGCCTAATGGTGTATTCATACCAAACGCAGCAGGCGCAGCGGAGGCTTCGAGTTTTAATGTTAAGTCAATGTAAGGACACGATCTTGCAGAGGGCGCGGCAAGCTTGATGTAGCGCATCAACCAATCAGAGACTCAGCTTTGGGCATGTGACGTTTTCAGTGACTAGATCAAAGAGTAGAAAAAATACATTCAAAATGGCTGCATGATGTGAAGATTTTCGCCCTGAACTTCCCTAAGTTTTCTTTACCCACTTGGGCCACAGATTTACCAGAGACTGTCTGGTTATTGTTTAGCGAAGCCCATGGAGCTCGAACAAAAGAGCCCACTGTGCTACCCAGCCAGCTGGTGGACAGCACAGCAAGAGCTGCTGCACAGGGTCTAGCAGAGCAAGCGATAGCTCTGTGGCACAGGGGGGCAGAGCTGCCATTGTACTGGGACGCCAGCTGCTGCGGCTCTCCTTTCTCTATCCGCGGAGCTCCGCTAGCTGAGAACTATCCGCTAGCTGCGAATCTCTGCCAGGCAGCCATCCGCCAATGGGCTGCCCGGTTTAAAATGGTTTAAAACGGCAGTCAGACGCAACACCGCTGCAGGAGTGCAGCACACTGCACTAAGAGAGACTATGGAGTCTGTTACAAATGTTAATTCATGCTTTAGTCACATGTACAGGGGTTGACCTACAAATTATCATCCTACAAATCTAATCTGCTCATTTTTCGTTGTGCTCTTCCGCCAATACTTTATAAGACTTCAACATCCAACCACCTGCAATTGGTATAGGTCCTTTGCTTGAAGTGTATTATTATTTTTGTCAACAGAATACTATTATGGTTCATTCTTTATCAACAGTTTTATGATTGTTTTACACTCACAGGAAGTGGAACAAAGCTTCTATATCTCCTGATTGGTGAGATTTAGAGACACATCTCTGCTTCCTCTACTACTTGGAACCTACATACGTCCACACAAGACCAGAAAAAAATAAAGAAAATATCTGAAAAAAAAAAAAAAAAATATATATATATATATATGTATTTCATTTGGCTCTCAAGCCACAGGTTATTGCTACATGTTTTTAGCCAATCACAATCTAGAAATAATACACAGTTCTTAAAAAGTGATGGAAGATGCATATTATTGATTTTATGACAGAACCGTGTGGGCCAGTAGAGATTTGAACACGGGCCACATTATTCTACAAGCCAGACTTTGGACATGCCTGCTTTAAGTAATATTTACTAAATTGGGTCTTTAGCCGTTTTTAGACTACCGAAAATGAAAATTATCTGTAATCCTCAATGTTTAAAAAAACATAGTGGGTGCAGCCAATGAAGTTTGTGAAATTACAACTGTTTGATAGATTTAAAACGATGATTCTAATTGAGGGGAAAGATATGCTTAATCATCTGTGTTGCTATTGGCCAATAAGTTGATCTGCAACTGGTTGCATGATGACCTTCAGATCGCAACTGTAACCTTTAATGGCATAAGCTGCAGAATAATTAAAAACAGCATGCTTTCACCAATCAGACACAATCTCCTGGAATGAATTGCAATCCTAGTTTGTAGGTAGTGTATTATACTTCACCATAGAGAACCACTCTGAATGTTTCTGCTTTTTCTGACACAGACGGAGTTCCTCTGTTCACTAGTACTCTCTGCTTAACAGGCTTTTCATTTCCTCTTTCCCATGATATTTTATTTAGGTTTTATGGTGCATTTATTGTGATACTATAAGAAATACAGAAGTAAGTCATTATAGTAACAATAGGCCACTATAGCAAAAAAAAAAAAAAAAAAAATTGACATCACTATGTTTATTCTTTCTTGCTGAATGCTGTTCTTTAGTTTCAAAACTTCTCATTTCTTTTTTAGTTTAAGAGTCTTTGTTTTATGAGATTGAAAAAAACAAATATGCTTATGCTCTTTTTAGTAAATTAATTAATTGAGTTTCTTCCTCTTTGGAAAGCAGGTCCCACCCACAGCTGTGGCAGGGACTTCACTTTCCCACCCAACCCTAAACTAAGCAGAAGTGAGAAACACAGGCTGTGCTTTAAAAAGCTGCTGACTTCAGTCTTTGGTTCTAGCCGTTGCAGACAGCACCAACAACATGGACCTTCAGGTGACTCTTCAACCGCATGACTGCTTGTTTTTGATTTGAGTGTTTTTTAAGAAAATATTTTCCAACTTTCAGGGATCTTTCATTGATGGAGGTGTCTTTATTTCCCACCACCTGTGTGAAGGAAAACATCAGTATAAAGTAGAAAAAGTGGTGAAGTCCAAGAATGGCAGAGAGGAAAAAATGTTTGTCAGGTAGTGTGGTGATCTGAATCTTCCTGTCTTTCTGTCCATCATTTGGAAACATAAAAATATTAGGAGGAAAGCATTGAAAAGAAGTGTTTGTAGGATTTTTAAATTAATTTTGATAATTTTGTGGAATTCAACTGATAATTTCAGAACAGGAGACAATCTAATAGAGGTAAATGGCGTTGGCCTGGATAATTTCACCCCGGAAGACTTGGCCCGGAGTCTCTCTGAAAGGAATTCTAGGCTGGTGAGTTTTTCTTCTATGTTATCAGAAACTTAACATTTTCCATAAAATGAATAATCTCAAGTTTTCTTTAAACTTCAACTTAGCTTGACATCAGACATGATAAATGCTAAAATTGTGATCTTTTGGGGCTTTTTTAAAGCCAAATCTGATACTTTTTTCAACCTCTTTACTCTTTTCTTTTGATTTACCCTGTTTTTGTTTACTTAGAGTCATCAAGTAGTTTCCTCTTTTATTACTTTTATTGTTATAAGTATTTCCACATGATTTTGCACTTTCACTGATGATTTTATTCTATATGACTGTCTTTTATGTTTTGCTATCTTTTATGTTTATATTTGACTTTTAGTCAATATTTTCCATGAAATAAATGTATAATGTCTACTTAAAAACTTTTCACGGTGGACCAACAATATAAAATCCTCATAATCAGTGCATTTTGATAAAAATAAAAAAAGGTGAGAAGGCTTTCATAAGCTACGCTTCTGCCTCCTCCCTTTCAAACATGTCTGTATCATCTTTGTTTTTGTAGCTATTATTGTTAATATTATGACTATCCACTACAAGGCCATGTTGAAATCGCTTTTCTTCGGTACATGATTTTACAGTTAAATATATTTAAATGCTAAATGTTTTGAAATTTAAATTGCAACGATTCATTAATTTTCTGGAAATGGGGCCGCACTGTGATAAGTGGTTACCACCCTCATCTCTCAACAGGAAGGCTCAGGTTTAAATCCTGGTTGTGACCTTTCTGTGGGGAGTTTGTTTCTCTTTTTTTTCCTGAAGTAACAGTAAATTCACAGAGTAAAAGTTTGTTTGACTGTCAATGAAACGGTACACATTGATGGATGTCCAACAGGCTAATACACTGTTGTGCTTGTGGAAGGTTTCAACAGGTAAAGCTCTATTTTGTTACAGCTCCAGAGTAACTTTTGGTTTGTGTCTCTCACAATCTTTTAGGAGACCTTTCTTTTATGTTTCTGCATGATAAGCAGATGACTTTTTTGTGTTTACTTCTTTAGACAGTGCAAAAGACAACAAAGCAAGAGGAGCAGGTTGAGGAGGAGCCTCCTCAAGGAGAGGTTCTCATCCCTGTCTCTAAGGACTCTACAGTGATGAGCTTTTCTTGGAAAATGAAGAGGGAAGAAGAGTTGGAGCAGAACCAGAACACGGAACATGAGGTTTTCGAAGACGTTGAGACTAGAGATCTGCTTGTAATTAAGATGAAGAAAACAACTGTTTCTGTGATGATCGGCCGGGGCTGCCCCAGCGGGAGCCATGGCTTAAACGGGACCAGTTGTGCTGTCAATGATATTGTGTTGATGGCAGAATCCAGCCAAGTCACTCTTGGTGAGTGAAGTGACTTTGAGTTTCCTGAGCTCGCACTCATCCTAAGAAGAAATCAGTTTGTTTAAACTGGAATGGATTTTAATGTTTCTACTGGCAGATAGATTGAACCTGGAAAGGTTTTTGCAAGAGAACAGAGCAATTACTGAGACATTTTAGCTCAATGATCAATGGTGAACGATCATGGATGGATGGATGGATGGATGGATGGATGGATGGATGGATGGATAAACTGTAACTTAGTTAAAGAATTTGTGAAACCTTAAGCTGATCCAAAATCTGACTACTACACGTGAAAGTGTAAGAATGACAGCAATCAAATGCAATTACTTAAACTAATTTTTGCACGTTTTTTTGTTTTTGTTTTGCTTTGTTCTTCTTGACTTTCAGTGCCACGAGGAGGTGGGATGTTCAGATTGGAAAAGCTATCAGAAGTTTTCATAGAACACAAACCCTCTCATCGCTACCTTAAACGTATTTGCTCAAAGACAGATATCTACACGTCTCCAAACCCCGGTCAGTGATTCAAAACAGCACCAAAGACAATGTCAATACTGTAGAAAGTGTTCAACATCTCAATCTAATCTTCTTTGTGCTTTGTGCTTAGAGAAAGTTACCATCTACTACTATAAATCGAATATTATGGAAAAGATCTACAGAGGGATGCCAGTAGTCCTGAACTTTACCGACTCCAACTGCTTCCTCAAGTGCTGCAAAGAAGGAGACAATGTGGTCTTGCAAATAGAGGTACAGAAGTGTTTTTTCTACTGCCATCATCAAGCCAATACTATAGATGATGGAATTATTGAAAATAAAGAGCTGTTTTCTTTGAAAAGCAAGAAAAACCTTTCAAATTTCAACTCACCATTTTGAACTTTTTTAAATAATTCACTTGATGCTACACAATTTGCTGTACTTTTTTTGACAAACAAGATGAACAGACTTTTTTTTATTCATCGCAGACATCTGAAAAAAATAGACTGCAGCAGATATCCAAGAGTGACGACAGCGCCCTCGCCTTTGTCTTCTACATGATAGCTGACCGGACAAAACAGCGAAAGTTTGAATCAGCTCTTTACGAGGGCTGGTTCATCTGTGTGCAGGAGAATACCAAAGCAGAAGTGGAACCGCTGAATGACATGAAGGAGGAATTGTTCCTCTTCATCATTCAGAAGTGATTAAAATAATAACTGTCACGTCGAGTCATGCCAGAATGGGCGTTTTGTTTGTAAAGTAAAAGCTGTCTTGAAAATGCAAATGTTATAAAACATCTCGTGCTAGATTTTGATATTTGCTTATTGAGTTTTTCTATAGCCCTGCAACAGTCCGGATGTCACTGGCTGGCAGACTCGGTGGTAGGGAATACCAAAGGATTATAGTAAAATCTAACCCACAGTCACACTGGCCGTATGATGCCTATTCTTGATCACAACTTTAGTCCGTGGTGTTCACGCTGGACTGTTAGCAATGCCATGCGATACTAGCGCATGTCCGCCACCTACAGCTGGAAGAGGCTTGGTCCAAAATGTTTCAACAGTGCAAATCTCACCTTTCTTGCTCCATTTTTGTTTTTTTTCCCTTTTACAGTTCTATTCCAAAATATGAAAGACTTAGAGTTAAATAATTCCTCAAAGTGCGATCATTCATTTATCCTCCATGATCAATTTACAAACATCTGAGACCCTGCCATGTCAAAGTTCTACTTGGTTTAACTTTAAATGCATGTTCAATAGCCGTGCATTTTGTACGTATTGCCTGAAAGGATCATGGAAAATTGCTTAGCGATGCATAAATGTAAGATTTTAGAACGCACAACCCCGATTCATGAATCTATGTGCTTTTACTTTACTTTTAGAATGGTTGCTTAAGGCCGGTGAATGTAGTTTTGGGGCAATTGGACTATCCAAACTCCCAAGTAGTCTACTCCAGGATACTGGAAAGGAGAATACTGTCAATGTACGCTGAAAAAATCAGAACTTTACGAAAGTGAAAAGGCCAAGGTTGAAGAGAAAGCGTTTTATGTTCTGTCCTGCTAGAAAAAAATATTTTTTCAAAGGCAAAATCTTAGCTTGAGAAAATATGCCTTTGTAATTAGAATTTTTTTTAAATAAGAATTTTTGGTGAAACCATTTTTCTGATTCTGTTGACAGATTTTTTTTTTTTTTTTTGCTTATGTAAAGAGAATCTGGAAATGGGGTAGGAATTTTTGGCTTATTTTTGTTTTAACGTTGTAGTCAAACCTCTAATTTGGAACGACATTGCAGTATTTTCAGGGATTTCAATTCAATTCAATTCAATTTTATTTATATAGCCCAAAATCACAAAGAATTTTGCCTCATTGGGCTTCATGCAGGTAGTTTTACAGTTGCAAAAAATTGTCATGAAACATGAAAGAAAGATCACAAAAGACTAAACCGACTAAATAAACTGGATATCCCTGCTCTTAGACCCTCCCTCTCGGTAAGGAAAAACTCCCAAAAAAAACCTGAATCAGGAAAAAAACGAAGAAACCTTAGGGATTCCCACATGAGGGAGAGATCCCATCCCAGGACGAACAGGCGATACCAGAACTGGTAAGGGAAAATTAGCTTCTACAACTACGTATTTGAATAGAGATCATTCAGACAAAGCTGCAGATAGAGCTGAGGGACGAGTGGGGATGAAGTCCTCAGTCAGACGAAGCAGAAGTGCAGTCCACGGCCAGGAGCAGGAGCGTGGGGGATCCACCTGGGATCTGAAATCACTCCCGCTCCCCAGAGGGGAGAGAGAGAGAAAACAACATGTGAATCGAACTGCACCAACAAAAACATGGAGAACTTAATACAATGAATAATAAAGAGTAAGAGAGAGAGGAAGAAATAAGAACAGAGAACAGACCCAGAGCTGATGTGGAGAACAACTATGATAGAAAATCTAGCAGAACGCCTGTCCAAAGAGGAATGTTTTAAGGCTAACTTTGAAGGTAGAGACTGTGCTGGCCTCTCTGACATGAGCTGGGAGCTTATTCCAGAGAACAGGGGCTTGATGGCTGAAGGTTCTACCTCCAACTGTACTTTTAGAGATTCTAGGAACTACAAGAAGTCCTGCATTTTGTGAACGAAGTGTTCTGATTGGTTGGTAAGGAACTAAGAGATCTTTAATATAGGATGGGGCCACACCATTCACAGCCTTATAGGTTAACAGGAGGATTTTGAACTTAATCCTGGATTCAACTGGGAGCCAGTGGAGTGAAGCTAACACAGGAGTGATGTGTTCTCTTCTGCTAGTTCCTGCTAACAATCTGGCTGCTGCATTCTGAACAAGTTGAAAACTTTTTAAAGAACTTTTTGGGCAGGCTATTAGTAAAGAGTTGCAGTAATCCAGTCTAGACGTAACAAATGCATGGATGAGTTTTTCAGCATCACTTTTAGATAACATATTTCTGATCCGAGCTATATTGCGAAGGTGAAAAAATGCAGTTCTACAAGCTTGTGATATGTGAGCCTTAAATGATAAATCCTGGTCGAATAAAACCCCCAAGTTTCTAACTGTAGAATTGGAGGAAATATTTACAGCATCCAAGGAGACTATCTGATCCGAGAGAGCGTCTCTCAGGTGTTTAGGGCCCAGGATAATTACCTCAGTTTTTTCTGGGTTAAGGAGGAGGTAATTAATTGTCATCCAGGACTTAATGTCTCTAATGCAGGAATTCAGTTTCTCTAGGTGGTCATTCTGGTCTGGTTTAATGGATAAATACAGCTGCGTATCATCTGCATAACAGTGGAAATTAATGCTATGTTTCCTGATTATGTTTCCTAAGGGCAACATATAAAGCACGAACAGGATGGGCCCAAGAACTGAGCCCTGAGGAACTCCGTAGCTAACTCGAGTACAATGAGAAGACTGTCCATTTACATTAACGAACTGGTATCTATCAGATAAATAGGATTCAAACCACTGGAGGGCAGATCCTCTGATCCCTATGTCATGCTCTAGTCTATGGAGTAAGATGCTGTGGTCAATAGTATCAAAGGCTGCGCTGAGGTCTAACAGGACCAGAATAGAGATTAGTCCTTTATCTGAGGCCAATAACAAGTCATTAGTAACTCTAACCAGTGCAGTTTCAGTGCTATGGTGAGGTCTAAACCCTGACTGAAAATCTTCAAAGTGACTGTTGTCCTGTAGGTGGCGCTGTAGCTGCTTAACTACAACTCTTTCTAAAATTTTAGAAATAAATGGGAGATTAGATATTGGTCTATAGTTGGCCAGAATGTCAGGATCCAGGCTGGGCTTTTTCAAAAGAGGTTTAACAACCGCATATTTAAAAGACTGAGGCACATAACCAGTTTCTAGAGAGGTATTTATTATGGTTAATATGGAGTCACTAATTAAGGGGAAAATTTCTTTAAAAGTTTAGTGGGGATTGGATCTAAAAGACAAGTGGAAGTTTTAGAAGACATAATAACTGATGTTATTTCTGTTTGGTCCACAGCAGTGAAGCAGTCAAAGGTTACAGACGTTTCTATGGATGCCTTTGTTTCTACAACTTCAGCCTGCTTTGGGCTGATGGTGGGAATAACCACATTTAGCTTGTGTCTAATATTTGAGATTTTACTATCAAAGAATTGAAGGAAACTTCAGAGCTGATATAGTAGAAAATATGTGGTTCAATCGAGCTGTGGCTGCTGGTCAGCCTGGCTATAGTAGTAAAGAGAAATCTTGGATTATTTGCATTTTCTGCTATTAAAGTTGAATAGTATTGAGTTCTCGCTCTACGCAGGATTTTTATAATTTAAGAGGCTACATTTCCAAGCATTTAGAGAGTGCTCTGAGCCGGAGCGGCGCCATTTTCTTTCTAACTTACGGGTTACTTGTTTTAGGGAGCGTGTTTCAGCATTGAACCACGGTGCTGCTCTGTTCTGTCTAACAAGCTTGAGTTTCAGAGGGGCAACAACATCCAGTGTTCCCCTGAGGGCTTGCATGGCATCATTAACAAACTGATCATTTTCAGAGGGGGTTAAAGTGCTCTGAGAATATTCACTAAGCATGTTACTAAACATTGGTTGAACTGCGAGTTTAAATTCCGACACGAACGGAATGTCATAGTGTTCGTTTAAGCTCTTTCTTAGTTGTTGGAGCAGTAGCATTTTCTAATATAAACTGAAAGGTAACTAAAAAATGATCTGAAAGTATGGGATTATGAGGAAGGACATTCAGCTGACTAATCTCAACTCCATAAGTTAAAACCAGGTCCAGAGTGTGCTTGTGACAGTGAGTAGGTTGATCTACGTTTTGTGTGAAACCAATAGTTTCTAATAAAGTTGCAAATGCGTTTCCAAGACAATCACTGGAATCATCAATATGAATATTAAAATCCCCTGTTAATATAATTTGTCAGAGTCTAAAATAATATTTGATAAAAAGTCAGAAAACTCAGATAAAAATTCTGAGTACGGGCCGGGGGCCGATAAATAATTATAAACAGAACTGCTTTTCCAGTTTTTCTATTTGGGTGATTTATAGACAGCACTATGTTTCAAATGAGTTATAAATATGTTTAACTTTAGGGTTGAGAAGTAGCATGATTCTGAAATTACTGCTAAACCACCCTCCTTTCCCAGAAATCCTGGATTTCTGAAGTTATTATAGCTGGGGGGTTGCTTCATTCGTCGAACATAATCATCCTGTTGTAGCCAGGTTTCTTTAGAGCTAGCATGTTAAGTTTATTATCATTAATCAGTCATTGACTAACAGGGACTTTGAGGAAATTGATCTAATGTTTAGTAGCCCACATTTAATGACATTCCATATTTATTCTATGACTCATTCTTTCATTTGCCTTCCAGCACATGAGCTAACGCTAGAAGCTGCTGGGCTAGCCCTGTTTGGGGTTAGCATCAGCGCTAAAGCCCCTTAGCGGAGAGTTTTAAGCTGCTGCTTTCTCCTGGGTCTCCTCTCTGGTTTGTCAGGCTGCATGGCAAAGCTAGCAGAAATTTTTCTGGAAAGAAGAGCCGCTCCGTCAAAACTGGGATGAATCCATCTCTCCGCATGAGGCCGGGCTTCCCCAGAACACGCTCCAGTTGTCCACAAAGCTAACGCCATTTTCCGGGCACCATTTAGCTAACCAGCGGTTAAATGATGAAAAGCGGCTGTACATTTCATCACTGACTGTGTTGGGTAGAGGACCAGAGAAATTAACTGTGTCCGACACAGATTTAGCCAGTTTACAAACCGATTCTACGTTTAATTTTAGAATCTCTGATTGTCTTCGTCGGGCGTCGTTGCCGCCGCCGTGAATACGACCCGACGGAACTTGGTCTTACTCTGGGCTAACATCCTGAGGTTTCCCTCAATGTCGCCAACTCTAGCTCCCGGGTAACATCTAACTGTAGATCCCCTGAGCTTTACATGTCTAACTTAATGATAAAGTAAGGTCTGTCATTCCGGAGGAGCTTGAAGTACAGCTGTGATTCCTCCACATTAAAGAGGTCAGTTGAGGTCAGGCTCAGTCTCTGTTCCGGATGCTTCCTCTGGCAGGACCAGGACCAACTGGAGTAATGATGTCTCTCAGCTGGTCTGGGGACGCCTTGGAGCTCCTCTAGTAGAACTGAAGGATGTTTCTTTGGAGAGGGAGGTCTGGGCATCTTTACTTTGTCTGCTGCCCCCACACCCCAGCTCCAGATATGCAGGAGATGATGGATGGATGAATGAATGACCACGCTAACAATTGACATTTGTTTAACAATATAATCATTTAAAAAATGTGAATGATTGATAGAAATATTTTTTTTTAGTAAAACTTGCCACTTTTTGTAATATAGACCTCATTTCTATAAAATCTACGGTGTGTCATAATTTGGTTGTGTCTGTTAGCAGTATGATGGTTAAATAAAAGTCGCAATTGCTTAAAATAGTTGAAGTTTCATTTTATACATTGTAGTTTCTTTCAGACAAAACAGCTCAAATTTCAGCTTGTCCATTCAAAATACAAAAGTTGTATTTTTTTTACATTCAACAACCTCTTATACACTTTTAGGTTTGGGTTCAAAATTGAGACAGAACATAATTACATCTTTATCTGAAAAAGTACCAAAAGAAACATGAGAAAAATGTTATAGTGTTTTCATTTGACAATATCATAGTTGAACTAAAAAAAACAAAACAAAAAAAACACCTCCAATATAAGATAAGGCATCAAATATATTTCTTTAACTATCTACACTGTAAAAACAGTTTAAAAATAAATTTTAAGCTGTACTTACTAAGCATAATCTTAAAATGACAATGTGAAAATACAGAAATGAAAACTGAAACAAAGCTTTTATTTCTCCATTTAAATTTAAACTGAGGTTTAGTTTGAAATCTGTTTGAGTTAGTTTAAGGCTGAATGAATTTCTAAATATTTTGTGGAGTCACATCACTTTTTTGACAGAGAGGAACTGCATTAAAAGAAGATTAAGCGTAGATGCTTGAAGTTTCAAGTGAATCCGTATTTACAGTTCTATTAATACACTTAATCACATCAATATTCAATCAAAGTAAACAAGATAAGTGAATAGACATAATTGAGTAAATTCGTAGGTGTACCGTTTAGGAACATTTACAGAGATGTACAACAAGTAAACAGCAATTAAGTGTTTTTTTTGTTAACAAGGATTTTTTTGAACAAATAAAACATGTTTTTGGATTTTTACAACCCTGTTTGTTCACTGTTGCTGTCACTGTCACTTTCATAAGCTTTGTTACTTCGCCCGTCATCATCTGGACTGTAAGGATTTTCCGGATTGGTCTTTCCAGATTTCCTACAAATGAAAAAGGAAAGAGTTAAAGTGATCAATATAACATTAAAGTGATCAATTTCCTCAACAGGATGTGTTCTGGTTATAAAAAAAAAATTAAAAAAAAAGAACTCACTTCTTGCGCTCTCTGATACCGAGCCGATCAGGTAGACGCCCAACAGCACCACAATGCCCATGACCACACCGAACACCACCAGCCACACCACTACGGGCTGCTCGGCAGGCGAGGCCAGCGTCGGTGCGATGCCCAGAAACTCGAGCGTGTCGTCATCAAGTTGGAAGGCGTCGTTGATTCGACCTCTGGACATCCTGTAAATGTAAAACAAACAAAAACTTAAACTGAACCTTATTTTAACCCTTTAAGAGGCATTGCCGAAACACAAAATCTTAACAAACTGTAACTTTTCAATTTTTAATGCAATCAATGTAATTCCAACAGATTCTAAAGGAGAAAAGCTGATTTCTCCATTAGAATCTGCTGGACTTACATTAAACTAATCTTTTCAAGTGTGAACACTTGAAAAGTTACAGCAGATCAAAGAACATGAACTCCAGTTCACTGCATTTACAGTTCTGGCAGCTCATGAAAATGCAACAAAGTTCAGTAAAAACTCCATAAACTTATTTCAAAAATCATTTTTATGTGACGTTTTAAAAGTCAATAAATATTATAACTCGTTCTTTACCTGATGGAGGCCTCCAGGTCAGTCTTTGGTAAGTATGCTGAAGGATTTCTGGGGTCTGTGACTGCAATGTAGAAGGAGATTCTGGGACTCTCATCAAAGGCGATGACGTTCTCTGTGCTAAAAATGCGAAAAGACAAAGTCGTAAGAATGCAGCAATATGTCAAAATTTATTTTAAAATCATTCATTTTCATAGATTTATACTGACTTGACATCGATGACTTGTTTTTTTAGGCTGTAGTACTGCCTCAGAGCGTAAGCAATATTGGACCTGAACAGGTACAGTTCGTTGTTATTCCAGGGATACTGAAACACAGATCAGTCTGTTTAGATGTGGTGTGGAATTAGATTAAAAGCATATGGAGTCATGATCAACTGACGTACACGTAAACCTTTACAAAGAAACGGTGTCTGATACTCACAGCGCTATCGCCCAATGCAGCCTTCAAACTTATTCTAACTTTGATGGCATTGTTGAGCTCTGCAAAAAGAAGAAACAAGCAAATGACATTTATTTCAAATGTTTTTTCCCTTCCGTTGTACAATGTAAAAATAAGAATAAACAGCTCAAGTGGAAGAGTTTGTCTGTAAAGCATGAACTGTAGGGTTACAGCAGGTATATTTTTATAAAATCATGCATCAAACACTTTTCAGGAAATATTTTTTAAATGGAAAATAACTATTTTAAATCTTTTTTTTCTTTCGATTTGACTGCAATATTTCAGATAAAGTAAGTAAATAAGTAAATAAACTTTGGTAACATCTGTACCAGACACATTTAGAATAACTGCATTACACAGAAGGGATGGACATAAACTCCTTTACATACGTGGATCTTCTGTGTCAGGTGTTCCGGCTGTCTTCCAGCCGACATATCTCTTGTTTTTCAAGTTATCTTCTTTCAGCCAGTCATAAAGGTTCTGGAAGTAATCTAACAGGGCGTGGCATCCATCCGCTTGTCCCCGGATATTGTGAACAAAGCTCTAGTCCAGGACTGAGATCTTCCCAGTTCCAACATATTCCTTATTGATGAAAATATGTGGCCATAATTAATGATTAGTTATAAATCTGTGTGATTTAAACAAAAAAAAATGAATAGAAAATTGAGTTTACCTCAGCTTGGTTCCTGCTGCTTTGGAACCCGTGATATCACACGTAGAGAGGGAGCCTGTGTGACCGGCAGCGGTGCAGAGAGCTTTTTGGAACTGAAACTGGTAGATGGTTCTTGTAAAATACCTGCATTCAAGTAAAGCAAACACATTCAATGCACTTTCAGCATATGAGATGCAAAACCTTCATATTTTTCTTAGAGTTCCATCAGCAAACGTGAACACTTCATGATCAATGTTCTTATCACGTCACCTCAGTTTTTAGTTTCCTAAAGTGGGATTCCTGTTAATGACTTTTTTGATATAATAATCTGCACATTTTTTTAATCTTTGACAATTGATTTATATTTATGGTTTTTCATCTGAAAAAAATATGTAATGATAATGATAACAATTCATATATACATACATCTTTCTGATCTGCAGTACTCATTTATATAAATGCATTTTACAATTAAAACTTATCTGAATATATTTTCCTTATTTTTTCTTCTCTTTTTTTTATTCTTTGACCTTTTTGAATTCTGATTATTGATCTGCATGTGCTTTGAAAAAATTAAGAAATAGTGTTATGTCCACTTACATAGTCATGGGATCTATTGATATTTAATGATTTTTAATGACCTGTAGCTGTGTTGGTACGATATAAATCACAGATTATAAATTTTAGATTGCTTGAAATAAACAATTTCAAATCAAATCAATTCAAAATTCTTTTCCTGAGGTAACATGAAGGTCAGTTGCTTAAGTGCTATATTGAACACAAGTTTGTTTGTTTATATCTTTAGACATAAACTTGGTCAAAAAACGGTAATACATTCATGGAAATTTAAATGGTAAAAATAGCTTAAAGTACTTCACGTAATTTTAAAAAAAATCGTTTTTTCTTAAATTAACTTCTTTATATAAATCTATATGATTTTAAGGAAATTTAACATGACAATATTGCATTTTATTTTCTATGATGTGTGTTTTTCTGTCAGGGCTATTACCTGATAAAAGAATAGTCTCCAGACACGTGGAATAAGGCTGGTGGGTCACAGTAAGTTTCATCGCGGGGTACGGGCTCCATAACTCCTACTAGGTCCCTCCTGTTTGGAGAACGCAGCATCAGAACCCGTCCAGTAGGACAGTGGAGCAGTATTTGGACAACAGATTTTACGAGTGTTTTCTTACTTCATCTCCCACCACTGCTTCATCCACTCATCCTGGGAGATGTTCCCTGCAAACACCTGCCACCTCCACTCCTCCAGCATGTATGTGAACGGCAGCGTGGCGACGATGGTGAGGGCCTGCTTCAACAGGAAGTTGATCTCAGTCTCTGCAGGCGAAAAGCAAAACACTCATGGAGATTAAAACTCAAATAAATGAAAGCCGTTGTTCTGTAATTGGTTATAATTATGCCAAATGCTTCTTATTTTAGTGGAACAATATGAAGCCTTCCAAGATTATAACTTTGAAACAATGAATCGGAGTACTTTTTGACCATATTGGAAAGAATGGATACAGCAAATTCTAGCATGTTTATATTTATTTTAGTCATTTCCAGGAGTTATTTCCTGGTTTCTAGTGATCTTGACACAAACTAATCAGGAGAAAAAGAAGTTGGCTGAAAAGCTGTTCATACCACTGTCATAAATGAAGTCAGCGGGCAGGAGGTCAAGGCTCTGGAGGTGTTTCGGCGTCGCGGCAGACAGAGACATAATTTCTCCGACGGCCTCGTGGAAGCCCTCGTTGGCTCCATCCCTCAGAGGGTAGGACAGATTACGGTAGGCCATCTGATACTGATTGTGACCCATCTCGTGGTGCACAGTGAGGAAGTCATCCATGGTGATTTTGGTGCACATTTTAATCCTGCAAGACAAGTGAGATGGTGAGGTAAAACATTGGCTTTAATGGATCCAGCAGAAACCGTAAATTATATATTTCATTTGTGCAAACTAGTCAGTGCAGCACAGTCACGGTGCTAATATTTTACAGCCAAATCTTGAGTGGTTTTATCAGTGGGGCAGAGTGACTGAGATTATCCTGCATCGATGTTTTATGTTTACAACCATCATAAATATGAACTAATCTACAGTTCATACCTGAAGTCCTCCCTGTTCCCCATGTCCCAGGCTGTGGGATGACAGACCACTTGGCGCCCGTCGTCAGGCTTCACAAACATGGAGTTACTCCAGAAGTTCTCAAACATCTCGTACAGACCCACAGACATGAAGAAGTCCTCCGCCGCTTCAAAGAACTGACGCTCTGTCCATCCCTGAGAGCACAAAAGGTAAAAGTAAAGCACGCATGTACTGAAAATAAACCTAATAATTTGATTTATCGATAAAGAAAAACACTTTTTAATTTTCAGTCACATTTAATCACATTATACCTTCTCGACCATAGTTGAGCTGACATCAATGTTTGGTTTTGCAGGATAAGGCACTGACACTTCATACAGATTTGTCCAGAATCTTCCCCACATGTCACCTGAGAAGCCAAAAAAGGTCCTACAATTATTTTACACTTATTAATTGCTAAAAAATCTTATTTTTAAAAAAAGTGCAAGTTTAACAGATAACTTTAATTATTGCGACTATATGAACAATGTATTTATATCAAATAGCAATTTCCTGTTTTTTAAAACCTTTAGAACCCAAGTTATTTTTGAATCTTATATCATGAACATGAAAAATAATTTTATCATTGATATATATATATATATATATATATATATATATATATATATATATATAATATATATATATATATATATATATATATATAAATAAGATATATGATTTATAAATATCAATAAATTCTGTTCATTTTAAGAAGATGCAGTTGCAGAAATTGACCACAAGATGTAGCTGTGTTAGTATTCTCACCAGATCCAAACAATGGAAGTAACACACTGCAGATTGTTTACTGAGAATACAACCTATTTTGTTAACGCTTTATATTTGTATCAAATATTATTTCTAATTATTTTAAATTTTCAACTTTAAAAATTCAAAAACAATCCTGCTATTATTATGTTAAAGGTTGTTATGCCAATATTTCCTTTGTGGCATTGTTTATCAGTTTCCCTCTTTCCGCTCTATAAATATTTTAAATATCAGGTTCATAAATCTCTAGGAGGTCATTTTATCTGGACTTTATTCACAACAGTGCTTTACATGTTGATAGGATATAAATCGATATCTTTGCCCTCACTTTCAGACATCGAGCCATAAAAATGAGAAGGGTGGTGTGCCTTTTTGCTTGTTGTTACTTCCTTGTTCTTTTGTGTATCAAGGAGTAAAATGAATGTGAAAAAAATGCAAGCGTATGGTGACACATGCTTCTTCGTACCCAGCAGGTGAGCGGGCAGATACCCTTCTGCGTCGATGTGTCCAGGGTACGTCTCCATCAGCTTGGCTCTCACGTAGGCGTGCAGCTCCTTGTACAAAGGCAGGATCTGTAGAAACAAACCAAAAACCACAGACAAATGTGATTGTTTTTTTTGTTTTTTTTTTTGCTTCATGCAGACAAATAAGTGCCAAACACACTTCCACATATCAGTCAGCATACCTGCTTGTAAATCAGACGAACATCCTGCATCAGCTGATCTCTGGTGTACTTGAACTCTTCCTCATCCTCAATGGTCTCATAGTTGTACCTCCAGTACGCACCGTAGTCTGCAAAGCCTGTTCATCACACAGGAGAGGTTAGGTTTTGTTTCATTTTGGTATTTTATAAGTTTCACATTTTTTATGGATACAGTTAAATATTTGAGTGATATTTCTGCTGACATGACACAGAGATGTAACAGAGGTGAACATGGAAAACCTCTGTGACTGTTAACTTATTGATAGCACATGGAAAGAGGTTTCACGTAACGCAGCAAACCTTTATCAGTTCAATGAGTTTTTATCAGAATGATCTTTACTCGCCAGCATGTTTTTTTTTTTTGTTTCTGAACAGATATGCTTTAATCAGTTTTCCTATAAACCCACAAAAGCCTCTTTGTCATTGTGATACCAGACATTACCATTCAGTTTAGAAGCTTCGTTCTTCAAATCCACGTATTCTTCATACAGAGGCCTCATCTTCTTTCCCACCTCTTTCCTCCAGCCCTCCCACACATGAAGACGCAAAGAGTAGTCTTTGCTGCTGGCCATAATTTGCTCCAGACCTGTGAGGAACAGAAACAACACTCACTTATAGGCTAGGTCTAAAAAGTTAAATATATGTATAAAAAATCTTTTAAATGACAGAATCAACTTTGAGAAGCACAAAACACATTTAGTGCTTCTCATTTACCAATGAGATCATTAGCAATTAAAGGGTTTGTGCTTTAGAAGCATTTTCAATCAGTACTTTTTGCTGCTAAATGGATGTAAATGACAGGTTTTTCACTAAAAGGACTACCACTTATATGTACCAGTCCTACAGAAGAAAATGTGCAAAAGTTGTAACTCTAAAATGCATAGAAAAATCTATTGAGATGTAATTTTTTATTCATTCAAATAACATTGAGTCCCTAAGAGGATATTAAAAAAAAAAGATCCCACAGTAACTTATCGATGTTACTTTCTATAATACAGAAAAAAAATCTATAACTTTTTTTATAGACTGAATAACTACCTGGCTCCAAAGTTTGACAGTTTGTCGGGTCATCAGGGAGACACACCGCTGATGTGCTGTAGAGGGTGCTCATGTCGCCCAAGATTTTATTCAACTGCAAGAAGTCAGAAAAGCAATGTTGAGATTTTCAGACATATTTGACGCTTTAAAGAAACATTTGATGCAAATCTGCAGGAGCGACTGTGGAGATGGGCTCACCCGTGAAGCTTTATCTGGGGACAGAGCGCCCGAGCCCTTGTCCTGAAGGGAGATCAGCTGGAGCTTGATTTCTGGATCTTTTATCTGGTCGATGGGGTATTTCAAAGACTCCTCTGACTTCTGGGAGTAGAAGTTGCTCCAAATTTCCCCTTGTTCTGTCTGGATTTGAAAGCAAAACAATCCATCTTCAAAATGTATATTTTATTCATTTTCTGCACAGTGTAATCGAGCATAAACACCTACCACTTTGTTTGAATTTTCCTCAGTGATGTTGGTGTTGTAGGCCCATGACGCCAGGCTGTACTGGTACATCAGTTCAGTTGCCTGCTCATCGAAACCTTTAAGGAACTCCTTCGCTTGAGCTTCCACATCCAGCTCAGCGGCTGAAGAGAACACCAAGGCCAGCAGGATGGCAACAATCCTCACAGACATCGTCAGCTCCATCCGGACACGCACAGCCTGACTCTGGGCAGGAAGCTGAATCCACCGCCGTACACTTTATTAACCTTTAGGGTTGCCTTGGCCTTTGAACGTTCAGGCCGTAAGTGAGGGTGGATCTGAGCTGACAGAACTTATGTTTCTGCTGAACGTAGAACATCACTGGGCGGTCCTTAAAGAGCAGGGAGTTTCTGTTTGATAGCCTATCAGATATGTCTCTTTAAAAAAATGTGCTGTTTTTCTCATACAGTGAGTCCCTCAGTTAACACCTCTTCAGCCACCATTCAAATCTAGCAGCATAACAACTTAAAAACTAATAGCTTTACATAAAATCGAAATGTTTTAGCTTTAAAATAGAAAGTATACAAAAAATTATAAAATCAAAGGATGAAAAAACTTTTAAAATGACTCAACATTCTAAATTTTTGCTGTAATTATTTGATCATTTTATTATTATTTGACTTTTTTTACAAGTCTTATGCTAGGAATAGTAAAGTAAAGATGTAATTAAATATGTAATTTACTTTTTGTTCACTAACAGTGTTGTACCAATAATTTTGTCCACGTGTATGGTGTCTCATCGTCATGACTCATCCCTTTTTTACGGCTGTTTTCGTACGTCTTCCAATAAAAGCTTCCCTCAGAACAGGAAACGGCATTTTTAGATGATTTTGCAGAATTCTTATCTGTGTGTGGGAGATTTTACAGCCACATGGTTGTAATTCAAGTCATCAAGCATTTAGTTCTAAAAGCAGATAACAAATCAGCTCTCAGGATTAAGTTTATTATTAACATTTATCACCCAAATCAGTGATTATCTAATGCTCACTTGCTGTTTCTGAAATAAACATTTACTGAAAAGTTGCCTGTACCCACAATGTTTTAAAACTTGTTGTGAATATATATTTTAAATCAAGAATATTACATTATAATTTATTTCCATAAACCAAATATCTAAAATGAATTCAACTAATCACAAATCCAACAGGTGTTAAAATGGTATAATATAATGCATGCCAAAAGGTGTTTTCCATAAAAATATGCACAAACACATGGGCCAAGCGTTTTTATGGAAAAAACAAGAAATAAGAGCGCAAAGGACTTGAGCAGCTTTTTAAATAATGATTTTTGATTAAAAAAATGTGTTTGGGACCTTTGAAAAAGTCTCAGTAATTAGAGGTATTATTTTCATTATTTTAATAAATCTTGCAAAAATGTTGATTTAATTTTACATATTTAACTTTTCTATTTCAGAATAATCAAAAAATGACAATAATAAATAAGAATTTGGTAGTATTTCTTTAAAAGTTATATTTATTTATCACTGCACATGCATTTAGTGGCAGTGAAACATTTATGTACTCATTACTGCCCTCTAGTGGACTATAATATGTTCAAAACTAATGTAAAATCGACTTTTTAAAGAATGGAATCAATTATGCATTTCTTACTTTTGATAAATTCTCATTATTGGGGCGGGTAATATTAGGAAGTGTCAGAGGAACTACAAATACAATTTATATAAATATGAAAAAAGCAATTTTGATCACAGTATTTAAAAAAAAGAAAAAAGAAAAAACTTTTGTGGACACTAATGGGTCTTGTGACCAAACATAGAATTGTGTACAAACAAGTATTGATCTAAATAGGCGTCAGTATAAAGTCTAATCTCACACTCAATTAAATGACAGAAGAAAGTCCAAAGTTTTGATCTGAAGATTCATCTGCACTTTTTTTATCCACTCTGCTTACTGTTAATATAATTGTTGTTCCTCAAAACAGAAACTAGTTTTCAGGTATTTTAGACCACTAGGATGGTGAGATCATTTCCAGTTTAACTTATGTAGCACAGCTTTTTTCACTAGTTTTTCATTATTTCTTTTGCTTAAAAAAATATGTTTTTCCTCTTTGTATTCCTTTTTTTTCTCAGATATCAGATCTCATTTCTTCTTTTTGCTTTTTAGAAATGAAATGAAAAAAGTGCTTTAGTTGTGAAACAATCATTTGTTTTTTTTTCTGACTTAACAATACATGTCAAGATGTTGATTCATCCACAAAAAAACCTCCAAAGAAAATTATAACGGTAATTCCAGTTAAAAGAAAACAATATGTATGAAGTGCACATAACTTAAAAAGGGAGTTAATTAAATGTTAGTGTAATATATTAAGCATAAGTTTTCCTTCAGTAAAATCCTGTCTCCCGCTTAAATTGTGGAAAACATATGTGTTGCTGCTGACTAGGTATCCTGAAACTTTGAATTCCCATCATTTGTCTTCCAAACATCACAGAGGGACGGCCCTGACAGGCTGCTGTCAATCTGAGCGGCCAGTTTTGCTGCAGCCGCAAGTTTACTGCAGACACGAGCGCACAGGGACTAAGCCTGGAGGCTACAGCCTAATCACTGGGAATGAAGCGGACAACAAGCGGGCTTAGTGTCCTGGAAACACGCCATCAGGAGCAAAATAGCTCTATTCACTGACCATATAGCTAAGCTGAAAATGGGCTCCAGCTGCAGATGAAGCCCTCTGGCACATTTGCAGTTTGAGAATTTGGAGAAAAAGTGTTGAATTAGAAGGACTCATTCTGATATGTTCATTTGACTGAGCTCTTTGTTTATTTTTATTTTATATTCTGTACTTTATTTTTAGATATTTCCATGGAAACACAAACTGCAATCATGAATGTTCTTCAGAAAATCTATCTGATAACTATAATTGTTTTCTTCATTTACTATAGTGCTCATCTAACTTAGCAGGTTTTGAAAGTAAAATATCATCCATCAAACTTTGCTGTCATGACTTCCCTTCTAATATGGTGACAGTCAAAATATTTACACCTTTAATGGAGAAAAGCTGGCTTAAGAAACTATTCTTTATGAAAATCTTTAGTATTCAGTTCCCCACTGATTATTACTGCATGAATCTGGGATGAAGACGAGGATGACATGAAGACCTCCTCTCTTCTCAGCAATCCTCTGAAGGGCTGAATTGGTTAGTTAGGGCTTTAAATCCCAGTCTTAAAAATCATTTTTTTCCTTCAGTAACTCGACTGCTTATTTAAAGATAAGAAACTTGGATGTTGCTGTGAATTGAAGTTCAAATAACTATAAATACAAACTTTACACTTAAATGTGATTGTTCTCGAAAACGTCAGATCAGTTTCCATTATTCTAAAAAATAACATTTATTCACATTTGCTAATTTTTAAATTATTTTTTTTTTCTAGAAAAGAGGTTAAAGAATTGTTTGAATTTCATTGAACAAACATCAGGAAAACTGTGACGTTTTGAGTTCTGTCATCCGTTTTCAGAAAATGCTGAATACCTTTTGAAGCCACTGGGTTGCTGGGGCCTATCCCAACTATTGTAAAACAAAGCTTGTGGTACACCCTGAACAAGTTGCCTGTCTGTTGCAGGGCCACACTAACATTCACATCCAGGGGAAACTCAGAGAAACCAATTAACTTATGAAGCGTGATTTTGGACTGTAGGAGGAAGTTGGAGTGCTTATGAAAACACATCAACGGGCAGAACTTCACATAGAAAGGTTGCAGCTGGGATTTCAGCAGGTGAGGCGAGAGCGCTAATCAGTGAAAACTTGACTTCTTTGATGCTAAAGTGTCTGAAACAGAGATGTGCAATCTCCCACACTTACAGAGCCATTCGGGTCCATTTTCACAGACCAAAACCCACCAGGAGCCACAAAGGCTCACCTTGTCCTTTAGAAAAATAAAACATGTCAGTGTTACCACTATGAAAAATAAAAGCAAATTTTCTTGAATTAATAAAACATAATTATAAAGAGAAAATACCCTTTTTCATAAAATAAAAAAAACAGTTCATAACTTTTGACAGAAGTTCACATAATTTCCTTTCAAAATGAAAGACACCTTATGTCACAGAATTAGCTCAACTCTAATGTCAACAGTGATTAAAACATATATATATATATATATATATATATATATATATATATATATATTATCACTTGTGGTAGATCTGTGCCAAAACAATCCAAGTCAAAAAAGAAACCAACACTATTTAAATGACCCTCACTGTATTTCTGGACCCAAAAGGCGTACTTAAATGTCGTTCAAAAAGAGAAAATCTGTCTTAATTCTAGTTGTCCTTTCTGGCTTACAATCCATTTTCTGTAATGCACAAAAATCAGATTTGGCTTGACATGTACACGTGTTGTTCAACTGTTTGTTAATAGTTTTAGGTTGTTAACTTTTGGGCTGCCACGATTAGTTAACTAATCGCCTATTAAAATAGTCAACAACTAATTTAAAAGTCAATCAGTCGTCACCTCATATTATATGGAGTCTGAGTGTGATAAAGTTGAACTAAGTTGTGATTGTTCAGCCATGAAAAGATGTACTTTTGTTTTATTTGAGAAAGCGAGACCAAAACTTTATCTTTAGTGAAAAATAGTTCCTTGTTTCAGATGCTGACCTCATTTGAGAGATAAGGAACATCAAACTCATTCTGACAGGTGACCTTTGATGACCCTATATACCATTTATATATGAAACTGATATTAAATTGTTACATCATCTTTAGGGGCGGGGCACCTGTCAAAACGAGCTTGACGAAAAATAATTCCTTATCTCTCTCTCATTTGATTTAATCTTGTTTTAATCCCAGAAACTAATGAAGAACAGAGACTGCACTAAAAAGTTTAACAAACTATCATCCTTATCGTTTTTGATTTTAGTTAGTTTAAAGCTAATGATAGCTAAGATGTGTGTGTTACATCCACTTTGCACATGACCCAATTAGTCGACTAATCGTAAAAAGTAATACAACTGTCGTTTATGGCAGCCCTAGTTTACCATAATTTTTATTTTATAATTACTTTTTACCAGTTAAGTCAAACCTTGTTTTTTTCTTCAACCATAGAGCTACAATGGAGCTGTAATAAAGGCACATGTGGCTCTAGAGCTGCAGGTTGCAGACCGCTGCTCTAAAATATCCATGTTTTAATAAAGGACTAAAAACAAACCGGAGTTTTGGCTACTTCATTCAGTTTGAGACATGATTATAACTGTTCAAGTTTTCTAATAACTTTCCTTTTCATTTTATTAGCATTTTTTAAAGTCACATCACAGCTATTTTCAGATGTAAGTCAGACATTTAAAGGTAACAGAGCATTTTGAAATGTGACAGAACTCTCGATTAAAGAAAAAAAGATTTAAAATGCCCCAAAAATAACCAGTTTTTTTCTCACTTTTTAATACGTGAGTGATCAGGTCTGCATTAAACTGTTTACCTGAAACAATGGGAAAAACTTTATCTTAATACAAATACAGTCCAAAACTACAATCCTTGTCAACTTTAGTCTGATCATTCTCCAGGCCACAGATGCTGCTGGATGCATCAATTTACTGAAGATGACTGACAAACAGGAAGTGCAACGAGATGATCAACAAATAAAAGCTCAAAATTTCCGATTATTTTAAACAAAACACATATTTTTGTGAGATGTTGATGTTGTATAAGTGTGTCTGTCTCTGCTTTAGCGTCCTGTCGCCGGATGTCCTCTATCAAGAGGAGCACAGTTCTCCTTGCGCGGCGCTCGGACTGTCGGCGCGTCGTTTCCCTTTGTGTGCGCGCAGCTTGACTCCTTTCGGAGGCAGCCCATGATCGCAGACTCAACACGCATCCTCACGCGGCTGACCTGAGCTGGCTGCGTGCTGCATGTGTGTGCATGCGTGCGTGCCTGCGTGCGTGCCTCAGAGAGGAATGTGAGCGGTCCCCAGAACGCAGCAGCAGGATGGAGGATCTCAAGGAGAATCTGGGAACTTTGGATTGACGCCCGGGAATAACGCACGGTCGGCCCCGAGCCTCATCGGGCTTCTCGTGGATTTATAGATTTGGATGTTGTCTGTTTTCACCTTTTCCTTTTAGGCATCGGGGATTATTACTCTTGGCTTACAATCGGCATCATTTTGGCGAACAAAATGCCATTCGCCAAAAGGATTGTGGAGCCGCAGCTTCTGTGCAGACACCAGATCCCCAACGATGAAGGTCTGCTTTTCGAGGACCTGTGTGCCATCAGCAACGTGGTTCTTTCCCGGACCCTGCGACAGCTGTCCGACCTGGCTCGGCATGCCTGCTCCTTATTTCAGGAGCTGGAGAACGACATCATGTGCACCAACCAGCGGGTCTGGGTTCTCCAGAAAAAAATAGGCCAGATCCAACAGACTGCCAGTGCCCTGGACCCCAAAAAGGAGGCAGTGCGTAAGTAGACCACCGCAAGAAGTGTTTGGATGTACAGATCCTGATTTACGCATGAGCCGTGCGGGAGGTTTTTATCATTCACATCACATGTGCGTCTTCATGCTTCGAAGGGCGCATACCTCCTTTTTTTTCCTAAGCGCACACATGCCGTGGAAGCGGCCGCGTTTGCGCCCACTCAATAAAATGTGTCACAGGAGAGCATCCGCACATCATGAAGCAGCAGCAGCAGTTTTTCTTTCTTCTTTTTTTTCTGCGGCCAGGATGGACTGACCGCTCATGTGTTCCACTGACCACGCTCCAGCTGTGTGTGCGCGCGCTCCCTCGCGCGCGTGTGTGAGCGTGTGTGTGCGGTGTCGGGAGCGGATCGGAGGGGCGTGTGTCGGAGCTGCATTGGCTCAGCATCACTGCGGGTAGCGCACACCTGAAGCACATTCAGGCGGCGCTCTTTGGTGCACAAAGGCGGCCTCTTTCATGTGGTTTGGGAGGGGTGGGGGTAGGTGGAGAGGGGGTATGGGGGTGGAAAATATGTTATTTGTCTTTTAAGGAAAAAAAAATGCGTGTTTTTGCGTGAGAGAGAGAGAGAAAAAGGCGACACCCCGTGCGCCACAACCCACCCTCCCCGCCAACGGCGGAACCAGCGCAGCATCTGTAATGAATCCAGATGTGGGCAATACAGGAAAAAATAAGATCTAATCCCCATCATCCATGCAGGCACTGCGAAGATTGCTGCATCTGGAGTTGCGGGGCTGATCAGAATTGACTGGCAGGAAGGCTGCATTGTAACCGCGCCTTCTGCACAGCAGCCACATATTATTTATGTTCTCTGCAGTCCCTTCAGCGTTAAGTCTACACATCTCAGACGTTTAGGTCCTCACCGCTTCAGCATATTTGTTGAATCCGTGAACATTGGGGGGTGGGGGGGGGGGGGGGGGGGGGGTAAGGCAATTGTTGGCTCATGAACTCCTCTCCTCAGATGTAAACCCTTCACACACACAGGAGCATAATGAGGCGGCCATGTCCTAATTAGATAAAACAGTCCCTCTATTGCTCTGTTTAATCTTGTTTACTTTAGATCTGGATGAATGACGCTCTGATGTTCAAGGAAACGCATGCAGTGTCTCTCTTTCTGCTTAATTGTGCCACAATTTAGTCAAGTCCTCCTTCTTCTCCACTGTGACACATGACTGTCTGTCTGCAGCCACAGGAAACTCCCTCCATGCCAGCCAAAGCTCTGGAGACTGGCAGCAAAAACTCAAACCTGTCCATCGTCCGTCTGCTGCACTTGTTGATCTGAGAAAGCTATCGATTTGTCAGAAAGATTGTGTGTCTGCATCTGTCAGATCAGCTATCTCTTAGCAACTGCATTCAGCGTTGTGAGGGGTTTGTGAATCGGCAGGACAACAGAGCCTCTGTGAGAACAGGAAATCAATTCAACAGGTGAAATATTTTACTATTAGAAATACATAATTGATGTTTTATTTTTAAGTGAAACAATATGATTAGAAGAGGCAAGACTGCCAACATCTTCTTGCATACATGTTGACACCATATTTTTTACCCCCAAATCCCAGATTTCAGGTGTGATCCCTGAACTGATACACTTTTTGAATTCAAAAATCGACTTCCGTCTTGTCGACAGATGCCAGAAACCAAGAGCGCTCCAATCCTTGTGTTTGCATACATGCAGAGATTAAGGGTCCCCAAAGTTCTCAGCTGAGAGTATCAGGATTCATGGCAGTCAATGTGCTACCATGTCGGTCTGGTGAGCAACGCAAGGAAGGAGTGTTCAGATGGCGCCGGGACGGGCCGTGTCTGCCAGGGGAGCCATATTTTGTGTGGGACTTTTTATCAGAACAGTCTGTCAGCTTCGACTTTTTGGCTTTGTTTGGATGTTTTATCATATTTTTTTGGACTGGGATACTTCACCCTACAAGAAAGGCTGAAGGACACAAGTGTATAACTGAAAGATGAGTTACTAGACAGGAGATAAAACGTGTTTCTGCTCTGATGATATGCAAACCATCAGCTCTCACCACATAATAAAACTGGATTAACAAGATATGTGGGGAAAAAAAAACTTTTCGACTGCAAATTTTTTTATTTAGAAGCAATGTTGCAGAAGTGTTATTCTATACACGTTTTCTTCTAAGTATAAAAACAACTATCACATTACTAGATAGGCACAGAAACAGTTTTGAACCAGATTTTATGCAGAACCAGGCATATTTGTAGATGTTTTCTCAGAGCAGGAGTAGAATTTAAGAATGCAGAGATTGTTGAGCAATTTTGGAAAATATTGCTTTACTTATAAAAGCAATACAAATATTATAAATGTTAAAAATTGTATAATATATAAAATACGGCAACTTTGTTATTTATTAGTATATACGTAGAATATTTTTGTTAGATAAATTAATTGTGCTTGATTTTTGGAGCTCATTGACTCTCGAATTTCTGTTCATCCACAAGTGGTCCTGCTATGTAATAAAAATAATACATTTTATTTAAAACTGCCTTCCAAGGCTCTCAATGAAACAGATAAAATACACTCAGGTAAAACAAGCAAGACAAAAAACTTAGTACAAAAAAAGTACAAAAGTAATAAACAGAGGATGGAAGATGCTATAGATAAGCTTGTCTGAACAGGAAAGTTTTGAGTTGAGATTTGAAGGTGGTTAAGAGTCCAATTTTCTGATATCAGGAGGAAGAGAGAGGCAAAAACAATAATCATTCTGAACTGTTTTGCTTTAAATTGGCCAAATCCAAATGATTCATCTACCCCTCCAATTATAGAGGCATTTGGAGGGGTAGGGGTGTCCGGAATAATTTTGTAAGGGCTAACACTTGAGGCAGAGGGTGTTCCGCATCGCGCAGAGGAAAAGTGGATTTCTTCATGTGGGTGTTCTGTGTAACATAGAGGTTTATATTTAAATGTAAGTAATGACTTTTTGGTTTAGTATCAATTCTTAAAGTCATAAAACTGATGTTGCTGAGTATTTCCGAGCACGAGGAGCTACGCGCTACCATAGCTGACTGGCAACTATTGATGACATCATCGAGTGTGAGTAGCGTCTGAATTTGAAGACGCTATTTTTCCATATCTCCCTGGAAGGTTAAATGTAGTGGTAGAGAAAGAATTCAGTTTCAGCCATAGTTTCTAAAAGAACACATGAATATTCAAGATAAAAATGAAACAATCTTATTTGATCTTTTCTCCCTTTTTGAAGTTTTTACCTCCCAAGTACAGAAATCTACAACAGGAAAGTCATCATGAGTTGTCCCGCCAACAAGTCTCCTCCTCCTCTCCATCCTTTTGTTTCACAGTCGACTGCTTAACTGCTGCCAGAGCAGGACGGGCTTCCTCGTGCAAACAAATAAAACCAGAGGCACAGCATAAGCTCAAAATCGTATTTTTCCCCGCTTATGTGTCAACCCTGATTTCTCAGCGTCTCCACATTAGAAAGAGCTTCACATTTCTTTTCAGTAACCTGAACTGCACTTTTGTGGGGTGAAGATCAAAGAGGTCGATTATTTCCAGTTGCACACAGACCGCATATTCGGCGCAATGGTGACTCAGAAATGCGTGAGAGGAAAGATTTAGCTGTCACGGCTTACGTTTGTGACATTAAACATTGGTTGAATCAGGGTGCAGCCTTTTAAATAATGGTATGTTGATATATTTGTATCAATAGTTTCTCAGTGAATTCATCAAAGGGCTTTCTCAGAAGATCAAAATTGTTGGGTGGCAGTGTTTCCTACTGTAAAGTGGAAAGTCTTTGCAACTATTAGTCTTGGTTACTGCTGATCCCAGCCACTCACAGCTAAAAATACTACTGTCAAATCTGCTCTCAGTCATGGCTCCAGCAGCTCCTCAACACAAACACACACATAGTAACAACAAACCAGATTCGTTCCAACCACAGACCGAATTCCAACGACTATTTGTGACTCCACCGCAAATGTTCAAAATATGGATAAAAAAATTACGTTTAAACACCTTTTTTTTTTTTCAAAAATTGTTCAACCGCAATGCATTGTGGTCTATATTCGCTAATGTAGTGAGCATTGATGCACACAGGTTTTTCACATAGACTTCTGGGAAATTTCTTGGGCACTTGATTTTGTAATTGTAGATTCAAAATGACAAACGCTCTATATAGTGCACTAAGTAGTGAAGGAATTTGGATATAGTCAATATTTAAAAGACCACTGGGAATACTTTTATAAATAGATCAAAAGATGATCAGAGTGAAAAACCCCACATGCAAAAATACTAGGGCTGGGTTGGTTAAATCAATTAGCTTAATGTTAATGTTTAATGGAATTTTCCACAGGACGGCAAATGCTAACGCTCGGTTGACCTACACATACCTTGCCGACTGAATGAACATCTTTATTTACTCATAACCATGAAATTTCCAAACTCTTTTAAGAAAATATTTTTAAAGTAACCATTGTGGTCTAAAACAAAGTTTTGTCCTCATTCTTTGCTTCTTCTTCTTGAAAAAAATGCATTCTTATATCGAGCTCCACCTAGTGGCCAAACTAAGACGCCCTCCAGGAGAGACAGAACAATGTTTTCGTCATTAATCTGCACATTTTTGTTAGAGCTTCTCCTTTTAAGAATCCATGTAACACTGTATGATATAAACAATCTCATTATTTCAATAATACATTTTACAGTATGTGAACTGTATCAGATTAAAGTAAATATATCCAAAACATATAGTAGATTATTAATGTATTTCTAAACAAATGTGTCTAAATGTGTAAACTCAAAATTGAATCGACGAGATCAAAAGAATTGAAAAAAATCAGAATCGAATTAATGCAGGCTCTGGTGAATCAAATCAATTTGATTCTGGAAATTATTATCGATACAAAGCCCTAGAAATACTAACCTCTAAACTGGATGAGCAATATGTTCCCCATTGGTGCTTTCTTTTGCTATTTGACACTATGTATGTTTGAGGCTTCCAGATGTTTATTAAAATAATCAACCAGCAACTGTGCACAGATTTTTGGCATCTCAAAGCTCAGTTTTGAGACTCAAACAGGTTATAACCACAGTAACATATACCTAGTTTGAGTTAGAGCTTTCACTAAATTACACAACATACTCAAATGTAAATCATCGACACTTCAGACTCTTGAGCACATGAATACGAGATTTTTTAAGAAGAAACTATGATTCATTAGGAAGTTGCTGTGATAGCCCTTATCTCCTCTCGGTAATCCAAATGAATTTGACTTTGAATGTTAATTTGTGTCAGTATGGCTGTTGGCAGCGGGGGACTGCTGTGTCTCTCAAGTCTGCATAGTAACAGAAGAGAAGGAGGCCGGCTTTGACCTTTCAGCTGAGTCAGTCTTCCTCTGTGGTCATCCATTTTTACAAACTGCTGTTTGGATCACAACCAGGCGCACACACACACCAGTGGTGTGGGGGGTTTTGGTTAAACTAGTAGAGGAAAGGATCGAGCTGATAACAGAAAATGTGATTCCCATTGGTCCATTTCTCACAATAAAACATTCCCAAACATATGAAGTGAGTTCATTTTGCATTGGATAGCAGGTCTGCTCTCAGAGTGGGTTTCTTATTCATAAGCGTGGACGGGATCTACCTTCCAGCTCACACTAAGTCTTTACTTAGAGAATCAATTCAGATCTTTGCTTAATCCAAAAACGTGATAATTAACGCTTTGTGTGCTCTTTGGTGCTTATTTCTTAATCATGCCAGTTTCTGCGTATTCGTCTTTACCCCCCATCTTTTCTTTCCGTTTCCCCACGTCCGTTCTGGTCCTCCTCTTTCTCCTCTCCGTGTAAACCTCTTTCCTCACTGCCCTACTTTCCCCATCATCAGCAGCATGGAGAGACTTCTGCTTCTTGACAGCATATTTAATGTTTAATGCACTTTGATTTCCATCCAGACACAAGCTGGAGAGGAGAGAAGAGAGAAGGAGAGGAGATTTTGATCACTGAATAAAAGCGAGAGGGAAGACGGATAAAATTAAAGGGTTGGGATAATAATGTGAAATGACAGTGAAAAATAAAAAGACGACAAATGCTCAATAAGATCATTAGGAATGGCAGCAGAAACTCCACCTTTCTCCTTAAAGCACAAGCAGACAACAGTGGAGTTTAAATAGTTTCAAAACACATGAAAATGTGTCCTAACGATGAACTCAGTCACAAATAGTCTTGGACCAACTTTTTAAACTAGAACTATTTCCTGTTCCAGCCTTGATGTGCATCTAAGCACTTTTGGTTTAAGCTTAGAACATTCTAAACACCTCAGTCTTCTTTCATGTTCATCAGCTGATGTGTTTTCTGAACCAAACCATTTTTGATGCAGAAATGAAAGATCTAACAATTCAACTAAAATTTTGTGAAGGGAGACTTTGTTTTTGTTTTTTTCAATGCTGAGGTAGAGGAGACAAAGGTTAACCTTTCAGTTTTTCTGTTATTACACAGCTGTAGTTTACCCTACTTAGTAACTAATAAAGTATTATTATAAGCTAATTCTTCTGCAATTTATCTCTAAATTTGTGCTGTGTGTTCATTGATACGGATCCCCCTACCGGTGGAGGGATAGCCAGCCCTAAGTCGCTATGGCTCCTTCTTAATAAAAACACTTTTGGACACTACTACAGCTTCAATTGGCCCTACAATAGTTCGACTTGAACTGAAGCAATATGGATGTGACAGTAAGGAAGTCAGTCCTTGAAAACAACACAGTTTTTTTATTTTGCCAAAATTGGGATAACCATATTTAAAAAGACCACTGAAAATGCTTTCAAAAATGGATCAAAAGATGATTTGAGTCGGTCTTTGGAGGATAACCAAACCCTAAATCAACTTTTTTGGCTGTTGACTTCCATAAATGAGGCTTTAAAAGTGATGTCTATTGATACTTGCCACATTTTTGACAATTTCAAAAAAATAAACTTGTCTAATTCCTGAAACTATAGTCTATAACTGGGGTGGGCAAACTATGGCCCGGGCCAACATGCGGCCCCTTGAGCTACTTAATCTGGCCCTCCAAATTAAAATACATTGAATCAAAAATCCTAATTATTGTTTTATTTTCATTGTATTTCTGGTTTCTTCTCATGAATGGTGTTGTTTCTCTGACGTTCGTGTGTGTTCCTTTCTGAGTCAGATGGTGATCTTTCAGATTATTCCTACACCACATAAATGCAGCATTTCTTTGAGTTCACATTTTCCTCTGAAGAACATCAACCCATTGGATCACCCAAAAGAGAACAAAAATCAAAATTTAGAAATTAACACTCCCAAATTTTCTGTTTTTAAATGAATATATGTGAATTTTAATCCAAATTAAAGCATGTTTTTCTCTAAATTCCATATTATTTTTTTAGTTTATGAGGTTGATTACCTAATCTCTCCTTCCATCTGCTCCTTGTCCGGCCCTTATGCCAAATTTTAGAACCCTTTGTGGCCCACGAGTCAAAACAATTGCTCACCCCTGGTCTATAATCATTTGTGTGCTGCCCCCTACAGGTTGAAACGAGATATTACAGTTGAATTTTGTTATTGGTCCACTAAGTTCCACTTCGTTTTGTTATCATCCTCTGCCGCTCTGGTATAAAAGCCTTGCCCGTCTTTGATTCTGTAACAGTCAGTTGTTATCGTGTTAGCTTTAGCATGGTTCTTTGAAGTTTTGCCTTCGGTCGTCAAAAATCTACTGGCTTGCACAACTTTCCAGTGGACTTGGAAGTTGGACAACTGGCTTAGTACAAATGGGATTGAATTCAGCTAAATCCATACTGGTGATGGATTTGCAATGAACATTTCATTTGGGGTTGTTTGCTTAATACGTTAGCCTTTTTTAGCTTGTGATGGTAGTACCATTTTACCACTCAGACACGGGTCCCCTTCGGTTTGACTGAGCAAGTCAAAAAGATTGTAACAGTAACAGGATAGTTCCAGTAAGCTTTCCATGGAGCTAAAGATTCTTTTAATCAAAACAACCTTTTGTTTAAAATTTTCTGCGTACATAATAACACATAGAATTCTGGCAAAAAAGTTAACCCCAACAATTTAAAAAAGGATCATTTTATAATCAACAAATATTGACTTGGTCACGTAACAATCCTCCTCGTGGTGAAACAATGAACTGCACCTTGCTCCAGTTATTTCTAATTTCAAAAAAGCTTCAATCCAGAAGCTAGCGTGGCACTGTGGTTACACTCCAAGGAAAACGAAAAATCTCCAACCAACCTGTCGCTTCATTGGAAGAATACCCAGTTATAGCCTTAAAAAACACACAAGGTTTTTTTTTTTCCCATCTATTCACTAAGTATCAGAGAAAAAAGAAGATTCTGGGCAGTCAGCCTTTGCCTCTGAAAACTAGTGATCTTTGTGCGCTCTGAGTAAGCTGCTTTAACGAACACAAAGGGCCTCCCATTAAACCTTTAATATATGCATGTGAGCCCACAAGTGGAGATGGCTCATGCTATGGTGAGAATCAGCCTGCTTGATTAATGTGATTAAATGGTTGCCTTAACAGGTTTGAATTCTGTATAATTGACATTTCTATATTTAGAAAGCAACATGCAGGATTAGAAAAGTCGTCATGCCAAATGAAGATTTCAAAAAGGTTAGCTCTATCCTCTCATCTTTGTGCAGAGACAACTACGATTTTGTGTTAAAATCCTAAAGATTTTATATTTACCTGTAATACGCTTGTTTTGCTATTTGTTTACTTGTCAGATCTGCTTTACTCACGGAATCTCAGGAGATGTCACACGAGGAACAAAAAACAAGTTCTCCTTAAATAAGCACAGTTGTGTTTTACAGAGTAAGCAAGATGCTCAACATATGTCCACTTATGCTGTCACAGAGTGATGTTGGGGAAGGCATGTGAAAAAAGGAAGGGGGAAATAATGTGACAGCTCTGCGTACTGTTGTTAGTAGTCACACAAGACAGGCCAGCTGCAGCTCCGCTTGGCACGCAAGAAACACACATGCGTGTTACTCAGCTCCTCCGAGTCTTCATGTCACCCAGAGTCAAATCAGAACTGCATATTGTTTGTTCTCATGACCCAATAACCTCTTTGCTAATTTTGGCTCAGGTGATTCCACTGCCCGATATAAAAAGGTAAACACACACCATTTGTGTGCCGCCTCATACAACAGATGTGGATCGCTGTCGTGGCACCAGATCTTTTTCTACTATGCTGATAACATCACTTAAAATTCATCATATGGCATTTATATTTGTTTAACCAGCGCTGAAAAGGCAGAGATTTTTTTCGTTTTGTAAGCACTAACTAATACTTTTAAATTACCATCTCCTTCTGCATATTGTTTTCCGTGTAGTGATTAACAACATCAGTTAAATAATACTTTCAGGAAGTGAACACAAAATTGGATTTATATTTTGTACAATTGTTTAATTCTTGGGGAAACGTTTTTCTTTATATATAGAAATGTTGATTTTAAATGAAGGATTATGTTTTTGTGACAGACTAGTGATGGATGAATGGACGGATGGATGGATGGATGGATGGATATGTTTGTAGTAATGCAGGTTAATGCATTACATTAGTGAATACTGTGTCACATTTTAATATGCAACATGTCAATAATGAGAAAAATACTTTAGTTTATTTTTATTTTTTTTTAATTGAGCTCCCTAGATATTTTAGTTTTGCAGGTAATGTTGGAAACTTTGGTTCTACTGGTTTATTTGTTCCAGTTAAAAGTTCATAAAGCAGCATTTTTATTGTGTTTAGCAACTTTTTCTAACTTTTATGCCAAGTTGCCAAAAATCTATTTGATGTACCCTCTGGACTACCATGGAAAAACCAGGAAATTACATTCAGAGAGCTAACACTAGAGTCAACTTTTAATCATTTGTGTGTTGAGATTTTTCTTAAATTCTCTAAGTATTTTTTTAAATAACGGGTTCCAACACTAAGCTATGGGGCACTCCTCCATGACAGGAATGATATGCTATGATATCGTTGTAAGTGCTATTCAAATCAAATCAGGAGAATTAATTGCTTTTGAAGTCTATTTTTAAACATTAAAGAGAAATGATGCTCCATTTCAAAAGCCACACAAGAGTCCAATGATTTACTCTCAGCTAAAATAAAAACTATTCCAGCAAACTCACAGATACTGTATATGTTGATCTTCAGATATGTTGCTGTTTATTTTGCAGCCTAAAAGAAAGGAAAATGTAAGCCAGTTTGTAGAGATGAGTGAAGTCATTTTCATCTCCATATTTCCAAATCCTAATTGGTATGTTCACATCGAGCATGTTGTTCAATATGAACTGAACGCAGGTTTTTGAATGTAGTGTTCTCGCTGGACTGTCGCTACTCAGTACTAGCGTATGTAGCCTAACTAAAGTTATAAGAGTTTTGTGGGCCACATCAAAGTGATGCAAATCTCATAAATCTTGCTTCAGGCTTTTTCTTTCTCAGTTCGTTTCTGACATATAGACTGCATGAACTGCAATTCTTAATTTGTCCTCCATGAGATTTTCTTTTAAACGGTCAGAACTTCCATGAAATAAGGGACTTCATCCAAAAACTACTAAGTTCAAGTCCCTGATTGATCAAAGTTCAACTGGTTTAGCTTTCAATGAACAGTCAATAGCCACATGTTTTGCATGTAGAGCTCCAGAAACAGGCTTTAAAACCTTTAAAGCGATGCTAAAATTTTGAATGCAGATGCCTGAAACTTCCCATTATAGTATATTATGTAGTTTTTAATAGACTTTACATGTCATTATAAGCATGAACGTAGAATGAAAGTTTTGAATGCAGAGGCACAAACACACATTTACATGTGTTCACACAGACTTTTCATTGGAAGTGGTCGCATGAACTTGTGTTACTGAGGCTGGTGTGAACGTAGCATTAAACTGTTTAATTTAGACTAATAGCAAAACCCTTCAGAGCACAGAATCTGCGCTGCTGAGGGTTTTTAATAACATCTTCCGGGCAACTGATGATGGAAACTTTGTTGTCCTTCTTTCGCTGGACCACAATATCTTATTGTCCAAGTTGAAAGGTTTGGCTGGAATCTGTGGTACCACACTCGACTGGCTTACATCTTATTTAACTGATAGGACTATCTGTGTGAGCAGGTCAGGATCCTATTCCTCAACTGCTCCACTGTTGTTTGGGGTTCCACAGGGCTCTATTCTAGGACCACTTTTATTCTCCTTGCACCTCCTTCCTCTGGGTGCCATCCTGAGAAAACACGGAGTCCCCTATCATTGTTATGCTGATGACAGCCAGATTTATCTACCAATAAAGAAAGGAGGCTCCATTACACCATTACTGTCTTGTCTTCAAGATGTCAAAAACTGGATGGCCCTCAGCTTTTTGAGTTTTAATGACTACAAAACGGAACGGATGGTGTTTGGTCCTAGTGGCTCCTGTGACCCCTCCTCAGTGGATCTGGATCCTTTGACTCCTCATCTCAGGTAGTTCGTGTCAAATCTGGGTTTTAAGATGGACAGTGATTTTAAACTTGACTGTCAAGTCAGCTCAGTGGTAAAATCCAGCTTCTTTTATCTGAGGCAGTTGGTGAAGGTGAAACCATTTTTATCTAAACAAAATTTGAGACAGTAATCCCTGCTTTTATCACATCCTGGCTGGATTACTGTAACTCTCTTTATTTTTGGGTTAGCCAGTCGGCCCTGTCACGTCTCCAGCTGGTCCAGAACGCTGCGGCTCGGGTTCTGGTTGGAGCGCGTAAGAGGGACCACATCACCCCCATCTTGGCTACCCTTCACTGGCTGCCTGTGAATTTTAGAATTCATTTTAAGATTCTTTTATCTGTTTTTAAATCTTTAAACAACTGTGCACCTCCGTACCTCTCTGAGCTTCTCTGTCCTTACACCCCGACCCGGAGCCTCAGGTCAGCTGATCAGCTTCTCCTGGAGGTAGCGAGGTCTAAGAGGAAGCTCAGAGGGTAACGAGCGTTTTCAATCTGTGCACCGAAGCTGTGGAACGCTTTACCGCTGAGCATTCGGCAGGCATCCTCACTGCCCATTTTTAAAACACTTCTTAAAACCCATTTTTACCACCAGGCTTTTGACACTGTATGAGACTCTGCTCTGCTGGTTTGTTTTATTGTTGTACTGTTTTAGCTTCGTTTTTATCTGGTGTTTTTATGCAACTTATTTATATGTTTTATTCTTAAAGTCTACTTTTAACTATAAATGTTTTTAATATCTTAGTTATTGTTTTTATTGTTCTTTGGACTTTTAAATGTACAGTGCCTTATTTGGCCAAAGGTAATTTGAAGGCGCTATATAAATTAATAAAACTTAAACTTAATAGTTGCTATTGGTTCTTCAAGGCTGTTAAAACTTTTGTTACATAATTCTACAATTGTTCCAATTGTTATGAGAAATTACTGATGTATAGTTGTGATACAAACAAAAACTGACTCAGTAAGAAAGATGTTTGGCAGAAAACAGTAAAGGGGTGGGATTTATGCCACAATACCCCTGAAGTGTTTCTTCTAAGTAAGTTTAATATTTTAGAACTAACATCATTCATCTTAAAGCAGGTTATCCAGTACTTAATTTTTTTTACAATGGCCCAACGTAAATTCATTAAAAAATAGGGTAGAAAATTAATAACAGCTATTTTGTGAATGTTGGACCAAGCCTGGCAAACTCCATTCCAAATAAAACAGACTATATTTTACTTAAAATATGAATAATAATACAAAGACCATGCTACTAGATCCAGTAACAAGTGAAGAAAAAAAAATGATGTAAAAGGGAGCAATAATAAAAGGATTGTAATGACCTAGATATGATACTGATAAAAGGCATAATTGATTATATTATACACTCTTTAAGTTAATTTTACTTTATCTTTACAATAGAGGTTTTTCCAGACAGGATGAAAATTGCCAAGGTCTTTCCACTTCACAAAAATGGAGATACACAAGTCTTTTCCAACTACAGGACAATAAGTCTGCTTTCCCAATTCTCCAAAAATATTAGAAAAAATTATATGAAGCTAGGACAGATTCCTGAATGGGGAAAATATTTTATGTAACAATCAGTATGGTTTCAGAGCAAAATATTCAGCAGCAATGGCACTAATGGAATTGACTGAAGACATATCGGAAGCAATTAACAATGAGAATCATCTCATTACCATCTTCATAGATCTCAAGAAAGCATTTGACACAATAAATCTCAAAGTTCTCCTTCAAAGACTCAGCAAATACCGTTTTAAAGGACTGGCCCTGCAATGGATAGCTAGCTATCCAAAAGATTGACAACAATATGTCTACATAAACAATATTAAATCAAATTTATGTATTACTACTTGTGGTGTACCTCAAGGATCAGTCCTAGGCCCTAAATTATTTATTATCTGTATAATCGATTTAAGATCAATATCCAATTCCATTTTATTTGCAAATGACATAACCTTTTATTATACATCAGACAATATTGAACATATGATAGAGGTGGTGCTGACTGACTTAGAAAAGATAAAGTTGTGGCTCAACAGAAATAAACTATCATTTAATCTTGACAAATTGTATTTCATGATATTCAGTAATAGAAATACAAACGATACAGTTCAATTAAGCATAGATAATAATGTCAAAAGAGCAAATAATTTTTGATAAAAAGCTAACTTGGAAATCAAAAATTAACAGTCAAATCCAAAATAGCAAAAGCAATGCAGTATTACACAAAGTAAAATGATTCTTTGACAATAGCTCACTACATCTATTTTATAATTCCTTGATTATGCCGTACCTGAACTATTGTATAGAAATATGGGGCACAACTTACAGAACATATACTCATCCAATTTACATATTACAAAAAAAGTATAAGAATTGTTAGAAAGAGAAATTATAGGGACCCGTCTAACCCATTATTAAAAAGAAAATCATATATTAAAATGTTATGATATTTAATATTTTTAAACTTATTTATGTGTAAGTATGAAATGTCTTCCTAATTAATGAAAGACAAATTAAAAAAAAAAAAAAAAAAAAAAAGCAAATTTAATCTAAAAGAGCATGAAATATTTATCAAACCCAAACACAGAATAAAGGAGAAATGTACTGTATACCAGTGTGTGGAGACAATAAATGGAATATATTGAGCACAGAAATAAAAAAATGACAAACCAATATCAAGTTTTAAAAACGAGTCAAATCAATGACTATAAATGCCTCTAGTACAAACAAAACTTACTCTTCCCAGAAGTATGGACTTCATTTTGCACTGGCAGACTGTCAGGGATGGTGGTGGAGGACCCAAATGCAGGAGGCCAGACTTGGTGGCAGAAACATAAACGTTTACTAAATCAACTAAAACATGACAAAACCAGGAGAACAAACCAGTGACATGACAGAACATAGATGAGCAGATGACCTGACAATGAGAAACTGAAAACCAGATACTTAAATACACTGAGGTTGATTAAATGAAGACAGCTGTGGATGATTAACCTGAATATGGTGAGACTGACAGGGAAAACAGAACATGACAAAACCTAAGCACTGAATCATGACACAGACAAAATAAGTTTATCCTTTTTCTGTCCCTTTTTCATTTTTTCTCTTTTGCTTGCACCATGTTTCATCTTACAACTCAAGGTTGTATTGTATGTTTTTCCTTTAATAACAAAATGAAATTAATTAAAAAAAAAAGTTCCAGATTACAAGAAGAAAATAATTTTTTTCCCTAGATTTTCCATAGTGTTCCAATTTAGTCTGATTTGAGAATATTGTAGCTTTTGTTTTACAGTGGAGATTATAATCTGGGATTTTGGTGCAAAGCATCAAGGATGTTTTTTGTAGAGAAAGCTTCTGGATGGACTCGACTACAAAAGATAAAAACAGATGGGGTTGGGAAAAGCTTAGGTGAGGCTATCTGCTGCTTGTTTCAAGGACTTAGCGGTTCTTAAGAAGTTCCTTAGAAACAGATTGTCTTTGTAAGAACCTTACTACTCCTTTAAGACCAGTCCAACTAATTGGACTACCAGCAAACGCAGCCTTAAGATGTCAACCGGACTGGCACACAAAAGTTTGCAGGACAGAGATACCACGCAAACAAGAAATACTTTGCAATATGGGACATTTTATGCTTGAGATTTGGTTCTGTTTCAAACTGGAAACAATCTGTATTTAGGAAAGTGTTTTCTCGAATTCCGATGCTGATACTGTGTACCGGGATTAGATAAATTAATCCAATTTCACAGCATGCATTTGAGAGGTGAGGACAGCCGAAACAGGGTTATCCTAATTAGCCATATATGTGTCACTATTGATTGTATCAGACCCCTACCAAACCCTAACATTTTTCTTCCATATCACACATAAACACATTAGCATGATTTTAAATTCCTCTCAAAACTACAACCCAAACCGCTCTCCTTAACATGCAAGAGGAGCCGTAAGACCGCAAGAATCCTTGAATGTGTAGGGTTTGCATACATGTGCCGCATCGTGCTTAATGAGTGTGGTAATGTGCCTCTGGATGACAGACCAGAGATGCGTGAGCTCAACGCTGCAGGCAAGCACAGCTGTTACCGAAGAGAGCATTTGAGAGGAGAGATGGAGGGAATAGAGGAGGGGAGGATTTACAGGGAAAAGAAGCTTGTAGTTCAGCTTTTACTGAGTTTTATTTCATCTGCATCCATGGCAGCTCTCCATGAGGTTCTATGTTAAAGTAGAACAGTTTGTAAATTTGCATTAAACACAAAGAGCAGCCAAGAGAACGGTTGGTATTGGTACGTATTTGATGCATTAAGCAGAAAAATGTGACAGAAGAACATCTGAATCTGGTCCTTTCCCAGTTAAACTGTTATTCTAATACACTGAGACGATCATTCTCAGTCATTAAGCAAACCCAAAACTGACCAAAGATTTAAAGCTTTTTTAATGTCAGTATTTTGTTTATAAAATACACTTGTTTTGCTGCATTAAGGAAACCCCCTCTCAAATCTTGCTATTTTTTTTTTATTCTGCTCTACACACCATAGGTTAAAGTAATTGCTGCTTATTGTGAAGCTTATATGCACATGCACATATGCATGCTATACCTCAAACCACAATTATTTAAAAAGTATGCGATCCAAAACAATAAAAAAAGGTTTTAATTGCAGTTTTCATTTGTCTAAAATAAATCAATGCATGTCTTTAGGCACTAAATGTTATTTTTATTGTATTTTCCACCTTAAAAATGAGTAAAAGACAGTAAAGCTTTTTTAGTTTTGCTTTTCTTTTATGATTTAAAAAAAATGTATTTTTCACTTTAACTTTCTAAAAGTATTATTTGTTTATACAAAAGGTTTTATTCGGTACATCATTACTAAACCCAATGTTTTCTAACCTTTAAGGTGTTTAAGTTTCCGTCATCATTGTGGAACAATTAGACTGCCAACATGTGTGATGAATTCAAAGGTTTTTAGGCATAAATATAAATAAAAGGGAAGAAAATTTGGTTTATACAGTATTATTTTATAAAATTTAACATAGAATATCGGCAAAATAATTACAGTATTCAATTAGATTCTACTCCTATTCCATGATCTAGTAATTATCTCCACAGAGTTGAATAATTACAATAGAAAGGAATTACAATTAACCACATTTGTCTCTGGCGGGGGCCTCCTTTGCACTTGTTGGATGTGTGCGTGGACGGGGGGTTGAACCTTTTCCTGCAGATTACTCCACTGAGGCAAAGTCCCAACAGAAGAAACGTGATAGGAGATTAATAACCTGACACACCAGTGACAGAATCCTTTTACTCCCCTACTTTCTACTCTTAATCGGTTAATTTCTAATTCTACGTTCACACTGAACGCGATTCACACGCCTATTTTTTGACGCTTGTCAAATTCGATGCTGTTTACCATGAAATGTGTTCATCACAATGTGTTCATCCGATAATCTAAGCAATGCATGAGCAGGTGGTTTCACCTGTGCCCAAAAGTGCAAAATGAAACCAAAAAAAGTTAGTTAGATCTTTTTATTTGGCATGATCTACGCATATCGTACCATAATGACATACACAGTATATCAGGGGTGTCAAACTCAATCACACAGGGGGACAAAATCCAAAACAAACAGTAGGTTGTGGGTCAAACAGGACAAACATTTATTGAGTACATAAAAAAGCTACATTATTTAAAACTTTTAACCTTTTAAAATGTAACTTCTTTAACATAAATATGAATAAAAACAAACAGGAATATTATCCCGGAATGAATCAATATAAACCTTAAATAACTATTTTGGTCTCCATAAAGATATATTCTATCAAATTATACAAGTTTAAAATAAACAAACGTTAAAAGAAAAAAAACTTCAAATTTCTTTTCTTGTATTTCATTTTATGTAAAAAAAAATAAACTTATAAATGTTCTAAATGTTATGCTGTCTATAAAATATATTCTGTCACAATTGTACAAGATAACATCTGACCGGTAATAATAATGATATAAAATGATCTGGAGGGCCGGATGTGCCGGATGCCGTCCCCGGGCTTTGACTTTGACACGTACACTACACACTGTAAAAAGTAAGAACCCCCTCTACTCAATAAAATTGTGGCAACAAAGTGACAATTAATAATATTAAGTAAATTCATAATAATAATAATAATAAACATAATTAATATTTACTAAGAATAAGAAAATGTATAGTTAGAAGGACAACCATTTATCATCCGAAGTGTTTCAACACAGAGACCAAAGGAACAAAAAATGGCTGATGTTGGTCTGGACTCTCAATTGGAGAGGAATACGAACAGCAATCCTCAAAAACGCAGTATTAACTAACATGTTGTTGTAATTTAAGTTGGTTTAGCTAAAAAATGTATTATAATAAGTATGTTTATTATTTCAATCTTAAACAATTGTTTTAGTAAAAGCAATTATTTTTTTGGACATGTTAAATTTACTTAATATTATTAATTGTCACTTTGTTGCCACACTATTGAGTAGAGGGGGTTCTTACTTTTTACAGTGCAGGTCAGAGGTTAAAAACCTGACAAAAGCATTTGTTTTTTTTTTCCCACCAAGTTAAACATTTAAAAACCAGTCAGATACGAATACTGACTTAAATGCCGCTACAAGTGAATCTCTATCCAGCATCTGTCTGATGTGTATCACTGGTCACAGCCATATGATAAGAGACCATCAGGGGAGATAACAAACCATATTGTTAGCAGCAAGTGAAGTAGTATTCTGGTTGCTAATACTTTCTTGGTATAAATTTGTTTTACTTTCTGCCACTTACTACAGACATTCAGATCTGAGCAAATGACCAAAAAGCTTTTTCAGTTGTACAGATTGTAAGACAACTCTACAAAGTCGCACACATGCAAGTGTTTGGCTAAATCAGTAGACAAAAGCACAAAAATGTGTGACCAGCACAAGAATGTCCCTCAGAGACTGACTGTCCCGTTATCCAACAGATAAAAGGCGAGGGAATGATGCATTATACATTTTCTCCTCTGTTTAAATGCTCGTTACAGTACAATCAGAGCCAAAAACAGGTCGCCCTTAATGAGAGGAAAGACGCACAACGCAATCATTTTTGCTCATGTGTAGCACTATTCCAGCACTTTTTTGCTTTGCATTTTGCCTTTGTAATTTTAAAATTAATATTAATGACAGCAGTAAGGATCACTCTCATTATTTATACCACATTACAGCTAAATCTATGGTCTGCCCACTATTTTTATGCACTTTCAAAAGCAAATATGGGTAAATGCTGTTTATTCTTGTTAGCTTGTCCCAGGAAGCTTCACTGTCACATAGATACACACAAAAATGGAGTTTAGTGACTTGCATTATTTATAAAATTTGGAGGAAAAATAACTACAGAAACTTTTTTAAGGTCAATATCTAAGCATCAATTGGGAATTGGCAGCATTTATTATGGTAGCTTTGACCAAAATAAACTAAATGCTTCTCAATGTTTAGCAGATTTTATTCACAGTGAAATGAAAATTTACATTAGATGCAAATAACTTTAGTACATTTTATCTAATTTGCCTTACTGTAGATTTTATATATTGAAGCTGCAATGTTAGATGATGAAAGACCTCCTGCTGTTTGCTATCACATTAACCTGAATACTAGGCAAACCTCATAACATACATTTAGATCCAGTTCACAAGATAAATATTTATATTAATCAGAGAAAAAAATAAAAACACTTTTTTTCTTTTAGCATCTCCACACAAACCCCGCTAAATCTTCCAATCGGTGTTTTTTGGATAACTGTTGCTTGTTTTGAACTGATGAAGATGACAAACAAGAGAAGATAGCATGTGACATGCTAATTTAGTCATTTCCTTAATGCTGTTGCTGTCAACTCTGCACAGTCATTTGTTATGCTGAACAGTCTGATTAATTCATATCTCACATCCAGCCAGCAAACCTTTGTGCATCACCCAAAATGTGATGCTTTGTATTTTTAACAATGCTACTGTCTCTACACGAGTATTTTTAGAAGTGATGAAGCGTCTAAAACGCAAATGTAATCCAATTTAAAATATCTGAAAAAAATAAAATAAAACCGTTTTCCGTATATCGCCAGTATGTGTTCCCAGGGTTCTGGTTTCAAAGCCTTTTAACAGATTTAAAGTAAGCACCTTGCTGAACTCTACTGCAAACAGATTGACTGGATACCACCAATGCTTATCTCATTATCTTGTGTTCTTTTTCAGGAGAAGCAGGATTAGGATCAGGATTAAGTTTCAAAGATGATGGCCGTCAGAAAATCCAAAGGTTTTATCATTAAAAGCACTTGAAGGTTTACTTAATGCTATAATTTAATATTTACCTTAAACATTGCTCTTAAAAGTGTTTTTGATGAGATGTTTGAATCCATTTTGTAATCAACAGATTAGTAATGTCAAAGACATCTAATTAAAGCTTCACCAGTTAACCCCTCGAGTGTTAAGATTTGTCTCCCATATCCCAGGAACATAAAAAACATAATTAACTTTTTTAAAGTCAAGGCCCGGGGGCCGGACCCGGCCCTCCGGGTATTTACATCCAGTCCTCCATACCATCTATTATTATTAATGACCCGATGTTATCTTTTGCGTTTATTTCTAACTTGTATAATTTTGACAAAATATATTTAAATGGAGTGTAAAATATTGCAAGTTATTTATGGTATAAATTGATTTATTATAAAATAATACTCCTGCCTGTTTTCTTTCATAATACTGTTAAAAAGTTTCATTTCTACAGTTTTAAAAAATTATTTTTAATCTGTTCAATAAATGTTTATCCTGTTCGGCCCGCCACCGAAGGTGTGTTTTGGATTTTGGCCCCTCGTGCTATTGAGTTTTATTCAAATAGGAAGGTCAGAGATTCATGTCCCGATTATGGGGAAGTTTTATTTTGCAAAGAAAAAAAATCAGTGATTATTATTTAATTCTTGAGAAGTAAAAGTAAATAAATACTTATTAACAAATTTAAGGCAGCAACAGTTTTTCCTATTTTTTCATGTGAGTGTGTATGTGTGTGGGGAGGGGGGGTGATTACAAAGAAGGGTCATTCATACAGTTATGGAGATTACTCGTTAAATTATTGACAGATCAAAACCATTCCTTAGTTAACAAGTGACAAAATGACATTTCTGACATTGTTTAGTACTTATCCTGAATTGAAATGGTTAAAATGTAGACGTACACATTAACTCTGCCAGCTATTTTCTCCCACGCCGACTCTCTCTGTGTTGCTGCTGCAGCTGTGTTGCTCTTTTTGCTTAAAATGTGCTCGTAGTCGGCATATGCTTGTAGGAGCACATCAATTTCTGTCGCTGTGACGTATGAGCCCTGTTGGTGTTTGTTCCCGTTGCCAAGGTGAATTGTAATGTCTTTGCTCCATTTCTTATGGTCAAGATACTCGCACCTGGGTCTAACAACTCAAAGTTGATTGAACAAACTTTTTTGCTGTTGTTCTGATAACATTAACTTTGAGTTAATGGGTGCAGGTTTGAGCTCTGAATTTGTTAAATCTTCTTCTTGAACCCAGCTCCTGGTCTAAGGAGAACCTGCACCATGATCTTCCATTGCCAACAGGTTCTGGAAGATGCACTAGAGCAGGGTTTGGGAAGCCCGTCACACTATTTAATTTAATTATGTTGTCTGGTGTCTCGCAATAGATGATCCACAACAAATAAATTGACCTTTGTCAATTGTTGAAGAAAGTTAAATTGCATTTTTGTGGTGTATCTACTGTTTTCCCAACATTCAAGTGTGTTTTTAGAGTCGGACAGTCATTTTTCTGATTATTCCAACGGCACATGAACGCCGCATTTCTCTAAGTATGCATGTCCAAGGGACATCAACCCAATGGTTCTATTAGCACGACAATGAAAACAAAACCCACAGTTTTAAAATAACAACTCCTATCTTAAAATATATTTATCCATTTTACGTGAAAACTGAAGCATGTTATTGTCCAGATTTCATGTTATTTCTATCTCTTATGAGTTGAAATTATTACTGTATTAAATACCTGTAGAAAACCCATTCATGGTCAGGGAGAACATGCAAACGCCGCATAGAAGGGTCCCGGCTGGGATTTGAAGCTCCTCAGTGAGCTCTTCTCACTGAGGACACTGTTTGGACATCTGGAAAGAATGCAACCTTGATTGTCTTTCCATTAAAGTTATAACCAGGACGAGGCTTCCCCAGCAGACCCAGAGCATGGCAGAGAGAAAGTCTCTCAGCTGGTCTGGGAACTCCTCCGTTTTCTCCCAGTAGAGCTTGAGGAGGTGAAGAAGGTGACTGGGGAGAGGGAAGTCTGCCCTCACAACATGAACACAGGAACAAGTGAAAGATAATGGATGGATAGATAGTGACAGAAGAGTAAAGAGTGCTGAGCCTCAAAGTGTTCTGCACATTACGGGTCATCCCCAAGCAACCTCGGTTTACAGCAGAACAACAGGGGGACTTAGAGTCATGTAAGCATCAGAAAGAAAGATGCTAAGTTGAAAAAATAGGGCGGAAGTTATGGCACAATGTGCTAACAGGAAATAAATATTTGTATCAGCAGAAATTCATATTTTGCATTATTAACTAGCTGCATTTGTGGCATGTACACATATTTTTTTAGCTATATAAATATTGTTCATTTTCAAACATGTTTTCTGCAGGACTTCTTCAAAATGCAGTTCCAGGTCTTTTTTATTCTGTGTAAAAACGTTATTTTGGTGTACATTTTCATAAAATTGTTACCAAAAACATGGGTTAAGATGAGTTTAAAAGATCATTTGTAAATGTAAAAGTTAATCGCTTAGAGAAATTAAACAATAAAATGTTTTCTGCAGGTTTTTTCAACTGGTCTTTGTTTTTTTAAGTGAATACGAACAATGTTTCTCCTTTTATTCTATACATTCACTAATAAGTGAAGCTCTGTTTCTCATAAAAATAGGATGTTTGTAGGAGTTTGCATGAGTCATCTAAATCATCTAAAGCTAATCATTGGAATGGAAAAAAAGGTTACATTTCATTTTAAACTGAAGGAGGATCTTCATGAAAAGATAAAAAGAAAAATTGAAAGATAATTTCTAAGTAATAATTTGTATAAAACTATTTCTGGGCCAAGTGTATCAATTCGAATAAAAAATGAAATGAAATAGAAATCCAGCTGAAGCTCATTTCAAAACTCAATGCACAGAGAGAACACGTGATTGAATGATCCGACTTCTAAATATAGGTATGGATTCAAACAAACATACATGCTCAAATGTCATCTTCGATTCTGTTGCGATTATGTCAATAAATTATACAATGATTGACTTGCTGGCTGTTTGTCCCCAGCAGGTATTAAGAAGAAACAGTTCCACAGCTGGATGGCATTTGTCTGCACAGTTGTGAAATAAAACAGAGGATTTCATGCCTGTAAGGTCTATTAATTATGTTAAAATTTTACCAGAATTTAGATAAACAAATTCAAGTTTTGACTAAGTTAAATAGGCAGGACACACCTTTCAAAGTGTGTGCTTGATCAGCAGTTTGACAAGAGTGTGTTCAACAAATGCTACTAAATTCGTAAGAATCCATCCACCTCTCAAACACACACAATCCCTTTTGTGGTCACAGGGCTACTGGAGCCTATCCCAGCTTCTATTGGGTGAAGGAATCTTTCCTAAGAACCTTCAATCTAAACCCTATAGCTATTTAAAAGCTGCACAATCAGCAGCTTTCCATAAAAGAGGAGGAAGAGCTTTCTTAATAACTTGGTGACCTGCTTTTTTTTCCATTCCATACTGCATGTCTTCTGACATGCCCGGCTCTAGAATACTCTAATTGGCTAAACACACCTGATCCAAGTTGTCAGTTGTGAGTAAAGCACTGGTATCTGGGAAATGTGCAGACACACCAGCTTAGAGACCTGGGGTTCCCCACTGTGCTACACATAAAGGTAAAATGCATCATTTTATTGGAGTGCTGCTGAGCCTCAATTAAAACCGAATGAAAATGGCATGCTAATTTATATTTGGTAGCAGTTGTATAGGTTTCATTTGCAGCTAGGAACATTTTACAGACTCACTCCAATCAACTTTTGAGTTATTTTAAAAGTGTTCCCAGTAGTCTTCTAGTTTCTGCAGAGTGGCACTCGTCATTAGAAATTCCCCTCTGGGTTGTGAGCGGGACTGTTGGGCTGGAGCAACCCCGCCACCCACACCACTTCCCCTCCCTGTTGCTAATAGCTCGTAGCAGGAAGTTCTGCGAATTTCTACACCACAAATAAGCAACACTTTTTTTGTCAGCTCCTAGTTTACAACAATTTGACTAAAGAGATCATCAGAAATACTATTTTAAGCTTAGTTTTTTTATGAGAAAAATGTTTCAAGAACCTGTTTAATGCTATTGTTTTGCGTTTGTTTCTTTTGTAAATTACTAAATGTGTTTTTATATAGCATTTATTTTTCAAAAACTTTTAAATTGGTAAATATATTTATAATGTTTAGCCACAATTTATTGTTTTGTAAAGGTACTACAGATGGAAATTAGCTATTAAGCTATAATCTGGTGCATCTTTGCTTTTTAAGCTTAATAAATTCGTACGCTGTCCGGATAGATAAAGTCCCTGACCTTCAATTTGGATTAGTGCTACCAAAAAAATCTACTGGAATATGAAAGATAAACATTTCCAAGATTTTTCTTGAATATTTTATCCCTGTATTTTTTTAATTATAATAGTAATCTTTGTGTCCAATGATATTACCAACTCTAAAGGCTTTTTACTTTGTTTGCTTATGTTTAAAATAGCCTAAAATTCTTCATCTCAATTCATTCAGCAACTTTTCCTCGCTTGTTTGATCACTTCAAACACTTTCCAGACCTCATTCAGAAATGGCACAAAATATCTACTGAAATGAACCTCTTGATATTTCAGGAAACTTGTCAATATAGTTTCGCTGACATGCCATCTTGACTCTCTCAGCCTGGACTGAAAGTGGTACAGAGAGATGAAGTGAAGCTGAAGTGAACTCAGTGACACTTAGCACATAATATGAAGGGAAAAAAAATCTGTGCCAAATACAGGACATTGCATTACTTATTTATATTGACCACATTTTGCTTGAAAATGACACAAATTGTGCTAGTCTATATTTTTTTCATTCCTGGTCTGATAGTAAGTGAACTTTGTTGTCCTGCAGGGAATTCTACAGAAAATCTGGGTTCCCAAATTATTAGAACTTTTCCCGGCTTGTTTGTAGAGTTAAGAGAGTTTTATAGTTTTCATAGCATCGTATTATTTGTGCATGTCATGAAAAGACTGATAAATATACAAAATAATCTTCCATCACCCAACTCCTATTTTTTATTGACACTGCACATTTGAAGAGAAGAAAAAAGACGAAACCTTCATCGACTGAATACATATGTGTTTTCTACTTTTTGAAATTTATGTGACATTTCTTTGCCATGCTTTGCTGGATTTAACCCACCCCCTGGTGGATCTATGAGTCAGAGAAGCACTTAGGAAGCAATTGGTGCTAGAACCCCTCACACCTCTCACACCAACTTCCAGTGCTGCGTCAAGGAGGGAAGCATTTTGGGCCATTTTTAGTGTCTCTCTTCTGATCTAAAAATGGAATCAAATCACACTTTCCTAGTGTCGGGACAGACACTCTTCCACTGTGCCACTCATCTCCTCTACTGTAGATCATATCTGAACAACAATTTTTTTGCAAGGATGATTGGTTCAATAAATTGATATTTAGCTCTTCCTTAGACACCTAAATATAAGATTTAATTAACTTAAAACTCCAATAAGTTTTGCCAAAATTGACATGATCCATGGTGAACAGCAATAAATTATGTTTTATTTTTGAACTTATCATAAAACAAAAGAGAATCTGCAACTTTGGATGTGTTTTAAGGTGCAGATGGGAAGTTTGTCACAGCCCACTAGCGTTTTGCCTCTGTGGTCCTCAAGATCCACCACCCTGCCTGTTTTCCAGCTCCTGCAGAAAGTCCATTGGTCTGACAAGAAACCTTTTTGTCAATAAAGTTTTCTTCGCACCATGCGCTCAAGTGGCTACTTCCGATGAAAAGTCTGTGTAAACGCATGTTTTGGGCTTGCAACTTCAAAACTCTCATGTTCACATGTAGCTATTCACATTGTTAAGATTGTTTTTGGTTTCCATTTACAAAACACACGGCTGTTGAACATGCGTTAAAAGTTCAAACAGAACAAACTTTGAACAATCAGGGACTTGGATTTGGTAGTGATTGATGGATTTGAAAATTAAGAAGTTAATAATTGCACTTTCATGCATCGGAATAGCGCAATTGCAATTGGAAGCTCCGCGTTAGTGCTGGCAGACCAACGACTATTGATGACATCATTGAGCGAAAATGACCTCCAAAGTCTCAGACACTATTCTTCCATAACTCTCAGTTATGTAGTGGTAGGGAGAAGGGAAGAATTCGGTTTGGGCTCAGATGGTTCCGTTCCAGGGTACGGGTCAAAGAGAACATATTTCACACACTTAGGCAACAAATAATGGGACTTACACTTATAGTCTGACCAATAAAGCTTCACCTCAGTGTTGTATGAAAACGTTTTTGGTTGAAGATTGGTCAAATGTTGGATATTGGTCGCCCCACAAAGCCCTCTAAAACCTCCCCTGCTCCACTACTTCATTTCAAGTAGTTAAAAAATAATAATAATAAATGAGCGATTCACCAATCTAGAATGCTCCTAAAAAAAGAAAACTGTTTTTGTATTGCTCAGTGAGATACTTGTATAGCACTTTCTACCTTCCTCGAAGGCCTAAAGCAGTGAGATGAATCACACGCTTTTCTCCACGTACAGAAAAAGACTTGAGAAACTGAAGCTGTTAAATGCAGGAGTGATATTTTGTGGAGTTTTATTTTATAGGTTGGGATTTTTTTTCCTCTCTGCCACATCAGATATCCACATTTTTCTCTTAATACACATTAAATAGATCCCGCTGATTTTATTTGATTTTTAGATGCAGTGTTTTCACCGCAGGGACAGAACAGGTGCAGAAAATCTTACAGTTATTGTCTTTGTTCTGTTTCACCTCTTGGGAGGAGATTTAAAAGCGGGCAGGGATAGATGTGAAATAATGCATAGTGGATTTTTTTTAGCTGAAAGAAAGCATGTAGCCTTAATATATAAATAGTCACATAGATAACACACCCATCAAATTTAGACAGACACACACACACACGTACTCTGTGCTACAGGGTGTGCCCAGCATCAGTGAGAGTACGCTCTGTGCCTGCTCTTCTGCTCCTTGTGTCCTTATTGGTTCTTGTTCAATCTGGCCATCCAATCATATTAGGCTGAGAAATTCTGTGCATAGACTTGCAAATAATCAGTGGTTTACAATAGGACTCTGAAACCATGGCTGCTGCAGAACTGGGTGGTACTCTGTTTTTCCAAAAGATGCACTTTCTGTGAATTTAAATCACAGCTGAAGTCATTTCTTTTTTTAAATGATTAACATTATTAAGCTGAACAGTTCGCATGACAACATTAGATGTTGTCGTTTTAAATTCTCTGTGCAACCAATGGAGAATTCCAAAGAAGGGATTCCTTTCTTGCAATTAAAGATTACATGTCTTTGCCCAAGGACACTTTCAGCATGAGAAACCTGGGATTTGAGCTAATGACCTTCCACAAGACAATTTACCATGCAGCATGCATCATACCGTTAAACAGTTTTCTGTTTATTTAGCTCTGTAAAATGCTATTGTTGCTTCCTTGGATTTGTTGTTTTGAAAAGTCGACACTTATAAAGCCGTGGTGAATTATTAAACAGGGTGAATTATGGGTCTGCAGCAAGTGAACCACAGAAACAGACAGAATGGAAGAGAGAGGAAGAGGTCTGGATAAAAATAGGTCAACCTTAGCAGTGGCAACCCAGGGACGTAGAAATAATTCTCTCTCTGAGGAGGAGCTTTGTGTGTGTGCATGTGTGTGTTGCACATTTGTCAGCGGCTCATGGTGTAATGCTAATTCAGTTTCGAAGAGACCCAAAGGTTTCCCCGTGAGCCCTGATAGGGAGCTAAATGTCATTACACGAAGAGATCTTGTCTACAGAATGAACCTAAACGGGCAACATCAGTAAACGTAAATCATGTGAAGCATGACAAAACTGCCATGAAATAATATTCATCACTTTTTCTTTGAATTTCTACTTGCTGAAGAGCAAAGCAAAATAACATTTACAATTCAAATGTTTGCTAAAGCACCTAATTTTTTTTTTTTCTATGATAAAGCTGAACACTTTGGAAATACAATCACCTCCTAAAAATGTTTCCTGAAAAACTTAGACTATAACTAGTGGTCTGTATTGTTAAGAGTCTGGCGATACGATATGCATCGCAATATGCGTCTCACAATGCGTATCGCGAGAATAATTCTGACTACACCAGAATAATTTTTCATTTTTTTTTTCACTATTTTTTTTAAGCTGTAGCTTCATGCATGACCCGCTGCATTGCTTCTCTTGCTTTTATCTGAGCTGCAACAAAGCACAGCAATCTGAGTTTTTATATGAAACCACCAGCAACATGGCACAGCCTTTCAGCCAGATACACATCCCAAGTAAAAACAAAGAAGTACATGTCTCATATAAAAAAAAAAAAACAAAGCTGACTGAACATTTCACACAAGCTGGCTCTCGCGAGATCTTGTTGTTTTGCTGTAGAGCTGCTCATAGGGGCTCAGTGTGCTGGGCTGCCAATTGGGTCAGGGGTTTAGGTGGAACACAAAAGATGCAGGACGCTCATAAATAATTAATTAAATATCATCTTGTTAGCATTGCAAATCTGTACAAGTATTGTCAAACTAAATATCACGACATATCGCAAAATCGATTTATTTTTTTCCCTACACCCCTAATTATAACCTTTTTGGAAAATAAATCAAACTCATCGGTTTAAACTCCAAAATGTTAATGTTATATTAAAAATATTGACTAATAATTGTTATAATTATTATTGAGGGACATATTTATTCATGTTGTTTTGCCTGTTTTATAAATGAGGACAGTCCTGCTAACTGAGTTCACACAAGGATGGAATACTCATACTTTTCACTTTTTCAGTAAACTATCAAGTAAATTGGGCCAAACCACAAGGAAAAGACAGTTTCAACAGGAAATGTTTTGAGAACGAACAGATGAGAAAATGGGCTGAACTACATTAGTTCTGGTTCTTTTAGTTCCTCATTCTACATTTTTGCTTCATCTTGTCAGGCAAAATTTATTTAAATTTATTTTTAAAATGTATTTTTTGCTTTCTTTCTTTCATTGTTCAAACAAACTAGCCCCAAAACAAGTTTTAATTATTATGTTCATTTTTAATTTTGAAGTAAAAATGTCTATAGTAACATTATAACTACAGTTCATCACTGTATGCCTGTGAAGACGTTGCTGCATTAGTAACAGTGTGGATAGATAAACAGTCATGGCTCAAACTGAATGCATTACTGGGGAGTGGACATAATAGATGGTCCAACAGTAACAACTAAGCCTGCAGCGAAACAACAGAGACGTGATGGTGTTTAAACTTTGTGTTGATTTAGGTTGAAAAAAGGTTGCTACAAAAAAAAAATCTCTCCTTTTTTCTGTAATCATAGAAAGAAACAAAACAGACATTTAATAAAAAAAACTTTGGATTTAATTTTTTTTTAACATCATGATTTTAAACTATAAGGATATTGGGAAAAGGTTATATATAACCAAAAAAATGTTGATGTCTTTTTGTATGTGTCTTTTTGTTGTTTTGCTTTTATTGATCAGCTTTGGTTGCTTTTGACAACCATCTGATGAATTCATTTTGCATTACAAATATATATATTTAGTTAAATAGTTTGATTGGTTTTGTTAAATGGAGCAGAGATAATGTTTTTTTTTTTCTGTCCTGTTTCATCTTCACTTAAGTCAAGAATTTTTTTTTTGCTAAGAAAATGAAACAAATGAATAAAGTCGTTCAACTAGCTGAGGGTAGCAATAGCTTTTGTAGCAATGGCATTTTTAAAATAATTTTTATATTTTTTACAATGTAAAATACAGTTAGAATCACCTCATAACCAAAACTAAATATAAAATATGTCTCTAGTTACCACTTCAGTTCAATTATTAATAAAAAAAAATCTCTTTTAATCCCAAATGGGAAATTATGACTCATTTTCTGACATTTATAGATGGCGATGGTCAGTGGTAGCTGCTGTGGGCATAAAGGATCTTCTGTAGTGGTCAGATGATCTAAAGAATCCTCTGACTCTGTTGTTGAGTAGGCTTATCATGATGTGGAGCTCAGCACAAAAGAGGAACGTCCTCTTTTAACTTAAAACATGTATCATTTTAGGGTGGAGTTTACATGAGTACACTTTCATCTCCTCACATCTGCATAGTATGTGAGGTAATGAGATTAAAATGCAGTCAGCTTGCCGTATTTCTGTGATCTCTGAAAGTGAAAATGCCTGTTTGTGTAACATCATAGGGAAATCCTTTCTGACCGTGTTGAGATCAATGGCTTCTGGGAAACCCAACCAAGTCAAGTGGAGGCAGAGCATCATTTCAGGGATCTTATGTCTGTGTAGTATGGGTGGTTGGGTTTAAAATAGGAAAAACTGGATACAGGAGAGCTTTAGATCAGCTAGTTTTGGGGTTTGGACCCAGTCTTTTATAATAAATTAAGATTTGGAAGGAAAAAAAAAATTGCCAAACAAACGCGTGTCTCTGTGTGCATGATCGCATGTGTGAGTAAAAGTGAGAGTAAAAAGAGAGAAAGAGGAGAAGCATGACCTACATTTGGCAAAGCTCATCGTATAAGCATGAAACTGCCTAACATCACCCCAGAGCTCTTCAGCACAGAGCCACACGATTGGCTGCTTTCAGCTCCAGCCTGACAACAGCACTGGCATCACCCAGGGGGAGGGGGAGGGGAGAATGGGAGAAAGAGAGGGGAGGACACCGAGATATGGCATATACATTAAATTCAAAAAGAGAGGACTTTCAAATTCACGCTGAAATTGAGAGATGATGCTGAGCAGAGGCAGAAACGGCTTTTTAAAACTGGTTCATGTAATGTCATAACTCACTGACAGCAGTTCACGATTCTACTTGTACAAGGTTAGAAGTTTTTGTGCCAAAACGAGCAGAAAGGCCAACAATTTGTGCACTACCAATCCTCCAATGAGGGAAACTGTTATTCAAAGTTGCATCAAGTCTATAGGTTCCAAGAATGTGATGATAATTGAAGTCTAACTTATTTATCAGCCTCAGATAATGAGTAAAATCTTAACTAAAACGAGGACAAAGCATGTTTGGTCAAAGACTTCACGAGCAACAATAGTGTGACAATGTGAGACTTCCGAATGCGTCAAAGCGATGCATCTAAATTAACAATGGGGTCGGTGGTAATCGAAGCGTTCAGTGCCACGACCCCCAAACTGGAAGAGCAGCTTCAGAAAATTCCAGCACAGTGATTGGAAGGGATTTCTGTCATGACAAACACAGTCCTGAACTGTGGTTCCATTTCATTCCTATGTGGTGTTGCATTATTAAACCAGCAACTGAAAAATGTTTTTCATCTTTTTTATTTATTTATTCATTCTCTACTCAAAAAAAAGAAAAAAAAATATGAACATTTTTTCAAGGGTTTCCTGCCCAAGGAAGTAAACAGAAAAACAAACTGCTCATTGAAACAAAAATGACAGAAAAAATATTTTGGGTCACTCTTGACAGACATCCTGCCATGTTGCAAGTCATACCTTGGTCTCAGATAACACAGCACAGTCACATCAGGGCTGTTTGGTTCACACCAGTTTGTTTCCTCTGATGGGTCATTATATGGACAGGTGTGAAACCTCATCTCAACCCTAGAGTGGACCAAACCCAGGTCCACATAGAAACAAGGGTCTACGCTGACAAACTAGTGAACCCATGTGAGGTTAGAGACCCACTCCGATCATCTTTTGATCTCTACTTTAAAAGCATTCCCAGCACATTTAGGATTATGCCAAGTTATTTTGGAGTCATACAACCAGATACCAGATCAGACGAGGAAAAACAAAGATGTACATGGATCTATTCGTCTATAAGTGGATGCATCTGAATGGAGTGAAGCCTGCCATAGTAGCTTCTATGGCTTTGTCCGAAATCCCACCCCAATCCCCAACTACCAAAAAAATTATATAGTGTGAGACTATATAGTGCCCTGGTTTTTCAAAGTGTTTCGGAAACCATGCAAACTACTTTTCTTTTGTTTTTCGAAACACAGTTTGTCATGTCACCGATTTCACGAACTGAAAATCTAATCAATACGAACATTTCAGGACATCCATTCATGACTCCACCGTGTTCTTTTTGCAAAAATAATTAAATCGCAATGCATCATGGTCTATATTCACTAATATAAAGAGCATCAATGCAAGCTAGTTTTTTGCAGACTTCTGGGAGGGAATTTTGGAATTGTAGATTTGCACAGCACTACAAAATGGCAAACACACAATAAACTACACTACATAAAGAGTGTGTGTGTGTGTGTGTGGGGGGGGGGGTGTTCAGACACAGCCTATGTTAGCTTTTTCAAATTCCCTTTTATAGCCTGTTCATATTCACAATGATTGGAGAACTCGAGTAATCAAAAAAAAAAAAAAATCATCTTTGTATTTGTGCTCAAGAATGTGTTGAAAACACCCAAAACAGGATTTTTATTGGAGAGGGTCTTTTAAACGACAGTGTGAACTCAATGTCTACCCAGCAGACGAGAGTGGAAGTGAAAGAAAATTATATTTTAAATTATATAAAAGCCATGTAATAAGAAATAAAAGTATATTAAAAAAAAGAATACAAGAATAAATAAAATAAAATGTATATGCGCATATGTGTATCAAAGAATTTTTTAAAAATCTGTTTATCGCTCTTAATAACATCGTTCAATGCATTGTCTGGTCTCTGAGTCTTCTTCTTTATCTTGTTTTAGTTGTGCTTGGTGCTCATTTTAGACAATACCGCCACCAATAGGGCTATCTCTAAAGTTTCAAATCTTTGTCAATTCTCGCCCAATCAATGGTAACTTGAGGTTAGTGTCACACCTTTAATAATTGTGTTCAAGCAGAGTGAGGTGGCATCTGGTGCTATCATTAGTTGCACTTTGTTAGGTTATTAAATGCCATGTTGGAAGAATTAGTCAACAAACTATCACACAGAGGCTTAGGTGGCTAATACCTCTTAGCCCTCAACCCCCCACCAGGAGTTCTCTCACATTACAGTGAATGGGAGCGGGGCGTGAGCATTTAAAACAAGTTTCTGAAAGCATATGTGCCAGTGTGGGGTATGTATCGACCTGCTAACAGAGTAGCTCTGCTGCACAAATCCACAGTCTTTTGTGTAGGCTGTCACCTGACACAGACATACAGAGACATCACAGCTTTTATTTGTGTTTTTTTTTGCACATTCACTCATGCACCCTCTTTCTCTTGTGTGTACCACTCCGGCTGTCTCTCTTTCCCTGAGTTCCCCTGGCAGAATGCATTATGGGAATTATTCTGGCAGAGCTCTCACTCCTCACAGCTTTTATCTTTAAGTTGTTTCCATAGAAACAACTATGCTCTATCAGTTCAGCCTGATGGCTTCAAAAGCTATACACCAATGTCCTTATCCAACATAAACCGCCCCCTCAACCTCACAAAAGCGGCTGAAGTCACTCTAGACTCATTGATCAAGTAATATGTACAGAAATAGAAAGCTGGTATTAACTGCTTATGAAGATGTTACAATCGTATTAGATGCTACCTTTTCTTCCACTAACGGTTCCTCAGCTCTGAGGGAAACACAACAGTAGCTAGTGCTACGTAGCAGACGCAGTGGTTTAGTTCGGTGAAGCTGCTGCTCTCGTGTCCTCAGAGGAGCTCCTCTCATCAGCATGGTGGTGCTTCCTCCGTTTCCCCCACTGCAGCACCTCATCCACCCTCACTTCTGCGTGTCTTTTCGCTGCTGGCTTTAGGATGCGTCTTTATCGGTTGACACCTGAATACATTTGTTGTGTTAAAAAAAAAATTACCTATGAAGCAGCTGGCCGAGAACAACAAAGAAGACGTGCTCCACCCAATTATTACACCCTCATTCAGACACAGATGCAGACAGCCACACCATGCTGTCACACTATGACCAGCAGTAGGAGTCTTCCTCAACCTACACGCAGCGGGAGATCACCCCCTCCCAGCATATGCGCTGGTTTCCATGGAGACATGAAGTTAAAAATAACATGGGCGATGGCTTGTTTTGTGCCATTCCACCAACATGGCGGAAGCATTTACAAAAAAAACACACACACCTCAACACACTGGCAGAACATGTTGGCTGAAGCAAATTTGACAAGCACCCATTGAGAGCAACTTACATGTGCACACACTGTCAAAAGTATTGATATGAAGCTGGCATTTCGTCACACCCTACCAGCTTTCCTCTTTGCAGAGGCTGTCATAGATGATGCTTTTACAGGAAGGAGTCTGCATGAGTGCTGTAGACCTATGAAAATAATTCACAAAGTTATCAAAAACATGCATTTAACTTTGATCAGCTATAACTGTCCTCATCCTCTGTGACAGAGTTAGTGTCTGGCAAAAAAAAAAAACACCTTTCACAATCTGGCACAGATGTTTGTCCTTAGTCCAAGAAACAATTAAAGTCAGTTTACAGACCCACTACAATATAAACTATGTTTTGCTGTTTTTAGCATGTTCCGGTAGCATTTCTCTCACAATGGCGGGCATATATTAAAAAAAAAAACCTTAAAATTGCATATTGATTTTTCAAATCATGAATCAGTAGCAGACAAAAAAGCAGTTGGGAAAATCTTGTAGCTGGGACGTTGGTGCTACAATCGGCGGGCCACACAGTCCCTGCTCTGCTCAGTGATGTTTTAAATAAATAGATCCATGTGTTTTCCTCATCTTATCTGCTTTAAAACTGAATGGATAGCTCAAAATTGCTCATCATTTTTGCATGTTAGGTCAGGGTTATAAGGGGCTGTAAGCTAGTGAGAATTGGAACCAGATGGATGATGGGAAGTAGGGGCGGGCTTACTCTTTACCAACAGTTCGGCCCACAGCTGAGAGGGGAACTGCTAATGATCTCCTGTCACTCTGCAGAAACTATGTCTTAAATAAACATCTTTTTTTTTTTTTGTCTTGGCTCAAACGCATAATCATAATTAAGAGCACTGGGAACCTTTTAAAATAAATGAAAAGATGATCAGAGTGAGATTTTAAGCATAAAAATATAAATTAGATTTCTAATTTTCTAAATTATTGGTCTACAGAAGCAATTTTCATGTTACAGTATTTTGACCATAGAAAATGAAAAAGTTAAAGCTTGAGTCTTTATCATTCTAGCCTATGGGATCATCATCCAGTGAAATTCACTTTAATTCACTTATGCAATGTATTATGTACAAGGAAAGTCTTTTGACCCGAACCAAGAGACCCTAAATGACCCCTCCAGTACCTCAGAAACTGTTAAGTCGGTATGTACAAATACATGTGCATCCTTGGAACAACAGATCTGTCTACACGTTTGCAAATGAACATCTTGCTTCCCTTTGTTCATGTGAATCCAGCATACTGTCCCTGTTTTCTCTTTTGATTAAACTCTTTTAAAGAACTTTGTTGAAATATTGATGAGGAACGGAGGAAATAGAGAACAAAAAGAAGTGAGGAGAGGAGGTCCTCACAATAACATGAGATGATGAAACATTAATCACTTGCTGTCACTTTTATTCGCTGCCACGTCCAAAGAAACGAAGTGGGGCACATCGGAAGGATGTCTGTATTAATGCTTTCATGGAAACATACTAAATAAATTAAACTAAGTATTTTGCTAAAATAAGTGTGAAAACAAGGAGCTAACCCATTTATATTAGTAGGCCTGTCTTTAGTGATGAACTAGTATTAAAAATACATATTTTAATGATAAATGGCATATGCTTATAAGGTGCTTATTACCTTCCTTAAAGGCCCAAAGCGCTTTACTGTCACAGACCCATTAACACACTGGTGGTGGCTCTGCTGCCAAACACTGGCACCAACCTGCCACCAGAGGCAATTTGGGGTTCAGTGTCTTGCCCAAGGACACTTGGAAACGTGGGCGTGCAAGGCGGGAAGCAAACCCATAATCTTCTGATCAGGAGTTGACCGCCCCACAGCTGCACTGATTTAGTAACCAGTATGTTCTGATGTTCATCTACAGTAAATGTATGTAATGATTTTATTGGCAGCAAATAAAATGTACCTTAATGTGATTCATTTTAACATTGTACTTTCATTTTTCTTCAATCAATTCAAGAATTCTTAATAAAAAAATAATAAAATTATTATTGAGCTCATTTAACTACTGCTAAAATAAGGCAAACTAAGCTAATCTTAACTAAGATTAACTAAACTATGGCAAAATAAGATAAACAAAGCTAAACCAATCTAAGCTAAGCAACGCTAATTTTAAAAAAACTAAGAGAAACTAACCTAAGCTAAACTAAGCTAAGCTAAGCTAGCTTTGCTATTTTGGTTTGCATTAGTCTTTTTTTTCAGAAAAAATGAATTTGTAGAATTTCCTCTTTGCACTAAAAAAGAACAAGACCGAGTGCAAAACTGAATTGTAGCACCTTCGTTGTGGTTGAAGGAAACAGAAAATTAGATTTTGGCCTTAAATTAAGCGTCTCATTTCACATTTGTTGTAGAAGCATGGCTATATGTTTAGTTTATTTGCTAAGATGATGAAAAGCATGCATCTTTACTTATAAATAAATTGAAGTTACAGTTTTATCAATTATCTGTGGATTATTTTAAGCAGAGGTGTAATGATTAAGTCCTTTGGCAGTTTTATGAACTTTTGCCATATTGTTGGCTCACTTTAAGAAAATAATAGAAGCTTTGAAGATTTCCTCTATTGTACTAGAAATGTTCACATTTGTGTAGATTGCAAAATGTAAATGTATATCTCTCTGACACATGACGCATCAAACCTTGCATCTCATTGGTGCTTCTTTCCTAGTGAACAAACACATACTGTAGTGTGCTGTCTGACTGTGCAGTGATCATGCTGTGCCACCACGGGGCAGCACAGGAGTCCTTTTAGTGGAGTCTGTTAATACTGAGTAAACAGCGGGTGCAGCGCCAGGAAATAATCCCTTGAACATTTAACCTGCTGTTGTGTTGGTGATATTTTATCTGACTCGTCTGATTCGCCGTGACGTGGAGGGCACTATAAATAAGACCTGGGCCTCAGTGCTGTACTCGGTTCAGTGTTATGGACACATGTTACAGCCTGACATTGCACGCACAGTCACACACATGTTTGAGCACAAACATGCAGGTTAGAATCTCAGAACAAAGAGGCTAGAAAGGAACGAAACGGAGAAATTGAAAGCAGCTTTTCAAGCATGAATCTAGAACTTTTACAGATAAAAATGGGTAGTCTTTGAAAAAAAAAATTGATTAATCTTCTGTATGGTTTTTATCATTTTAAGAACAAATTTTCCAACATATTCTTTAAAAAGGTCAAACTGTAAATGTCTTATCCAAGAGCTAAGGTTTGTTATTATTTGGTCAAAGTGTCTGTGGTCCACCACTCATGTTTCATTGATGACTGTACTTCACTGACATGCAGCTCTAGGGATGACAAGATTTTAAGGACCTCTAAAGGGGGAATTTGCACATTTATTATGCACAGTCATAACACTTTCTTTTTGCAGATGCTGACCACAGCGTAATGTACTGCAGTGGTTGACCACAGTGGTCCCCTTAAGTAGTTGGCTTGAAATATTTGCAAACACTGCTGGTGTTTTTTTTTTTTTTCTTGAAGAGGACTCGTGGTTGGCTGAAACCTCCTTGAGCAAAATGCAGAATCTGGCGGCTATATTCCAACATCAGGGAACTGCCAGAGCTTCAGATTACAGCAGATTACCAGGCAGGGTGCTCTTACGCTCTCTCTGTTTTCTAATGCTGTTTTTAATACAACCACATGGGGATGTTTACCATCACAAAGAGAAAACAAGCATCTTTTCAGACAAAAAAGAACACATTTTTGATTTTTCATTTTCAACCTCTTCTAACTTTATCAGAGGCTTCACTTTAAAGATGAATTTGCACTGTTTAAAGTCATTTTAGGTGAAGGCAAAAGGAGGTCTAAGCATATAATACATATTCTCAGCATGTGGTAGATTAATAAATAAATACGTTGTGACTGAATGCCCCCCGTCCCTTTGCATAATACTACATTATAAAGAGATTATGGTCAGTGACAGGCCATGCTCAGGCAGACCCTACCATCTGACTTCATGTGAAGGGAGGAATCGGACCACCATGGAGGATGAAAAAAAGATGATTTTCAGTGTATGTCTCACAAAATATGAGAATATTACAATTTTTTTCTTTATGATCATTTTTAAAATGCAACAGAAGAAAAAATAGGATGAGAAAAATTTGTTTTTAGGAATGTATTAAGTCATCAGAGGGGAGGAGAAAGCTGGAACAGCAGGTGGGTGGGGGGATGCAAGAGGCGGGGGTCTGCGTCTGCAGTGCTGTTAGTGTGGATGTTGTGTTTGTTCAAGGATGATTTACCGCAATCTCTTGGAGTAAAAGATGGGACCTTTTTTGAGCAAAATATGACGAGGAGTACGCTGAAAGAAAGGAGGAGCGGCACATGCCAAAACAAAGACGGAAGCTAGGTAGAGAGAGGCATTGGAAACTTGCTGACCATGGCGTTGGCTTGTCTGGGTCTGGGCTGCACGCCTGTGCAATCCAAAGGTACTGACTGCAGAAACAATTTCTACATTGTCTTTATACGTTATGTTTATATTGTTGTAATTTATGTTTTCTGAGAATTAGTGAGATTTCTAATCGCCTTATAGTTATCTGACAGAAAATACTCACTATTCAGTTTCGGTCAAACTCTAGTAAATCTGAATTTAGACAGAAAAAAATAATTGAATAACTATAACTTAAATGTATTACTTTTTCTAAACATATAACTGTTTTATTTTGTAACCAGTCAAATGTTATTTAATCAGATGCATAATTGTTTTTATAAAAATTTTCAAAAAAGGACAGCACTAAATTTCAAGGTATAAAAAACTGCCAAAACATCCATGAAGCACTGTTGTTACTTTTTGTTTTTTTTATTAAAAGTAGTTTAAACCAGCTTAATGAAACAAGTAATGGTAAATGACATGACATGCAGAGTGAAATAAAGATGGAGTTTTACCACATCAACATTAATCTCGTTTGTTTCATTCCACAAATACAATTTTTTTACACTAAATTAAATCTATCCTGGCTGGCACCAGTCACGCCATAAATTTAACTATTAAACTGCCATACCATAAATGCTCGATACCAGGGATAGACCTAGTAGACTTGGCTGAAAGACTTAAACAAAAGACACTTGGTCATTCCCTGGACTTTTAGTTAGATATTAAAAATGTATAAATTAAGAATTTAAAGCTCTTGCTGGTTGTTTTGGAAGTCTTCTCTTACTTTATAATACATTAACATCATCATCAAAATCAAACACGTGTTCATAGAAGTGGGTTCAAAAGGGTCAGGGATTGCGTGGAAGAGACTTGTTGGAGTCCAAAGCTAAGCATTAAAAGATAAAAGGACCCAATTTATGTGGATGAAACAAGAGTTGTGTCACAGGACACGTCTTCCCCTGCAGAACTGGTCATATAGTGTTTCTTATATAACAGCTGTCTACTGTGACAAGATTCTGCAGCCACTGCCATAGGGAGTGTGACCCAGATACACCATAATACATTTCCTACTAATGACTTGTGCTCACTCACATCTGGACCATTGAGGGAGATAAATATTGCAGCTTTTCCAGAAAGAGGAATGTTAGTTATTTGCATTATTGTCATGTGTGAGTTCTCTTAGTTTTTACTAATGTGAGTTGTAAAGAAAATTCTCTAAAATGTCTAAAGACAGATGTCGTATATCCCTGTCAGATTTGATTAAGAAGATTTCTGTAACGTTCGTCATTTGTACACTTCAACTGTAAGAGACAGAATGATAAAAAAAGAATCTAGAAATTCACATTTTATGTTATTGTTTTAAGAATGGTTTGTATATTGTTGCAGGAAATAAGTTCTTAGCTAAAAGAACATGGACCTGTTACTACTTATTTAAGAAGTTCCTCCATCTTCCATTTGTTAACCTTTTTAACGGCACCTGTTTGAACTGGTGATCTGTATAAAAGACAACTGTCCACACCATTAAACAATCAGAATACAACTTCTCCATCATGACCAAAGACCAAAGAGCTGTCAAAGGACACCAGGTACAAGATTGTACATCTAAACAAGACTGCGATGATCCAATCAACCTTAAGCAAACAGCTTGGTGAGAAGAGATCATCTACTGGAGATGTAATTAGATATGAAAGAAAATACCAGATCATTGACTATGTCCCTCCACCTGGAGCTCCAAGCAACAATCTCCAGGCAAAAATAATCTTGAGAATGGTGAGGAACAGCCCAATACAATACAGGGGAACTGCTTAAAGATCAGAAGAGAGCTGAAACCACAGGAACAGAGGTTACACAGTAACATACTGCATGTTCTTGTATAAAAACCATGAGTAACTCCGAAGGGTCCCTTACTGAAGCAAACACATGTGCAGGCCTGTCTGAAGTTCTCCAAAGACCATCTGGATGATCCAAAGGAGGATTGGGAGAATATTGTGGTAAAATGAGATCAAAATTGAACTGTTTGGTAAAAATTACAGTAAAAATTACAGTAAACATCATGCTTTGGGCATTATCTTCTGTAAAGTGGACAGGAAACTGATGCATATGAAGGGGGAAAAAAGAATCGGGGGCATTTATGGGAAGATTTTGAGCAAAAACCTTCTCTTAACACTGTGATCATAGACGATTAAACATGGCTGGATCTTACAATGATACCAAACACACTGCCCAGGCAACAAATGAAAGGCTACATTAGAAACATTTCAAAGTTCTGGAGTGACTTAGCCGGTCTGTGGACCTTAACATAACAGAGAATCTGTGGAGTGAGTTAGAAGTTCATGTTGCTCAGAGACTGTTCCAAATATATCACAGCCCCAGAGAAAATGAGCATTGAGAAATGTGCTGAAAGAGCAGCTATCATGTGTACAAACCTCGTGAAAACCTACAGGAAACACTTAAACTCTGTCACTGACAAACCAAGGTTTCTCTGCAAAGTGTTGAGTGAACTTTTGTTTAATAACTAAAACACTTTTTTCAGCACTTTTTATATGAATCAATTCTTTAAGAATCAAACGTTATGATTTTTAAAATATATATTCTGTCTCTCACAGTTGAAGTGTACTGTAGTTATGGTAAACATTGCAGCCCTCTTTTTAGGTGGAACAACTTGCAGAATCTTTGACTGACGAATACTTTCTTATCCTTATGTTCATTTAAACTTAGAGACCACTGGAAAAAATAACCTTTGAATAAAACAGTGATACTTGCATCTGGGATCACCCTTTGGGTCACTATTTAATTGCATTAATGACAAAGCTGCTTAAAAAAGTAACACACATTTAATAGAAGGTGGCAGTAATGCATTTATTCAGTTAAAATGTATTTGAGTATGTATCTGTAAAGTTTTATGTTTTCTTCTCACATTTTTCCTATTGAGTTCTAAAGATGTATAGCAGCACCGGCACAATATCTGTATTGTGCATGAAGATTTCTGCCCTGCTTACACAGTATATGTCTATAAAAATAGTTATAGCATATATATATATATATATATATATATATATATATATATATATATATATACAGTAATTCATTTTAGTTGTCAGTAGAAGTCCATTCAAATAAGGAAATAATTCACTAAATTAAATTTTCGTAATTGTTTCACCTCTTGAAAATAATCTAGTTAAAATTTTTTGGCCTGATACCATATTGACCATAGTTTTCATATGTTCAAACTCCATAGTTGAGTGGTTTTTTTTCCCAGTTACTTTTTTACTTTTAAGAGTATTCCATTTAAAATGTATGATGCAAAATGTAATTCGTGCTTTCCACACACAGATTTGGAAGTCCTTGGTCCTTGGACAAACACCTGTGTAAACATTTTACCAGCATTCAAATACTGCATCAAAATGTATTGTTGAATTATGGGAGTTCAAATTCACCCCAGATTCCCAACAAAAATGCTGCATGAATTAAAACCCAATACATTTTGTCTTGTGCTATAGTAGTTAATAATTGTGCCTTGATAATGAGTTAAAGAAGACCATTTATTTCCAGTCTGAGTGGAGCGTTGATCATCCCTACTTCTTTTTCAGGACTTAAACTGTGCAATGTGGAGGGTTTCTGAGTCTAAGTGGGATAACTGCTGGGGTACCAAGAAAACAAAGACACAAAATGAGGAAAATATGACAAATAAATAATGGTTAAGAAGCCTGGGGTCACAATCAACAGATCAGACAGTCAAAGTCTGACTTACTTTATTTACTCCCAAAAAAGATGCACCGTGATGGCAATAAACAAACCCAACCCAGAATTACAAGGATTTTAGGTGTGGGAATTTGTTCGGAGGTGGGTTTAGGTGCCCTCTGCTGGAAAGTCGAAGCTTTACTGCACATTTCCAATGAAGTAAAAGAGAAGCTGCAGCTGATAAAAGTGAAGGCCCAAATCTATAAATCTGGAAAATGTATCAGCTGCATGATATGTCATTCATGTATATTTTCCAAATGTTTTGTTTATACTTTTGTCTTTATTAAATTTAGACTGCAAACTATGACACAAAACAGGACTAAAGCATCCTGTACAATGACAAGACGACCCGTTTGTATAAAAATCTATTTGTTGTTTTAAGTGCTGATCCAAAGTACTTTTTGATAAACACAAATGTCGATTTATTTTTATTGAGTTCACACAATTTAATTAGATTTTTAATCTTTGGCTTGAGAGGATTCTGGAAGTGGGCTTGATGGATCTATTAGTAATGTGTGAAGAAGAGTGGAGCAATGTTAATCAGCAAGTGCTTTTGCTTGAGAATGTAATAACTAAGTAGTAACTGTTCTCAGATGATAACAGGAAAGAAGTTAACTGAGGCTATCTCAGTTTGAGTCTCAACCTGTTGTTTCCCTGTGGCTGCCTTTATGTCTAAGCAGCAAAATGATTATAGAGATTTCCACAGTTATTAAAAGAGCATTTGTATTTTAATAGCAAGTGTATGTTCTGCTCACAATTATTTTATTTGTCCTTACTTTTCTTATTTTTGCAGTTTGATCTGATCTGATGTGAATCCTTGCACATGTTTGCATTCATGGGACAATTGTTTTGTTAATGTGTTAAAAAAAAATCAATTAATATATATATTATAATAATAATAAAAACATGACTGTGAGGTTAAAAAAATCTAAGTAAAAATGACATGTTTTAATAAATCTGACTTTTTAACTTGAGTCAACAAACTTTACCACAAGAAAAGAAAAGATGTGAACGATGGACTCCGACTTACAGAACTTAATTAATGAAACTGAGTTACAGCAGTGGTTTCCTCTAACGTGACCTATCTGTGCCCTCTTTCCTTCCAGCTGTGTCAAACCTGGAAATCGAGAGCAAGCTTTCAGCTCACTATCAGGCTCCTCTCCACCAGCAACACAACATGTTTCATCCCTCTACCAGGCCGATGTGTCTTGAGGAACTACACAAAAATGCTCAGCTCAGACTCAGAGCGCTGCATCAAGGTGAGATGCTGAAGAAAGCGACACTCACTGCCTATGACAGGCTGGAAGTACTTTTTTTTTTTTTTTCTTACTTTGGTTTGTGCTGCACAGATGAACAGCTTCATCAGCGATCCTCGAGCCGGGAGAGAAACAGGATGACTATCTCTCTCTCCGTGGCACCCCCCATGCCGTCGTTTCCCTCGCCTCACACCATCCGCCGACAACAGAGGAGTCGCTTGGCAAGAGCGGTAAGGTCAAGAGCTGTGACACTAACCTAAAAAAGTTAAAAGATGACATAATTTCCTCTCAGCTGATCGTGAGATGGCTAACCCAGAAAAGGATTGCAGCACAGACAGAAGCTATTGCAGGACTCTTCAAGACTGCTCGCACGTTTATGAAAATGTCAACTAAGATACTCTTAAACTATTAGGATCAACATTAATTTTGACAAAGTTGAATTTGGAAATAATCAGATGAATTCAGAACTTAGACTTTCAGTGCAGATTCAAAAATGACAACCTTTTCCAGCTTTCTCTGGGTAAATACTAGTACCAGTCATTTTCAAAGAGATATACACATTCATTCACAATTTTTTAAAACTAGTTAACCAAAAATGTTAATTTGCCAATTCAAAAACCCCAAAAACCAATTATGACTTTACTTCCTGTCACATTTACAATTTTTAGATAATTTTCTCGTTCTTGTTAAAAATTAAATAGCAATTTAAATTTTAGCCCTTTTTTTTTTAACAATTTCCAAACATTGACATAATATTTTGATTTGACGCATGCAGCAAGAGAGAGCAGAGAGGGAGCGCGAGTTGGACTATCAACCTGGGAAGGTAAAACAGAGATCTGCCTGTTGTGAACCTGTTGGCACCACTGAACCTGTGTTGCTGCGTTCACTGTCGTTTTGCTGCTGCATGTCTACACTTTTGTGTTCTATAGAAACGCAGCACATAATATTGTCCTGTAAACATCTCCAGTGGCTTTTATTGAATCCTGTTTTATGATGGCAATATGTTCTGTTTGTCTGTTTTTTGTGATACTGAATTTCTTTTTTTTTTCCTAAAGGAGACAGCTTTGAGAGAAACAGAGATTCAGACCATCCAGAGAAAAGTAAGCAATCATTTGTTTGCAAAGAGGAAAGGTTGAACTCTTATTTTTTTCTCATTTGTGTTTGCTCAACAAGTGCATGCTTCCTTTGCCCACAGGAGAGACCAGAAAGAGTGGCAGAAATCCAAAGAAAGGTAGGAGTTGTCCTTTGTGATACATCTAAAAGCTTGATATTCCACTCAAGATTTCAATAAAGTAAAAAACAATCCATTCGTTTTTATAAATCAAATCATACAAGGTTTTGGGCAGCAAAAAAATAAATAAATAAGTGTCCAAAGCTGAGATGGAACAAAGTGAAAGTGGTTCATTCATCTGTTTTACTATTCCTTTCCTTCTTCTGATATTTTTTCATTCATGACATCTGATTTATTTTTTATTTTTTAATTTTTTGTTGTTGTATTTTCTGTTCATAGCTTGAGTGCTTTTACTCACTTGACACTATTGAAGGTTGCATCTTCATTCCATGGAGTAGAAAGGTATCAAGCATTTGTTGCTTTTACTTTCTTTCATCTTTTAATCTAACGTTTGTTTATTCATCCAAGATTGTTTTTATCATTAAAATGATCTTTAAAAAGCTCTTCTATTTGTTTCGTTGTGCGATTTGCCCATTCAGAGAATCTTTTCAGTCGGTGACTTGCTAAAACTTGAACTGTGATGAAATCCTTTAAAATGTGGCTAAAGGTTTTTGCTGTTTCCAGGCTACCTCAGCGGGAGAAGAGGAGTGTGATGAGGTTTTGGAGGGTCACAGAGCTAAGGCCCCGGCCTCCAGTGACTGCAATCACCAGGAGAAACAGAGCAGCTGGTCAAAGGAGAACATCCCACCATCAGATCAGAAAACATCTGTGGACTCGAATGCCGTCTCTTCATGTATCATCCCCATCAATGTCACAGGTAAGATGGAAATCAAAATCAGTGGGAACAAACAATTGCACCGATGTTCACATCGGTTCACATAGTTTTAAAGTATGAGTGCAAATGTCTTTACGGAGTATGGTTGGAAATTATTTTAAATACATTACACATTCACTAACTGACCACTTTATTAGGCACACCTGTTTCTAATCAGCCAATCACATGCAGCAACTCAATGCATGTAAGCGTGTAGAAACATTTTACTGGATTCATCCCACCCCGGACATTCTCTGTTTACCCTTCTGCCTTCAGGCAGAAGATACAGAACAATAAAATCAAGGACAAATAGACTAAAAAACAGTTTTTATGCCAGAGCCATCACATTCTTAAATGCTGCTAGGAATTGAGTGCCTTTTTATTATAATGTGTTAACTTCTTGTATGGTTGATTGGATGCGTGTTTGATTTTAAAATAACTTTTGGTATTTTTATATTTCATTTTATTTATCTATTTATTTTTTACACCAAAGAGGATTGCACTCAATTTCGCTGTGGTTCAGGTTGGTGGTGGTGGTGTGACGATGTGGTAGCTCTTTCTTGACTTACGTTGGCTAGATGTACCTAATAAAATGTCGAGTGTAGTTCTTAAGGCTGTGTCTAATGACTTCTTTGTCCTTAATGCAGGGGTTGGCTTCGATAGAGAGGCCAGCGCTCGCTGCAGTCTGGTCCACTCTCAGTCAGTTCTTCAGAGGAGACGAAAGCTTAGAAGGAGGAAGACGATCACTGGAATACCTAAACGAGTACAACAGGACATGGGTAGGTTGTACAAAAATTTGTAAACAATGATACAAATAAAAAAAAGCGTTCTACTTGAGTATTATGCAAAATTCTATGATCTGAAAAGAACATTTGCCGCTGAATTAGAAAACAAACATGTTTTCCCTTTGCTTTCAGACTCAGATGAATCCCCTGTTGCAAAGGAGCGCACAGTGATTATCCACGCCAACCCGCATCAACTCTCCCTCTGTCAGGAAGACATCTCAATAGGTGGCCGTCTCCATCACACTCGTGACTCTGGGTGCCAGACAGATGATTTTCTCATAGCATGTACGTTAATAAGAATAGATAAGTATTATTCAACCAAGCTCATTTCTAAGTGTAGCAGTCCCATAGTTGAGCTTTAGATTAGGATAGGGGATCATTAAATAGTTCACCTTCTACTTACTGCAGTAAACACTTGTTGGCTATTTTTGTTGCAAATCTGTCTTAGGATGTGTGTGTTAGTATGTTTTAATCATTAACCCAGATGGACTGTAGTCCATTCATATGTACATTAAAAATGTCTTCCTGTGTTCCCCCTTTTTCTTTTCTGCCTTTTTTTTTTCAGGCACAGCTGCTCCTTCCAGACGGCGTATTAGAGCCCAGCGAGGCCATCAGGGAATCCCTGCCTCTCTGTCCCATTCAACGGGAAACATTTCCTCCTTGGGTGACCAGTCAGACTCTACATACACTTCAGCCTCAGCACATGGGGGGCGCTTACGCTCACGCAGCCTTCCACGAGAGGGTGGGCGGCTAATAGACAGCGATGACGATGACGATGATGATAATTATGACGACGATGATGATGATGAAGAACTGTCACCTTATGAAGCAGAAGACTTTATTCCATCTGGGCCTAGCCCAAGAATGAAGATGATGTTGATGAAAGAAGAAGAGGAGAGCACAGATGATCAGGCGGCTCCTGAGCCGCTGCAGATTGGAAGCCTAAAACGGTTGCAGCGATCGGGTGACAGAGACAGAGGGTGTGGGGGAGGAGGGAGCCCGGAGCACAGCTGGATGGAGAGGGGCCGTTCTCGCTTGCCCCGGAAAGCTGACATGGGTAGCTGTGAAATCTCATCCAGTTCTGATACTTTCAGCAGTCCCATTCACTCTGTGTCCACTACAGGAGTTTTAGGCAGCCATGTAGACCACAAGGAAGACCATCAGTCATCCAGTGGTAACTGGAGTGGTTCCAGCTCCACATGTCCATCACAAACATCTGAGACTATCCCCCCACCTTCCTCTCCACCCCTGACAGGGTCATCCCACTGTGATTCTGAGTTATCGCTGAACACCGTGCCCAATGCCATTGATGAGGGTTTCTCACTTGATCCCTCGTACCACTCTGACCTCAGACCCCAGGGCCAGGGCCACAGATCCAGCTCGTTTACATCCTCGGCCACAGACCAGCTTGATGATGCAGGGGTCAGTACAGCCAGTGAGGGGGAGTGGACATACCCTGCAGAGCAAGACCAGGTTGACCCGGACCAAGACTCTGATCAGACTCACATCTTGACTCCAAGCCACAGGATGGTTCAGGAGTATAGTTTGAAACAACATCTGGACAATGAAACTTCTTTTAATGAAAAAGCAAACAGTATGGAAAAAGAACCTGGATCTCAATACACATCTGATCCACAGTGCTTCTATTCATCCACTGTCAATTTTGGAGAAAGTGATCAGAGTTTCAGAGGATACATGTATAACTATGCAGACCCAGGGACTGATTGTGGTCAGTCCAATGTAATTGCAGCACCTTTGTCCCATGGAGTTTACCCCCAGCCAACTCCTGAGTTCAGAGCAGGCACTATGACTTTAGGGAGGACTTTTCGTCCACTCAGGAAACTGAAGGTCAAACCTCCACCACCCAAGCGAACTTCCTCGTTGAGGGAAACCAGTAGTAGGGTTGATATTGGAACTGACACACAAGCAGATCAGAATCTACCAAAGATGGTGTGTGAACAAGAACTTAATCTGTCTTCCACAGACATGAAGCTGGAATTGGAGCTGGAGCTTGGAGGGACCCCAGAGCCATTACAGTCATCATGTTTAGTGGCAGAGCCTATGGGAGCTTGGGGCATGGGACTGAGCCAAACCATGGACCTTGTAGAACCAATGTCCTTCAGTTCTGCAGATACACACTCATTTAAAGATGAAGGTGCTGTGCAGTCTGACTATGCAGACCTGTGGCTTCACAACAGTGAGCTGAAATCCAGTAATGGCGAGCATACATCAATGTCCAACTCTAGTACAGCTACTGGAACCACTGTCATGGATTGTATGAAGTCTCCAGATAGCTCGTCCTCTTCAACAGACACACAGATCCAGCCAATTGTCCAGCCTACAGAGACCAAGGCAACTAGTCCAACCATTCAACCTGGAGACTTCAAACTTGGATCACCTGAGAAATTGGCCGGTCTTGCCTCACCATCAAGTGGCTATTCCAGCCAATCCGAGACCCCTACATCAACTTTGCCCTCCTCTTCAGCAGCCTTCTTCCCAGGTCCACTGTCTCCATCAACTGGTAAGCGAAAGCCCAAAGTGCCAGAAAGGAAGTCTTCACTCTCTTCTTTACAACACTTCCCTAGAGATGTAGCTGCCATTTCATCTTGCTATAAGAGAGACCCAGACTTCCCACCACCACCGTCTCAACTTGACCTCAATGTTCTCCATGGTAGCTATGTGAGACACACATTATCTCATCGGACTCATCATGTGCACACACTTCATCATAGCAAACACAGAGTTACAAATGCTTTAACCACTGCAACAAAGACGTTGACTCCAGACACCGCAAATAGCAACCTACTGCCAAGTTCAAGTTTTGCCACAGAAATACCCAGCTCAAATCTTTTGGCACCACCTATTCCTCGTTCAGTAGAGCATCATTTGAGTAACCAGTCTAAAGATCAACAAAATACTTCCACAATTCAACAAGAAACAGCATTGGAGACTGTGACAAGACCCAAATGTCCTCCCATTGGTTCCACTCTGGCTCCTCCACCTATTAACACAAGGCCTCTACCACCACGCAGACCACCTCCTAGACCCCCATGCCATTATCACACTTCCTCTCCTGAACATTCGCAACCCCCTCCACCTGGCCGCCACCCTGATGGACCTCCTTCCTACGAAAGCCTGCTACTTAGACAAGACCGCTATGGACCTGGAACATTCTGGGCTATGACAGCCTTCAGGACTCGGATAGATCCCCCATCAGATCTCTCTGAGGACAGCTCACCTCTACATAGACCAGTACCACGTGCTCCTCACCCTTCACCAGTGGATCTACACACTCATATCCACGCTCACACAGAGTTTAGGGGGCTTAACCATTCATCAAATGCACACTCTGAGTTTAGGATATTAGGGGAGCGCTCATTCTCACAAGATGAGGATGACGATGAAGAAGAAGAGGAGGAAGAAGAGGAGCAAGTAAAAGAACCACCAAGAGCTGCATGCTCCAGAGTGAGCATGCGATCTGATCATCCTCCACCTCCAGCATATGAATTTGCTGGGAGCTCTCACTCAGACTCAGGGCCATGGGCTAGTCCAGTCAAAGTGCCTGATAACACAATAGAGACATTGCATCCTAACATAATCTGCAATGCAAAGAAAAAAGGACATGAGCTGCAGGACGTGGAGGAGCAAATGATATCAGGTGCAACCAGAAGTGCCCATCAGCAACATCCACTGGAGAGTAAAGATGACTCTACCACCCCAGACACAGAGGACTACTTCAGTAAAGGTAAACACTCACCTGGTCTACTGGAAAAAATACTCACACACACACAAATCTCATTTATGTTCAGTGAAGTCATCTAACAAAAAATGTCTTCCCCTGTTTTGTTTTCAAGGTTTGACAAATTCACCAAAAAATCTGTCTCAAAAGAGAGACAAACGCTTTGACACAATGTCTTTCTCAGTAAAACTTTGTCCTCAAATAAGCTTTGTGTCACTAAAAAGACGAAAAAAACAGTTGGCTAATTAACCCTACATTGCCCATTTTTTAGTTTATGGGTAAAGCAGTCTTATTCTATTACAATAAGAGAAAAACAAAACTGAGTTGATGTGGTAGAGTTACTAAATGTTTTAAAAAATAAAACTGCAAATCCAAGTTAATGTAATATAGGATAAGGTGCAGTAATCTAACAAAGCTGATTAATGTGAGAAATGTTTGTTGGCTCTGTCAAAATCTTAAAGCACTTAGGGATCTGTTTAACCTAATTCTCAACAACTTTCATTTCATAAGTGCTTTTTTGACTGGGGTGTGTCTAACCTATCACATTCCTAGATTTATAGTGAAGGACAGCAATTTACTTGATGGAGAGGGAGTAAACTCCAAAAATCTAACTGATCCATTATGTCTGACTGATTCATTTTTTGCGCCGCGTGGTGAACAGTGGTTAGCACTCCCGCCTCACAGCGTTCTGGGACATTCTGTGTGGAGTTTGCGTGTTAATACTGTTCATTAGTGGGTTTTCTCCAGGCACTCCAACTTCCTTCCACAGTCCAAAAACAAATGCTTCATAGATTAATTTGTTTCTTTAAATTTTCCTAGGTGTATGTGTGTGTGTGTGTGTGGAGGTGATTGTGTAACAGACTGGCAACCTGTCCAGGGTGTACCCCAACTTCGCCCAATAGTAATGGATGGATGGATGGATGGATGGATGGATGGATGATCCATTTTGGATAAAACCTTGAGATGGATTGTTTTTTTAAAGTTCCCAAAAAGGTTTGAACTGGAAACCACAGTCCATGAAAATGCTATAAAAACATGGAAACAAGCTGGGAACTGTTTTCATCTAGTCCAGTAAAATGAACATGCATAGAAAATGTGTACTAGAACCATGAAGACATTACTCATTGACTGAAAATGTATGTATATACTTTTATCCTTCCAGATTGATAGCAAACAATTGATCTTTCTAATCATTTGTTATAGAACTTTATCCTTTTTGACATAACATGTACTTAGAATCCACAAACCGAATTAACTCCAAAGTATGCTTTTAAAATGGTGGCCATACTTTTAGTTTTCCTGTTATTCTCTAAAGAATGTCATCAATTAATTTTAAGATTAAAAATACAGTTTACTAAAACTGTAGTTTTGTCCCAAACCAATTCTTAGTTCTAAAATACAAAAAGAGGATATGTAGTCTTAGTACTTAACCATATTGTTTTGAGGTTCAACTTCACTGAGTGAATTCAATGATCAGATGAGATGTAATACAGGTTTTGTTTGCTGCAGATTCCACACCCAGTGATAATTCACTGTCCCCTCTGACGGATGACAAAGTGGATGATGACATCATCATTACATCACCCAACAAGAGCCGAACAACTGAGGATCTGTTTGCCATGATACACAGGTGAGTCTTCTGCTCCTATAATTTTTCTGGAATTATGAACTGGATTATGAGCAGATTGCTTAGCCAGTCACTAAAAGATCATAATTTCTCACCTCATTTATAAAATAAGAATTCAAAATAAAAATAAAATATTTATCCTCTTATGCATCTGATATGCGTCAGTAATTTTAAACATGCAACACCATACAATGTAGTTGGGAAACTAGATCAACAATGTGTGACCTCTGATAGAGTGAAAAAGCAGAATATAAATTTAAATCGAATGTCTGAGTAGAAAATAAATCTTACTATGACACTTAAACGACAATAGCTAAATGAAAACACTCCGTACAGTAAACTGTATTCAAAAACCTTTGACACCAGAATATTTTTTTCCTCAAACACACCTCAATCAGTCTTCACAAAGTGCTGAAAATAAGAAATATTAAAATCAGTTGTGTTAAGGCAGTGAGAAAGTAAAACGACCAGAACAGTGGCCCCTGAGGACTAATACTGTCCCACATACCGCGCCTGGAAATCAATGGCTTAGTTGAGGTTAAAGGGTCACTAGCTGTTGCACACTTGAGTGTGCAATTTTTTTTACTCCCTGCTTCTTGCCGTTGGCTGTAGTCACAACTGTGCTTTAGTAATTTCACTCCACAACTCAACCCTGAATACTGTGTTTGAGGCAGGGGAGCATTGTGTTTCATTTTAACCATTTAACACTGTAGCTTTAGTTCCAGTGTTGACATAAAGCTACCATAACTTTTTAACCGTTTACGCAATTGACGTAATTCTAGTGAATTCTGAAGAATAGAAAAACAGACTTGCACTAGTATGCAACCTTTTACAGTAGTGAAGTGCTTAGCAATCAACATAAATCGACTGATTCTGGCGAGATAAGAGCATCTTTGTGCAGTTATGCAGCAATTTAAGTTAGTAATGAGTTGTATGTTGGTGCAAAGCTTCAGAATCATCAGATTCCCGTTATGTCTAAGGGTCTGTAGTATTTACTGTAGGTGTTGTCTGCGACGTCTCTGGTGTTGACTGAGTCTTCATGCATCAGGGTATCCTCTCTTCCACTAGACAACAAATTGGTTTAGCAGTCAGAGGCACATTTGTGTTTTGGGGATGATTTTAGAGTGGCAACATCTGTGGATATCTGGTCTTTGCTGTCATCTTTCTCTTTCTGTCCTTGAAAACTTTTTTTCTCTTGAGATATGTCATATTGTTGGAAATATTTAAAGACAACTGCCAGTAATTTGAAGTAACTCAGCTCCATTAGTTTTCTATATACCATCTATATGTATATCTGAGATAGTACTATAATATAATTTTTTTTCTATCCTTTTTTTTCAGATCCAAGAGAAAGGTGCTTGGTCGTAAAGATTCAGGAGACCTGAACGTGAAATCTCGAGTTTGCCCTACAGCGCCGTGAACCCCAGCAATGTCTGCACTGGCATTATTCCTCCAGCCCCTCCACTCAACTTTCAGGCTAACATAGCCAACGCTGTTGGGTCACAACGAGCCCCCGTGCCAATCTATCGCAGTGCTAAGAAATCCAGCACATCCAATGAGGAGTTCAAACTTCTTTTGCTGAAGAAAGGGAGCAGGTCTGATTCTAGCTACCGCATGTCTGCTATAGAGATCCTGAAGAGTCCTATCACCCCTAAAACACCAGGGGAGTCCTTCCAGGACGGGCCCATCAAACAGGCTGAGGAGTCGTCGTCTAATTTCCCAGAGCCTCCCATGTCTGGCCTGGATCCAATTCAGATACCGGGTCTTTTTCCAAGGGCCAACTCTGAGAGTTTCACCCCAAAAACCTTGTCAATGTCAGCTGCATCTCGACAAGGACGTTCTCGGATTCCCCCGGTTGCCAACAGCAGTCGCTACAGCACACGCAGTCGCCTATACACAGCCCCGATGCAAGCCATTTCCGAGGGGGAGACGGAAAACTCAGACGGGAGTCCCCATGATGACAGATCGTCTTAAATCAACCTAATGACAGATACTGTCAGTTCCAGGCATAGAGTTGTAATCACTTTGAATAATCTGATGATGGAGTCCTGTATGCTAAAACCTGCAAAATACAGAATTAGGTTGTTACTGAAATGTACTGAGATATGCTAATCTAAAGGGAGACTGTTCACCGAAACTGAATTATGGAAGGATGATGAGGGGACACGTTGACAAAGTACCTTGGTATTGTACTGTATTAGAAAGGTTGCTCCACCTAAAAAAAAAAATTCCAAAAGTGTTGAAAATTTTAACAACAAAAAAAAGATGTTACTGACAAAGTGATTTTGCATGAGCGAGCATAGACAACTGATATTTTTACTTGTAAAATGAATGGTGTGAAAGAACGGGTGTTACTTGGGGACTGCTTTCCTACTCAAATTAACAAATTTTTATGACATGTAATATTCTTTTAACTTGTGATGCCAGGACTTTCCTGGCCAGACCTTCCAGAGTTTATACTTAGTATTCTGGCCAACAAGCCAGGTCTGTGTCACTGCGGAAACTACTAACATCTTAACTCAGCATAAACTTTATATCTATTGTATTTCATCTGGAGACATGGCTTAGAGCGTGTATTAATGGAAGCCCACAAAAAAAATGGTATCCAAAAATGGTATAAAAAAATGTGATGCATGTATTTTTGTGAAATTGCGCCTCAGAACATGATGAGAATCCTTCACCATGTTGCATGCCCTGTGTGGTAGTATGCCCCTGGAGCCTGGTTTCTATCAACATTTTTGTGGTTCTTTAGTATACCCGTATAATTTAATTTTCCATTGCATTGCCAGAGATCTTATTTGAGTGTCTAACAAGAAGGAGCAAGGGCTTTCACCTTTTTGTCTAAATTATAGGTTCATTTTGGACAATCGCACAGTGGCCTTTATCCGACGAAGGTGGTTGAAAGCAAGGCATTTTGTAAGCCCCTGCACATTGACATGGAGCTGTGCCATGTTCCACCAAAATTCAAACGCAAATCTACTCAAACCTAACATTAAAATCTTAGACTTCATTAAGCTTTTATCATCTGCTAACTGTTGTTGCTATGCTTACTTGACAAGCTAGTGGCACACTTGATAGCAGATTTACAAAATACCATTGAGTGCAAACGGTAAGAATGCTTTAGAAAGTCTTCAATCGGTTGAACGAGAGGTTTCCCAAAAATCAACCTCGCTTTTTGCACTTAGTAATTCTTTGAGAATATTCTGTAATTAGAATATATTTCCTATAACAAAAATGCATACATATATTTGTACTAAATATTAGAAAAAAGACAAATCTATATAAAAATGAAATGCAGAAATTTTATGGGGAATCAAAAAAGTGTAGCAAAACGGAACAGGTCTAACACGGATTTCTTAGCAGTGTGCTGTTCTCTCCACGTTGCCTCTCCTTCATTTGCACAGACCCAGTAGCATTAGACAGGTGAAAGCTCAGTGAAGTGGCTTCTGAACGCCCCCTCCGAGGAACCAAACTATTTCCAAAATGGATAAGCCCCAACAAAAATAATGAACATAGTATTTAATGGAATTTGATTCCACCCAACATAGAGATAGAAGTAATCTAGTGATGTATGTCATTTGACGGATGTCGCACAAAAAATATTTATAATCTCCAGAAGAAACCTTATCAGTGGAAGGCTTGAGCAGCCACCTGCCTACCATAGCAAACCATTACACATGCGCTTCTTCATGTTTGAGACTGTAGGTCAAATAAAACCATTCAATGTATTCTACGAATACCTCAACAAGCATATTACTGTTTTATTGTAAAAGATAGATAGATAGATAGATAGATAGATAGATAGATAGATAGATAGATAGATAGATAGATAGATAGATAGATAGATAGACACAACAGTTTGATACTCAGAGAAAATCAATTGCAGAACTGACACTGTGTAAGATGGAGAGCGTAAAAAGCTGTGAACTGACTAGAATTTTACATTTATCATGTTTCTGAAACACGCACTCGTTCCTGTCCGTTGTTTTATTTGTTGTGTTTTCTATCGCATGCAATAATTAAAAAAAAAAAAGAAAAAGTAAAGAAGAAAACCACCAAAATCATTATTTTTATCTGCAGGATATATCCACGAAAAAAGGGTTTTGTATTTCTGTTAAAATGTCGAGTTCAATAGTGTGTTCTATAGATGTAAAAACTGTCTGGCTAATTCTGTTCTGTATAGTTGTGATCACAAACAGGGGTTTATCTTGTACTGTATATCTATTCACTGGACAATCATGCGTAGAAGAGACTGTAAAGAAAATTCTATTGAAGCGGTGAGAGGGGAGAATCGGAACATTTTGGTGCTGGACCATCCTAGTCATGCTTTGGAAATAAGAGAAGCGTTTTCTACGAAAAACTGCTGGTTGCATTACCTGTGCATATCCGGACAAGCCGCCTTGGACAAAATGTATAAATATAAAAAAAGATATCAGAAATAAGTGGAACAGATATATTCATAAGAACAAAACATTTGACTTGACCGGAAAGTCATTGTCCACTTTTAAATCATAGCTGAATATTTTTATTCCCACAAGTATTACTACTCAGTATAGTGAATAGAAAAAATACTCAAAAAGTATTTGATCATTTGTTTAGCGTGGTTTTTCCATACTGTACCTGACACTAACACCTTAGAGATTTATTAAGACTGTTTCCTTTATTTATATAACAAGTGAATGGAAGATTCAATTAAAAAGATTTAATTAAAAATGCAGACTGAAAGGCTGCCATGCAGGTATAAAACTTTCAGTAAGGTCTGGGAATTTAAAAACAGAAACATGGCAAACTTTTATAGATTTTACTCCTGGCCAGTGTCCACTGATTGCACTCTGAAGGGACGTGTGACAACAACCACTCAACATTTTTATTCAGAGGTGTACAGTATGGAATATCACTAAACTGACGTTAAAAGATGTGATGGAGCGGGAAAAAAAATGTAGACACAAAAAAAATGTACCTATTTCAAAAAAGCTCCATGTTTAAAACTAGCTAGGTCTTAACAGATTTGAATCACTTTTGTATTTTTGTATAAATCTGTAAATATGTTTTTGAAGGAAAAATGTTGCAAATTTTTTTCTTTTGTAAAATAAATCAATAAAAGACTAAAAACAAAACTGTTTTTTTTCTCAAATTTACATATTTGTTTCTAAGCCTTTGTATGTTTGGGGACTGTTTACCACCTTTAGTCTTATATTGATTAATTTTATTTTGAGGGAGAGACTACAACATTGTACAAAAAAAATATCCATTATTCTATATAACTAATTTCAACAGCTTACTGAGCTGATACAAACTGTGCATAGAAAAAAAGCCAATAAATGTGATTGAAATGAAATTTAAGTCATTTCTGTGTGACATTTCTTTTCTTTTACTTTTTTTTTTTGATAATGCAAAATTTCCTTAGATTTTAATACACTAGGTGGCAGTGTTTCAATGTCGTCTAAGGGGTATGTAGGTTCCTTTGAAAATGTTTTACATTCTAAAAAAGAGTTTTGAAGTAACTTCTATTAAGAATTAAATGAATTGTATTCTCTATACACCATTACCCTGACGATCCCATTAACTTAAAGTTGTGTTTCCTTTTAGTTTTTATAATTTGGTCTTTTCTTTTTTCTTATGTTATTGCCACATTTACACTCACACATCTCCTACAATAAAACATGTAAGAGAGTTTTATGGAAATGTTCAAAATTTCATGCAAATTATCAATACATTTTTACCTTTTAGCAACATTGTTTACTCATCTGTTTATTCTGTCAAGGGTCGGCACAGCCAGTCAGCTTTCACTGATTCACACAAGCGGTTTGGCAGAGAGTTTTACATTTGATGCATTTAGCTAAAAAAACCTTAAGTTATTTATGTTTTTATATCCAGAAGACATATTAAGTTGTGCAGAAAACACACATTTTAAATAAAACCTTACTAATAAAGCTGGAAAGACCAACAGGAATTACCTATATCCCTAATTTTATTTAAAAAACACATTAAAAACATTCAGGTTTACTGTAAAATCAGCAACAATAATCTATATAAAATGTGGCTAAGCGCATTAAAATGAGCTCAGATAACTTAGCATACAACAAAAGTTGATTTATTTCAGTAATTTATTTACTATTAAAAATAAAGTAAAAAGATTATATAAAAAATGCTTTTTTTTATTTTATTGTAATTACACATTTCTTGGTTCATCTTTAAAAAAAAGTGGTAACCAGCCTTCCATTTTCTTATTTTACTGCGGTATTTAGTTGTCAAAACAGATAAGAATTAACTCCAAAAATATAGTAATGTTTTGCTGAGACAAACAAGTTATAAACTCTTTGGTATCTGGTTTGGAGCTCACTTTGTCTTTCGTCAAACATATTATTTATACAATATGACTTATACCTGAAGCAGATTTCAGAATGTAGTTGAGATGTTGAGCTTTCGACACAAACACTATAGTAAATGCAGCTTGCTTCACAAACAGGAAGTAGCATTTATCATTCCCAGGAGCTTGTGTGAGTCATAATGAAGCTGTTTACTTCAGACTGCTGTTGGTGAGCTGTTTGAACTCACAGCGCTCTCAAACAATGATTCCCATTGAGTTGTCACATTCCTTGAGAAAGAGAGCCGTGATCTTTTGACCTTTAACCTTTTCTTTCCCTTCAGGATATTCACAGACACACATGCAAGTACAAAAACATACACAATCAAATGTATACAGCTCTTGCATGCTTTCTTTTAATCCTTTTAAAATGCATTATTTTTATTCATTTAAATTAATAATTTTTGTGTTTTTTAAATGCAAAATTAGCTTTCATTTTAGTAGCTGGCGAGTGCTGACAAGGTCAGTGATCTCCATCACAAAGGTCACAGGAAAACACTTAGTGGCTGTAACTTGAGATGTCAGCAGAAACAGGGTTCACATACTTGCTTATTATTAAAACCTTTTGAAATGTTTCTCCTGAACTGATATTTGATGCTTCCTTGAGAAAAATATAGGTTCACAACCAAATGGTGTGTTTTTTTTAAGCAAAAGCTTTGAAAAATTTAGAAGTTTATTAAAAAAAATATTGTTTTAATCACTAAATTCTAATCCTTGAACGTGATGAGTTAATAATTCTTCAACAAAACTGACACTAGAGTCCTGAAAACAAAGTTTTATTTGTGTGAATGCATAGCAAACATATTTAACAAACAAATTTACCCAACTTACAGTAAAAAGTTGTATAGATACACATGAAATGCTACATAGCAATCGATAACAAGGCATCAAAAATGTACAGTTATCGTGCAGTCCCTCTATGTTGTAGTAATGAACACAAAATGAAAGGCTGTCAAACATTCCTAAAAGAACGAAAGAAAAAACTTCTCTAAAACCTGAGTTTCATATTAAAGCAATACAAGATTCAAGTAAGAACTTGTTACCACTACAGGAAAGCAACAATGTGAAATGCAGCTACAGCAGACATGAGTTTGTTTAATAATGATTCTGAAATGTTCAGAAAATAGGCATTTCTGTCACTAAAACAGATCAACACTGTGAAACATGGTTCCCTCCTGCAGGTAGTTTGTCTGATAAATTGACTGAAATGATTTTAACCAGAAAAAAAAGCAGTGACATTTTATAATAGTAATAAAATTAATATAAAAACTGATGCATTAGCTTCATTTTATACAAAAACTCTTCTTCTTTGTGTTATAAATCAGAAAGTGGACATATTTTGTACAGCTCTGAAATGTGACCGTTTAAAATGTTGCTTTTAGTCGAACATTTAAAAGTATTCAGTCAGTGGCTGTGCGGGCTAGAAAAAAAACAAAAAAAAAAGTTATGAACCGAGCAGTGTCTGTCAAGCAAGTGTTATGTGCGATGCAGACCGCTTTAACTAACAATAAAAAGATCTTTAAAGCATTTTGTCTGGATTCCCGAGCAAATTACACCAATAAAATCAAAAAGCTACTCTCCAAAAACAAAATTTCTGAACTTAGATATATTCGTCTAATGATTGATTGTAGCAAACATTTTCCTAAACCTTCTTAAATGAAACCTTCCAGCATCTTCAATTCACACAATCCTGTCATTCAGTGCCTGTTCATAACCACACACACTCACCAGGTCGCAAAACCAAAATACCTGTAACGTGAGGCAGTCAATAAAAAATCTTTTTATTGCATTGATAAACTCACACAGTGTGGCCTTCACTACTGATACCTGAACTAACCTTCCCAATCTTGATTCCTGAAATGCAGAACAAGCAAACCAACAGTTTTCGAAAAACAGAATAGGCTAAACTTAAGGTGTTCTTTTATCTTTTTTTTTTTTTAAGGTGTGTGTAAATTTGACCAAGGCTGTAAATAATGAAAAACATTAAAAAAATGTACACTCAGGATCAGGTATTTGATGAAAGCTATAGTTGTGTACGCTGTGAGTTCATTTGTATCTGGTCCGTACATTATGAAAAGGAAACTGTGGTTATGGCAGTTACTAGCCTTTTCAATATAAGATAAAAAGGAAAACCATATCCTAACATAACTTCTGATTTGTTGCTTGAACTGTGAAATTGTACTGTGAAGGTTTACAATGATTTTCATTGTTCCATCCTTGTTTCCGTTCTACCAAAATTCCCCATTTACTGCTCTCAAAATGAACAGTGTCCTTCTACTTTTACAGTCCTTTTCAAACAAAGTACCAAAGGCGTGGCCAGAGTGGATTTATGTCACTTTATGTCCCTGCAGAATGATGGGCGTTGTGTTTGGTAGCCAGCGAGAAAAGAGCTCTGCAGCTATTTGGCCTGCTTCAGTTTTTCGATGTGATGGCACAGTTTGAGCGCCGGGCCCAGCTTTAGGCCCATGTACTTCATGATGACATCACTGCGCAGCAGCATCAGGGCTTTGCCGTCAATCTCCTGCAGGAGATTTAACATGTTAGATGTCACATAACACAATGGAGTGGATAAAAAAAAAAAAAAATTTAGTAAAAGGCTTACATGTTTTCTGAACAGATCGATGTGCGGGCCAAGAGTCTGAGGATCCGCTTCCTGAACAAACCGGATGACATCATCGACTGTCCATGAAGACGCATTGTTGCCCAAACTTTCTTTGTCCTGTTTCATGTGGTCTGGACCTGTTGTTGAGCTAGCTGCTGTTGCATATGAAGAAAAACAATGAAACCTGGTTAAATCATTTTTTATGACATGTTCCAATAATGATAATTAACTTTGTGTGCTATGGTTTGGAATTCTTCAACCTTTTACCATCTTGTTGGAGTCCCATTTTATTTGTATTCTACAGGTGAAACCATGAAGTTTTTTCCCATCTGTGTCAATTTACAAAGGCGTCTTTACTAAATTTAAGACCAGAGAAACTTTTCTGCAGGAATTTTATTCAGCAAACTGTCAACTGATGAAAAAAAAAAAAACTAAAATCATCAGAAAACAGAAAATACAATGTGCCTCCTCCAATGAGTTTATTGTTGCAAATAACGTTTGTAAATGCTACAAAAAATAGGCAAGTAATGTGTTAGAGCCTGAGTCAACCCTGTATGGATCATGAGGGTTTTTGGGTTGTCCGGGGTTGTGGAGGGTCGTAAAAGGAACTGAGGGGAAGCACAAATGTGTCTTACAGGTCCCCAAAGCCTCATATGGCCACCTCAATCGTTAAAAATGGAATGTATGATTGTCATGCTTGTGTTAAGTGTAATGTGAAGTATTCACAAGGATACTAGAAGTTGTACGCTCTAACAGGTGATGTTGTTGTACTGTGGCTTACCCACACTCGTCACTATCAGGTGCACATACTGGCTCTTTACTGAGTCACACAAATGCAGCACACACTGAGTGAGCAGGTGATATAATTAACTGTCTGTAGGAAGACTGTAGGATGTCCACACAAACAGTCTGATTGTATAATGCCAACAGTCAGGCTGCTTGGAGGGAGCACGCACTTATCACATGAACACCACTCACCGGCCCCTCGCACAGTTCACAGGATCACCCAATTTCTCCATTTAGGGACCAAACAGGGATTGGTACAAGAATCTGTCAATCAAACTCTTTGAGTGCATGAGGCAGGGCCAGTGGGCACCACATGCTCTTATTCAGGCATCTGATTGGCCAGTTTATAACTTGAATAACTGGTGATAAAATAAATTTATAATGAAGAAAAATTAGGATTAACAATAAGATGTTAAAAAGAGTTTATTCTGACAAATAGAATGACTGAGTAATAGTTGTTTATTTCTCATTAGAAGTCTATGGGATTTTGGCTTTCTAGAACCAGCGAGTACTTCCTATTTGGAACGCGAGGGGGAGGGGATGATCAGTCCTGTTTTCCCTATGTACTGTCTATGATTGTGACAAAGACTTTTGATCAATGTCACAACATGATCACATTGGTTTACATTCAAAAGTAATTACTAAACTGTTGGTGTGTTTCCAGACTTACCTTCCACTCTTCTGTAAGTACTAACTGGGCTGACTTCCGTTGGGTTGGAGCTGACTCGCCGAAGGGGGGGCTGCGTTTGTGTGTGTCCGGGGTAATACGCTCGCTCTCGTTTCGCTGCTCTGTAGTCCAGTGTGTTGTGATGGGGGCGGGCGCTGGGAGTCACATCCTTGGAGGGGTTGTCTTTAGAGAGGCCGTTCTCAGTGACGGATGATGGTTCTGATTTATCAGAAAGAGAAGAAACAAACAAAATCAGAATGACGTGAAAATAGCTAAACTAAAAAAAAACAAAAACAAAAAAAAAACACTTTTATCAGATGAGTCTACAGAATGTTAAAAAAAACTGCAGTTATGAAGGTGCTGCTGCTTATTATTTGATTTAATTGAACATTCATCAATACTCACTAGGTTGGCAAATATGGCCCATAATGCATTGCGTTTGAATTATTTTCCATGTGTGAAAACATTTATTTTACTGTTATTTCATTTTTTTTTAATTCAATTCAATTCAATTCAATTTTATTTATATAGCCCAAAATCACAAAGAAATTTGCCTCATTGGGCTTCATGCAGGTAAACCTACCATGTTTTCATCTTCACAACACAAACACAAAAATGTTCATATTTAAGCTTATACCTCTAAAAATGTGTGAATTCATATCATTTAAAAAAAAAGTGGTAACTATAGAATATAATTTGGTTTTAAAATCCAGGGCAATAGATAATCCCGCACTATATAGTTTTTTTAGTGGTTAGGAATCAGGGAGGGAATTTGGATGTACGTAGTCTGAGATTTTAGACCAAACATTATCACATAGCGATATAAGGCTATAACTACCTCACGATTCTTATTATCAATTAATTATAATTAATAATTATAATGTGAAATGGGTTTTTACAGTGCAGCACTGGGGATAGAGCGACACTTTAAAATTTTTCAAAGTTTCAAAATGTAAACAAAAAGTTCGATTTGGTATTAACAAAAACTTGAAATCTAAGTCTTTTAGATTATTTTTGTAGGAAGTTACAGTTAAAAAAAAACATTTTTATTCTTGTTTTATAGAATGATCTGAATCAAACTAGACCCTTCTCAACTGAATTTGAATGATGGGTTTGGCTGAACTCTTTTTCCTAAAATCTCATCTCTGATCTGTGGAAGCTGAAAATGGCCTGCCCTACTTTTTTTTTTAATCATTTTTCTGATGACGAGATAATGAAGAATATACTGTAGTAACCTCCTCTACCTTCCCATCAGAGATGTAAAGTCTTTTTATTTTGGCGTTATCATGAGAAAATAAATTTTGTTTTCTTGTCACAGGAGAAAATGATTTAAAAAAAACAATAGGACAGGGCATTTTTTCCATACTGATCAGTTATTTGATGCATGCTTCTTTTTTTTTTTTCTTCACCTGACTTGGTTCTGCTGTAGAAGCGTGCGTTGTTGCTGTAGGGGCTAAATGGCTGAGAGCTAAACAGACTGTCACTGTCCAGATGTCGGCACATGTTCTCCAAGAACCGCAGGACCGAAGATGCACTGGAGACAGAGGGCAGCTTCACATAACGGATGCCGTGCTCACGACCGAACTGAGGGCGGAGCAAAACGGGTCTCAATTAGCGTCTGCATAAAAATACACATACACATGTAGACGCACACACACATAGTAGCAAGGTGGATAAACCAAACAGCAGATGGTTCAGGGTTAGAGCACTCCCTTTTTGAAACCATCTCACTCACCCCATCCCACTCACCCTCCCACCCAAGCCAAGCCTGCACAGATCCACAAATTAAAACCCCTCTCCCCTCAGCCTCACTCACGTCCTTTCCAATCCGTTCCTCCAGTGGGCTCAAGCAGTGGAGGCAGGTCCAAATCCAAAAACCAGTGCAGATCCAACTGACGTTACACAGACATGTCTTTCATTACCCACACAAGTGTTACATCAGCTGCTGCAGTGCTAGACATGTCCCCCCCCCCAACTCCCAACTCCTTCTCTCATTATTTAGCTCTACTCAACACTCATAAATTACCAAAAATCAAACATCTCCTGTGCATGCAGTAATTTAAAAGCATTGTTTTCTAACTTTTTATCTGCAGGAACAACAGAAATGCAGTTCACTTGGTTCTGTCTGCATCACTTCAATGAAACAGCTTTTGTTTTCTCAATAACTGCAACTGTAACCTGTCAAACCTGTTTTTTAAAACAGGCAGAGGGGCTGAGAAGCAAAACGTTTTAATAAAAACCTCAATAAAAGTGATGAAATAAAAGCATAAAGACATTCACGTCAAGCTTCAACAATGAAATAAAATGATTACTTATTAATTTTTGATGCATTTTCCAAGCTTCCACTTTTTTTCTAATTTAAAGAATAAAGACAAGCTGAAGACAAAAAAACTGTCTTTATCTTAAAGAGCACTAAAATCTTTTTAAAACAATTTTATGCAAAACCATCAGCATTATTTTTATTTTTGGTAAATAAAAGTTTGATATTTGGAATGAAGTAACAGCATAATTTTGTAGGGAAATGTGCATCCCAAAGTGCCGTTACCTCTGATGACCTCTCCTCCTGTGTGAGACTGGCTCTGCAGGAAGAGCAGCAGCACGGAGGGTTTGAACGTGCAGTCCACGCAGGCCTGGACCGCCTGCTGGAGCACTGCGTTCACCGGAGCAGGACCAAAGTGATCCGGCAGCTGCTGCACCAACTTTTGGTCGAGATGCGGCCCATTGTCACCATGTTTGTTAACATAGACACACACTGAAGAAACAGAAAGAACATGGTCTTAAATATGAAATATTTACATTTTACATTTAGTAATTAGTCACAGTTTGCACTTAAAATAAGTTATTTAAAGAAACAAAGATGGAAGGTAGAAACATGTAATTTGGTTAAATTAACTTTTACTGTATTATTTATTTTTATGAACTAAAATAACAATCTTAACATATATTCTTGCTTTTGTATCTTATAAATATACTTTTTTTAAACAAAGTCTTCTTTATTTTCTGTTTGTTTTTTTATGGTCTAAATGTATAAGCCTGTGGCTTATTCGATTAAAAAAAAAAAATGGCATAAAGACCCTAGATTGCTTAAATGGATTTAGTATGAATAAGTAGCTAAATTTGATAAAAATTGTTAAGAAGATTTAGAGAAAAATACACTTTACATTTGAAGTAAGTCTTATAGTTGAATAACTTTATGAAAATGATTATTTATAATATTATAATTTAAATAGATTAGTGCGTAAAAGTAAAAAAATAATGATGACACATGTGCTTCTAAATTTTGGATGTTTGCTTATTTACATTTACTATATTTTTATATAAATCATAAAAATAGTCTGCTATTCACCTGTGCAAACTACATTTGAGCTGTTGCTCAGACTGTTGTCCACAGAGACGTGGCTGGCCTCGCTCAGTCTGCTTTCTGGAGGAGGAGTTGTTTCTGGCGACGCCCCCAGGGATTGCCCCACCAAGGGCTTTTTCTGGAGCAAAGAACAAACAAAAACCCATCTCATTAAATCTCTGGAAGCACAAAAATTTGCTAATGATTTTTAATGATGTGTAATGAAAAGTTTTAACTTTACACATCCATCATATAACAATCTAAACTTGCTGTTTATTCAATATACCATTTTGTTTTACTATTCTAACGTATATCCTGTAACACCTTTGTCTCCTCTTCATCAAAACCGTTTCTGCTATAACCAGTTCAACATAAAATGACAGGGTCACTGAGACTGCATAATAGATGAGGTGTCTCACCTTGCCCTTCGGCTTGGGCCCTCTCTTCTTGTGTGGTCTGGGGGCCAGCTGAGTCTCAGAGCTGGTTTTTACTTGGCTCTGCGATGCTCCATTTACTGCTGCTGCCGCCGCTGCAGCCTCAGCTGCTGCTTTCAACAAAGCTATGGTCTGGGACTTAGGACGGCGACCTCTCACGCCCTTGCGGACAGGGAGGGGCGGCAAGGGATGGGGCAGTCGGTATGAGGTCTGCATGGAGGAGGAGGAGCTGTAAGAGGAGCGACGTGTTGCTGAGGTGGTAGAAACCGGGGAGAGGAGAGCGCCTGGGAGGGTAACTGGGATGAAAGAGAAGACACACCGTCATCTTGGTTGTTTTTAAAAATTAATACTCCACAACTGTGATCTTATGGTGCTTTTATTTGCAAATTTTTTCCGTATATTTAATTTCTTTTGTAGCAAGGAGTTCGATTTGTTTTCAGTCGTTACCAGCATTTTAATTATTCAGATAATCAATAAAGTTCTGCACAGAATATCAAAATACGTCTTCTCTTTATCTCACTCAGAGCATCAAGTCTAAGCGGAGGAGCTTGAATTTTTCAGACAGATCTTATATGTTAAACCCATTCATATTGTTCCATCAAATTAAAACCACAAGTCCCCAGAAACCTGCCTGTTATTCTCTTAGTGCAATATTTTCTTTACGAAATACTAAAAAACAGAAACTAACGTGATCTATTGTGTTTTTATTTACAATACAACAATGTAAGCCTGACAGCAATAGTAAATGCGACATTCAACAAATACAAAGGATTGAAATAAAGCCAAAAATGAAGAAACTAGATCATGTTTATAAGAGAATAAGCAGGAAGCTCAACAAAGTTACTATTTCTCTGTTCAATTTGGAAGACTGCTAATTAATTTTTCTGTTTAAATTAATTCCCAAGGTATAGGTCAACCTATTTTATCTATTCGTCATGTCAACACTCCAAACTAAATTATGGTTCTAAAAATATTACAAGGTATCAAAAAAGTTGATTTAAAAAATCCTAATTTAAACAATAATCATCTTTTCAGTTGAGTTTCCTTCATATTAGAAGTTGCTTATGGTTTTCTAGCAAACAACACTGAGAATGAATCAAATGTTATATGTCTTTGTATACAAAATTTATGTTTTTTCTCTTCTTCTTTCATTTGGATTTCAGAATTTTTGGTTTGACCTTTCACAAATGAACTTGTGCCAAAATTCCAGGAAACCCCTAACGTGATGGCAGATGATTATTCTATCTTTTAAATACTACGACTTCCTTCAGCTTTTCAGGGTAAACTACATCCATATATGGTCATAAATTACCTTTGGAACAATAAAAAACAAATTATTTATGAAACATTAGTTATTTATGTGAGTTTTTTTTCTACCCAGAAGTAAAACGACTCAATTCTTGAGGCTCCGCCTGCTGCTGCATGTGGCTGCCGCCCATTTCATGATGTCATCCTAGAGCCTTGGGCAACGTGTCTGCATTTCTCTCACGAAAATAAACATCCATTTTTTTTCAAAGATGGATGCACATACCATGTATCTGCCTTTACCATCACTACACTGGTTCACAACATGAACACTCTATTCTCCATCTAAAATGAACGTTTTTTTTGATGATTACCGCTTGGTCTGTGGAGAAATTGGGAGTTGGTGTTAGACTGAGGGCGATGATGGCAGAGCGGACTCTCCCTAAAAGGGGTTGTCTCACTTTGTGACATCAGCGCATGAGAACCAGCTAATTTTCTAGGGTATGGGGAGGGGCTGCTGCTGAGAGCACAGGTTTTAGAAAAGGGGCGTCAGACTCAATCACACAAGGGGCCAAAAATCAAAACAGAGCCTAGGTCGCGGGCTAAATGGGATAAACATTTATTGAACACTTAAACTAAATGCTTAAAACTTATAAACTAGGTATTTAGCATTTCCTGCGATAATGATAGTGTGAATGCTGTAAGCTGAATATGGCGGAGGAAGAAGCTAGCGCTGATAGCTGAAGATGCTGAAATTGGTGCTGAAAATGAAATCACTAAAGCCAATAGCTGAAAACGCTGAAGCTGATAGCCAGCTAAAATATTAGCTAAATGCCAAATTAACCTAAAATAATGATAATAATAAAAAAAAAACTTAGGTTAGCCAAAACAGCTAGCATATAGCTGAAAAAATAGCTAAACTTTAAAAAGGCCTAAAAAAACTGAAAAAGACTAAATTAGCCAAAACATCTAGCATGTAACTAAAAAAAAAATAGCTAAACTTTAAGAAGGCTTAAAAACTGAAACCAAATTTGCTAAAAACAGCTAGCATGTAAATATTAGCCTAATTCCAAAGCAGTCTTAAAAACTTAAAAAAGCCTAAATTAGCCAAAACAGCCAGCATGTCAATATTAGCCTAATTCCAGAACAATCTTAAAAACTTAAAAAAGCCGAAATAAGCAAAAACAGCTAGCATGTAGCTAAAATATTAGCAAAACTCTAAATTACCTAAAAAATCTTAGTAAATGGCAAAATAGTCAAAAAACCAAGCATAATGTGAATTTTTTAACTTTAAAATCATAACTTTTAACATAAATATGAATAATAGAAAGGCAGGAATATTATTCCAGAATAAATCATCTTAAACCTTAAATAACTAATAATATTTTATTCTCCAAAAAAATTTATTTTTTCAAAATTATACAAGTTAGAAATGAGCTTAAGATGACATCTGGCCATTAATAACAACAAAATAAAATGATCTGAAGGGCCAGATATAATTACCTGGCGGGCCGTATTGGCCCCTGGGCCTTAACTTTGACACGTGTTGGAGAGTTACTTAAAAATGCGTGAACGGATAAAAATACTGACTAAGTGCTTCTTTATAGAGAGGAATGGACCATATAATAAACTTTAAAGCTCAAAAGTTGTTTTCATGGTATGCCCCCTTTAAACAGCACAAAGCCCACAAAGCAGCAACATCCTCTCTCTTAGTTGATCCGAAAGGCAACATGCGTATAGTTCAACAATTCAACTCGAGATTGCAACAAATATTTAATCACTCAATAGTATGGCAACAGGAGCACACAAAATGACTTAATTTTAAATTGAAGATCATGTTTAAAGGGTTTAAACTACAAATACAGAACCAAGTAAATAACAATGGAACAGAAACTTGATTTTTTTTTTTTTGCTTGATTTTTTGCTTTTGTTAAATTTAGGTAAGATCATGTAAAGTGAAGCCTCAGCTTCCTGTTCTAGATTAGGAAGACACTGAATAAATCTTCCTCTTTTCAGCTCTTTTCAGGGTTGATGTTGTGTTTAGTCGTTTCTCACATTTGTTTTGAATCTGTTATTAGTTGTCTGTGGAAAATAAAAGGTTGGCCACTTTTCCTGTTTTTTCGCTAACTCTCCTTTCAGATGTGTCCCCAAATTATTTGCAATTTCTAACATATTTTTATGTTAAAAGAGCTTTCATTTAGTAATATATATATACATTTTTATGTTTAACAACAGAAAAATATGAGAGGGAAAATAGAAAATCTCTCTGGAGCTTTATTAGCTTGAGAGAGGCTTTGAGATATCATCACATAATTATCACAGAGGGGGGTGAAAGAGAAAAAAAAGAGATAGGTATCTTATATTTCAATGACAAAGTCTAGTCTGGTCTGAAAGTGCACGGCGATGCTCTCAAGGGGCCACAGCTTTCATCAGTGTCCTTACTGAGGCGATATGGAACAACTATGGAAGCTTTACAGTATTCTCCAAGGGGCCGGCCCGGGCACCATGAAAGCAGCTTAATTGGAAAATGAGTGAAGGTGGGTGTAGCAGAGAGCAGGGTCTTGTTTCAGGGGAAAGGGGCTTACCAGCTCACCAGTGGCAGCTGCACAAAACAAGCTTACACAAGGAGAGAGGTGCCAACCTGCAGGCAGACAGCTACGCTTATATACAACCAGTCATAAGCCCTCCACCATCCCACAGCAGATGGAAACAGGGTGCCAGACAGATTCGGGGGGTGCGGGGGTCTTTTATCCACCAGGGAGAAACTTAGGTTGTGGGACGTGTTCTTTGATCTGTCCTTATAATCCATTCACAAAATGTGACAGGCATCAAAGCAAAACATGCCGTTTCCAAACGGGTGAGTGATGCCGTGCCCTGCCTCAGATTGGTTTATCACATCGCATAAACCAGATCAAGCCCTTCTGTGGAATTACACCTTTCATGAGAATCGCCTAAAATTCCCTTTCATCCACCCTGGAGGATGATGGGATCACGCTTCATCTGTCAGCTTGCTTCAGCTTTGGATCAATACGGTGTATAAACTGAGCGACACCGTATAGCTTAAAAAAAGGCAGAGTTTAAATATAATTTCCAACACATTTAGATGCAGTTTTAGTGAATTAGTGACTGAGAATGAGCATACATCAAAATCTCAGAAACACACCAATCTTGTAGCTATGCAGCCTTTGAAATTTCATAGATTTTAGACTTTTTTTTTTGTTGAAATCTGACATTTTTATTTAATTTAACCTTAAATGTCTGCAGATTTTTTTGATTGACAGGTGGTTGGCTTCACCTTTGCCATAAGGAGTTCTTTCTAACGGTGGAATTAGAGATGACTAATCCAATCTACGGGCACCTTTTTGACCATTTAATGGTTTGAAACGTCAAAGAGTGCATCACGGTGTTGTAAAGATATCTCTAAAAAGATGCAAACATTACGTTTTGATTAAATATGATGTAAATCACTCCTTTAGTATCCATCAATAAAGAGAGACATGATCATTCATGATAAAACTCCCCAGAAACATGATTTTGAGGAAAGACGGGAGTTTCATTGATTTACCCTTCATCTAATTATACCCTCACAAGCACACACTCATGTATTGATGAGCACACACACATCCGCTGCTATTTAAAATTCATTTATGACTAGCTGGGGGTTCAGGTGTGTAAAAAGGAAGGGGAAGTCTCTTAAATAGCTTCATTTAACATTCACACTTACTATCTAAAAAAAACCCAGTAAAATTACATTTCTTTCTCGCTCATTTGCTATTTTATAAGGTATTTATTTTATGAGAAACTGCATACATTAATGCAAGAAGCTGCATCGATTTAATTTCCTTGTTTTCATATTTTGTTTGCCTCTCTAAAGACAACCAAAAATTTGCAACTTGTTTTAAAACAATGCTATAAATATGCTAAATTTAAGCTTTTTTCCTCCTGAAGAGGTTTTTTAGGGTTTTACAAGAATTTTAACAAATTAAAGTAAATAAACACATCTCTTTAAAGTTAATTAGAGCAGATAATTAACACTGAAACAACTTTTAATTCTTTTTTTATCATTTATAAACAATATTACTGGATTTCTATAAAGAGTGATGAAAAATGCGTGAAATTCTCAATTCTTTGAAACAGATTTTTTTTACTCATATTTATATTCAAGCAACATAAATAAAGGTAAACTGCAACATCAAATCACCAATTATGTTCTAGTTTGTCTTCAAATAAAAGTTAATAAATGGTTTCAATTTCACACATGCAAACAAAACATGCACCACTCACCAGGAAACAACCCAAAAAGCAGAAGTTGTGGGAGTGCTGAGGAGAGCTGCAGCAACGTCCAAAACAATAAAAGTCACAGCTTCCTGGTTGACTCTAAGCAAGTCTTCCTGTCACAGACCCTGCTGATTTCCCTCTCACTTTTTTCCCTCCTCTTTTCCGCTCTCTCCTTCTCCTCTGCACCTCATTGTCTGTTCTCTGCGCCTCTATCAGCTGCGAGACTCCCTCCTTGTTTTCTCCAAGCAGAAGCCCCACAACAAAGCCCACCACACTGAGGCTGCCTGTGCCGCTGGCTGACGCTGCCGCACAGCTTCCCTCCCAATGAGTTGGCGGGAGGAGGAGGAGGAGAGACGGGGAGCGGGGGATTTGATTTGAATGGGGGTTAGGGGAAGGGCCAAATCAGCAAGAAAGTAGGGTAGCTGCATGTGTGTTGGGAGGGGGGGGGGGGACGCTTTTATTAATGTTATCTGTAGGCCATATCGACAGTATGCATCAGTCACCTGCTGCTAAGCAAGCCTGTAGGGGAGGGAGAGAAAACAGGCGGGGGTAAAGAAAGGTTAATGGCGGGACACCAAAAAAAAAAAAAAAAAAAAAGGAGAGGAAGGGGGGATGGGAGATGACTGAGGGGGGTGTAAAAGGTTAAAGTGGATTTGAGGAGTCCTGATTGAGAGGGTTGAATGAGGGCAAACTCCAGGAGTTTGTGTACACAATGCAGACATTCGCAAACACTGTAATGACCCAGTAGGATTCCCCCTCCCTGATGAAACTCTAGACTCTTTTCAGACACTCTGGGCTGAAAGATGGTCCGGTCCAACATCAGGACTGGGGAGTGCTCAAATATCACAATGACTGTGAGGAAGCCACTCTAATACTATGTCAATATACTAGATTGAAGTGCAAAAGTGAACCAGTTGCACATTTAGGAAGAGATTACCTCTTTGGAATACATTTGTAATACGTATTAATTTTAAACTCCCAATAAACGAATTTTATTGATTGTTGCATTTACAGCTAATTTTTTAAGTCCCCACTCCAATCATCTTTTGATCTATTTTTAAAGTATTCCCAGTGGTCTTTAACACCTGAGGCGGCGCCGACGACGTTTAAACACAAAATCTAAAGCGTGCTGTAACTTTTCAACCATTAACAAGATCAATGCAATTCCAGTAGATTCTGAAAGAGAAAAGCGGCAAGTTACAGTAAATCAAAGAACGTAAACACTGGAGCTCCGGTGTTAAAGGGTTGATCATGATTATGTCAACTTTAAAAACTTGTGTCAATTTCTAGGAAACAGTTTCTGCAGAGCGGCAAGAGTTCATCAGAAATCTGCCTCTGAGTAGTGGGCATCAATGTAAAGGTGAAGTAAGTCCTTGCCCATTTACCATCACCGCTCTGTTTACACTCTCCCGCTAGCTTACAGCCCTTCACAACTCCAACCTCACATTAGCGGTGCAACAAAAATGGCAAGCAGTATTGGAGTTATCCGACCGCTATACCAGCTCAGACGAGGCAAATGAAGAAGTACATGGATGTTTATGTTTGCAAGTGGATTCATTTGAAACTAGTGACTTGCCGTAGTACAGGGGTCTAAAACTCAATTTACCTGGGGGCAGTGAAGGCAGAGACAGGCTGAGGCTGGGCTGCAACTTCACTGGACATGCATGCATTTACCAATCTTTTTAATTGTTTTTCTTTAAAACACAACATAAGATGAACAAGGGTCCTGGTGTAAACAAGTTGTGTATAACTTCCTCAGTACATCAGTTTTTGGTAGTAATTTTGCATGGAACATGTACTATGTTCCTGTAATGTATTATTACAGGGGCCATATCACGCAAAATCAACTTTTTGAGCTTTTAAATTTATTATAGTGTTCATTCCACATTATAAAGTACCTCAAAGCGGCATTTCTGAGTAATCTTCCACAAAATTTTGTTTTTTTTCATGGATGACATGCTGTACCTGAGCCTCAGAGATCAAGTCATTTTAATTCCTGGGTAAGAAAATAGTCTACAAAAAGTAACTAATAATTAATGGATAATTTGTTTTTTTAGTGTTCCAAAGGTAATATACGATCATACATTTGTATATAGTTTACTCTGAATGACTTAAGAAAAGCATGATATGGCCCCTTTAACTATTTTGTTCACAAAATTATTAATAAACTCTTAATCATTCAACAAAAACATAAACAAATTAAATGATCAATAAATTTCAGGGTGTTTTTTTTTCTTTATTCAGTCTTCTACTGTAGATCTGCTGTATTCAGATTTAAACTTCCTTATTATCGCAGTTCAATTAACAATGTTGCATTTTAACTGATAAACACAAAAAGACTTAAATGTGACTGTTGTCTAACCTCAATCAAAGGGTTCTTCTGAACATGGCTTCTCTTGCCTACTTCTCACTGCTGGGCACGTGGCAAAACTTCCTCTCATAGCTGAACCACATTTGGTTTAAGGAAGGAGACCCTCAGTATGGCTGGAAGATGATTGTTTTTGACCATTTGATGTATTACCCTAACCGTAACCATAACCATAACCCCAACCCTTCCTCTAGATCTGTGCAGGCCAAGTAAAAAGTTCAGCACTGGCTGCACTTATTTAGAAAATTACATGTGAATAGTCATTTTCTAAAAATGAAAATAAAAAACTGAAATTGTATAGGATTAATAACAACTGAATGCTGAACTACATGTATAAGAATAGGAAAGAGCACTCATTTATTTGTTCCTCAGTTAGAAAATTGCATATAATGTATAAAAGCTTGCATGTACTCCAGAATGGGAATTTGATTTAAGTACTCATTTCATTTAATATAAATACAGTTAGAATAGAATTTTACAAAAAAAAAAACTCATCTGTGTGTAATAGCTCTTTAGCAGAGGCTACTCTTTCATGATTTTTTTCAAACAATGCGAAAGAAGAAAGTATTTTCAGATTTAAAATGAATGGATATGTATAAAAATAGTTTAATAAATATAAATGTGTTTGCTAGGTTGTTAAGGTTAAGACTGATTTTTTTGGTCATCCATCAGTATTACAAATCTGCTTAATATTTTTTGGTGTACCCGGCTGCTGAAACCTATCCCAAATACTGCTGGGTAAAAAGGTGTACACCCTGACATGCTGCCAGTTCGTTGTAGGGCTCTAATATTTATATTGATTTATTAGATTTTGAAATTACAATTTGATCATTTCATCATAATACTTTTATTGTCTGTTCCCAGAATATATTAGAGAAGAATCAAATCAATTTTATTGTTAGTTTTCACAAATATGCATAATTTGCATCTTATATATTTATTGTTTTTAGCAATATAGCAAGCAAAGCTAGCAATTATAGATATCAAATCATAAAGAATGAGATATTCCCTCTTTCTTGAGGCTTTTTTGGAAAAAGTTGAATATCATGGAAAATTTAAAAACAAAAATGTATTTTTTTTTTATTTTCAAATCCAGTTTCTGTAGATTTATGAACAGGAACCCCAATTTAAGTTAAAATATGCAAATAAATACTTGAAATCAGTTAAACAGACGGGCTTGAATTTATATTCTGTAAACATTTACATTTTTTTACTTTATTTATTTATGGTCTGTATATCACATCAATAATAATGAAACGTTTAAATAATTATTATCATAAAAAAATTTTACTTTAAACAGAATTTTCCTTTCTTTAGAGGTAAAAATTACAATACAAGTTTTTTTTTTTATGTACTCATCATATAGCCAAAATATCTCTGTCCCTGCTTTTACTTTTTCTGTTAAAAAAATCTTACATTTTACAATTAAACACATGGTAATTTTTTTTAATGCAAATGAGTAATTATAAGTAACTTAAAATAAATATAACTGTCCAGTTTCACTGCTCCTCACAGCTAAACAGAAATGCAGCTCACAAAATCCATGAAGACTGACTCATTCATAAAAAAAAACATCTGTTCATCTGCACTGAATGACTAGTCAGGATTTAGCTGCACTGCCCTCTAGTGGTCAGAACGTATGCAACCCTCTGTGATTCCAGACACAACTTTAAATGTTCAGCCACATAAATGAGCTCTATGAGCAACACAAGCCTCCACTAGTAAAATCTGTTGTTTGCTGCCTAAAACTTACACACACCTCTATCTCAACTTGGAGCACAAATGACTATGATATGCTAAAATGAGTCATAGGTTAAACTAGTCATTCCGTTCAGAGTTGATGCCTACTTTTTGCTCAAGTAGTCTTTTCGTGTGGTTTTTATTTTCCTCATTGAGGATTTTAGATTGTGGAATCAGGAACCACTAAATAGTAATATCATAAATAATATAATTGAATTTTTCTGCAAATGCACAGGACCATTGGGATGATTTCCATCAACAAATCATTTCAACAGAAGCCATAAGCCAAAGCAGCACTCACAGAAATTTCCAGGTGGCTGTAAACTGTGTTTGGTCAGAGCACACCAGCCCACGGGGAAGATGTCTCTGGAGTCGTAGGAACACCAGTAGTCGAAGGCGCCTCGCCAGCCATCGAACATGACAAAAATCTCCTGACCTCTGACCTCTCCCACTGTGGCGGGACAAATCAGATAAGGGTTCTTTCTGTCCACCGCCTCCAGTTTCATGCCAGGCTGAAAGAAGTTTTTAGCAGGGCTGGGTGGTTCCTGCACAGAGAAACAAACGGTCAGGACATGGTTCATTAGGGATAGCGGGATGTAGGCAGAGACCCAACCTAAAGTAAAAATAATAAAAAAATAAAGAGCAAAACTTGCAATAAATCCAACCAAACCAAACTGAAGAGTAAATATGAAGAATCTAACAAATCTTCTGAAAATATTCCTATTTATCTTATGAAGTAATGGAAAAAAACTACTTGGAAAATGTATGCAAAAGCTAGAACTTCTCTTAAAATAAACTACTGTGCATCCAGCAACTGGGACATTGTAGGTACAAATTCACACTATGCAATAACAGCAAAAAAAAGAGCATTATGTTTCTTCGATTGTCAGCATCGAAGGATGGATTGAAGGTTGACCCCCAAAATGTTTTGAGTGTGGCTGTGATTGATGCTCCCCCTTGTCTAGGGGATCTGTTAAAAGTGGAGAAGTATTAAGTCTGCAGTAAGCTCAATTATTTAAAAACAAAAATGCAGATTTTAGGGTTTATTTGGACTATAAAGCCAGAATTGTATAATAAGAAAAGCATTAATAAAAGTAAAAGGTACATATTTACAATATAACCTACTGTTTCTGGTGGAGTTATTATTTTTTTTTGCATCTATGATGCCATTTTGAAAAAAAAAAAAAAAAAATCATACAATTGTGAGTTCCTGGAGGCAACAGACAGGACATGGCGTGCACTACTTCTCTTCAGTGTGGCTTAAAAAGACTGACCGTTCTTCAAGTGGGACATCTAGCAGTAGTATTGTTTCAACAGGTGTGCATGCTAGCAGTGCACAGGTGTAGCACGTGACTTAAGTGTTGTCTAACAAAAATTTAAAAGGAAATTTAAAAAAAAAGAAAGAGAAGAGATTAATACAGGTACCAGCACTGTAAATACAATAAACATTTGATATTAACAGGCTGAACGTCCATATTGTGACTCAATAACTGACAGAAAAGCTCAAATTACCAGACATAAAATGTAAAATTCAATTTTATTTCCATTGTTATTATTCTTTTTAAGGATTTTGGTTTTCATTTGTAGTTTGGTTTAAGTTCTTACCTTAAAGGTTTTTATTATTACAAGGACACGTTAGCATTTATTATTTTATTTTAGTGTTGCAAAGGATGATACATTAACATACTGTGTTTACATTTTTTTTAAAATAAAAGATGTTTATGTACATAGTTTGTTTTTTGTCTTCTTCCTTCTTGTTTTCACACTGAAAAGTATCAATATGAATAACAGATCAATACGAAGTATCGATAAGAGGAGCTCTATCTGTAAAATCTTAATGATACCCATCCCTCGGCAATGAAGGAGAGCCTGTCCTAAAAGCATTTCAAAGTTCTGGAATGGTCTACGGGGTGTTAACTTTTGTGTTGCCCAGCAACAGCCCCACAACATCACAGCTCATGAGAAGATCTCCATGGCAGAATTGACCAAAACAGCAGCTACAGAGTGTACAAATATAGTGAAGAGCTACAGGAGACATTTAACCTCTGGAATTGATTAACAATACATTACAAAGTATTGAGGCAAAGTTTTATTAATGAATAAATCATTATTTTCTGCACCTTTACACAAAAAAAAAAAAAATCAAGCAGTATGATTTCCTGGATTCTTTTTCTACATTCTGTGTCCCACAGTAGATCTGTCTCTGTGATGTTCTTTACAGACCTCTCTTCTTTTAAGTGGGACAACTTTCAGAATCGATAACTGACAAATATTTTTTGTCCCACTGTAAATCTTCAATTGAAATTAAAATAAATGTAGAAAAAAATGTTTTAGCTCTCCCGAACCAGTTCAAGAAATACTGAAAATCAGTTTTGAAAACAACATTTGGTAACACTTTAGATGAGGTGCTGCAAATCACTAAATGTAACGTTGACAAAGATTGTTAACGCATTTGTTAAGCTTGTTAACAGTTTATTAATATAGCCTTCATAAACAATGGTCTCATTTTAGATGATAATAAATCTTACTAAGTATGTTAATAAACTGTATTTGTCTTATTATGCGTATAAATGCCTTATAAACATCCTATAAGCACATTAATAATGTTTGTTAAGGTGTTAATAAAGCTTATTATGGAATCTTATTATAAAGTGTTACCCAACATTTATACATGAATTATGATGTGGAAGAACATGGAAGAACTTTGTTGTAAAGTGTTTTAAAGAGAGTTTATGGTGTTGAATGCTGTTTATCATGGAATAAAGGATAAAACAGGTGTGTGTGTGAGTTTTTTAATTGACTGTACCTTCTTAAAAGCAGAAGCAGGGGCCATCTCTGCACCACTAAGCGTACGCAGTAGGAACATGGGCCACGAGGATGCATTCATCCGAAAACCTGAGCAGAAATCCAAAATCACACTGATGACAATGTTACACAGGAAAAATTACAGGTAATGTTTGTCATTCTGAAAGACATGCCTCATGTTTCAAAAGCTAGTTTGTGTTAAAGTCTTCCTACAACAATGAGCTTTCTTTAAATGTTCCCAGTGGGGTTTTAATCAGGACTGTGAAGGCTTTAACATTATATTTATTATATTTTTTCTCTTTCAGAAGAAAAATGCCACACATACATGTTAAAAACTCGGAGGGGGACTTCAACACATTTCACTTTGTATTGTGTATTTGTGATTGTTCTGCTAAGTTCACATGGTTGGAAACCAACACACTCCCGACTCGTCACTTATCGAGGCATGGTTAAAGGTCCCTCCGGGTCAAAACTTGAAGCTTTGGGGGTACCCTTCGCGTTGTGTTCAAGCCACCACTTCCAGTGAAAAGTCAATGTAAACACATGTATATGTGTGTGTTTCAAACTCTCACGATCACGTCACCACTAAAGTTTTTATGTCCATTTTGAGCTCTATGCGTGGCCATTGAACGCAGCTCAAAAGTTACACCAGGCTGAACTTGGACCTCTCGGGAACTCTGATTTTGTAGTGATGTAAGGGTAACATCCTTTTCAAAACACGGAAGTGCTAACTGTTTGAAAATCAATCATGACGGAAATATATTAATATTGTAGTTTGTGCAAGACGGAATCATGTAACACCAAGTCTGTCTTATATCGGTATAGAAGTGTGAAAGAAAAAGCAATGCTTTGACATTTCGCACCAAGCTTCTTCCAAATGTATGTTTAGCGCTAGTATTGGGTAGCAACAGTCCAGTGTGACGCCGTATGCTAAAAGAGCATTCAAGAGTGCTTGTTTAGCATTTTCCTGAACGCACATCACACCCCCCATGTGTACGTAGCATTAGTTGTAAGACTGACCACGGTTTGCAGCATCAATACCATCATGTCTAGATGATGTAAACCAGATTCTGATTTTTTTAAATGAATCAAATAGTAAAAAGCTGCTGTGTGCTCTAATGTTGAATCACCCAGCGGTGGCTGCAGCATGTCCCCGTTCCTTTCGCACGTTCCTATCGGTTGAATCTCCAAGGAGTCGACCAGCCGCCAAAAGTCGTTGGTGTTGTCACTGCCATCCAGACGTAACCGCAAGCGCGTTCCCATCATGCCCATCACCGTGGCGATGCACACCGAGTTGGAGTTGCGAGGATCCCGAGCTTCCAGCTTCATGCCTGCTTTGAAGTCGTTGGAGGGAGGGACTCTGGCCTGCACGAGAAAAAACGTTATATTTGTTTCTACATAAAACTTCCAATGTCAGGATTTACAAATGAAGTTCAACACAAATGGAACATTACAATAAGCTTTGGTATTTCTTGTGTGCTTTTAAAATATATTTGCAAATCAGCCATGAAAATAAAATATCCCAGAATTAAAGGTAAAGCAAAGAAAGTGAAGTAAAATGCTCCATAATGATCCTTGACCTGTTTAAAGCAGGAAGGTGATGCTGCAGTGGAGGAAGTTTCCCTCAGATAGTCCTCCCAGCTGAACGGATCTGTCAACGACAACAGGAGCAAGCTGATGTCACTGTCATACACGTTTTATTTAGACAGAGCCAGACAAAATAGGAAAAAATTGTGAAACAGATTGCTAAAAACAAATATTTAATTGTTTAGTTAGAAAAATCGTCTTGTTTTTAAAAGTAGATTCCTTGTCATTTATGCTGAAATGTTAGTTCCACACAACAATGACTAAGAAGTAACACATTACTGCTAATGCAGACAGAGCCACAGAAAAAAAGGTAGTGTTAAAAAAAGCCTCAGTCGTCGTGAGCATCGCCGTGACAGACATGAGTGACCAACCGTTGGATTTGTCGAGGGCCGAGCCCGCCGTGATGCTGCTGCGTTTCTCCTTCTTCTCCTCTTTTTGATCTGAAACCAGAAACATGACATTCTGAGCACTGCTTCATTCAAGCTGGGTTCAAATTGATAAACACCATCAAAACATTCATACAAGAGTGGATGGGCAAACCAAGGAGAAAAACGGCGACGCCGGCCTACCTCTCTGTGGCGTTCGACCCATGATGACCTTCTGTCTGCAGATGAAGTCTGACAACAACTAATCTACAAAAAAAAACTGAAGAGAACACACAAAAAATCACAATCTTCAATAAAAATACATAACAAAAAGTATGAACAATAGTATGAACAATACAATATTTAATCAAACTTAAAAGCTAAAATATAATATAAAATTATTAGATATTAAATAAAATAAACAAAGAATACATCCAATGTATCTAAAATCAAAACTTTTTTTTTTGTTTTATGATATAAAATGTTAAATAGTCAAAAATATTGTTTATTTTTAATCAATATGATTGAATATTTACACATTGAAACAGTTTTTGTTCCAGGTAGGTTGTTTCTTTGAAAAAAATGGGCGGATGATCCTTATTATGTCTATTATTAGCACAGTCCTTCTTGCTATGCTCATAAGAAAAGAAAATCCAAAATCAATCCTCGAAACAATCCAGCAATTAAAAAAGTAAAGGCTCCAAATGTAAAGTTAAGGCTCCTCAGCCTTTCCCCTCCTCGCTCCGAGCTGCTGCTGCCTCAGAAGACCCTCAGTCTGATCGCTAAAGCCCACCAAGTCCGAAGACGCCATAAAGATTCCAAGCTGCCATAAAAAGCCATTAGGATGTGTGGATGTGGGACGTCCGCTGACTGACTTGAAAGGATTTGCAGCTCCTCCTCAGACCGCTTTAGTGTTTGCTCTGCTCAGTCGGCCTCATTCAGGAGGGGTCAGACAAAACTGCCCCGCCGACCAGGAAGCACTTCGAGTTTTACAACGTCCACTTCCACCGAGACAGCCGCCGACCCGGTTTGTTGGAAGGTTTCAAGCCCAAACAGGGATGAAAACTGAAAAGCTTGTAAATATTTATGCACCTTCTTATGCAACATTGACAAACACTAATTTGTTGAGGTATTATTGTACTATGTGAAGTTAGAAGATTTTGACTTAAAATAAAAGAGATGTTATGAAGCACAGCAGCATGACAGACCTGAGTAAATAGAAGGATGTTTAACATAAACGTACAAGTTCCTTTTTTCTAAAGAGGAGTCAACATTTTCCTTACTTTTAATATAATCCAGTGGTAAAAAAAGAAACATCCATATTTATTGTTTCTCCTAAAATAAAAAAGAGACAACTGCACTATTCTAATTATGAGAGTTAAATTTAGACCGTAAATTAAAATAAAATCCTCATCAGCCATAACAGACCGACGTTTTTATGATGCAAATTGAAAATCTACTAAAGAAAATAGATCCAAACAAACGTATGCTACTGTTATTATGAATGCAAACCATATTGATTTGAGTTTTGCCCAAAGAGGAAGTTCAAAAGTTAAATGGTCAGCTCGCAATGTAGAAAAGGAACAACGAGGAGTGAAATAACTGGGTCGACTGTCATCTGATTCTTTTCAATTCAATTTGAGTGTATTTATAAAGAGCCTATTCACTATTGAGGCTGTCTAAAGGCACAACACAAGACGTAAGAAACAGCAACCTAAGTAAATAAACTATATGATTGGAAATGCTTCAAGATTTGAATCTTTTGATTTGGTCTGGATCGCTCCAAAGCCAAATCTGTTCTAAAAGTATGAAAAAAATTGTCTATACAAGACGTGAAAACACGAACATCTCCACTTTTTGTCATTTGTTTATTTTCTGTAGCTGATATTTATGGAGGTTTTTTCTCCACAAGGACAACTATTGCAGAATTTAAATAAGACTCAAATATTTTTGTTTCTTTTTGAGCTCATCAGAAACTATTCTGATGTGTTTTTGTCTTGAAAAGTTAAAGAAAATGACTTCTTAGCTGCCAAAACTCCCTAAATCAGGCATGTTCAAAGTCTGGCCCGTGGGCTAAATGCAGCCTGCCAAGTCATTTCAGGAGCTCTTTAAAAAAAAAAAATCAACCCATTTTTTAAAAACTTTGTGTGCAATTTATTGATTGTGTTTTAAGAAGTAAATCTGTGACAACACTGTTGTTCATGACACTTTCTATGCAAAAGGTCAGCTGTTTAAAAAAAATCAGAGCGAGGGCCACGACCTCCAAGTGAAAATGTATTTTTTTTTCAGACTGGACACATTTGGCTTGTTTAAAGTGAACAAGAGTTAATTCAGGACACATTTTTGGTCTGACTACATATAAGGGGGACCCTGGTTTGGGACCAGTAACCGCTCTCTGACACATCTTTTAGGGTGGATTCCAATTGGACCGAGCTCCAGTTTGCTCTGAGTTTCTAAGTTTTCCTGCTCCGTGCTCTGAGCGGAACAATTAGACCAAAACGCCCACCATAGTCAGGCGTTACGAGATGTAAACAGAGAAGCAGAGCAGCGATGAGGCACAACAACTTTTAACCTGATACACCTTGCTTCTCACACTATTTTCCTGACAATCTGTATGTCATAAAAACACATAGATTGCTGACACCTCAGTAATTCCCTTGCAGCATATCAAAAAGTTAAAAGTATTGAACCAGATGATTGATACAGATGTTCAAAATTGATCAGCGAAATATAAAGTTCCAATAAGTAAACTATCCTGACAAGCTTAAGACTTCCATTATACTTTTTCTCATTACTTTGCCCCGCTCTCACAATTCCTGTCCAATGACTGAAGAGATCTTTATTCACACGGTTTTGTTTACAACATTTGGTTTGAAACAGAAATGTACTAAAAACAGACCAAACGCAAGGTTCAGGACTTGATCTGGACTAATTTAAGCAGACTCCAGTCTGAATTCACCTTAAAATACAAAATGTCACATATGCCAAAAGACTGTGGCTGTTTTGAAAAATACTGCTGGAATGTACAGAGCTAACAAATGGACAAATTGACTGTAATTATGGGGAAAACTTATTTAGATGTAGACTATGTGTTTCCTGGGTGAGGAAATGTCATGTATAAATTTAAGTTTATACTTTAAAAAATTTAAGTTCATTTGCATTTAATCTCATTAAAATAGTTCAGAGAATCTCAGCAGAATGAGAGTGGCCTTGTTTGCAAAACGTCCCCCTGCCTGGACATTTAAAGGTCAGAGCACAAAAAAGTCAGATTTTGAGAAGAGAGTAGCAGCAGATTTGTTAGTTTTAAAGTAAATTCAATGATTTACTCTTTTTTTTTCTCTGACTGACTTATCCAACTTTGAATAATAAATCATGCAGAGCCTCCAGACGGTTACTTTTTTTTTTTCTTTTCTTTTTTTTTTTTTTAGTTTTTGATCAGATAACTTATTTCAGAGAGATCAAAAGAGGAAAGGTGTCAATAAAAGCCTCAGCTCTCCGGTTGGAGCAGAGAAAGACGCGTTTGGTCTCCTCTGCGTTGACGTGCAGCAGGAGAGCGGAGAATGGATGATCTGACCCCGGAGAGAGCAGCGTGAGGCGCCGCAGGGCGTCACCTTAACATCCCAACTGACCAGCACATGACATCCCAACATGATGACAGTTTCTAATCACAACCTCATTATAATAAACAATTAGGCCATAATTAGAGGAGATTTGGCTGTGCGTCTTTTGTGTTTGTTTTTTGCTGCAGGAATGCAAAAGAAAACAAGCACGTGATTGCAATAGACGCGGAGAAAAGTGTGTGACGCATTTTTAGGTTATGGGCACATTTGGTGGGCGGGACACTCTCCTGCAACAGCCGAAACGCAGCAAACGCACCAAAAGGCGGGATAGTGCACGTCTGCATCCGAAAGCGCGTTGCGTTTAGCCGCGTCTCGTGCGGGATCGGCTGCAAGAAAAGGCGGATTACTCAGGCGTGCGCGGGCAGGGTGAAGGGGAGAGCCCCCGTGGGCGCCAGGGTCCCTGCCGCCTGCACAGGATCCAGTGTAAACACGCCGCTGCTGTCTGTCTGTCGGTGCGCAGACAAAGAGCAGGAAAGAAGCGCGCCTTCGAGCGCAGCCCCGGAACCGAACGACACCCAACGCGCTCCCTGGCACCGCAGGAGAGAACCAACGACACACGAGCCCTTACCGAGCCTCTGACTGCGCTGCTTTGATGAGAGGACCCGCACTTTATTTCAGATGCGAGCCGCCATATTCGCTGCACCTCCGCGCATGTCCACAACAGTGCTGTAATTCATATTTTCCACTGGAGGCTGGAGAACAGCAGAGTGGAGGAGAAGGAGGAGGGACTGATAATTACTTCATTTAAATCAGATTTTTTTTTTAAATATAGATGTTTTAGTTCAATTATTAACAAGTCAGGTGGAAACGAAATATTTGACTGCTTTAACATTTTAAGGCAGTAAAGGGGATGGCAGCCATGCAGGTACCCCAAGGTCACTTCATTAAAAGGGGAACAACATAGTGACCTTAAATAAAAAGCATCAACCTGTGAGAGAAACAGGTAGCCAAAAAATAATAAATAAAACAAGGGAAAATAAAGATTTCAAGCTCATTAAAGAAAACGAAGCACATTTTGTTTATGTTATTCAAATAAACTAATTAAGTTCATTTTGGGGTCAAATTCAAACAATAAATAGAAAATGGTTATATCTTTATTTTAACATTTATTCCATTTTTGATCATTATTTTCTTGTGTTTAATGCTTGACCCCCCCCCCCCCCAAAAAAAAAAAGTAAAATGAAAATGTACCATTTTAAAATGAAAAAACTACCAAAAATATGTTAATCTTTTATAAACAGGACACTCATTCATGGTTAATTATAGCACTGCAGCTTATGTCATTTAAATATTTTTAGAAAAATACATCTACACACACACACACACACACACATATATATATATATATATATATATTAGTTTGTTTAAGATTATCTTTTTTATGCAGACATTTTCAAAAATATTAATAGATTTTTTTAATAAAAAAACCAACTGCAATCCTAAGAGATGGATGTGTCATAAAAAATATCACACAAAAATATGACACATAAATGTGTAAAAACGCATCCTGGATAAACATGGATGGATTTAATTAAAAAATAATACATATTTTAACACTTTTGAGTATATTTTTAATAGTGATGTGGACTTTATGAATTTATCCTCTAAACTTTTTTGTTGTACTTCATTCAAATACATAAATAGAAAAGTCTCATAAAACATAAGAACAATCCATCACATGTTTGAGAAATATAATTGTTTATTGAGGCAAAATATTGCAGTTGTTTGATTGTCGATTGTTATTTTTAGCTTTTACTTTGAAAACTCCCAAATTTCAGCTGAAAACTTTTGATTGATTGATAAATTGTAATCTTTAACAAGATCTAAAAAAAAATCCAACGAACCATTAAAGAAATATTTAAATTTGAATTAAAAAGGAACACTTATGTCACATTTTATTTATTAACCCTTGCACACTTTGGCTATAAAAAAATTACACCATCACGTTTGCGTGGTAATTTTTATCTGATTTAATATTCCCAATAAAAATTATTTATCATTAAAAAAATATATATATAAAATTATGACAACATATAATCAATTACATGAGTATAGTTTATAAAAACAAAGGAAGATTAAAACAATTCTTGAAAATGTCTGAAAATTAGTAATTGGAGAAGAAAAAAATTCTTAAAATACTAATAAGAGAGTTGGCATTGGATCAACCCATTCCTGGGACCCATGATCCTCAGAAAAATGCAACATATTGAAAATCGTGTATATACTTGTGCTGGAGGGAAAACTACCTGGCGATAGTGCTCCAGGGTTAAATGTCAAGTAGGGCTTGATTTGTTACTTGGAAATGAGTGTGAAGAAGCAAAACTGAAAACATCTCCAAAATGTTCCACAATGATGATACATTGTCTTTAATGTTGGCAAATCTTCTAAAAATATGTGTAATTATTGTTGTTTAATTTTATTCAATATTTTTCAAGTTGGTCAACTTCCATCACGTCATCATCTTGAGGAGCAAAATATGTCTAAAGTTGATGCATGCTCCTTTCTCCTGCGCGTCATGAAAAAAGAGCTGGTGTCCTAAAGAGAGGTGAACGGAAGGTTATCAATTAGGACACACATTAAGATGACTAACATCCCACACATTTACTAGTTAACGCATCGGATTGGGATCCATTAAGTTTTCCTCTCTTCTGGAGGATGGGAACGCACTGCTGGAACGCGCAGACGTCTGCGTTCCCATTGGCTGTCCGCAGCGTCGCTCAGAGGAATGACGACTTTTTTTTCTCTGCTGCTGTAGAAATCTGCTGCTGAGGAGATGAACACGGAGCCCCTGATGGACTGTGGACGGCACTGACTCCCCCGTAATCGCTGTGATGCCTGCAGATCATCTACCCAAAGTCGGAGGGCTATTTGATCGTGTCACGACGCACTGGCCCGTTTTTTGGTGCTCGACACTCCACATGATGCTCCCTCTTCATCCCACATCATCGTTTTCACGAGAATGATGCTGTGTGCTCCCCAGACCGAACTCCATCACCTCCTCACAGGCGACACACCACATCTGCAGGTAAACGACGCTTCCTTCCTTTCGATGCCAAACTGCTCCCTTCTCATCATTTTTTCCCTGCGCTGCCACATCCACGTCCTGATTGTTGCTGGACGGGGAAACGCTATTTGTGGCCCCTGTTGTGCAACACCGTGAACGTGGCCCGTGAACTGGGTTATGATGCGTGCACGGGCTGTGCTGTGTAGGCTGGGAAACGCGTGGACAGCGATGGAATGGTGGTGCGCTCCGCAACGCAACGCAGCGACAGGAGAGACGCAGTTCGGCGCAGAGAGGAGCATTACTATCCCCCCTTTTCGCTCCCTCCCTCTCACCTCATACTCACGCGCAAACACTCTCCCGTGCGCGCAGACACACGCACTCACCTATTCAATTTTCCCAATTCTCTCTGTTCTCTTTGCATGCAACATGCGCCTGCTGCACGATTCCTCCTTTCTCTCCAAGTTGGCTCTTTTGCAGACTTTTGCAGGCATTTATCTGCTTGTTGCTTTGGTTTGAAGCTTCAGCTCCTAATAGAAGCAAAACATACTTGGAGCTTTTTTCATTAGAATTGTAACTTAAAGCCTCTTCAGTTGCTCTATAATTTCAGGCTTTCATCATATTTTGTCTGTTCAGATTCCTCCCTGGTGGCAGCACCCTGCATCCTTAAATGAGTAGCCATGGATGGCCTCCACATCCACATTATTTCTTCCCCTTGGAAAGACTGAGCTGTGTGGAGTGTACACTGCATTGGAGAACGCCCACACGGGCACATGAGCCAAGTCAACATTAAAGTGCTTTTGCACCACTGAACAAATGAAGCGTTTACAAATAAAATTGGACCGATACAGTGAGAATCTGCAACAGTTTGATGCCAATAGCATTTCATTTTTTCTCTAATTGTGCTTTTTTTTTAAACCCTCTTTTTCTCTCTTTTTTTGGCCGTGACAGAATGAGGTCTAAGTCTTCAGGCGCTGTTGTTTACCGTCTTTTTCCCTCCTACTGTCCAAACAAAGCATTAGCACTGTAACATATATGGGAATGCCAATACAGGTTAGAAATGAGTGTTTGAGGTTGATAAAGGTCATCCTTCATCTCAACACTCTTTGTCAATGGCAAGAAAAGAGGCCACCTCTCAAAACTGGGAATAAAATAAACAGAAAAGCTGATCCCTTTAGTTTTACACAAATACAATATCACAATGTTAACTTGATATAGCTAACCCACAAACTAATTTGTTATATTTAGGCTGCATTCAGACTGGACAGATTTTGTTCACTTAAAGTGAACCAGAGTTTGTTTCCCCGATAATCAAACAGGACCAGGAACTGCTCTCAGACTCAGCTTTTAAGGTGGTCTCAGACTTAACTCCAACTCGCTCTGATTCTCCTCAGTCTTAATAGGCTCCATGCTTGGAAGGGAACAACTGGACCAAAACAGCCACCGTAGCCGGGTGTTATGAAATGTAAACAGAGTAGTTTGGCACCGAGGAGACACAGCAACTCATTGAAATGTGGTTGGATGAATGCAGGCTCATTAAAACAACTTTTAACGTGATACACATAGCTTCCTACACGTTTTTCCCAACAATCTATATGTCATAAACACTTATCTTAGTCGTCTTCTTGCAGAATACCTCAGCTGTTCCAAAGTATTAGTAAAAAGTTGTACCTGACCTTGATACAGATGTTTAAAATTGATCAGTGGAATACAAATTAGATAAGTGAACTATCTTGACAAGGATTGCATTAAAAAGATCTTTAGTCATTTGCTTTCGTTTAAAACCTTTGGTTTGGACCACGAATCTATATTTTAAGGTAGTCGAGCACAAACCAAATGCTTTCTGGACCAAATTAGGCAGACAGGGTCTGCAGCAACTGACTTCTTGAGTCTCAATACACTCCAAGCTGTCGTTTTTCTAATTTCTAATACATGAAAATTACTTCTTGTTTTCAGGCTGTGACTTGAGTTTTCAAGTTTGAAATGAAAACAATTTTTTTTTTACATATTTGCTCCCAATGTGATTAAAAATGTGTCTCTCAGCTTAAAATTGTTAACAGAATTGGAAACATAGTGCACAGATGAAAAATTAGAGTTAAATTCACCATAGAAGTAGCATGTTTTAGTCCTCCATGAACTAGAACTGTCTGTACCAAATGCGTTTGGCAAAAATAGCTTTAAGTTTGATGAAGATCAAAGATTTCTGAATTAATCAAATCAAATCAAACTGCATTTGTATTGCACTTTTTCAAAAAACAATTTCATTCAAAATACTTTACATAAAACATAATCAAAGAAGAAGATATAACTCAAGGAAAAATGAGTAGAACCCATACAATGCCCTCAATTATTATGTTGTTCCTCCTATCCACATTTTACGATCAATACATAATTTTTGACAAAAAAACACAGTTAGATCACTGATATTAATATTATTTTTATTATTATGTTGACACATCTACTTCACTGTGCAATTTGATCTATTGCCAATGATGAATTTAATTGTGTTCCGGTACGATTTTTTTATAATTAATTCTCGATGAAAGACTAAATCATAGCCATATACTTTAGAAATTTGCAAAGAAAAACACATTTGAGTGATATTTTTCCTCTCTTTCAGGCATGCCTGTGTGGACATTTGGACAAAAGACCATCATAGAGCTGTAGAAGTTGACTCAATCTTAAAAGAACCAAATTATACTCGTAAAAGTATATTAGAACTACCAATGAGAGAAACAGACAATTCGAGAGATATCATAAGCATAGGAGAGTAGATGAGTTGACACGAGATCGGATTGAGAACGTGACAGAATTAGTGAAGATGACATGGAAGAAGCTGGATGAATGAGGAGAGACAGAGATTCGAGGATACTCTGGAAGCTTTGCCGGAGGTTGTCCGTCTGCTGACATGGAAGCTGGCTCCTGGAAGAATCTCCAGCTCACTAAGACTCAAGCAGACCATTTCACCTGCTGAACAAGAGACCTGCTCTCGGTGATGTGATGAATAAGTTTGAAGTCCTTGGCATTGTGGGAGAAGGTGGGTGTCGCTGGGTGTGGGGGACACTTCAACACAAAAATCTTTAACGTGCTGCAACTTTTCAACCACTAACGCCGCTTTTCTCCTTTAGAATCTACTGGAATTACATCAATTGTGTTAACAGTTAACAAAATAGTAAATCAAAGAACATAAACATTGGAACTCCGGTGTTAAAGGGTTAAAACACTCCTAACTAACAGGGAAAAATGAGTTGTCCAGTCAAATTGTTTTATAGTCACCAAAAACTACAATTCCATTCACGTTTAGTTTCAATTAAAAACCCTAAATGTCCGCTGTATGACTTATTACAGTAATATAGTGGTTAGGAGATATTCAGGTTAAGAGGATAAATTTGGTTAAGTCAAGACAATATAAGTTCTTCTATTGAATTTAAATATTTTTTGATAGCTTCTGCAGACTTTAAGGATTCCTGTCACACCTGACAGTATTTATTTATCTATTATTTATTTTGTTCCATTACTATTTTTATGTAGATGCTATCCTATTTTTAGATAAGCTTTGTCTTTCCTACCACTGTGATTTTTCTTGCTAATTTTTTAACATTTAAAAATATTTTCATTTGCTTTTTTTTTTTTAAGTAAGAGCCTGAAACCAAGATTTGCTGAAAAATCTGAATTTTACTTCAAATGTCCTCCAGCAGCTCAGAGGACTCGTTCCACCCACTTCCCACTTGGCAAGAAGAGTTGAGTTTGATGGGCTGCAACAAAAGTATTCTTGGAAAATCTCTGTTTAAAGAAAAGCTATTGGCATGTTTGACCCAAAACATTGGTATAGAAAGTTTTAGATTTTGAAATTTGTTATCCTAGGCATGTTTGTATTAAAAGTGGGGTCATTTGGACCCCAAAAAGAAAGCACTCTAAACTCTGTTTCAATGTTTTTTATAAATGTCAGTGGTAGGCATACAATCCTGTCCACTTTTGTCATAAGAAGGATCACACATCTATATAAGGGTGGGGTCATCTGGACCCTATAAGATAACACAAGGTTTAAAAAAAAAAGTATAACATGTTGAATATTCAATAGTCCAGTTAAACGTTTAACTATGGTTCATATTTAGTCCTGAGCTACTAAATTAACATTAAAGTTGTCACTTATGCAAACTGCATAAAAATAATCTAAACTGTTGAAAAAAATCCCTTTGAGTCACTCTCATCCTTCTACTTTTTTTGGAGATCAGATTAACATCTTAGATTAAATGAATCCACCTGTTTTGCATCAGATATGCCTGCTCCTCTTTCATGACTGAATTGGCTGCGCATGCATCAGCGCAGTGGCGATGCCTGACTGCTGTTACCGGGCAAACTACATAAAGCTGTTTGGTCAATAAAAAGTCAAATCCGTCTTCTTAGGAAAGTGATTTGGAAGCACCTTCACGCAGCAGTGTGGCTGCAGATGGATTTAAGTGGATGTGTTGAGCATATATGCAGCACGAGTAGAGGAGTTTAAAAGGCAGATTTAAAAACCTCGCCGACGGTCAACCGAGACCTGCTGCAGAAATGTGCATCAAACTTTTCTCAATCCTCCGAGGTCATACCTGTTACCTTATTTGTCAAATGTAAAGGCAGAACGGTTTGAGTGTGTGGGAGCACATGTATACAGAACCTCCTCCTCACTTAATAACTGCTGTTTCTTTGGTGGAGCTCACATACTGCCACTGCTTTAGTTATTTATTTATTTATTATTTTATGAACCTCTTTTTAAGGTTAGAAGCCAAACGTTAATCACAGTTACTGATCGTTTGTTTCTTTCTCTGTCTGTGTCCAGGAGCATATGGAGTGGTGCTTAAGTGCAGGCATAAGGTAAGGCTTTAGTTTCTCACTATAACATCAACATCAATAAGGCAATATACTGCAATGTTTTGGATTTTTACTTCCAATGAGTGGTGGAAAAAGCTTTGGAGAGGTCGTCAATATTTTGGTTTTATCCATTTTTCTGCAAACTAAAACAGCTTTTTTAAACAAATCAATATAGCTTTGATTTTTTTTTTTTTTTTTATCATGTGTGATTGTATTTTAGGCTCCAAACCTACATAATGCACATCGGCTGACTTTCTGAGAAGCCACATAAATCTACACGAAAAGGTTTTGTACTAATAAACGACTAAAGTTGTTTATAAAAGGCTGTGATATTAAATTAATTACAACATAGTTAAAAAAAAAAACAAAAAAAAAAACACTTTCAAGTGGCCAAGGCAATTAGAAAAAAATTAAGAAATGGATAAATAAAATTGCATGAAGTTGGCAGCATTGTATAAAGGAAATTAAAGCATAATATTGATCACATTTTAATAAAATGTTTTTAATAAATAAAATAATAAAATACATTTAGTTTTTTTTCCTCCATAAAATGTCTGATTTTTTCAAGCTTAAGATGCCCCTTACCTAAAGATGTGGAATATGTTTTAAATTTCTGCTTGGAAATAGAACATAAATACATACACAAACGTAAAGGATGAAAGAAAAGAAAATAGAACCTCTTGCTCCTCTCAAAGGTGTTCGACATCCAACTGAAAATTACACTCTGTCAGCAATGAAGGTGTCAGAAAGACTATCTTTTGAGAAAATCGGAGCTACGTGAGATGGAGAAACCCTGTTTTTAGCAAGTGTATACACAGCATGGAGAGATGCAAAACACTTGGGAGGAAAAGTGAGACTCAAGAAAAAAAAGACGCTTCCAAATTAGTCATGATTATCATGAATCATTTGATCACACAAGATTTGGGTGAAAGCCGCTCTCTGCCAACATCTGAAACTCCTGTATTGAGTTCTTCAGGGTTAACCAAAGCATTAAATCTGAGTAAGAGCTGCAGTGACATCACTGTGGATGAATCATTGATGCATTTGACTAAATCAGACTCTTAAATTGTAGTAAGAGGTTTGTTGAGTAACAATCAGGAAGGAATCTAATTTAGACCTCTGTCATAGTATGTTGGTTTGCAGTTTTTTCTGTTTCTGTTTTTTGGGGGGTTTCCTGCTTTTCTTAAGTTTTAGTCTCTTTTGTAAGGATTTTTTTTCATATTTAATTTGATATCTTGATATATATTTTTCAACTCTGTCCTCCTGCAGTTTTGTGTGTTTTTGGACTTCCTGCTCCTACTTTGGCCTTCTGGATTATTTTTGTAAATTTATAGTTTTCAATTTTAAATCCTAAGAACAGACTGCAGAAGCAGTATTTTTTAATAAAAATTGAATAAAGCAATGTAACAAACTTTGCTTCTTGCATTGTCTTGCACAGTTTTGTTGCTGTTTTATTTTATTTTATTTTTTTCCAAATTTAATTGAAACTAGATAAGATATCTACAGAAATACACAGACAGATCTACAACTGTGATACAACCAGAACTTGTTAAAGAAAGCAGACATTAATACAGTTAATGAAAGTTTTATAAATACTGCAGAAAGGAGGTCCCTCTCGAAAACTAGATGTTTTATCTGAAACTTAATCCTCCCATTTTTTATTTAAAAATGTCAAAATAAATAAATAAAACATGTCTATAGACTGTTTGGTATAGGCTCACACATTTATGACAGGTAAACGAAAACAAGAAAACAAATTGCTTTATCTTTTTGATTTCAATGTCATATAATTTGTTGTGAATCAGGAAATAAAACTAAAGTTTAAGCAATAAATATGGTCTTTTGTTCAGAAGATATCACTGTGGTTTTATAAAACTAGCTATGTTGTTTCCTTGCTGCAAAAAAAGATGTTTAAGTTTACATTTTTTAATGCCACAATCTGTTTTTTTGTATTTCTGCCATCTTCCTCTCTTTTTAATTTACATCCATTCATCTAACTCATAACATACGCCCCCTACAGAGCAGGAGAGTAACTGTATTTGATCATCACATCAGTGAAACAGTAAATCCCAACAAAATGAAAACAGTAGCAGATGCAGGAATCCAAATCATAGTTTTCTTGCACCTATTAAATCTTCTTTGCATTATTGTCGGTTTTAGTGTGGAATCTCTTTGTTTTAGAAATGCAGCTGTAAAACATGAGGATCTTCCATGATAGAAATGTTTAATTTGTTTAAGTGCAGAGAAAGCAGATTCAAGGTCAGTGGACTGTTTTTGTCTTCACAGCTCTGAGGTTAAAACTTATTTTATTGTGAAATTCAACTCATTTAGTAATTGATTTTATTGATTTTAAGGACGAGGCGGTTTTAAAAAAAACAAAAACTTTATTTATTGTGCTGTGGAGACTGAATCCTACAACTATTGATCCCATTTTTTGTTCTGTTTTAAAAGCTGTGAGATGCATCATAAATGTTGAGATCTATAGTGAAAATGTGAGAAGAGCTTTATCTAGTAAAATGCAAAGCGACTCAGTTAAAACTTTTTAAATGAGAATTTTTTAAACCTGCTGGAAAATGTGCAAAGATCTACATTAAAAAAGAAATTACCCTTTAAAGAGGCCATAAAGCCTGTAATAAATTCATGCTGTAAAGATCAAATATAGAATTATGCATTTAATTGGCTCAGAGCCTGTCAGACTATATATATTATTATTATTATTTTGCCAGCAAACTGGACCTTCCCACTCTGAAGCTGCTGCTGAAATGATGTTTGTGGTCTTAAAAATATTACCCACAAGACAACTTTAGCTTTGTGTGTTTACAATAAGGTCAGTAAAATTCAAAGAACTCCATTTATTGGAATTGGACATTAACAACAAATCTGTACTTTTTGGATCCAGGAAATGAAAAACCTCAGTCATTGATTAAAAAAAGTCTTTATCTTAAAACTGCAAAGACAAACTGCATTTTTGGGCTAAATGTATGGATTTACTTGCTTGATGGGGGGCACTGTAAAGGTCAGCCTCTCTCTAAAAGTTGTTGATGGATTGAAGAGATGGTGAGCTGGGTTTGGTTGACTCTCTCATTTACTGGTCTTTAGATGTTGTTTTTTCCTGGTGAATGCAATGGTATTGTCAGTGGCTGTGCTTGAGTCTGCAGTGAATGGTAGGACATGCGCACCTGTCCTTCAGGTTAGATAATGATGGGTTATCAACGCTGGTGTGGAACCAGTAGTCAAAAGCTGAGAATTATCAGCAATTTTGGTTAATTTGACAGAAACATCACACATTTATGAGCTTTAACTATAGATTTGGTAAAACCTGTTCAGAAACGGGAGGCTCTTCTTTCGGTGTCTATGCTGGTGTTGACTTCCAAACTGTAATGCTTTACAGATTACTTGTTGTTTCAAAGTAATCCCTTACTTTACAGGATTACCATGGTGCTTAAGCGGGACCAATATTATTTGAAGACGAAATAAAATATTTTGAAAAAAATATTAGTGTTTGGCCAAAAAAAATGGAAAATGTCCAAAACTTTTAGATGAACGTAAACGGGCTTCGAGCATTTCTACACATTTTCTGTGCACAACGTTAAACTCTGAGACATTCACACATGTTTACCCTGATATTTAAACAGCAAATGTACATTATTAAAAGACGTGTTACGTCTGATATAGCATTTACGAAAAGCTAGCATTGTCTTTAGCGCTTTTATTTACAAATTCCAATAAAAAATATCTTTTTTGCTCACCTTTTGTTCATTTATGAACAGAGTAGCCTCATCTGGTAAGCTTAAAGCACAGAAAAAGAAAATTAAAGAGGACATTTTCGTTAGTTTCTCTCTGGTTTGCATGACTCTAGTGTGCTGCTAAAGCTAACTGAAGAATGTTGCTCACGGGCCTCCGTAGTTCTGACTTTAAACTCAGAATTCTGAAATTAAAGTCAGAATTCTGAGAAAAAAGTCAGAACTTTCCATGACCCTTTTTTTTTTCTGTGGCCCTAATCCTCTTCCGTAGAAAATAACTAAGTTTATTTTAGAACAGACAAAATTTTTGGACATTTTTCATTTTTTTCGGCCAAACACTAATATTTTTTTCAAAGTTTTTTATTTTGGTTTCAAATAATATTGGCCCCAATTTAGCTCCACAGATTACTGTTTCAGAACTGCAGTGTGTTAGAGTACCGTTAGGTGTTACATGACGCCAAATTTACTTTTAAATTCCTTTCATTGTAGTAGAACATAATATTAAGTGACAAATGTTTTACATGAGTGGAAATTTAATGAAAAAATGTCTGATGAATAATTTTATTATCATTTCATTTTCGTATTCATAAAGCAAACAATTGGAGGAGCTTTAGTCAGGTCAGTCAACACAAATGCAAATATAGACCACCAACTTAAAAAACTAAATAAATAAAACTAGACTGAATAGAGAGCATGCAGAGGTCTCTGTGTTTCAGAAAAGATTTCAGTGTCACCTATAAATGCAGGTCAAAATTATCCACCAAGTTCAAAAGACAGACAGAAAATGGCTCTGTGAAAAAAAAACAGGACTAATAAACACCCCTACAAGAAACATCCATCTATCTATCAATAAATCCATAACTCATCCATCTTCAGAATCCGCTGAAACCCTTTCAGGGGTCATGAGACCAAATACTGTCAACTACTATTAGAAATACAAAAAACTAAAATGAAATGTTTGGATTTATGACACCTAACAGGATATCTGGTTCATCAGTTTAAAGGTAATATATATATAAATAAATGTAATAATTTAATTATTATCTTGTGGTTTTTGAAAAGCTACGTTTTGTTCGGTAAGCTACTGAAAAACGTGTAAATTGTGCCTCAAAATTCATTTGGAAAGCGTTATATCACTTAGTTTTTGCAAAAAAAAAGTAATATGTCACTGTTGTATATCACTTGGGTCACACTGGACAGATTTTTCATGGTCATTCTTAAAATAAAGATTAAAAAAAGGGTTGAATGAAAAAAAAAAAGAGAATGAAATAACCAGAATTTGGTGATATTAGATGTTTTTGGATGGAATTACCTAAATATGAACTGTCCAAGTGTATATGGACCGTATTTCAAATTCCAAACATGCTGGTAAAACACAACTACTCAAAGGAGACATAAACCTTGGAGAAACCAGCAGTTCATTAAGTTTATAAAAATCTATCTTTAGTCACTGGTTGTGAGAAATGTATTAGAGTTTATACATTTGATCGGCACTGCAGCTTGTGTCTGGCTCAGTGAGATGCAACAATACGTTTGTTCTCGCATTCGGGGCTACAAAACAAAAACAACATTTTTGTACTGAAGCCCAAGTTTGGAATTTTCAAAGCTTGTTCTGAAAACATGACCTTAGTGAACTTTTGTCTTGTCTGGTGGGGACGGCTCCTGCTGTGTGCAATTCACCAACTTTTAAGTGTAGTAAATGTGTTTTGCTGTGTGAGGGTTCACTTTTATCTGCTTAGCAGTTGCTTATGCTATCAACAAATCAATTTTCTGTTCTAACAGGTTGTTCACGTATACTTTTCTGCAGAGCTTACACTGTGTTGTATATTTTGCTATAATGAGAATGATGTGTGCTTGAGTGGCAGGATGCAGTAGGGATTTCACACAAGTTCTGGATTCAAGTTTCTCATGAGGTGTTCGTGTGATAAGGATGGCGACTTTTGTTCTTCCATCTCTGTCTCTAAAAATACATTTTGTTTTTATACTACATTTCTTATTGGAAACTGAGATCAAATACTGCGAGCGTTTTTCTTGTTCATTTAAACCATCGTGTGAAATTTGGTATTTTATCACCCAAGTTTGCAAGATTTCAGAGGAATCTGTTTTCAGCATAAACTTAATTGCAGATATGCAGCATTTGTATACAATACATTTCACAAGACTTTATTTATGACTTTTATTTTTAACTTTGACAAAAAAAAACAAAAACAAAAAAAAAAACAATATGTTTACTTGACTGCCATTCATTAAGATCTTCCAGCTGTGGCAGCCTTCAGTGACTATCTTGGCCACCACGGTAAAATATGTATTTTTATTTTTTAAGGACAGAAAAGCAGCCACTGTATGTTAAATATTTTGTGTTTAAGCGTCACTGACGATACCTCAAGTGTTAAAGGGTTTAAAAGCTGCAACTTAAAAAAAAATCAAATTACAATAGCTCACCTTTCTCTTACAAACCCCATTTTCTAACTTTTTTTTTTTCAAATGACCCCTTTTTTGGGTCCAAAAGTGCTGATTTGAAATCTACAGGATGTGGTTTACCTCAGTGAAGTGGGAGAAAGATATTGATTTACACCATGGGAGGATTTGAATGGCTCCTCTGTGATCTGTGCTACTCTGGAGTGCTTCCTGGGTAAACTCTTCAACCTGTAAAGTCAGAGCTTCGGTGCTGCAGGACGGAGGGAGGATTATTTTACTACAGGAACGGTGAAAATAAAAGCTTCGTTTAACACTCGAGGAGACAGCCAAATTGATTTGTCCAAGTAGTATTCCCTTGCAAGGTTGGTGGGAGTTTGAATGTTTTAGTGGATCTGTTTCTGTTGAAGATTTAGACCAAATGTTGTATTTTATTTGAGGATTTCAATCGACCTCAGAAGATGTTCATCCATCTCAGTTCAACTACTGTACTGAAGCAGCCCTTAAAAAAACTTTAAATGTAACTCTTAACAACGAATAAAGACTGAAAATACAGGATGGATCTTCTGGTAACTTCTAGGTGAACTAACATTTGCTGGTCTGAGTCATGAAGCCAAAAATATGTAAAACAATGCTGTAAAGTTTACTTTCATGCACTTCAATTCTGTTACATTATGAATACTTGATTCATAATGTAGCAGGATAGTTGGTGAATACTTGATTCTGATTGGCTGCTGGTTGTGGATCATGGACAGTGATAATGTACACCTAAAAAAGTAGTTCCGGTCATATAGCCCAATGTTCTGTTCCACTGTACTGGCCTAAACGCTGGTAGGTATTTTTTAACTTTTAAGTAAATACAATAAATAAACAACGTAGATCGTCATGTTATTCCACAGTTTATCCCAACAGCAAGAAGACAAAGGTTCTTATGATACTCTTTAACTTGTTTGGTTAATTTGATAATTATGAAGACGGGAATGTGGCAGAAAAAAACCAAGAAGGAAATTAAACAAGGAGTAATTGAACTATTTACACTTCTTGTTTCTTTAAAACAAACTTGCTTTATCATCTGGGCAAAAAAAAAAGCCATAAGAAGGGAACTTTCTCTCTGAACTAAGTTTTTTTTTACATTTTCAACCTATTGTCTAACTCAGGGTTTCCCATATGCAGACCTCGAGGGCTGATTTCCTGCATGTTTTCTGACCAACCTACCATTGAAGCTCCTTATTGGCTAAACACACCTGATCCAGCAATTAACAGCACATTAGGAAGGTTTCTAGAAAACCAGCAAGAGGCCGGTCCTCGAAACCTGGATTTGGACATCCCTGGTTAACCTATTAACGATCACCATTCATATTACTTTCCTTTGCCACTGCAGTTGAAGTCGGTGTAGCCTCTGTAGCTGTTACCATGGTAAAAGTGTTGCGGGAAGAGCGAGACTGGAGGATCAACGCAGCAGACAGGCAAAGAGATCTAAGTTTCAGTTTATTGTAGGGAGGTATTAGCGTCCGGGGGTGAGGCGAGACTGGGGCTGAGCTGATGTGGAAGGGAGCAGAACACTGGCTTGGAGCTGGAGCTTGGCTAACAGTAAGACTGGCTTGGTTTAAGTGGGCTAAGAGTGCAGACAATCAGTCAGTAAGTGGAAGCAGAAGCTGGCCTTTTATACTGGAGTCTAAGCAGGTGATTGGATGCAGCTGAGTAATTGATGAGGCCACCAAAACAGTCCACCCACAGCATAGTAGAGAGGAATCCCAACATAAAGTGTTGCCCCACATGGAAAAAAAAAGATTTAAACCACTAAAAAATTACTGAATACATATGTATTTCCTAAGTGACCATAGTATAACCTGGATCATGCCTGAACTGGTGGGCATTTGTTGAGGATTTGCATCGTCCAATAATTCTGATAATGTACACCTTGTTGAGCAAACCTGAATCTGCTGGAGTCAAATTCTAGACTTTATAAACAGATGATAGCTCACAGTTTATTGTTGGCTTTTATTTAATTTGGACAAGAACACGCAGTTTGGTAGATCCAGGCTCTAGGAAAGAAAGAGTGGAAGAGTCTGAAAAGCCTAAAAGAGTTCAGGTTTTCTTAAAGAGGTAAGGGCTGGATAACATTAGCAAAACTGTCTCCAAGGTAAGTCAGAATTTCATTGGAGGTTAGAGATTTATTGGCTGTTTGCACACCAGGAAGTAGGCCACTGAATGATTCGACATTGAGTGGAAGTCAGGCTGGGTTTCATATGCCGAGAAATGATGAAGACAGGTGTGCCAGCAGCTGATAACCAGCATTATGCACACACCCACTCATGCATACACATACACAAGAGCTGAAGGAGGAGAAGGAAAGAAAGAAAAGGTAGAAACAGACAGGAAGGAAAAAAAAACTAGCAGAAGGCGACAGATTGTGTTCCTTAGACCTAAAATGAGATTTGTTGATGCACATGATTATTCAATGAGCTATAAAATTATGACCACTTGTCTAATCTAAAACCCCCCCTTCCCTAAGATTGATGCCTATTACATGATGTCCTGGACCAGGTTGCTTCCAATATAGCCCTTTAGTGTCTGCGGTTTATTGAGCTGGATCTGCCGGAATTGCCTGATGTACTAATGTGATGAGCTCTCATCACATTAGTACATTTCTTAATTACGCAGAATCAATTAGTTTTAGGTAAACAGTAAAAGCAATGTTCATGTGGATGCAGGCTTTTAACAAGTCTCCTCACCTCTCAGAGGTCTATGTTTACCTCATAGTTGTGGAGATGCACGTGACATTTATATAGTCATATTTATTTTATAAAATCCTCTACCGCACTGAATTCAGGGGAAACACAAGCTGTTTTAGGATTACGTCCATCTGTCTGATAGTTTTGTGTGTGGACTCGCTTGTCTTCATCCTTATTTCTCTCTGCTGTAACTTGAAGAACAAGGACAAACCTTATTAAGAGATGTAATCAGAAGTGTCCTCTCAACCTAATCGATTCATTGCTCTGCAAACATTGACATTTTAATTGTAAATGTTTGTTTGTGCGATCAGGCACCTTTACACTCCCAGTCCTTTATTCTTACAAACCTGCTCTGATGAAAATTGTGTTTTTAACATGTTCTTGTTGCATTTTTATTATAATGGAGGACATATACGAAGAAAAAAATAAGCTTAAAATTGCATTTCTGAGTGTTTCTTCATCAAATCATTGTGAAACATGACCAGATTAAAAAAAAACAATTGAAAAAATCTTTTAGCCATGATTTAGAAGCCACTAGGGCAAGCTAAAAATCCCCTGCTCAACTCCGTTTAATGCATTTGCCGATCCATGTATGCCTTCGTTTTCCTCCTCTGAGGTGGCAATATTTCTCATCATTTTTGTTGCACCGGTAAGGTCAGGTTGGGCTTGTGAGGGGCTATTAGACAGTGGTAGACATATACAGAGGGATGATGGGAAGGGGTGGGCTTATTTGGTGCCAAACCACAAGTCAATGGTGAATTTCTAATGAACTCCTGCTACTCTGCAGAAACTGTCAAGAATAAACACAGGTGTTTTTATTTTTGGCTAAAATCGGCATAGTCATAATTAAAAGACCACTGAGAATGCTTTTAAAAAACAAAGCCAATTTTACCAGAATAGAGAAAAAAACAGGGAAAACATTTGCCAAAACATGTTCTAGCTGGCTGAGATAGTCGGTGTACAACGAGCTCAGACAGAGCCACAAAATCAACACAGTCATCTTTCAGCTTAGCTAGTGATTTGCTTTTAACTGTAGTCATTGTTTTGTCCTGACACAATCAGATGTGCTCTGTCAATTAGTGCATCTGCAATATTTCACTTGATTTGACTGTGGTGGAGAGGTAGAGCAATCGATTCGGAATGGAAGATATGACAGGTTTGGTTAATACCTTGCTGGCCCATATGTCTTTGGGCGGGACACCAAACTCCACATTTTTCCTGGTGGAAGTTGGTGCCAGCAGTAGGGCGGGTATCCGGGTGCTCGAACTCACAATCTGCTGCCGAAAATTGGAGTACGAATATTCGCGACGTCCAAGATCGCTGATTCACGACCGTTATAAATATAGTAGAGTGTAGTAAAATATTATCAAAGTATTATCTGGGGACTATGTATTTTTGCTCTGAAATGCAGATTAATGTATTATTTTAAGTTTACAAACTAAAACAAAGCCAATAGAGCAGCGGTACTGTCACAGGAAGTAAATACATCTTCGTGATGGTGAAGCTTCCGGTTTTCAAAGTAAAACTAGCGAGAGCATTTTTCTGTTCAAGAACTGAGACTGTAGTTCCACTCACTGACATAACTTCTGAAAAAAATTAATTACCTTTACAGTAACACTGAAGCTTTAACTCAAGTATTTACTTTTTTTTGTTCTGGTAACTCCTCAACAGTTGACGCAATTAACAAAACTCCAGCTTATTCTGAAGCGGAGAAACACAGCCTTGTGCTGCTGAAAGGTGGATGTAATCAACGTCAATCAGTTGATTCTGCCGTTGAAAAAATTACTTTTTTCAAGCAAGCTCTTAGAACGTAAAATGCTGAATAACTTGAAGGATAGAAAACTGCGGAGAGCATTTTATGGTTATGCTGTTAAATGATCCACAACAGCACTGATTTTTATCCTTTTTATGTTGTGATTGTGATTTTTTTTTCCCAACATGCCAATAACAATTCAACAAGGAAACACAATTAAAAATAAATAAGAAGAAAGAGAAAAACATTACATTAACAAAGCATGAGAACATTTCAAACAAAATTTGGGCATGTTGGTAAAGGAGCGGGCAGAAACCGAGCTTATTAAAGCCTGCCCCTTTTACTTCTCCTGCTAGTTTAAGAGCACATTTTTATATTTCAGTGTGTCATCAAAGAAAATAACAATGATAAATAAATCAACATTTTCATTATCACCTCCATTCTTAACATTGGTTTACACTTTTATCCTCAAATTCCATACTCTTTATACTGTGCCCAAACCATTTTTCTGTTAAGTGTTTTGAAGATATGAATGTTTTGACATTGCTTGTGTTCATTACCCAGACTGTTCCATAATTTTACCCCTGACAGACACACAAAAACTTTTTCTGGTAGTTCTTATTAATGGTAATGTAAAAATTCTATCACCCCTCAGATTATGGGACTTCTCTTTGAAAATAAATAGGTTTTGTAGATTAGTTGGTAAGACTTTGTTAAAAGCTTTTAAAAGAATTTGTGCTGTTTGGTATTTAACTAAGTCATACAGTTTCAGTAGTTTTGTTTGTAAAAAAAAAAATTGATTTGTGTGTTCAAAAAATCCAGTTTTATTTATTATGCATAATGCTCTTTTTTGTCATATGAAAAAAAAGGGATTTATGGAACACTAATAAGTATTCCCCCATACTTCAGCACCATAGCTAAAGTAGGGGAGAACTAAGGAGCAGTATGATATGAGCAATGTATTACAATCAAGAAATGCTTTGCTTTGTTTATTATTGAGAGACTTTTTGCAATTTTTGTTTTTGTGTTTCTAATGTGGGATTTCCATGACAATTTGCTATCTATTATAATCCCCAAGAATTTGATTTTTTGCAGATTTTCTATTTGTATGCCATCAATGTTAATTGAATGTTCAAAATGTTTTTCTTGATTACTAAATATAAATACTTTTGTCTTATTTAAATTTAGTGATCATTTATTATTGTCCATTCATCTTTTTATAGTTCTGAGTTCCTCATTAACGGTCTTGAGAGGATTTGGATAATTGTCAATTTTGTAGAATATATTTGTATCATCTGCAAACAAAAGAAATGTAGTTGTTTTCAAAATTGAAAATATGTCATTGATATATACTGTAGTGTAAACAGTTTAAGTCCCAACACTGACCCCTGGGGTACACCACAAGCAATATCAAGGATTTTAGATATGAAATGACCAATATTGACATATTGCACTCTTCCATTCAAATAATTTTTTAACCAGTTCAGTGCAACCCCCCTAATTCCATATTGTTCCAGTTTATTGAGCAATATTGAGTGGTTAATGGTGTCAGATGCTTTTTAAGATCAAGAAATATTCCGATTGCATACTTTTTGTTGTCCAATGCACTGGTGATATGTTCCAATGCATCAAATATAGCCATAGTTGTGGTTTGTCCTTCCCTAAAGTAGTATTCCCCAAGTTTTGTTTTAAAATATTATTCATATTTTCCATATAGTATTTTGTTATAATATAGTTTTTTTACTTTCTCTTATTGTATTGGTTAATTTGCTTTTATACATCTGTTGTTCCTCTTCTTGTGTTCTTTTCTTGATAAAATGTTTGTAGAGATTATTTTTCTTTCTACAGGCTTTTAAAATTCCATTTGTAATCCAGGGGTTTGATATTTTATTGTGTTTGCAAAACATTTTGATTGGACAGTGTTTGTTTTATAAAAGGGTGAATATTAAAAAAAAAAAGTGATCATATGCTTTGTTTACATCTATCTCTCAATATATTGAGGTCCAGTCTTGTGTTGACAAATTATTGTTAAAAGGCATTCATATTTTCCTTAGAATTCATTAGTTTATAAATTACCTCCTTTGATTCTTCATTTTTCGTAACTTCACTGGCAAAAACTGTAAAAATGGGTAAATGTTCAGTGATGTCACATATCAATAGGCCACTAATTGTGTCATTTGTCATACAATTAGTAAAAATATTGTCAATAATTGTAGCACTGTTTAAGGTTATTCTGGTTGGTTTACTGATTTCTGGGTAAAATGACATACTAGATATCATAATGAAAGAATCTATCGGTTTTTTGTTTGGTTTGATTTAATAAATCAATATTGAAGTCACCACATATAAATGTTGGTTGTGTGCTCATTGTAAAAAACAGTTTCTCCATCAATTCAAGAAAAGTGTTCACATTCAAACCAGGAAGTCGATATATACAGCTTACAGTGTTGTGTTTTTTTCCATGGAGAATTTCCACAGTTAGACATTCCATTACATCATCTATAGTCAGTGACATGTGCTCAAGGACCATATGTTGTAATGTTTTGTGTATGTATAGTGCAACTCCACCTCCCATTTTATTTATTCTGTTTATATATTCCAGGTTACAACCTATGTTGTTGCTGAACTTGATCAGAGGTTGACAAAAAACAAAGAAAATTTTAAAATGATAAACAAAATTTCTTTCTATTTGAATCTTTGTGTTTCTTTGATCAGTTTTTTTGGTTCTGATCTCCTGTTCTAAATAAAGGCATAAATGTTGATGATTTAACAAAAATAATTTAATTTTCATCCACCTCGTCAATAAACATACACATAGCAACAAACATTAAATTAAAAAGTAAGAATCGTAGTTCAGTTAGTGAATCGTTGAGCTTGATTCGTGAATCGAATCGGATTGTCACCTAAGCAACGACCCACAGCCCTGTGGGTGAGTGGAACTGTGAAGTGTTTTGAGCCTTAAAAGAAGGTAGAAAGCGCCAAATAAGAAAACACGCCACTCTTGAAGCTGCAGCACAGATTGAACTGCCCCACTCTAAGAGTTAGCTTAGAATCAAAAGTTGCTTCCACAAATGCATGGCAAGCAAAGACATGGTCTTTTAAATTAATAATTTAACTTCTTCTGACTCTTCTGAACCGTAAATATGTCAGTCCTAGCATATCTCTTCTGCATGTGAAAGTTAGCAGCAGTCTAAGTACAGCAACGTCAAGCCCATCTTTTTCTCCCGGTATTTTAGAGGTGACATGAGACAAGTTTCCCACTTACATAACAGCGGAGAGGAATCATTTTCCACATGTGAAGTCAAAGACGAAGACCTTGTCAATAAAGCTTTTTAAACTTTTCTGCAGGGAGTTATTTTTACTTTTCTCAGCTGGAAGCAGAGTGAAAGAAAAAAGGGAGAAAGACAAAATGTGTGTCTGTGTGTAACAGCCAAGAGGAGCTTTGGAGGGAGCTGCTGAATACAGAGACTATGCTGTTTGTAAATGGGTCACCCTATTAAACATCGACAGCAGACCTGTATATGACTGAGGGCGGCGAGAGGACAACACATTTTTGGAGAAAAAAAAAAAAAAGCTGCATTTAAAAAAAAAAAAAAATCTATTAATGTTTGACACAATATTTAATTAGCAGTGTAGAAGTGTGCCAAGATTTTTTCTTTTTTTTTCTTTCTTGCCACTTCATGCTAGTGTTCTAACAGTGTATGTAGGTGTTTTTATGGAGGCTTATGTGTTATGTTCACTTTGGGTTTTGGAAGTGACAATACCACAACCTACATGTTAGCCAGTCTGCTGGTGCCTTTATGATGTCTCTGTGCATCAAAAAATAAGGACTACTAATTAATTAAAGCTGGTAATTAAAAATGGATTGTCTGATTAAGTGGCTGACAAAGAGCAGGATAAAACACATTCACATGAATGTAGTTTAGCTTTTATTTTTTTTAAACTTCCAGACCTAAGTGGCTCTACACGTATCGATTGATTAGCATAAATACGTATAACCGTTTGTGGACTGCTGATCTGAATTGCTACAAATAATACATTTGTTAAAAAAAAAAGATAATATTAAAAAGAAAAAAAACTCCAATGAGCTAATTGTTTTTCTAAGACTAAAATATGCTTTTGTGATTTTTTTTGCATTTATTGTGTTCACTTAAGAAGGACAGAATGTTCCTACCTTTAGCATTTATTGATTGAAAACAGGGCACTTAAGAATAAAAATAAAATGGAAAACATTCCAGCCAGCAAGGCCAAGTGAGGGTCATATGGTTTAAAAGTGGGCAGAAAATTGTGGGCCCCGATTGTGTTTGTCCTCAGTTTCTGTGGTGGTCCACTTGTGTTCGGTCACATTGGCTTAAGTGGGCACTTGGTGGGTTGGCTCACTACGCTAGCCAGCCTCCAGGTGCAGAACGAAGCATGCTAGCATTCTCCACTGTAGTGATCTAGCGAGCTCCAGTGCAGTGAGCTAGCAATCTGCGCTGTAGCAAGCTTTGCTGTAACAGCGAGCTCCATTGTCCACCAGGAGTCTCGCTAGCATAGAGAGCCAACCCACTGAGTGCCCACTTAAGCCAATGTGGGCAAATACAGGTGGGGCCACCAACAAAACTCAATTGAGGCCGAGATTTTCTTCCCACTTTTAAACCGTATGGAGCCCACCTGACCTTGATGGCTGGGATGTTATTTCCATTAGCTAAAGTGCCTCATTTTCCATTTAAAGTAATTATTTTTTGTTCACTTTAGATGAGACTGAATCTATGGGAGCTGGTCTCAGTATTTGCTCATCATGTTACTTAAGTATCGGTTGAAGTGTGAGTTTAAACTCAGATACAGAACGTCCAGATAATCATCTTCTAAGCTGTTTTTTATTCACCTGAGCAGTAGTACTCTCTAATACAAACTGAAAGGTAATTAGAAAGTGATCAGAAAGTGTGGTTTTATGAGGAAGGACACTCAGGTTAATCTCTATAATATAAAAATATTATAATATATATAATACAATTGTGTAGTTACAACTGAACATAAACATGAATATGATGTTAGTCTTTTTTGTGTAAAAACAAGCACGTTGTGATCATATAACTGTTCAAAAATTACAATTGCTCTGGTAAAAACATTTAAAAATATATTAAGAAATAGAAGAAAAGCAAGAAAATATTGTTTTTATTTTATTTTATTATAATTTTTTTGTAAAGTTATATAAAATTGCTTATTATTATTAAAAACTATTATAACTTGTATTACAACATTCTGGAAAATTAATGCAACTTCCAGCTTTTTCTATCTCAGCTATTCCAAAAAAAAAATGCACATGAAATTGTGGAGGGACTGTAAATCAATACAGATTTCTCTTTTTCTACTTTTTCTACATTTTTTTTTACTGTGGGATTAACAATTTTTCCTTGAAAAAGTGTAAATCATGATTTAAAACAAGATTCCGGATGTGTTTGTGAGTGGATTAATTTATTGTTTTACTCAGTGTTTAAATGATTGTTTTTAATTTCAAGATGAAGCAGAACAGATGGATAATTGGATTTAAAGCAATTGTTTTAAGCATTGTTGATTTTTCATACTGCGCATTTAATTTTTGACATAGATTATGGTTTGATATTTGTGGAAAAAAATACTTAAAAAGAGTCATATTCATTATTCGACATTTACCTTTATATTATAGGATCATAACGCATTATATTCTAGATTGACTCTAAAAGTAAATACGTGGGGGTCAAAGAAACTGTTTACAGAAAAATATTTGAATAAAAATGTTAAATTTGCCAAAGTAATTCTTCCTGCTTTTGATTCTTCTATAATGCTTTCAGTCAATCCTTCAGATAGGTTCCCTCTGTGAAAAGTGTGACCTCAGACTCAGTATTTTTTGCTGTCAGAGCATCAAACCCACAACATTTTATGAGATTTGTCACTGAAGCAAAAAACTCTGAGCAGGCAACTTTGTATTTATGAGCTCAGTCTCACAATAGTCCTGCGTAGCGTAAAGGGGATCACTGCCAGTGACAAGCGTGTCCTGACTGCACTGCCTCCCGCTACAACACTTTATGCTGACTGCCGTCTTATCCTATCTAAAAAGCAGAGCTAAAAGAAGGACAAGAGCAGCTGAGGACACTAAAGGGTTAGAAATCCCCTTTATCCACACATTCTTTACTTATTCAAGCCTCAGTAGTTCATATATTGGACAAAAAATCTACAGTTTTCCATGAAAATTTAGGTCCTCGAACATGTTTTGATACCACTTGCTGAAAATAAATGGCTTATTTTATGCAAAATCAACCTTTTTGAGCTTTTAAATGTAATATTGATTCCTTACAAAAAATACCCAAAAATCTGTATTTTGATCCATTCACGCATCTCTGAGCATTTCCCTAAAACGCTGCGCTCTGAGCACCAGCCCTTCCAATCCAGGAAAACAAGTGGGAAGCCATTGTTTCCGTGGAATCAAGAACCCACATTGTGACATCACAAATTGGGAAAGACCCCCTTCCAGGAAGAGTTTGCGCTGCCAGCACCAGCCCGAAGGCTAACACCTCACAGAGCTAGTGGGGATTGGCAAAACAACTTCATTTTATATCTTACAATTGAAGACTGGAGTTTATTCCAAAAATTTGTCAGAAAGTCACACTCGCATTGATTAATATTCTACCAGCTGCTTGAGTTACTGAAAACGTCACTTGCCCATAGCTGAGTTCCTGATTGGTAGATGCGATGCGACGACCAGTCAAACTTCAGATATTTACATTTTGGCTGCGCCCCCTATTTTGCGGTGTGTCGCTCAACTCACGCTGCTGCAAGTCCTCCACACTGTCGCTCGCCGTTAAAACGGACTTCAGATCACCGCAATTTGCATCTGCACCATTGACTTAACGCTGAAACTGGCCGCCTCTGCTGCACAAATCACGTTCAGAGGTCGTCTTACTTCCAGGTAGTAAAACAGCTCCTGAAAATAACTCATATTTAAAAAAAAAAAAAAAGTGTTCTATAGGATGCCAAAGGTGATATATGATCCTGTGGATATACTTTGCTTTTAAATGCTTAGAATAGCATGATATAGGCCCTTTAACCAAATTCACTAGTATGTTTATTATGCTCTGTTTCCACAAACTGAATAATTTTGCTTACGAAGTCAATATCTACAAAAACTGTCAATCAGCGGGGTATAATTTTAATATTAGACATATGATGATAAAAGGCTTTTACGTGGAAAAAAACTTTAATAAGAACAGATTTTATCATAAAACTATCACTTTTTTTCCTAAGCCAATGACAATAATGAAAAAATGAAAAAAAAATGTTTTTGCTATGTAAAAATTGTAATTGATAAAATATGGACTGCAGGCATTTTGGAAATATTAAGAACATTAGAGCCAAAATAATCCTCTAAGCTGGTTTGGACCAGTATATTTTAGAAAAGAATGGATCAACTATAAGTTAAATAAAAAAGATTTATTTGACTTATTAAACAATACGCGGTTTGCGACGTTTTACTGTGTCATTAATTTGTTTCAATCAAATAAAGATTCAGTTGAATTGCAAAAGCAGGAGGACATTCTTTCTTCTCTAGACATTGAAAACAGGCACTTGAATGCAGTACACAGGAATTATTCAACCACAGCAAATGAGGCACAAAGATATACACTGAACAGAAAAAAAGAAGCCTGAAATGGGTGTCAGGCAACTTGACTGGAGTTTACCACCCCCGTCTCCGTGAATTGACAGGTCAAAGCGAAGTGAAAGTTTTGTTGAAGCCACCCATGGGTCCACCCACCTGCCAATCAAAAACATTCCTGCCAAAGTTTAGACTCTAAAATAATAAAGCAAATACAACACCTCCCCTAAAAACAGTTTTACATAAGATAAAAAAAAAAAAACATTAAAACATTCTTTAAAAATATAATCTGCTTCCTTATTCATTCACAAAGGTGAAAAATACTCTATTTTTTAAATCTAAATGTGTAAATGTTCAGTAACAAGTTCCCTAGTGGCTAGTTGGTGAACTGCACCTTGTTAAGGTTGATTTTCTTTTTTTTTTTTTTTTTTCTCAAATTTAGCTTCAATCTCAAACTTACAAGCTCCTCTCTAGATTGTTCTCCCCTAAATGCCTTAAAATTTTGTGACATTTTTTAAGTGATTATTTTTTGTTCAGTGTTTGGCTTAATCAACACTTTGTCTTCACAGGAAACAAATGAGCTGGTGGCCATTAAGAAGTTCAAAGACAGTGAGGGTAAGTAGGTGAATGGGAAACAGTGGACGGCAAGGGGCATGAGGAAATTCATGTGTACCATGTCTCTCTTCACAGAAAATGAGGAGGTTAAGGAGACGACTCTTCGGGAGCTGAAGATGCTGCGCACGCTGAAACAGGACAACATTGTTGAGCTGAAGGAGGCTTTTCGCAGGAGGGGGAAGCTCTACCTTGTCTTTGAATATGTCGAGAGGGTCAGCTTCATGATGCTATCATGCATGCCTCACTTAGCCAGCACAGTGTGCACACGTCTCACATCTAAGTTTGAGGATGTCGAGACTAGGCAGGTTACCATAAAATCCCTGTCACCATAGCAACATATGAACTGTGCTGTTAGTGAGCAACGGTATTCCCCATTTGTTACCAGGGAAATACCAGGAGCTATATATATATATATATATATGTGTATGTATGTGTATGTATGTATGAGCGTGGCTGCAAAAAGCATCTGTTATTCATTCTGGCTCTCTCTTTGTGTGCACATATGCTGCGGTTTCCAGAACATGCTGGAACTGCTGGAAGAATTTCCTAATGGGGCATTACCGGATAAGGTTCGCAGCTACATCTACCAGCTTATCAAAGCCATCAACTGGTGTCACAAAAATGAGATAGTGCACAGAGGTAAGGAATTGAAAAGAAAATTATATTCTTATCATATTTTTAATCAGAAAATTAATAGTTTCTATAACCTCCAAATAGTTTTAAGTAATTCAAATTAGCACATCCTGTGTTGGTAACAAAGTGAAGATATCAGTGGACAATTTAGCTTGTAGTGTTTTAAGGTGGTACTGATGTCACAAAGACTGCCAGATGCATGTTTAAAATTAAAATTAAACTAAAAATCTTCTAATTAAATGAGATTAAAGTTTGTTTGTTTCTTTTTAGCTTAACGCTATTCTTCAATCAAAACATAGACTTTAGTTCATTTAAACTCTAACTTGTGTAATGGATGACTACCTCACTTCTTTGGAGTAAAATTTCCACCAGAAGTCCCCCACAGTCAAACATGTCAAACTCAATGTACCCAAGTGGAGGACGTTCACTGTGCATGTGGAGTTTGATATATGCCCGTGGGGGCTTTTGGTGGAAATTTTACTTCATTCTGCATCCCCTTAGGTGAAATTGACCAGATGACTTTAGAACTGGTTTTACGTAACGTTAACATAATGTTGACTCTGGACAAGAGCTCACAGGTAACTGACTCTGAAAAGATCAACTAAAGGGGCAAATGATCCCTGTTTCTCATGTGCACCAGTTTGTGAATATGAGAAACCAATACTATTTGTTTTATTTCTATGTCCCTTTTTTCCCTTTTATGTCCCTTTAGGACTTCAGTACTTATGAGACCCGACAACTATCCTTTTCATACAACTAGTGAAACTTGATTGCGATGAGCCACTTTGCTTAAAAATAGAATCTTTATTAATAAACTCAATAGAAAACAATAGAAACAAATGTAAATCTGAAATACTATTTTAAATTGAGTTTTATTTTCTTGAAATGTGGTTGTAATTTCATTAAAAATCTCTTTCCTTTCCAGATATCAAGCCAGAAAACCTCCTCATCAGTTCTGATGACGTTCTCAAACTTTGCGACTTTGGTCAGTCCTTTTACCACCTTTAATTCTCCTTATTTGTTCCTCAGTTCTACTTTTGGAAAATGTCCAAACAATCCTATAAAAATCAGCTTAATTGAACAGCAGTTGCTAAAGCAATATTAATACGACAGATCTATTAACTTGTAAAAGCTTGTAAACGGTGTTGATTTATAACTGTATCAAACACAGACAAATGACATTAATGTGACTATTCATACTGCCTTCAAGGTGTATTTTCTCCATTTTGATGATTTTTTTTAACAAAATCACAGTCAGTTAGCTCTGCATAATTGGCTAATGCAATCCAACTGAGTCAGCTGGGGTGAGATTTTGTTTGTTATTCACTGTTGGAAGTGGCATTCTGTTTGTTGTGATTTTTTGAGCTTAAAATGGATTTTGTTCACTAGATAAGTTAAGCCCAGTCTCCGACCACCTGCAGAGACCCAACTAATTAAAGTCGGGTCACATGAGTCGACATGACGCTGTAGTTTTTCCCACGGGTCTGAATCTTATTTATTCTATCATCTGGAAAAAAATGAGTTTTCAATGTGCACCTTAATATCAGGTTGACAGTCAAATCTATTTTAGTTTTAAAGTATAGATTTTTTTTTTTTCTCAGGATTTGCGCGTAACTTGTCTGAAGGGACAGATGCCAACTACACCGAGTATGTTGCCACGAGGTGGTACCGCTCTCCAGAACTGCTGCTGGGGTGAGTTCCTGTCATTGTGATGGATTGAACTAAAGAAAAGTTACCTGCTGATTTAGCTAGTGCTTCATTTTCGACTTTCATCGAGTGTTTAACATCATTTTTTAAGTCTGTTGAATTCCTCATAGTTACCACCAGCCCGAGGATTTCTGCTGAACGGAAAATGATATTTTTAGCGTCTGACACAAGTTGTGCAATAATAGCAGAGAAACCATAAATACCCATTGTACTCTTGTTGCAAAGCTATTTCAAAGTTTCCAAAGATCCCAAATGTGTCATGCTGGCTGTTCAGAGAAAGGATACAGATGACAAGTAGAAGGATTTGATATGAAGGAATTGTGCAGAAGAAATGAGAAGTACCAGTTTATACCAGAACTATTCTGTGAGGCAAGAATGAGCACTCCTGCTGGTTGTGACTGACTTGTGCATCCCCAGTGTGGGCAGTTATAGAAAAAGGAACTGTTGGAGAAGGCGGTGATTAATTCAAATGGAATTGACAGATCAGGGAAAAAATTGATATTTACTCCAAAAAGACCAAGACAGAAAAGAATTCCTAATTTACTGTCTTGGTCTGGTGTTTGTTATATTATGAGAACTTCAACAACATAAAATAGAATACTCAAACAAATCTGTTCAGTAAAGTTTTACTTTTAGTAAAGTTTTTAGCTTTACCTTTTATGAGAGGAAAACACTAGACCTCCTGGTGAAGAAGTTTCTGCTCATTTTCATTATTCAGTTTCCTTTAGAGCCTCCCTTCAGTCATTATATTGTAAAAGTGTTCCCAGTGGTCTTTTATTGTGATTATTCCATTTTTAGCCAAAATCCAAAAAATAGAAAAATAGAACGGAGCAGGATTCTTGTGGCCCGCTGTTGTGAGTCCTGCAGAATATCTAAAAGCTTTTACTGACTGATTTTTTTTTGTTTGCCTCTGATTAGCACCAATTTAAATAAAGAAATAATCATAAATGCAATTTAAGCTTAATTTTATGAGGAGGCTGCAGGTTGAGACCCTAAAATGTAATTAAAACAGCCACGGTGACGCAGCACAAGCAGTTTGTTTGTTGGTGCAAGAGTTAATACTTTCTAAGCTTTGTTGAGACTTTTTATCTATGGTTTTATTTCTCATCTTAACACTTCATAAAATAATTCTTAACTTTCACCAATGTAAGGCACAGCACTTTTAGATACCAGTCCCCCAATGTGGAGGTTTTGGCATGGTCGCTTCTTTTAAACTTTAAGTCGGCAATTGTTTTAGTGGTTTTAGAGTTATGCTACTTGGTAATTTTACATCATTGTTTTTAATTGGTTTTTATACTTGTATTATCATGAATGCTTTTATTTTTATATTCTTAAGTCTTTCATTTGTTTTTTTTGTTAATGGACATTGAGTCTGTAATAATAAAGTTATGCTTTTATGTATGTTCTCCATAATGACAAAAATGCCACAAGAATATGTTAATATTGTCTAAAACATCATTTTGATTGGAGTGGGTCTAAAGATCCATCGCTCCAATCTGATGCATCCACTTACAGACAAATAGATCCTCGTCTGGACTGGGATCTGGATCAAAACTGTACTGCTGGATAGCTCCAATATTGGCTAACCTTGTTGTTGCATCTGTAATGTTAGGATGAGGTTGTGAGGGGCTGTAAGCAAACATAGGGATGATGGGAAAAGAGGGCAGGCTTACAGCATGCCCACAACTTAGAGCTGAATTTCTGACAAACCCTGCAGAAACTGTCCAAGAATGCAACAGGTTTTTTTTTGTCTAAATATGCATAATCAGAATAAAAAGACAATTGGGAACACTTTTGAAATAGATCAAAAGTTGATTTTAGCATATGTCTTTAAATGACTCAATATTTAATTTTAACTTTTTTTTAAAAATTGTTTTTTTTTCATTTTTAATGCAGGCTATAATTTGTATTCCCCCACGAACACATGATGAAACGTGACACAGTAACGCAGCTCTTGCCTCTACAAATCTGTAGAAATCACAAAAGTTTTTATTTTTCTTCCTGCATAATGAATATCCCTTCAGCTTGATCTTGTCTTAAATGCCAGCATTTCAGCTGTGTTCTTAACATATTAAATGTACAGCTGTCCTACAATTCCAACACAGTCCGCATTATGTTTATCAACCAGACAAAGTTTCTATAGTTAAAAAAAAGACCTTTTTGTTTATTTTTTCTCAATTTAATCTATTTTCATCCTATTTGATGCTCCAACTGTTGCGTCAGTATCTAAATGAAAGCATATTCTATCTCAAATGAGATTTTCAGAAGCTCAGATGTGTTTCCATGTGGATGCTGTGTTTTTATAGCCTGAGACACAGAGACGATAGTCTAACCTCTTCGTTGTGATGGGCTGGAGAGCACAGCTTGCTGCAGTGTTCCTGCATGAAAAAAACAACATGTCACGAAGCCGTGAGTGTCATGGGGAGTGGGGCGCAGAGGTGGTTTGACCAGATGAAACATCATCTTGAACTGAGTTGACAGCTTATTAGTGGAAAGACAAAGATACTCTCTCAGAAAAAAAGAAAACATAGTGAAAAGAAAGAAATTCTCACGCAGCTGACATGAAATATTTTTGTTGCCATAGAAAAAGATCAGCGTTGCATAAGCATTATTTCTGATTACCACCAAGTCAAAAAAAAATGGTCCACACTAAAATTAGACTGCTGTGCTATGTTTGTTGTGTGTAAAACTGTGGCGCTTCGAAACAAAATGTATGAATTATGATACAGTCAGAATAAAGAGGAAGACTCCACATGCAGGAAAATAACCAAAACAATATAATAAAATAAAAGACAGAGCTGCACAAAACAACATAAAACTAACAATATCAGAAACATAGAAAAAAAACACTGTGGAAACGCTACTTACCATGGCAGTGGTTAAAACTATGAGATCAATATCCGTAGGCTGTTGTTTTGTGGAGAGCAGAGTTCAGGTAACGAGACACCAGTTGGAACTGAGAAGTCAAATCCAGCTTCATTTTTGCATTTATAACGTTATGTTTTTGTAATATAACAACACTTTCTTTTAAACAAAATTGCTTTTATCTTACAGGCAACAAAAAAGCCATCAGTTTAGAAAATCAGATGATTTGTGGCAAGGAAGTTAAGTGAGATCTGCTCTGTCCAGAACACATGAAGCATTGAGTGGACCGGGTCGGCCCAAAACATGGCCTTATGCAGGATGAATGGTACTTCAGAGCGAACCGAGCTGTGAGGTTTGAGCTGCAAATGCAGACTGTCTGCATTTAGGTGCTCAGATTTAAAAATTCTAGAGGCCAAGCAGTCATTGTGTCTTCGTGCACATCGCTCCAAGCCAAACAGGAAGTGTGATAAATGCTAAACGCTTTGATGTGCAAATATAGTTTGGGTTCTGGCTCCCTTAGAAAAAAAACACAATGATCGAATCCAAATGTGGTTACATTTAACCATTTAATCTTTTAAGAGGTACTGCACAAAAAACATCTTAACATCTGCAGAAGATTTTTCTTATGTTTCTCTGTGACAAACTTGTTTAAACTGTTAGAAACATCCATCACTATTCCAGCTATGTTGACAGTAATCTACTTTACTAGATTTTGGGAAACATTTACATTTTCTTGTTTGGCTTTCTTTGTTTTAGGAATTTTTTTTTGTTATCAAATGTCCGTTCTAGCACGGAGAAAGCGAAGCGTCATCTAGCCAGCCTGCTGTAGCTTGATTTAGTAAATGCCCTGGAACATTTATTGAGACGGCGTTTGAATGCCGCCCACTGAAATTCTCTCCCCCTCCAACACCAGTGCTCCTTTGCATCTCTGCTGCCAGATCTCACCATTTTTCACCAGACTCGTCAGCTCGTTTCACTCCAAACAGCCTCCTTGATGATCTTCTTTCTGGGGGGAAAAAAACAAATAAATTCAGAGTTTTTGATGAAAACTATTGAAAAATGTCAATTTTGACAACCACCAACACCTTTAAATATCCAGTTTTCATTTTAGTTTTTTAGTTTTTGTTCGCGGGGATCTCTAAGGTTCAAGCACTCATCTCCAAATTAGTATTTGTGCTAGAATAAGGTTGCATTTCTCCTCGCCAGGGCTCCCTATGGGAAGGCGGTGGACATGTGGTCGGTGGGGTGTATCCTCGGAGAGCTGAGTGATGGACAGCCCCTGTTTCCCGGGGAAAGTGAGATTGATCAGGTGGGTGGTGGAGCAAGAAGTGGTTGACAAGACAACCATGTAGAAAAAAAAGGAAACCGTTTCTCATGGAAATTAATCAAGCACAAAGACTTAAATTAAGTTTTCAGATAAGGTGGTATTTCAGATAAACTTTGAACTCATTCTGCCTTTTTTGAATCTTACTGACAGTTTCCCAGCAAATTCGCTATTTTCCTTGTGAAATCTGTTTGCAGACAGTGTACTTCAGTTGTTTCTATTAAAAAAACCTTTTAGCACTTTACAGATTTTACAAGCCAACAAGATCTTTGGTCTTTTATTGTTAAAAAAAATTGCAATCATCAAGCTTAAATTCTGATTCTTGACATTTTTCATTTTTTTTAACTAATATCACAAAGATTTTGAGTTCAAGGAGCTTTTGTGATATCACATAAAAATAGAAAGCACTATCCCTGATGCAGCCTCTGTTTCATCTCCAGCTCTTCACCATTCAAAAGGTTTTGGGGCCACTTCCTGCAGAGCAGATGAAACTCTTCTACAACAACCCTCGGTTCCACGGCATAAGGGTAGGATGGAAAAACATTAACTGCAGTCAAACGTGTACTTCTTCTCCTGTCAGCCTTCATCTCTCCATTTTTACTTCATGTCCTTGTCTGTTAGCTTGTCCCCGTCTATCTGTGTCTTTCATGGCAGTGTTCCCAGCACCATGACAGAGTGGATTGCAATGACTCATGTGATAGGTGGTTGGCGTTCAGTTTTAGCAACAAGTGAAAATGTCCCATAGGACTAAAGAGACTGCGAGAGTGTGCGATTTGAGCTGAGAGATATTTTTTTTTTCCTGCTTTATAAATTCTGGACATCCATGTGAAAATGTAAAAAGCTTTTTTTTTTTCTTTGTCTGTGCTTCTTTAGTTTCCCTCAGTTACTCATCCTCAGACTTTGGAGAGAAGGTACCAAGGGATCATGAATGGCCTGTTGTTAGATTTGATGAAGGTAAAAAATAAAAATAAAAGAAATTGAGCAAAACTTACTTGAATCAATTTGTGAAACTGGAAACTTTAAACAACTCTGTCTACATCTTCTCCCTCTTAGAATCTGCTGCTGTTAAACCCAACTGAGCGTTATCTGACGGAGCAAAGCCTGAACCACCCAGTCTTCCAGCCTCTGAGGCAGGCAGAGCGAGAGAGAACCTCTCTTTCATCTCCAAACCCACCGTGCTCCTCCAAGAGGAAAACACACCATCATGGGGAAAACACAGTTCCTACAAGGTTTGAACAAAGTCAGAGTGTGAAACAGATCTTATAGTTCATTGCTTACTTTTTTAACATGGATTTGACGTATTTAGCTGGTGGTCGGAAAGCCAATCATAGAAGAATTGAATTTAAAACTCTAATCAGGGCTGTTGTGTGGTGTGATTCCATCCTCTGCTGTGGCCTCTGTAATGAACAAATAGTAAAATAATCTCTCAAACTCAAAACTTTCACAGTGAATCAAAAAACTGAATCTTGAGAAAGTAAAAGGACCCTTATTTCGAGAAAAAAAATGTCTTGCGAGGAAAATATTCTATAATCTTAGGTTGAAAATCATGTCTGAGTGACGACCATTTTTCTTATCCACTAGCAGATTTTTTTGTTAAGAGGTACGAATTTTAGACTTATTTCTTAGGGGCCTGTTTTTGCAGTGCAGCTGCTGGATTGGATTAGTTTCAATTTTGCAACCATGCAGTTAAAAGTATTTGCCCCAGTCTGGATTTTTTTGTGCAGCTGTCAGCCCTAAATGATTGTGGTTATCCCACAAACCAACATGTTACGCCTTCATAGACATCCAGATGAACAACATTATAAAGGCAGTTGGAATCTAAAACATACTTGAAAGTGACCTTTGTGTTAAGCACACTTGGACAGTTATTAGAAACATGTCGTAAAGTGAGCAGATCCTGAAGTGGTCCAGTATTTACTTAATATTTTGGAATTAAGTGACATCGACCTGTCATGCAGTGAAAACTCCTTTGGTGGGGCTGCATTTGTCACGTGAAAAAAAAGAGAGAGACAATATAACTATTTCTGTCCTTAAAATGACCTATTTTATTATTTGAAAGCTCATTATGTAAATGTTCAGGTTACCATCTTTGGCTACTACTAAAATTCACCTTTCAATGGGGTCTAACAATTCATTTAAGGATTTGATTCATGCCAAAATTTGTGTTGCTGATCATAGTTGATTTTGGTTAATTTTGAACAATCCAGTTGACTGACCTAAAATTGATCCAGAACATCTTTGGTCAAAAATGTAACCAGTGTGACTCAAAGATAAATGCTTGTGTATGAGAGAGTGGAATAAGCAATGCCAATTCTTACTTAAGGTGCCTCTAAAGCAAGGGAACTACCCGTTCTGTAATATATAAATTGTTTATATATAGTTTAGGATCTTGTGCATCCCTGGAGACAATCACTTTGGCTCTCTAATAAACTTTTGGAGACATTTGGCTATTGCAAAAAAAAAAAAAAAAAAAGTTCTCTGTAACACGACTTGCTCCACATCCTTTGGCACAACTTAATTTTTGTAATTATTTTATTTTATTTATTTTTTATTTGCACATAAAACCTATTGCAAAAAAATAATAATAATAATAAAAAACAATTGGTACACAAGTACATAAAAGTAATGTAGCTTACTAAACGTGTGAAACATTTTCAAAGTAATTTTTCAAACACTGCAGTGAAATGAAAAAGCCTTGATCATATGTAACCAACTCAGCCTTGGTGCTGGCTGATCTCTGCGTTGTGTTTGCTTGTTTGAAAGGACATGACAGCCGACATGTCTTTGAATCCGTGTTTATTTTATATACATGCACAATGGTGATGGTCAGACATGGAAGGCTCCCGCCTGTATTACACATGTAGCACGCTACAAAATGTAAAAGTTCCTTGAACATACATGCATTAGCTAACTTAAAATACATTAGGGTAACAAAAAAACACTTTGATTACATAAAACAAAATGATATCTCACAAGACATGAATTACAAATAAAAATACATAGTTAATATTGAGTGCTGCAAAATGCGACCTACTAATAGCTTTGTTTCTGCACAAATAAGACACAAACCAATAGACCAAGAGACCAATAAAAAAAAAAACCCTGTTGCAAGTAGATTCACATTTATTCTGTTAAACATAGAATTTACTTTGTCGGGCAACATTTTTTTTAAGATATAGTAAAATAAACCTACTGTACCTCAATCCAAATAGTGTTTTTCAGCATTAATATGATCGATTTCTTTCATTTTGAAACAATTTAGAATGGTATAGATCTATTTGATTAACAACTTGCCTCAGATAGATCGAAGTCCTTTGATTGTAAGAATATATATCGATTTATCAATAAGGTTAAGTAATTGTCACACCCCTATTTTCAGGTCCAATTAATATAATTAGACAAGTGTCAAATATTTAATCAAACTGCAATTTTAGAGCAATCCTTCTAGATTAAGATAATTTCTAATATAATTTTCAGTGCTATTGAAAACATAATAATGAAAGAATAACAATTTTACAATAAAATGGCTAAAAGTTACCTATTATGGTGTCAAAGCTGAGCAACCCTTCTTCTGGTCCTCCAGGAGTCACAGCAAGAGCTCAAGTCGTCACTCCAACAGCAAAGAATGTTCCAGCCTCCCTCGCCATGGCGACCTTCATCACCTCAGCAATGAGAGCTTTCTGAATGGAAACAAGCCAGCTCCGTCCAGTTTAAGTCCTACGCTTCACCCCAAGGGCCAGTACTTGTCCCAGACCCTAAATCGCTCTGTGTCATCCAGCAAAGACCTTGCCAACAACAACCTGCCACACCTGCTCAGTCCCAAAGAAGCAAAAAACAAGACAGAGTTTGATTTCAACTTGGGGCCCTCACCAAAGTTGTCGGATCCGGGACATGGGGGGAAATATGGCCACGGCAAACCAAGTTCCTCTCGCTCGCAGCAACAACAACAACAGCAACAGCAGCAGCAGCAGCAGCAGCCGCCACTCCCCAGCCGCCATAACTTCCTGGAAAATAAAACCAACACATTACAGTCTGGAGCAGAGAAACAGCACGGACGCCATGCCCACAGTATGGCGGATTCTGCTCACGGATCCATGTCCTCATCCTCTAAAAGTTCTGCCTCCTATCTCAGCCTGTCCAAAAGCCACAATGCTTTGAGCGACGCCAAATCCGTAGGGAACCTGAGCGACGGGCGGCTACACGCGGATGACCCAAACTCCAACACAGTTGCAGGTGTGGGGCCAAGTGCAAGATTCTTCCCCACCAGCTGTTTGGACCTCAACTCAACTCAACCTCCAGGACCCCCTGGCAGCCCCTCTGCTCGACACAGTGATCGAGCTGGACACAGTCCTGCTTCCCGCAGCAGCGGAAATGTTCGCATGGAGAGTAGCACGCTCGACTCTTCATCCAGACACAAATCCAGACATAAATCGTTAGCACCAGGTAGGTTATTAAACTATGTTCAAGATTTTCATCCAATGTGTTTCTATGAAGTGTTCTTGAGTCAAACAGCATTTATGAAAGTCTAGACATTTTAACTTTAATGAAACTTGAAAAGCCCCTGTTTCACACTAAGGGTTTCTCCAGGGCTGAGCGCGTGAACAAATATTTCATTAAATGTTTATATATTTTTGCTCAGATATAAAGACTGTTAAATTCTGATAGTGAAATTGATACTGACGCAAATAAAATAATTCTATCTTTTTACAAGCAAACCAAGGCCCAATCTGGACTAATACTTTCCCCCTACCCCTACATTTAGCCCTCCAAATTTGTCTCCGAATTTGGACGTCACTCCAGCGCTCAAATATACATAACAACAGCGGTTGTATAACTTTAAAAAGGTCATGCTACAAAAAAAAGTAATTACTTACATTTAAATGTGAACTTCTGTGGTTCAGACCGCAGCCACATGAACTTCTCCGCGGCACAGCGCGACCCGCAGTACCCTTGCAGCAGAGGGCTCTGTAACCCTCCACTTGGAGGGTTGGCTCTTAAAAAACTATTACTAACAACACTTCTACTACGTTCAAATCAAAATATTGTAATCGAATTGTATTGAATATGCTTATACATTTTTTTGCGATATTGCAATGCGATAAATTGTAATTACCGTATTTTCCAGAGTATAAGTTACACGATATAAGTATAAGTCACAAAAGCCAAAAAAAAGCAAAATAAAGAAGATAAAAAACATATATGTAACTCTGGAGTACAAGTCGTACTTTTGGAAGAAATATGCAATGCAACTGAACAGATCCACCAAGCTGGGTTCACACTGACTGAACTCTATCCAAATTTGCATCCACCATCTGTAATGACACGCTTCAGATTTGATGCTCAATACTAGTTCAGAAATGTGTTCATAAAGTAGACGCTTCTTCTTCTGGGTTACTGTCAGTAGTAATAGCTGATGCACACACCTACAGTGCCCTCTAGTGGTTGACAGCAGCAAACAAATGATAAAGGTTAACCGTTTGTCAGTGGGAAAATAACAAATATATGAGCTAATATATATTTTCCAAATGACAGAAAGTTGCTCCTGACTATAACTATTAAACAAAGGCTATTTCTACGGTAAATACAGTAATTATAAAAATCCTTAAATTAATCGCAATAATATCGTTTTTTTTTCAAGTCATTTTTATTTCTCACCATTGATCCATCTATGTTGAAACAGACACTTTTGAGAGCACAAACCCAGAGGCTGAAGGTCAAGTCCACCCCAAACAAAATGTTTTGGATTACTGTGATTTGGATCACATGTTTTTGGTATAATTTATATGGATTTAAAATAAATCAAATGTTTGTATAAGGAAAACGTCTTATTTAACACTTTTTTTTTCTTGTTATTACGATGAGATTTCAAATATAATCTAATCTCTGAGAAAAATTTTAACTTATTGAGTAATTGTGTTCTTTTTATTTACCGTAAAAAAAAGAAAAATTGCCATAAACTAAAGAAACCTAAAGTAAAAGGAAAATATTAGGAAGAGATGCCATGAGAGTTCAAAAACTTATTTTGAACGTTTTGAAAATGTTCACTTTTTTGTTTTAAATGTTGTTCTCCAGACAATGCTGGAGCTCCAGACCTTCTGGATGCAGGAGGAGCAGGGATGCCCGTCACTCACACTCTGCCTTCTCCACACGAGTCTTATCACTACGGCCTGGGCTATACCTCCCCCTTTTCCTCTCAGCAAAGACCTCAGCGCCACTCCATGTATGTGAGAAGGGAACGTCACCGACCGCACGGGATTGAAAGCAACATGGCCGGCCTGCCCCCACCTGGACAGGCTATCCCGACGAGAGCCAGCAGCCTGCAGCTGCTCTCCCCGCAGCTGCAGCACCGCACCACCCTGACTGGACATTCTGTGAGCTCTTCAAGAGAGGACTGCACTGAAGACCTCAGCAGGGTTAGTTGCAGCCATGGTCACTGGGTTCTCTTTTAATTTATTATCCACATTATTTTTCATTGTAACAAGGTTGTGTATATCACTGAAGACTTACATCTATTACTAATAAGCACAAACCTGTTTGTTATACACTTAAACAAAATCTTCAAGAAAAATTCTCAATCTGCATCAATGCTGCTTGGTTATACTCACTTTAGTTTCTTCTCTACTAATGTTGGCACATTTATCATCAAATCAACTTTTTAATATTTAACTTTCAAAACTTTAAATTGAACTTATGTGGTTGCAATATGTGGTATAAAACTACAGAATAAGCCTTTACTGTCGCTGCAAATACCACATTTTTATCCTCAATTTCTGCAAAAAAAATGTAATTACATAGACATGTAAAATAAATATGAATAAGTATTAATTTACAAAACAATTCCCAAAAATATATAACATTAATTTTTTGAAAAAAATTCTAGCAAGGCTGTATGGTGGAATAGTGGTAAACACTCTCACCTCACAGCAAGAAGCTCCTGGTTTGAATCCCAACTGGGACTTTTCTGTGTGGAATTCGCATGTTCTCCCCATGCATTTGTGGGTTTTCTTTGGCTTCCTCCAACAGTCAAAAAACATGCTCATTGGAGATTCTAAATTGCCCCATAGGTGTGAATGTGAATGTGTTGACCTACCACAGACTGAGGACCTATCCAGTACCAACTGGGATAGGCTCCAGCAGCCCCATGAATCAGCAGGATGGATAAAAAATCCAACATAGAAATATGCAAACGTCACTGTGCTGCTATTTAAAAGCCTTAAATTCCCAAGGGATGTCTGCTAACTGACAAACAAAAATGACACTGCAATGGTGTCATTTAATGAAAAAGACTGGGTGACACTGCCAAAACATTCATTCACAACAACTGATTTAAAATCTGTTTTCCGATTTGCTCATTTTAGGAAAATGTATTCATTTGCCAAATTTCCATTCAGAAATGTTGTTTGGTTGAATATTAGTTGAAAATAAATGTTTAAATAGCCAAGAAATAATTTAAAAGAAACTGATTCATAAATTTGATGAATTGATGTTGCGTAATCTAAGCAAAAAAGGTTCAAAAAAGGTAAATATTTTATTTATTTCATGCCGTATGTCGCTAATTTGCGATGTACCATCTAATCAACTTAATATAGCATCACTTTGAGTGAAAACCCCACTGAAAATAATATATTTATATAGTTATTAAAGTCAGGCATGAAGGGGTTAACCCTATTTTTTGAGAGCTTTGCTGTAAATGTGTTTGTTTCGTACAACAGGGGAAAAGAGCACAGTTTTTAGTGTCACACAAAGGTCTTGCTTCCTGCATAAACACCATCTGTGGAGCTCTCCCATGGCTGCATGAGAAGTCAGCAGTTGCCCTCAGATGTAGCAGGAAAAAAAGCCTTTCCATAAATAATTGTGTTTCTTCTTGATCACATTTTATTTTATGGTAAAGTAATTTAAAGGACCTCAAGCCTGTTCATGTTCACTTGTGTGTGGACTGAATCAGTGTCTGTCTGCATGATTATAGGTGTTCTGTAAAGTGGTGCATTTGCAGGTGCTGTCTCACATTGTCATTGCTACTGCGCCATGCTGCTTCTCCCGTCTGCTTTGACCTGCACCTGTCCATCTTCTCTACAGAGTGAGCAGCCCCCTAAAGACATGAGCCACCCTTGTGCCCCGATCAAAGACTCTGCGAGGGACAACACTGCTGCTTTTCATACACAGCTGTCTAAAAATGAGGTCCGACCCCCTGATTCCTCGCTGCCTCATCCAGCACAGCAGCCCGTCAGAGTGCTGGTTTTCATAGCCTTTTATGTTCAGACTCAGTACAGCAGCTTCTCAACACCTTGTCGCTTTTATAAATGTAACTTCACTCGGAAGCCCTAGAACTGTCGTGATTGTCTTGTGATGAATGCAGTACAGAATACTTGCTAACAACAATCAGTTTATAAAAATGATGGCTTATGAATTTAAAGTGAGAAAACGTTTGTTTGTTATCCTGACATGTGCATTGTGTGTGTTCTTTAGGTCAGCATGTATCATGACCCTCATGAGGATGGAGGGTCCTCCAAAGAGAATCGAATGATCTTCACCGAGTCCATGCCCCGGAGAGTGGGCAGTTTCTATCGAGGTGAGCAACGTGTGTTTTTAATTTAGCTGTCAGGTCCACCAGCAAAATGCATTGATGAAGGCATGGTCAAGTGACCCATTAGTTTGCATTCAAATCCAACTCCAATCATCTTCTGATTTATTGTAAGTGTTCAAAGTCATCTTTTAATTATGATTATGGTGTTTTTAGCCAAAATGAAACACCCTGTGTCATTTTCTAGGACATAGTTTTTGCAGAGTGGCAAAAGTTCACTAAAAAAAAAAAATCACGTCTGAGTTGTGGGTGGGACTGTTGGCACAGAGTAATTTCCCATCTTCAAAACAATTTGACCAAAGAAATACTCAGAAATGCTAATTTAAGCTTAATTTTCATTATACATGTCCTCTATGATGGAAGAATGCCACAAGAACATGTTAAATTTGAAGCCAGTCATTTAGCACGTATCGTTGCCATGGCAGTTTTGTACGGGATGTCACTGAAGTCTGGCCATTATTAAAAATGATAAGTAAAGGGCTGACGTCTGTAAACAAAATCAGAGCTGAGAATTTGATGAGCATCTGTCAATCAAGGTAAAAAGCGTGTTGCCTTTGTATGTGAGTTTATAATTTAAAAAACGACTACATACGTGAAGATTTTTTTTTATTACAGTTTTTGGGAATTTGAAGTCTAAAATCACTGGTGGGAAAAATGTCTGTGAAGGTTCCCATTCATCCAAGTTAGCTCCATATCAGCAAAAATTTAAATCAAGGTCATCCGGATCTATTTTTTCATAGAAGACATTTTGCCTCTTATCTAAGAAGTCCTGGGGTTGAAAAAGCCTCTGGCTTTTTTGTTGATCTGGTGGATAAAAGTACTACAGATCATAATACTTTATGTATAGTTTTGTTGCAAATTTGGACTTAATGATATTAAAGAAGGTAACTGACTTGCTTGATAATAAGCCCCAAGGTGCTACTTGATCAACGGCAACTGTTTTGAGTTACTTTTATTTTTAAGAAAGCTTTAGTTTGCAGATGTGTGTAAGTCATTGGCAAGAATGTTTCCGTACATAGTAAACAGGATGTATCGATCTTGACTAAAGGGATAAAAAACATAGTAATCTATAAAAAGAAACAAAAACAATGTCCAAATCTAGAATTCTAAAATTGAGTGCCTTACAAATTTCCCAGAAGACCACAAAAAATCAGTGTGAATCAATACTCACATTGGCAAATATAGACCACAATGCACTGCGTTTTGCTTTTTTAAACATGATTTTTAGCTGAATTTAATTTTTTTTTTGATTTTTTTGGGAACACTGGATCATCATCAGAACACAGTGGATTTATAAATAGACGTAAAATGTTCCTGTTGATTTGAAGTTAACTTCATAAAATCGGTGACTTCACTAGCCGTTAGGAAAAAAAACAAAAGTAGTGAAAATGGTGTCCGAATTGAAAGTCTTACACTATATATTTTTTTAGTAGTTAGGGATTAGGGTAGGAATTTGGACATATTCATAGACTCTGATTTGCTGATCCTTTACGTATAGTTATTTAGTGTCTATTGTGAACATAAGAGTTGATAAACAGATGTTTAAGTCAGGGTTATTTACACAAGTGGATAAAGTCAAGCACCTTTAAAGTAACATTCTGAAGTATGTGATGGGATGTCACCTTTGCAATATACCCTAAAGAAGAGCAACTCATCCATTAAGCAAAGACTAGCTTAGAGATACAGGTTTGACTACAGTTATTAGTTTTGTACTTTTGTTCTTCTAAACAGTATCATGCACTTTTTTAAGGAAAATCAGAATCGAACTTTCCTCCTTAAATACCAAGACTCACTGAAACTGTTTCCTATTTCCTTTTAAATACCTTTTCTGTCCTCATTGTTCCTTTTCAGTCCCCTCTCCCAGACCGGATAACTCCTCTTCTTTCCACGAAGGTGTCGGTCAGGGTCGAGGACAAGTCGTGCCCGTTGTACCCGGTGACCCAGTTGCCATGGCAAACCACTCCAAACGTCAGACGGCTTTTGACTGGTTAGTAAACTTCAGCTCCATTAAAAAGCCTTTTACAATGAGACGTGAACTGAAGAATTTCTTGGTTTTAAGCTGTTTCTGTAAATAGAAAACAGTGCCTGTCAAACTGCATCCACTGTGCTTGAAGCATATAGAGAAAAACACCTTCACCACAAAAAAACACCAGTGTCTTTGATAAATATAGTATCCTGCTTCATGCCAAACATTTTTTTTCTTCTTTAGGTCTTATATTGAGAGCTGTTAGGATCCATTCACTCAGCTGTCTCAGTTTAAAGACTACAACCATTTATGATAATAAAAACTAAATAAATGTAAATGCTGTAGTGAACACAGTTGAACCTAATAGATTTGTTTCCTTCAAATGTTTGTATTTTTCTCATACATTATTTTTTTATATATATTTTTTTCATGTTAGTGTGTATGAGACTTACTCAATCTGACAGCAGTTATTACAGAGCATGTTCCTTCAAGAAACACTTCTTTTTCTCACGTGTGGTGCAGGACGGCTGCAGAGGCGATGGTCATGAATCCTCCAGAGCCCTCTAAGGAGAAGGAAAAGCAAGGCTTCTTCAGAGCCATCAAAAAGAAAAAGAAGAAGACTCAAATAGTAAGGTTTTCTGTGCTGCTCTCTTTAATTTTATCAGAAAAAACATTAAAATTTGTGTTTATGTTGGCTGTCTGATGCATCACTTCTTAATCCAAAAATTACAATCATTATCATTTTTTTAAAGAGATGATTTGAAAACAGACTTAAAAGTTTTACTAAACTCTCGTCTGACAATCAATTTTGTGTCCATTGATGACAGGAGCACAACTTTGCAAATGAGAAGTGGTACCAAATGTGCTGGAGGGTGCTATAATTTAGATTTTGTAGAGCATCTTATCATATTGTTTACCAAGTTAACTTGGGAAATCTGGGATAAATCAAATGCAATAGCCTCTAGCAGTTTATCAGATTGGTTATGTAAGAGTACCAGCTCATAGAGGGATTTACTAAATACTTTTACCACATTAAAGACTATTTTAAAATCTGAAAATGAAAGTCAAGATTTTTTTCTGAAACAAAAGAGCTGGGGGGAAATATTGGTAATTTAAAGACCAGAGGAAAATGGTATTAAAAAATACTTCATCATCCTACTGTCCACTTGTCTTTCCATCCATCTATGGTCTTATTTGAGGTTTGCGTCATTGGGGCATTAAGGTGCTGCCAGCTGCTTCTAGCAGCAAAGAGAGACACTAGTATGTTATGTTCCAGGTCTTCTTCTCCCCTGTACCACTTTATCAGCCTTTACTGGGGGGGTATCTTGGTGATATTAACCACTCGATCAAACTATTTCAACTATCTCTTTTCGTGGTGGAGGAATAATGGCTCTGCTCAAAGGTTCTCCTGGATGCAGCTGAGCTTCAAACCCTACTTCTAATGACAGGTCACCTTGTAAAAGAAGCTTGTTTTTGCTTGTATCTATGATCCTAAGTTCCTCCTTTGCAACCTAAAGACACATGGTGTGATAGTCATGCAAGCCAATTGGAATCAAATATGGTGGAGTATCACCACAAATTTTTCTGTGAAGATTCTTTGAGGGATGCAGTCATATGCCTCCTTTAGGTACACAAAAGTCACATGGATTGCATATCCCAAGACCCCTAGAATATTTTAGCCAGACCAAAGAGATGTATTATGTGTTCCAAAGAACCTATTCCTTATCAGGTCTAGCTATCGAGCATACCTTCTTCTTTAGTACCCCAGATCTTAGTAGGGATCCTTAAGAATATATACTAGTAATACACCATCAGTTTTTATTTAGGATAAACTCTGCTCTTGATATCTATACTCTGCTGCAGACACATATCAGCAACAGAGCTTTAAGAAAATCAGGATGATCCATCATAGCTGTCTTGCTGCTATAGAACATTTTTTTAAACCGCTAAAGCAAATTTAGCCCCAGCAAGCCTCCTTCACGCTTCCTCAGTGGCAGAGGTGTTGGTGGAGTCGAAAAGAGCTTTGAGGCTTTCCTTCCATCACCTGACAACATTTCCAGACTTGGTCCACAACTATCCACCTTTACCATTCATGTTCTGATAGAAGTGCAGCTTTCTCAGCCTAAGGCACCTAAAAAGTTTGCAAGAATCTTTTTGGAGCAGATTAAAAGTCTTTTTTTTTTCAATTTCACACCAAATTCCAACCCTAAGTCTTAGGCTCAGGGACTGCTAAGGGTGTTGAAGGCTTGCCCTGTACTTTCTGATCTTCTTTTTCTGTCTCTTGGAGATTTTTTGTTGTTGCTTGCTTCATCTTTTGCCTTTTTATTTTTTTGCATCAAATTTTTCCCAAATCTTTTTACAGTGTAGGACATTCATAATCAACCACACTTCATCTGTTTGTCTATCCTTTTTAACAAACACAAAATAACTGTGTAAATGTGAAAATCAGGGGACAAAAAACAAGAAAATATATTTATTTTAAGGAAACTTTAATTCAAATGTATTTAATATTGTCAATTTTGGGTATTCATTGTTTATCCCATTTATGATCGTTCTTCCTCTTGTGTTACATCTCCTAATGTGATTGAAGGTCTCCTGCTGCAGTTGTGTTTTTGTTTGCTATCACAGATTTGTTTCAAAGTGTTGGCTGTGCATCTTCTGCTCCACAGACAGACATGGAGGACAGGAGGAACCCCAACATCAAGAAAAGCCTTTTCCCCCTTTTTAGCTCTAAGAATAGCTTAAAGCACAACTCAGCTGTCAAAGTCCTCCCTGTAGTCGCCTCGCCTATGGTACAACACCAGCCTCCCGCGCCCTACCCTTCCTCACCAGTAATCTACCCTCAACTCTACAGCTGCATGTTAATATCAAATCCATCCACCAGACCTCCTTTGAAATCCTCTCAAAAGTTTGATAATTGAGCGTTCAAAATCTCAATTGATAGGATTTCAAAAATGCTCGGTTTAAAGTGCATGCTTTTTATGCATCCATCGTCTTGCTGTTTGTCAAACGCTTTCATCTAACTCTTGTGTTTGAGGAATTCACATGATGAAATGATGTAAAGACTGTGAGCATTTTAGATCATGCAGATGTGTGCAAGTTGTTCAGGTTTAAAGGAAATGTTCTTGCTTTGTAAATGTGCAAGCTCATGTTCTGCAGAAAAGAAACCGTCTGAAGCAAAGTTTGATCTCATGAGGCTGCTGCAACATTGGCAACTTGACCACTAAATGATCAAAAAGGCAGTAATACTTTTTCACAGAGGATTGTATCCAGGCTACTTTCTTGAGTCTATTATTTTTGATATAGCACTTCGAAGTTATTTTAAAATTTATTTTACCAAAAAACTTAATAAATCTGCTTAGCTTTTAGAAAAAATGGCTTTTACTTGACCAAAACATTATCCTCTTAAAGTCCCACTCCAACTATCTATTTTTTCTGTTGTAAAATCATTCCCAATGGTTTTTTCGTCATCATTATGCAGTTTTAGCCAAAATCAAAACACCTGTATTGTTTGTTAGGACGTATTTTCTGCAGTGCGGCAGGAGTTTATTAGAAATCCACCTCTGGGTTGTGGGTGGGAAGTAAGCCTCGCTAATTCCCCATCAACCCTTTGTTTACACTGTCTCCGACTAGCTTATAGCACCTCACCAAGCTCGCATTAGCCCAAGGTAGCATTAGTGTAGCCAAACAATGGCAATGTCAGAGCTATCCAGTCGTACAGTTTTGAGCCAGATGGCAGCTCAGACGAGGAAAATTAAGACGTTAATGGATCTATTTGTCTACAAGAAGATGCATCTGAATGGAGTGAAGCAGGGAGGCTGGCCCACCGATGGAAATTGCTATGTCACAAACCTGAGCTTTTTAAAACACAAGTTTTTTCTGCTCCTGATCCATCTCAGTTTGAATGAAGAAATACTCAGAAACCCACTGATAATCTTATTTTTTAAAAATATTTCCTCCTTCATAAGAAAATGGCACAAGAACATGTTAAAAAAATTAATTAACAAATTTATTTTTCAATAGAGTGAGCCTTAAATTGCATCCACATATGTGCACATCACACTCTGGGTTACATTACCACAGTAGTTAATTCTAATAAACTGGGGTTCGGTGACTGCATACTGTAGGTAGAGGGTTAGCTCAAATATTTGCTCGGTTCAGGTTAAACGTAGTTTTTATAAAAACAACAAATCTTTAAACAATCTTAAAAGGCATATAGAGGCAGATGTTATTTTTGCTTGTACACTATAAGACACAATATGATTCAGCCTTACAAGCTTCCTAATGTTACTGACCTACATCTGGATCCTGAAGTTATTTTGCTCAAAAGCTAAAAAAAAAAATTTTTAATTTCACTGCCTTTATTTATGTAATTTACTTCATTTGCTTGAACATGTCATTACAGTACCCAGTTTTGTTTTATTTTATTAATATTAAGATGTGCTAATTTTAGGCTGTAAAAATTAGTTATTGAACTCATTTGTTTTAAGTAGACAGTCATTGCTTATCACTGTCATCACCTCGTTGTGCTTTGTTTGTTGCTAGCCGGGGGTGCGTGAGACACATTACCAGGCCTCATATTTCAGAGAATTATCAATCAACTGATTAAAGATGCAAAGAGTAAAATCACTTTTCACATTTTTTTTTTTTTTTTTTGTCTTTTCCTTCCTCAAGGTGACTGGAAATGGGCAAGAACATTTGTCTTTGCAGAGAAGCTCCAAATCCTCGTCTCACCACAACAGCCGGCGGAAAAACCGCGAGCGCTCCCGTGACCGAGACCGGGACCGAGAACAGAGCCGGGACCGAGACCGGGACCGGGACCGGGAGAGAGAGAGGGAGCGGGAGCGGGAGAGGGAAAGAGAGCGAGAAAGGGAGAGGGGAAGGGAGAGGGAGAGAGTCAGCGACTGGGCCCCAGAGAAACAAGTGGAGTCACACTCCCAGGTTAGACCTCACTTACTGCCACATGTTTACAGTGTATGCTGTCAAAACTGGAGTGTCCACCTTACGATTCACCCAATTCAGTCTAACGTAACCTACAGTCATGTACTATACTCATCAACTCAAGACACACGTGGAATGCACCAAGTTGTAGCTCAGCTCTTTATAAAGCCCTGTCGTTTCATTTTGTTCAGTGATCTTCAGACGGTTGAAGTGAAGGTGAGCACTGTGATGAGAGCAGAAGAACTGTCTGAGGATCCAGCAAGTTCACCTTGAAAGCAGACTACATAATCCCAATGGGATCCACAGACTCTGACTGCATTTAGGGTGAAAGTTTATGACTTTCAGAAAAAGACTCCACACATTTAACTTGCAAGGAGGAAACCTTTACTCTTTGAGAAAAACTTCAAGACCAGACAGAAGGTTTTTTCAATTTTTTTTCAAATCCCAGAACTTCTGGAATAAAGTTCCAGGGACCAGAGAGTGTAAAATCAAATTACCAGGAGATCTCAGGAGAGAAAATGTAAATCATAGAAAGTATTTCAAGAAAAGAATCTGATGCCTCTTCTATGAAGCATGGAGGTTTAACTGGCATAGTTTGTAGTTTTGTCACATTTTAAGTGTGTCCAAGGCTGGATTTTTTTGTTGACCGCACGTATTTAAAATTAAACTCAAAGTTAAAGTGTCATTAACTGTCACACTACTAAACATGTGAAATGTGCTCTCTACATTTGACCCATCCCCTGGTGGAGCCGTGAGCTGCAGAGACAGGCGCGCTCAGGAACAATTTGCTTGTTTAATCCTAAACGTAACCATTATCCTAACCTTAACCCCTTTTCCCTGGGCAGCTAAAACTACATACCAAGTTAAAGTTCTTAGTTTCAGTAAAATATGTGATGTTGCGAAGTGGAGCAAAAACAAACTTTTTTTTTTTTTTTTACATGAAAGTGAAAATGAACATGAACACGAATGAAGATTTTTTTTTAAATTTTTGCATTCCAAGTGTTTTCTTATATTTTTCTTGTTAAAATGAGGAAATGTTTGCACAGTGGTACAGCTTTGTGTTGTGGTTCTAGAAGAAGAAAGCACATTATAAGTACTATAATTTAAAATAAAATGTTCAATTAGATCAGATCATCACTGAAATATTGCATCTTAAATTTACAATAAACATCTTATAGGGTGGAGTGAATTTTAACAAAATTCTCAAAAAACTAAATACACTGTCTCCTATATCTCCTCCACCAGAGCCAACCCCTCAAGTCACTTCGCAGACTCCTCCATCTCTCCCCTTCATCCTCAAATCAAGGACAAAACCCTCCTCCCCCTCCACCAGACCTGCGCTTCCAGGGCCCCCTCCCTAACCCACCTCAGCCTTCCTCTAAATCGGGCTACCTTGAAAGTCGGGGGCACGGGGAGAGCAGGGGCCACTCAGGGGTGAGCAGCTCCAGCCAGGCCAAGAATCGCAAAGCTAGCTACCCCCTCCCCGGGCAGATAGAGTCCAGCTGGCACGTATCCGCTTTGCAGAGGGCGGAAGGGGCTCAGTTCACAGCTGAGCAGCTCGGCATCAAACCAGGGCAGAACGGACCCACCTTTACCCGAGCGACGCGCACCAGGATGCCAAACCTCAACGACCTGAAGGAGACAGCCCTGTAAAAACCACCAGTAAGACCACCTCCAGCCTAACAGCATCCTGGGAGGCGCCTAAGCAGACATCATGGTTAGGACAAGACACAGGAAAGCGCATCACGATATCTCATTTGAAAAGTGTACCTTTCTGTTCATTGTCGTGTCTATAAACCCTGGAGGCGACTGACTAGTCGCATGACAACCAGCTGCAAACACCTAAACATTATCCATACAGGAAGTGGTCATACCCTTTCAGACACTGCCTACATGGTCTCTTTGCTGCCATCCTCTGCTTGGAGAGCGCTACTGCAACTCTCAACATGCCAACGTCGCACAAGTGGCAAACGGACTCAAATGTTTTTCAAGCTCTGATATTTGATAACAAAAAAGAAAGATTTATATCTACATTATTTATTAAATATTTATTTGTTTTAAATTCAAGGATATAAGCTATAAATTACTTAGGTTTAAGGGAATACTATGTGGTAATCTACGAAGACATGACTGTAATTGCAAGAGCTTTAGTTTCAAAAACAAAGAAATACATAGATATTTATGTGTTGATAATAGAATATGTCACAAAGAATATTTAATAATGGTGAATGTTCTTTTTTGTTCAGTATGATGCTATTAACAGATATTTATGTTATGTTTTTACCATTTTTCTGTTAATATTTTTGGTCAAAATGTAAACATTTATATACAAATATATGAATATACGCTAATGAATACAGAAAATCTTTGACGGTGCATTTCATACCAAATTGCCCATCGACTTCATCAGTTTGCAAGGTTTTGAACAAAGTTGGGCAAATTGTGAACAGGGTGTAGCAGATCAGCCTGAGTGAGACTGTTAGAACCTGTGCAGTACGCGTCCCGTCTCTCTTGAGGTGCCATCTGCTCATTTTTTTGTTGTTTTCGTTTTTTTTTTCCAGGAACCACTGCATCCAAGCTTCATACTGCCATGTTGGTTCATCCGCAGCCTTAACAAAAGTGACGTTCTTCTTTTCCCATGTTAGCCTTAGCAAGAAAATAGCCTCATGGTTGAAAAATTATGTAAGTTTTTAAGAGTTTTTAAGGAAAAAAAATATATATATATATATATATATATATAATTCACAACTGTTTCTGTAAGAGCTGAAAAAAGATGTCTGGTACATTACATTTTTGTTTTTAGCATCAATTTTCTCTTCTAAAGCATAGTCTGTGGAGCCAATAAATAAAACAATAAAACAAATTTGGCTAAAATCTATTTCAAATCATAGCAAATTGAAGTGAGCATGGATTTTTGTGGGAAAACACTTAAGCTATGTTTCCACTGAGCAGTCTGGTACAGTAAGGAGTGTTACAGTACGGTCCAGTTAGTTCTGGCGAGCATTTCCACCCAGTTGAACCTCGCTTCTACTGAGCATGCGTGGTGTAGACCGCCAACGTGTCCTTACAACATTGTGGTGCAACGACAACAAAAGTAACAACAATGGAGATCATCCAGCAGCTCATCTTTTTCTTGGTTTACTTCTGGTACATCATGTATAACAGGAATTTATTGTTGTTTAAAAGAAGATTGTTGGAAGTTAAGAAGAATACCGCCGTAAAGAGGAAAACAGAAACGTTAGCTTAGCGCTATAGCTAGCTTTCGAATGTTGTTATTGCTTTCTGCCAATCAACAGGTGGTTACAGTGGCTACGCTATTTTTCTATGGACCATCAACAGATGGGGTTCTGTACTGTTTAATGGGTCCATTTTAAAATGGAATCATTAAAAATACCGGACCTGACAGCTCAGTGGAAATGAGGCTTTAGCAATCAGACTGTTTCTGTTAACTTTATTTTCAGATTCAGTGTTAAAAAATGAAGTTAATGAGGTTTTTCCAGCGTATAATCAGGCTGCAGAGGCTTTGTAATGTCAGGGATGCAAAAAACAAATGGCAGGAGGGCAAGTCGTACTAATAAAACAGGTATATTAATTTGCTTTATTGAGATATCAAATAAACATATCGAAGTAAAAATTACACTTAAGTTAAATTCAATGTGCAAGAAGTACACAACAAAATATATTTACTCAATACAATTATGTGAAAAATGATTATAGTTTTGACAAGTATTGCTCCACACTCAATGGTTTGGTTATTATTTATTTTTTGTTTAATCTTTGTTAAATGTAAAAACAATATGAACTATTTCCAGACCTTTCTTTGCAGACATGTTTACATCTATTCCATACATCTTTACAGTTTACATTTTTATCCTTTTATGACTTCTGTGTACATTAGTCTTTTGTTTCCAGTTTGCATTCATTATCAGTGAAGATTTTTCATTCTTTCTAAAAGCATTTCATTATTCATTGCATGATTAAGTAAAATAAGCTGGCTGGTAAGCAACAGTATTTTGGCCAGTTGAGACAAAGAAGACAAAAAACGATTTTTGCTTTTTTCACATTTCTTTAGATTTAAAAATATACATTGTTGAAGTTGGTTGTGGAATTGAGTGAAAGAGAAAACCTTTATGGGCTAAAAGTAGGATTTTTTTTTGCTTCAGCTCTGAATCCACAGATTATACTGATAAGATAAGATTATATTGGAGCCAAATATGGCACAGAAAAAGGTTCCTTGATTAAAAACTTAATTTCAAAACATATTTGTACGATATATATATTTATTTTTTTAACGTATCCCTAATGACAACCTTGTGAAACTCAAGACTGTACATTTTCCACCATCAATGCCCATATCTTCCGTGGACAGAGCGATGACAAAGCTTGCCTTGCCAGAGACCTGAAGCCTTACATTAAAAGACGTAACACTTCATATGGAAACGGAGGCTTCGACCCCACATGTGTTACACACTCAGAGAGACCAGAAGACGAACCTTTTGTCCATCAATATGAATGTGTTTGCAAAAAACATTTGTTCCTTTATTTTTTATTTTCATCATTACGCTTCTGACGGGATGTAAATAGAAATAATAGAGTGTATCTATACTGATCATTTACCTTTAAATAAAATAAAGACGAGGCAACCCTACATTTTAAACACGCCAAACTTGACATTTTTAAACAGCTTGTGTGACTGTTTTGTTGCAAAGACAACACAAAAATTTTTCAATGTCATAGTATTACAGGAGAGTTGTTAGATCCTATATCATAGCAGATTTTCGTTTTTCCTTAAAGGATAAAATAACACCAAAATGTGTTCCCCGTAGTGAACAACAGAAAGTGTGTACTTTAACCTTTGTCGAACAAATAAGCACCACATTCTTCAAAAAAGCACACAACATACAAAAAAATGTTGAATGTAGGCAGAATTAATTTGAGACAGGAAAGCTGATTTAAAAAAATAAGAAAATAGTAATAGCATTTGTTTACTTGCAACTTAAAAAAGACAATTTTAGCATTAAATTTAAAGAATTACCCCAAGAAATAGATATTTTGTTATTTCTTTTGCATCAAAAATATACAAAAAGGAGATTATTGTAATTCTTACAAGAGAGATGCAAAAAAATGTTTACCACTTTATAGTGGGATTTGTTAGCTGTAAAAATTAGAGCAACAAAAGGAAGCAAAGTCCAAATTTTTTAATCACATACCAAGAGAAGAACTGAGATATTTTTATTCCCATGTGTTACTGAACAACAAGTGCTTGTCTCACACCTGTGGCCGCAATCTTCCCCCCATCCTGTCCCCGTTCCCTCAACTACTAATTATCGCTTTGAAATTATGCCATTTTGTTGCAAATGAAGTGATCTATTGAGAACTCTCCAAATGAAGCCTAAGTGGGAGACGGGTTTGGAACAAACAATGAGGAGCAAAGCAAGTGAGAGCTTGTTGTACATATCAAACAGACCTGTTTTGATGTACTCGTGCTGAAAGTAATAATAAAAAAAAGGAATACGGGCTTTTGGATTTTAACACTAAGCTGCTACATATGGGCCAAATCTGTCAATGCACAATCACACACCACAGACATTTGAGACAAGGCCTCGGGGAAGACATGGAAACGGGTTCATGTGCACTTTTTCATGCAGATCAGCAGTTCCAGACGCAAAGCAATGCGAGTGTGCCAACCCAGAGGAAGGATGCGGATGTAGCGTGCCACAATGGGAGGCCGCAGGAGGTTCTGGACAGATGCTGAACGGTCAGAGTTCCCAAAAAACACCTGAGAAAAAACACAGAGGTGACCAAGACTGACTGACAAAACATTATCAAATAATGTATCTGTTCAAAACATTTAGTCACTTATAATTTTTAATGTTTTATTATTTATTTTAATGAAATGAGATATTCCTATAAGTGAATGAGTGAAATATAGAAATGCACAAGACTAGGCTACATATGTGATGCAAACTGACTTTGTAGTTTACCTTTAGTTTTAACATTAAACTTCCACATATTTGGGATTTAAAGTTAAAAATTAAATCAAAATTATTTTAAATGACACTATTACACAATAATTTGTAATAAAACTGAACATAAATGTGACAAAAATGCAGCAAATATATGTTTGGAAGTACCAGTAACTAAGCTTTTTTTTGTGTTTGTATTTTAATCTTGTTTTTAGCACAAACGTATGTACTGCTTTCATGTCTGTTGGGGCGGCCGCGGTACAGAGGTAGAGCGGTCAACCTCTTTTTGGAGGATTGTGGGTTTTATTTCCACCTTGCCTACCTGAAGTGACCCTACATTGCTCCTGATGCCTATAGGTTGGTGCCAGTGTTCAGCAGCAGCAGAGCTGCCAACACTGTCAGAATGGGTGAATGGAACTGTGACTGTAAAGCGCTTTGGAGCTTAAGGAAGATAGTAAAGTGCTTTACAAGTATTCACCACTTTTTTTCCTTATTTTTTACACCAGATTTTACATACACTTTAACTTAGATGCCTTAAATTAGCTGATCACTCCCAAGCTACATTCATATAACCTCAGCAACACATGTTCAAGCGTCACTTTCAATGAAAAGTCTATTTAAATGCATGTACAGTAAATCTGTGTTTCTGACTCTGCGTTAAAAACTCGTGTTCACACCTATCTGTTACTGGTTCAACTTACCTGAAACCAAACACTTGTTACAAACACAAGTGTCTGACTTTTTTGGGGGTTTGCGTACAAACTGGATGGCCACTGAACATGCATTAGTGTGTTTGATGATGTCACTTTAATACACAGAAGTGCCAGCCCTTTAAAAACTGATCACGGAGGAGAAATCAATAACTGTGGTTTGTGCCCAGCTGGAATTTATATGATACAGTTTCCCATATATTGGAATAGAGCTGTGAAGACGGAGCAAGATTCAGTCATGCACTAGTAAACTGTAGAAAGCGAAGAACAAGCCCCTCCCTGCTTGTCCAGTATGTACCGTTCTTGAACGAGTGTCACATGTGAATGTAGCTAAAGTGTTTATCTGCTTGTTTTTCAGTTTGTCTTTACGGGATGCTCGTATTCTCTCACTCTTAGCTAAGTTGTGTTTGAGGGAGTTTAAGTTTTTACTTTTTAGCTTCAATGTTTTTTATGGAGCCATGCTATCCGCATGCATCTATGTGGGACCAAGTACAACTAATGGAAATTCCTATTGGCTACACGTATTTCTGCACTGCCCACATATATTATATGTACATCCAAGGCCAAATGTTGTTGTTGTTGTTCTCTCATATTAACCTATCCTTAGCAATAACCTTCCTTTAGGTCCATGCAGCCAACAAAGAGTTCAGTACTGGCCACACTTACTTAGAAAATAATATGTAAATAGCCAGTTACTTTCACAAAAAGGATATTAACATTACCTTTTTAAGTTAAAATTTCCTACTTTTTTTGTGGTGAATTGAGAATGTTCCTCTTTTTTCCATAGCTGTTTACTTTCTTTATAATTATGTTGGAATACTTTTTTTTTTTTTTTTACTTTGCAGGAGAGTTATGTGGAACTCTTGAAAGGACAAATAAACAGTACTTATTTTTATAACTCTGGAGTCCCTTTATGGGTTTCATAGTGTTGGCACATCCAGGCCAGAAAGTGAAATGTAGTTAAATGTGTGTGTTTGGTTCCCTCAGATTGAGCTACAACTCACCCTGTTGTTTCCAGTTTGGTCTTTGTAGTAGATCCAGTTGAGTTTGTCATCAGAGCGGTATTGAACGCTGTACTTAGTGATCCACTCCTCAGCATCACAGCGGCCCTGAGTGAGGATTCCCGACACCACCATCACCTCCTTCAGGTCTATTTCCAGCCACTGACTGTTGTCCTGAAACTTGGACAACCAGGCACATCTGGAGGAGAATCACCAGTAGATCAGAGCTGTGCTCATCTCTACCGCGTCTTTCAAAATCAACAAAACATATCTGTATTTTAAACATTCTTTAAATGTTTCTAAAGTACGATTATTGTTGTCGATTTCTATTAAATATTTATTTACAAAAGCAAGGACGGTCCTCAACATGTTACTTTTCTGGCCTCAGAAGACATTTAGATAGGAGATTTCTGTGTTGGACCTTTCTCTAATCACATCCATTGTGTTTATATTTCATTTTTGTTCATTTTGTTTTTTATTGGTTCAGATCTGACAGAACACTTAACTGCAGATGATAGAGCTAGCATTTCAGCTTTTTGCTGTGGGAAATAACTGGACGTGTTGCTTGTTTATCAAAACAAGCTATCTTTGGGAATTCTGGCCAGGAACCTACCCAAAGCCCTGACTGTTCAGCCTAGCTTTGCTTGGAAGCCACGAGGAGAACCAGCCGGTGTACTGGTCCTGGTTGGAGCAGGTGATCTGGTCTGGACTCACAGATCCAGCCTCAAATCCAAGAGGTTTATGATAAGGACATTCTGTAAATAAAACAAAGGATATGGTTGAATCTTTCAGATATTGACTGCGATCCTCCATGGAGGGATTTTGTATTTCAGTGAGAGCACAAACTGCTGCAGCTAAGCTGTGAATTAACCTCATCTGTAAGCCTCTCTGCATGGAGATTTAACTCTCTATTTTTTTTTCTGTTATTCGCCCGTCCTGAACAGTCTTCCATCCTTAGACTCTACCATTTTTCCCCTGCCTTTCCTCGTTTTTCTGTGACCCACATCCTGTCCTGAAAGCCTGCAGTTTAATTCTCCTCACTGGCAGATCAGTGATGTCCATTAGAGCAGCAGGCTCACAGATGGTCAGACTTTATTCTCCACAGGCTTTAGGTCCAAATTGTTCTCTTGCTTTGAGGTGACCTTTTCTATAGTGGCTTAGCTCAACTAAGCAGGTACGTCTAACAAAGGTATTGAATTTCCCTTCAGGGATCGATCGGATGTTTTTAGATTGAATTTAAACACGATATGTGAGAAATCCTAATAGTGAACATATTCTACTGTAGGAGGAAGAAACTGCCTGCTCTTTTGTTTACTTTGTGTTAAGCTTATCTTGGGAAAAAAAATCCCATTCTGTCTAATCCAAGAATTACAACAGTTACAGCATAAGTGTTTAAGTGAGTCAGGAGATAAAGTGGTTGAAAACTAATATTTTGAAATGTCACAAATTAGAGATTTTTTGTTAATTGATTCAATGTTACACTTTTTTCAGTGTATATTTAGAAGGATTAGTTAATAAAAAATACAAAAGTGGAAGAAAAATGAATTGAGGAAATAAAAATTATTTCATGTTTTATCACTGAATCCATGTAATATATTGGAATATAATCCTTTTTGGGATTATGAGATGTGTGATATCCATTAGCCATATGAAGTTCTCACAAATTTGTAACTATTATTGATCTGAAGACATTTATTTTTCCTTTTTGAAATAATTATAGTATATGTGTGGTGTATTGTTTTTCATTGTAAACCAATATATGACATCTTTGAAAGACTGTCATGTCTTTTGTTTTTTTTCCCACAAAATCTTCTTTGTTTCCTTTACTGAGTTTGATTTTGCTGCTTCACATCAGTTAATCATCTGTAAAATAATTTAAGATTCAAGAAATTGACTTAATATATATGTATATATATATATATATATACATATATATATATATATATGTATATATATATATATTTTTTTTTTTTTTTTGAAAAAGTTGCAGTTCTTGTGCGTGAAATGTAAAACCAACATGGACTGTAACAGTCCTTCTAAGCCACAAAGTGAGAAGAAAGAACATTTTTACATCTGTAAAATGAAATTCCTTCATTTTGAGACAAAATATAGATCTCAGTTAGCACTTTTTCCAGTAGAGAGCAAACCGTTACCTGGCATGCAGTCCACTCCTTTCACCATTGAGCTGGACCCGATGTAGGAGAACTCCGTTGGGGCTTCCCCTCCTTCACAATCACATTTGCAGGAATTCCTACTCCGACCCTCAGAAATCCCCGCCTCACATCAACAGAAATATCGTGAGTCAATTTCATCCCAAATTGTTACAGTGCAAAATCAGTGGAGAAAAAATAATATTTTATTGCTTTTACCTATTTCTTTTAAATATATAGCTTATTAACCTGATTTTATAAGAGAAAAACAAAAAAGTATGATAAATGCTGGAGTTTCTGCACTTTTCTCATACCTCTTGAGCACGAATCGTGACGAACACTGTCCAGTCAGTCAGGAGAGAAGACAAAAACACATCCAGCAACGCACAGAAGAGAGAAAGACGAGAAAGAGACATAAAGACACTGGTCATTCATTCCTCAAATGTAATCTTTAAATTAATTTTGTAACTTAGGGCAAATAAACATAGAATATAGAAAGGATGCTATCAAGAAAAATCCAGAAAGAAAATTAGTATTTTAAAGGACACAGTAAGGACATTTTGTCACAAGAAAAAAAAAACGCAAAATGTCCCGGTTTCCTTTTTCTGCATCGTTTACAACTCTGAGCAAAGGACTGAAACCTTACCAGGAGTTCCAAGGAGCAGAGCCAGCAGGAAGCGTTGGGTGTTGAGAGCCATCTTCCAACCTGCTCCAAACCAGGAGGACAGACTGAAGAGTGAGCAGGCAAGCCAATACTGTCAGAGAAGCTGGATTACAGTAATCCACAGGACGCTAATGGCCCTGCCTAATGCCATCCTTATCTGGAAAAAAAAAGCCCCTCCTATACAGCTGTTAGCCCACCACCATCAAAACCAGTGGGAATTGGCACTCCGGCACAGAGGTCACAGCAGAAATCCTTCAGGAAAAACAAACCACACATCTCAAAGGTCAAATCTGTGTGTGTGTGTGTGTGTGTGTAGCTTTTGACTGTGCAAGAATGTGTGTGTCTGGAGGGGGTCGCTTGATTTTGTGTGTATGTGTGAGAGGTGGAGGTTGGTGATAGTTGTGTGGGTTGATCCATGGTGATCCATATGGTGAGACAGAAGGTCTGCTTTTGGATGGAGGAGGCTCTTGTGGAGCTGTGCAGATTTTTTCCATTTCCCAACATTTTTTGCCAGATTGAAGCAGTAATATAGGAATTCACCTGAAAACAAAAAAGGTTAAACATTTTTTTTAGTTTTGTATGCTTGTTGCAATAAAGGCATTAAAGGACAAACACTTTTAATAAATAACTCTTTTTAAAGCAGTTGTTCTTTTTACAATATTTTTACTGCAATCCATAATGATAACTGGCACAGCAGAACAATTATTAATGAGACATGCATCGATGTGTTTTAGAAGACCTCAAAAAGAAATAAATATTGATTAAAATGATAATTTCTGCAATAAAACAGGTTAGTATTCTTTCCATTAATTTTAGAATTTGAATTCTTTCTAAGAATCATATTCTATTTTTATTTTTTTAATTAATCTAAACTTAAATTGTCATGCAGAGCACAAAAAAGTTCATTAACACTTCCTCCCACACTCAAAACAGTTTTTTTTATTTTAAATCTTGTCATGCTTTGGCAGACAGCTAGAATCCCTTCTAAGGCCTTTAAAGTCATGTGGGCGAATGTAATTAAACGTAATTTAGCAAAGCTGTTTTCAATTTGCTTTCATTAAAACTGCCTTTTGCTCAGGCTCTTTGCTAATTGCATAAAGAGGGGAGCTTTAGCATTTCCTGCGATGGTTTTCTATGGCACATGGTTCAGCGAGTTAGCTTGAGAAAAAGAGATAAAAATAAAGAATGAAGGCACCTGTCCGATCTGTCCACAGAACTTCTGCACAGATAAAGAAGAGGGTTCAAAGTTACTCCACCTTTATCTACAAAGTTCACAAACAGGTCAGAACTTCTCTGTTTTGCTGCATTTAGGACTTTTCTGCTTGTTTCCCATGTGATTTCACATTTGTCAAATTTAAGTATTTTTAAAAGTGAAGCATGGCTTTTGTTCTGCCCTCTAGGTGTGTCCAGCTGCCATGAGGAGCGCAGACTTGTTGGTCAGTCGGCAGCTCGTTCTTCCCAGGCTGGTCCTGTTCAGACTGGTGAGCTTAGAAGCTTCTAGACTGTCCAAGAACAACAGGCTGAAGGCCATCACTCTGCAGGAGATTGATGCTGCCGTTACAATCGTACAGAAGAGGCTGGGCTCAAAAGCTGCTGCTTGAATATCTAGACTTAAGCAAAATTGATTTTAATCTAATAAATGTTTATAAATTTTGGTTGGGCTATTATTGTTAGAAATTCAAATGCATCTGGGCTCTGCGAGAGTGACTTGAATTCAAGAGTTCAAAGATGACTTCAATTAGCCCCTTCATGTTACCTCAAGAATGTTTGCAGAAAAACTTGTGCTAAACTGAGTTTAAACTGTCCTTCAACTATGACTTTCTTATATTCTTTGCTTTAATTTGGCATCTGTCTTTAATTTAATACAAGATTTTCACAACTATAGCAGCCTAATCAAAAGCATACTTTAGTGAATGAACATCTGATCAATGGAATTCTATACTTTAGCACTGACTTAATTTAGCTTTACTCTGTAATGTAATGCTTGTTTTATCAATTAAAAGCTTATTAAAACTGTGCAAGTAGGAAGCTTGACAAATGGAAAGTCTCCTGCATGCCATTCATTTTGCTCTTCTGATTCTTAAATTCCCATGTTTGAGGCAAGCAATTTCAAGCATCACATTGAGGTTGTAAGACAGTTTCCATTGGAGTTTGAAATCAGGGTTTTTTTTTTTTTTTCGTAAACATCATTGAGATGGGTTATTAGGGTACATGAAGGGCTGAACTTCAGGCAAAGGTTTTAATGGCCTGTGCTAAAGACATATTTCTAAAATTTTCATAGCCATTATTTGACTGTCAAAAGTTTCATCCTCCCATATAAATATGCAACTATAGAATATTCCATCAATAATAGAATGATGAACAGACTTTGGAAAATTAATCAACCAGCTGTGGAAAAAATGTGTTGCTATGCTTCCAAAAGTGCAGGAAGAAAAAAATGGACAGTATCAACAGAACTAAAACTAAAGGCAGAAATCTTGACTTGTAAAATTTAGCAGACACCACTCTATATTTTTTCTATCATTCATTTGTCTTTTGCCTTTAGTAAAACCTGACAAATTAAAGAAATTACGTTATAGAGGTTTTGCACAGGCCCCCATTTCCTTGTTCCCCTGGGCCCCCAAAACTGCTACGTCCGCCCCTGAGCACATGAGGTGAAGGGTGAAACAGCGACCTCCTGGGTCTTTGCGGAGTGTTTTACTCCATCTCCGCCTCCTTTCCTCTGGCTGCTACCACCTCCGTGTTTTCGATGAAATCTCATTTGATCTGCTCACAAAGTTCCACTAGAAATCCTGAAATATCCGATATCACACCACCAGTCCGTGATTTCCTTGTTATCCGCGTGCGTGATTGCGGTGCCGGTGGAGTGCGCGGATCCAGGTAGGAACCGGACCGAGAGGTGCTGACTTGTTGTGGTTGATGCGTCACGCTGAAAGATCTGAAGCTATGATGTAGATGTGGCTGCAGCTTGTTTACAGATTCTTTCAGCGCACGTTGTAAAGCTGCACTTTTCCACCATCATGGAGAATGTGTTTGCTTCCTGTGAAACAGTGGTGTCAAGTCAAGCATCACAAAAAAATGTCAAGATCATCAAAGCATTCTGGAGAAAATGCATTGATCTGTCAGGAGCTTGGTCTCAGTCATATTATTCATTAAAAACCTGAAAGACAGCTGAAATCACCAGGAATGGCTAAAGCAAAATGTGAGGTCTTCTGAGGCCTGATCTAAGTTGAACATTAGTGGAAGAAGATGTACAAATGTTAACTGTGATGAATATAATCTGTCACCCTTACAAACAGAAACACAAAATCTTTTATTCTTTACAGGTACGACCTGCTACAATCTCATCAAGCAGGAGTAACTGATGTGATCCTCCAGTTTCTCTGCTGACCATCATGGGATGCGGCACCTCTGTTGCCACAGAAACACAGTTGAAGAAACTGGAAACAGGTAGGAATGTGTGACCGGTTCAAGAAAAAAAATCAATTTTCTTATGCTGTTTTTATAGTTTAAAAGGAGGTGCACAAAGTTATACAAAGTGCATAAAGTTAGCGATCAACAGTAGAATTTTTTTAATTCATCATGCCTGTGCACTCCTTTTCTCGATTAAATATCCTATCAAATATTATTAGAAACATGAAGACCTGTGTGTTTATAGAAAAAGAAACACATTGTCAACAGATTTTCATCTTCAGAGGAAACTCATTATATATTTAAATTGTTTTGTGTTTTGTTTTAAATCGTTTCCTCTGTGCATTCTTCTCAGGAAGTGCTTTCCAGTAACCATGGCACAACTACTGTTTAGTGTTTTACTCATCTGTGTCATGCTGGGTAATTCTACCTAGACTTCGCTACACGTCCACGCTCATTCAAACCCGTGCACACACAGATGTTTGACAGATGCTGCTCGTCTTTTTCACAGTTCGTCTCTCCTGCTCTCGTTAATGAGTGCTCTTCCTCCCAAAAGATCTTTTAATTTGCTGAGTTTTTCCAATCCCGGTGTGGCACATGGCCTCCCTCGTGTCTTGTTATCTCTCTTGCTGTGCGTCTGTCTGTGTGCTCGTGCATGTGATTATATTTAATTTATTTAATTACTAGTTTCTCATACTGACTTGTGATATGCATTTTTTCTCCACAGAGGAAGCTGTAAGGACCCCCAGCCTGGCTTTGAGTAAGACCCATCTCTCGAGATCAAACTGTGACACTGTGTGTGTGTGGAGTGGTCTGAAATCCTTTTTCAGACCTTGAAGGACAATTTTGTAATCTATGCATGTGTCCAAGTCAGTAACAAAGTATGCCATATTTCTGCAGCGATCAAAGCAGCCGTTTTGATCCAGAGGTGGTATCGGCGCTACATGGCCCGTCTGGAGATGAGACGCAGGTACACCTGGAACATCTTCCAGTCCATTGAATACGCCGGCGAGCAAGACCAACTGCAGGTGTCCCCTCCGTACAGACAGTCTCGTCTGTCAGAAAATCCATATTTCTGTTTCTAAAGTTCTTAATAAACATTTAATGCATTTTTTCTCTTTATTTAGCTTTCCAGTTTCTTCAGTTTCATGTTGGACAACTTCACTCAGCTCAGTGGAAATGGGCCAGGTGAGAAACATAAACTTATACACATGAGGAGCATTGGTAAAAATATTGAGATAAGGCTGTCTTCAAACACTGCTGACATTTAAATGTTTTGTCAGTAAAATGCCAGGAATCCTGCAAACGGATTCTGCCTACTTAAGGTTTTTGAGATCATTTCCACTGTAAAATACCATCAAAATGATATTCATGTTGCGTTTTGTGTAGCACCTCACAATCACAAACTCAAGGATAGCATTTTTGTATATAAAAAAATCCCACAAGTGTGTCTATCTTGTCGCTTAGCAACCTCTGTGAGCCTGAAAAATAATGTTTTGAGGTGAAATGCTAAAAATACACACAGTTTTAGTTAGCATAAACCTGCCCATTGTCATACTTAATGATGGGCTTATCCAGAAATGCAGCTGTGTGTGTCCGTGTGTGGACTAAAAGGAAATAGACAATGGGCTTGTATGGAGATGCTTGGTGCTACATTGCATAAATTAGAGTCTATCGTTTTTTTATTAACATACTGGAGTGCTGTTATGTGACAAAGGGTTAGATTCGAGGGAGAAGATAGTCCTTAATGATAGATTACTACAAATAATACCTGCAGGGATCTAAAATGGTAGACTTTAGCTTTACTTGCAATTAACTAAAAGGCAAAAAATACATATATATTTTGGCATGTAATGTCTTAAATATGCAAACTTATATATATATATATATATATAATATATATATAATATACACACACACACTGCTCACAAAAATTAATTGAGCACTTTAAAGAAACACATTAGATACATCAGATCTCAATATGAAGTTGGATATCTATACAAGTGTCTATCCTAAGTGTCTTAGGAACAAAAGGATGCCTTTTCAGTCTACAGAGGGCTCAATTGTGTAGACGCCATACAATCAGAGTGAAATGAAGATGTGGCAGGCTAGTCCATTTTCTACAAAACTTAATTTCTGCAACTCAAAATGCTTTTCAGTATCTTGTGTGACCCCCACGAGCTTGTATGTCTGCTTGACAACGTCGCGGCATGCTCCTAATGAGCACTGCTCGTGAGAGACATTCACACCAGTGGCCCTCTGGAGGTCATTCTGTAGGGCACGAGCAGTGCTCAGCCTGTTCCTCCTTGCACAAAGGAGCAGGTATCGGTCCTGTTGAGGGGTTGAGGACCTTCTACGGCCCTGTCCAGCTCTCCCAGAACAACCACCAGTCTCCTGAAATCTCCTCCATGTTCTGGAGATTGTGCTGGGAGACACATTAAACCTTCTTGCTGCAGCACGTGTGGATGTTCCATCCTGGAGAAGTTGGACAATCTGTGCAACTTCTGCAGGGTTAAGGAATCTCCTCATACTGCCAGTAGAGAGAATTACACAAGACAAAATCAGCACGAATGGAAAACCAGCCAAAAAAGATCAAGAGGGAGAAACTTGAAATGACCTCCACATGTAACACCAGTCCTGTTTGGAGGGTTTTCTAATTGTTGCCACTGAAGTGCACCTGTTGTTAATTCCATAAACACCAATACAGCTGAAATTGATTAATGAGGCCCTCAGCTGATTAACCAACAAGAAAATTATCAGACGGGTTTCATTCAATTCATGACAGGCCCAATAAAAAAAGTGTTCCTTTAATTTTTTGTGAGCTCTGTGTGTGTGTGTGTGCACACACACATACATACATACATACATACATACATACATACACACATATATATATATATATATATATATATATATATATATATATAATAGTCAAATTAATTAATGAAGTATTTTATCATTTTAGTTTAATAAGTCAAAATAAATCAGTTTTGTATCTTATTAAATTAGGTCAAGCTTTATTACACTCAAGCTTATATATTTAGAAATGTTCATTTTTATGAATGTGATCATTTTTAACTAACATCAAATAAAACTAGTATCTTAAATGAAAAATCTACTGTTTTAAGTTTAAGTGTACTATACTGTTTATTTCTCACTATAAAAAACCCCAGTGGTATTTTGATCCATTCATGCAATTCTGAGTGGTTGCAGGACATAAAAACGAGCGGGTCCTCACGTGTTTACATCACAAGGTGAGGACCGCCCCTCCAGGAAGAGCCTAGTCCATCCCCAGGCTAACCCAAACCTTTTTCTGCAACGTTGGCAACTCAAGCTGTCAGTGATCAGATTGCCTTGCTAGCTCATCTTAGTTAATCTTTGGTACATTTTTCAATTTTAAATTTGGGGTAATAATCATAACTATGAACATCAAAACACTTAAAACATCTGTAAGAAGTTTACTTCTTGAATTGAATTAAAATTATTTAGTATTTAATACGAAATATTTTTGCTTGTTTACTACAATCATCGTCTTAGAAGAAGTTGTAACTAACAGCAATATTTTGCATTAAGACTCTAAAATAGGGGTGTCCAAATCAAGGCCTCCTGCTGGTCTTCCAGAAACCCTGTCTTATCTACTGTTCATTACCTGATCAGGTGTGTTTAGCCATAAGGAGCTTCAATGGTAGACTGGTTGGAAAACATGCAGGACACCGGCCCCCGAGACCTGCATTTGGACACCATCTGGTCTTAAAAGATTGTAAAGTTGAAAAAAAATGTGATTTCAATAGTTTGCTCATTGAGCCCATCTCGTTTTTTACATGTACAGTGATTTTAAGAAAGAACTTGCGCAACATATTTCCGATAGAAAATTCTATTAGAATTTTGGGTTCAAAGAAACCTGTAAAGAAAAAAAATATTGTTTTATTTATGGAACAAGATACTGAATTTTAGAAATAAGCTCCCAGTCCCTCTCGTTTGTAGCATCTGAAATACCAAATTTCTCCAACAAGTCTTACTGTGTCTCAGTAAAGAAAATAAAACAATAAAAAAGTCAAAATTGTCTTATTGTTTAAATTGTTTCCATTTGGAAACACATTTTCTATTCACAGCCTATTTTACTCTTTTCCAACATTTGGTCCAGATAAAAGTGGTTGGAAACAGATTTACCTGAAGATACACACTTGTATAGACAAGAAAAAAAATGTTAACATGGAGTAAGACTTGTAACAGCACTGCTGTGTATTTTTACAAAGTGCAGTGACATCCAGGACACTTCACAGAACTGTTGCTAAACTGAATATAAGTAGTCATAGAGGGTATGATGTAAACTGTTGGGCCCAATTTTTACTGGCCTCTGAATCCAAAGGGCTGCTACAAATAAGAAGTGTTGAACTGAATGTGGTAACAAATACTTGCATGCGCCTTTCAGACTTGATCTCCCAGCTGCTGGATCCCGTGGTAGACCCCTGGTTGGACCGAGAGATCTGCTACAACTTAATCCCTGTCCCCGATTCCTACACTGGACCCCGGATATCGTTTCCTCTCTGTGTCTCTGATACCAACGCTCTCCTCAGTGCCTTCAAGGAGCAGCAGGTACCAAAAACAACATTCTATATCGATCTCACTTGCACTTGTTGGCTTCAATGTATCTTCTCCTCACAGATTCTACATGCCAGATATGTCCTGCAGCTGCTTTTTGAAGCCAAAAAGCTCCTCAAACAGATGCCAAACATCGTCCATTTGTCAACATCGTACACAAAGGACATCACCATATGTGGTGGGTGGCCTCAGTTGAACTTGAGGGTTTAGCATTAACATTATTCAAGATAGATGCTAAAAACCAACTAAAATATGTTAAAAATGGCATCAATTCAATGATGGCTGGACCCTGAATAAATGAATGACCTGTTTACGGTCAAACGATTGTCAATCTATTTAAATGTTTTGTAAGTGCGGTGGACTGGGCCTTAATGGCGCCTATCCAGGAAAGAAGGGCCTTTTTTATTTGCACACTGATCAGGCACTTGACTTCTCTGCAGCTGCCTGTTCCATGCAAGTTGAATCTCATTAAACTCAAGAACGCTTTTGAGCAAGAAAAAAAAGTACACGCATTTTTTTTTGTCTTTTTATTGTTTGCATGCAATCAATAAGAATTTATCTTTATTTTTTGTTACATAGGTGATCTGCATGGACATCTTGATGACTTACTGCTTATATTTTACAAGGTAAAGATATTTTATATTTTCAAAATTACAAATATGAATATATGTAGTTAAATATGTAACCAAAAGTGACTGCATACATGCATTATTCAGAGGTTAAAGTGTTTTGGTTTTTTTTATTGTTCAGAATGGGCTTCCTTCTGCTGAGACGCCATACGTATTTAACGGAGACTTTGTGGATCGAGGTAAAAAGTCAGTAGAAGTAGTGATCATCCTTTTTGCCTATTTTCTGCTTTACCCGGACTACATGCACCTCAATCGAGGAAATCACGAAGATCATATTATGAACCTCAGGTTAGTGGAAGAAAAATGAGAAAGATGAAGACATTTCCACAGAAAAGATCCGGATTTATTTCTCTTTTTCAGATATGGCTTCACAAAAGAAGTAATGCAGAAGTACAAGGTACACAAAATCCATGGACTGTTCACGATAATATTTTGGTTTTTCAAAGGGAATAAATCCCAACTAGTGAGGTGAACTTTACTGCTTTCAGAATCACGGCCGTGAGATTCTTCAGCTGTTCCAGGATGTCTTCAGCCTGCTGCCCATCGCTACGCTCATTGATGGGAAGGTTCTGATAGTGCATGGTGGGATTTCAGACCAGACGGACTTGGACTTCCTCAGCTCAATAGAAAGACAAAAGGTCAGTGGATCCATGAGTTGTGGTTGCCAGGAAAACACAACACTTAATAGACTTTTTGGCCAATTGAGATAAGGACAAAAATGTATTTTCTACTTCTATTTCTATCTATAAATACGTCAAACAAATGAATGGGGAAAGTTTTAGACCCAAAATCTTCTCTAATGAAACATAATAAATGTACTATTTTCATGTAACCATCTTTACTGTTTGATTAAACTGAGGAAATTTTATCAGAAATATCAATATTTTTCTTACTTCAGAATCATGCTTATGTGTTAACTTGGCTCAAAACTCTGTAAAAAGACTTTATCTGATTCAAGTTGCACAAAAGAAAAATAAAAGTAGAGAAGCTTAGAAGATAAAACGTTATGAAATCAGGCTACGACCATAATTGAAGTATTATATTGTATTCACCAGTATTATTACTGTTATTACTATGTTTTTTCACAGAAAATCCTGAAAGAATTGCTATACAGTATTCCCCCCTTATTTGTGGGGTTAGGGACCGGACGCATCCGCGAATATGCCAAATCTGCGAAAATGGAAAACCCCCCTATACTCATCAAAAACACTTCTGATTATGATTTGTAAAACGTTTATTAAAAAACACTGGAGCATAACTCAACTTAAAGAGTTTTTTTTTTTTTTTTATTCAAAACAAACAAACAAACCACACCTGCAGCAACAGAGTATTTGATGGCACAGATGATAAAATCTAGTTTTAAACTCCTTCAAATAGTAAACATCTGCTGCGGATCATAACTATCCTCCGCCATTATCTTTTTCAGCATATCAGGATTTTTTCAACCGCTTCTGAGTCAGCTGATGCCATTTTTCCATGCAGGACCAAACCGTGAGAGGGGCGGGGGAGCGCTGTCCGCGCTCCACTCCAGAGGGGGCTCCGCTGCTCAGAGATACACCTCAGCAGCGCAGCACCTTCTTCTGATGTAAAGATGTTTTACAAGCATCTTACAAGTTTTTGTGTTGAACCAAAAAAATTAACTTGACAGAAAAAAAAATTTGCGAATACGTAAATATGCGGGGATCACTATTTGCCTGCTATATTATTGTTATTATGTTTCCAAAAGGCAATGACAATCACAACCTTACACCCAATAATAATTTAAGTTTATCTTAAAAGCTCCCAAAATTTTCAAGATGAAAAAAAAGTTGTGCACTCAAAGACCCTCTGCAATCTTTAAGTTTTAAATATACAGTAATACAATCTTATTCTCTCAACAAAAAAAACAAGACAAGAATATTTAGATGACGTTTTAATGGTTACGCTGAATTTAAAGGATCTCATACTAATTCAGCTTCCCAATTTATTCTGCATTTCCAGGTCAAATCTGCTCTAAGGTTTCCCAGGCACAGTTTGGAGCAGCTGGACATCGGTCAATCCTGCAGACACGTCAAGAGAATGAGATCTGTGGACAGCTCCTGCAGCAGCAGTCGCAGCTACAGCAAGAACCAAGGAACTCCTGGCCAGAGGTCCAAGAACAGCTCAGAGGCACTTGCAGAGCTGACGACAGGCACTTTGTCACATGCATTTCTGATTTTTCTTCAGAAAGAGGAGATGCAAGGTCAAGCGGGAAGACAGCGCTGTTTCTACCTCTTCCTCGTCCTCATCTTCGTCTTCTTCAGTGTGTTCACCTCAAACTCCCTCCTCTCAGTCGCTTCGTCCATGCCCGTCCTCCCCAAGCCTACCGTGTAAAGTCCTTCAGGTGCCTTTCCTGGACTCTCTGTCTTCTGTTCCTCTCCCATCACCTCCACAGCATGAGCAGGAATGGAAACAGGTCAGAGATGTCCAGTTTTACCTCCTCCCTACCTTAAGATGTACTTTTCAAAGCTCATCCCTTTTCTCATAGATAGTTGATATTCTGTGGAGTGACCCTAAAACTCAAGAAGGCTGCAGTCCCAACTCGTTCAGAGGCGGTGGCTGCTACTTCGGTCCTGACGTCACTCAGAGACTGCTGCTTCAACACGGACTGCAGATGCTCATCCGGTCACACGAGTGCAAGCAGGAGGGGTACGAGCTCTGCCACGGCGGGAAGGTGAGACGTGATGGAATCACGCAAGTCTATCCATGAATCTGAAATGTGTGAGGCCAGAGAGGTAAAGGCTTGTATCTTGTAGGTGATCACCATCTTCTCTGCATCTAATTATTATGAAGAGGGAAGCACCCGGGGTGCTTACATCAAGCTGGGCAGGGAGCTGGTTCCACGCTTCTACCAGTACCAAGTCAGCCGCATAACACGCAAACTCACCCTGACCCAGAGGTACACGGAGCATGTTTGGAACTGTGAAACAGAATAAAAACAGCCATAAAACAACAGAAAAAATACCAATAAAGAAGCTAAATCTGAAGTGCAACATTTTTTTTAACATTAAAAAATAGATATTATTGTTTTGAAAAAACAAAACAGTGTTATTTTCATATTTTTTTTCCTATTTATTTTCTAATATCAATTTGAAAGTTAAAAGAAAGATGTTCTTGGGGAAACCTTTGTCAATCAAAGCTGCTTCACAAATATCTTTTAAAAAATTCAAAACAAATGCTTATTATTATTAAGAAGTAACTTGACATTTTAGGCAAAAAAATAAGCTTTTAAAAAGTACACTACCCAGTTCAAGACCCACGCCAGTAAAAAATTATGTTTTAGGTGTTTTTAACATGTTTTTTTCTCACATGTATAAAGAAAACTAAGCCTAAAATTTTGTTTTTGAGTATTTCTTTATTCAAACAGCTGTGAATCAGGAGGAGACAAAAATAATGCTGTTTACAAAAAGAACATTTTGGGATGTAAAGTCTACAAACTTCATCCAATTGCAAACAAATAGATCTATGTACGTCTTTGTTTTTCTCGTCTGAGCTGACGTCTGGCTTTAAACTGTACACCTGGATAGCTACAATATTGCTCACCATTTTCGTTGCACCCGTAATGTTGGGTTGGGGTTATGAGTAGCTGTAAGCTAATAGTGTAAACAAAAGGACATTGGGAAGCAGGGGCTTGAAAACTCCAGGCCAATAGTCCCACCCCCATCTCAGAAGTGAGATTCTAAGGAACAACTGCCGCTTTTGCAGAAACTAAATCCTAGAAAACAAAACAACCTTTTTATTTTTTCTAAAAACAGCATAATCATAATTAAAAGACTGCTAACAATACTTTAAAAAGTGATCAAATGATAATTGGAAAGAAACTTTAAAGAAAAATGCTCTTAGCAATACGTTTTTTAGACAAAGACAAGGAAGAACTTCCAATAAGAGCATGAAACATAAAATTGAAGTCATTATCTTTACAGAAGTTAAAAAACTGTCTCTCTTCTCTTTTTTATCCTTTATCATTCACATCTATTCTTTCATGGTGAATGACATGTAACAACCTTTATGTCTGCAGGATTCGAGCTGCTGAAGGTTCGGCTCTTCGGGCCCTAAAAGAGAAGCTGTTCGCTCATCGCTCCGAACTCATGGCAAGCTTCCAGCAGCGTGATCCAAATAACACCGGTGCTCCATTCCATCTCAACTCTCAAAACAAATATTTTTGCTGACATCTTTATTTCTTAAAAGCAACAGAAATGTTATTTTTATTGTTGTTTTTACGCAGGTACTGTTTCAGTATGTGAATGGGCTCAGGTGTTGGAGTGTGTACTGAGGCTGGACCTGCCTTGGCGGACGCTTCGTCCACATTTAGCCCACTTGGCATCAGATGGCAGTGTTGAGTATCAGTCCTGCTTTGAGGACATGGAGCCTGGAGCTCCTCTGCCTAAGTTAGAGAGGAAGGGACTGATGCTGACTTTTTCTACCATTTTATAATCCCACTGATCCCCATCATTATAGGTTAAAGTTAGATTGCAAAATGTTTTTTTTTCTTTGTATTAGTATAAATAAAATTTTCAATGTGACAGAAATTGTATGCAAATAGGAACATTTGTTTTTTAAATCAATGCATAATTTCTGTCCGTTTTTTAAAATACTGCTCTGTAATGATAAAAAAAAATCATCATATGTGAAACATCACATGCTTTTCCATTAAAATTAAACAATTTATCAAGTATTTTAGAAAACATTTTGGATAATATTTAGTATTTTAGAAAATACTTGATGAAAGAAAACAGAAGCAGAAAACTTGTAATCGATTCCAGCCAAGATTTTCTATCCTATCACATGAAGCCCAAATAAATTGTTTCATTTCTGGACAAAACTTTTTAAATATTGTTTGTGCAAAAAAAATTAATTAAACAATGTCATAAATTGATGTTTTTTTTAAATCTTTTCTCCTCTTTTTTTCTATGTAGGTGGCTCCAAACCTTGCTGAAACTTTATTTAGATATCGAACAGACATTGAAATCATTTTCAAAATCATCGACAAAGATCATTCAGGTAAGAAAGAATCGTTTAAAAGCAGTTTGAAACATTGTAAGCCATTGAGAGTTTGCAGTAACACATGGCGTCCTTTGAAGGCCTCATCTCCATTGAAGAATTCCGTCACACCTGGCGCCTTTTCAGTGCTCACCTGGGGTTGGCCATCGACGACCGAGCCATCGATGACTTGGCCCGCAGTATTGACTTCAACAAGGATGGCAGTATAGATTTTACTGAGTTTCTGGAAGCTTTTAGAGTGGTGCACAAACTGGACAAAGATGCACAACCTGGTGAAAAGATGGACAAGGAGAAGCCTTCGTGGGGGGAAGAACAGATGAAATGAGGAAGGACAGTATGCAAATACCAAATCTGTTGTGTTAAAAACATAGTTAATCATTGATGTGGGTGGAACTACTTCTCACAGCACTCCTTGTCAATTGTGTCATTATCCTTTTTGAGGCCATTTTGGGTTTTTTTTAATTAGGGAGAAATTATAAACTTTCTTCCATAAAAATCCTGCACACCAAGAATAACAGATAACCCCTCTTCTTGAGCTGAGTTGTTCTTTTTGGCTTAAAAAACACAAATCTTTGAGGTTTTTCTTGTCCTTCTGGCATGTGATGAGCTAGAACTACCTTCAGTCATCACAGAACATTATCAGTAACTTGTCATCATCATATTACACTAAGACTGGTCAGATTGCAATCATTATTTTGACTGAATTCTTGGCCACTGTTCTTTTCTGAGTGCTTTTTGCAATGGTGCTAAAATCGCTTGGCAATAACTTTTTTTAATCCTTTAACACCGGAGCTCCAGTGTTTATTTGCTTTAATGTTTGCGTTTAAGCATCACTGATGATGCCTCAGATGTTAAAGGTTTTAGCTCTGCTTCTGATGGAGGTTCAAGAGCTTCTTCTTAAACTCTTTCTCTTGTATTAACTCTGTATTTAAAAAAAGTCACTTACTTTTCCAGAAACTGTCTCATTTTCCAGATTCTCTGCTACCTTTTCTAAACTTCTCTGCTACCTTTTCTAAACCATAAGATCACACTCTCCATGGTGTTCTGGAAGATATCTGGGCAGGAACTCACTCCAAATAGAAATCTGGTGTAAGCGAACAATCTTTAGTGAGTGTTCTCTGTGACAAGTGTTCAATCTGAGTCCAGTACAATTTGCTAGCGGGCATGACTCATGTTAGTGTACTCCTTTCCTCCTCCTAAACAAGCTGTTATGTCTTCCATTCTTGGAAATGGGTATTTTTCTATGGTGGACACCTTATTTGCAGCTCTATTCACTGCACATTTTGACAATGTTGCTTGATTTCAATATAGGTCCTTTATAGTGAGGCAAAAAAGTATTTGACAGTTATGGATTCAAGATCATTTCTACCCCACGATGTGAGATCCTGAATGGAGGTTGCTTGATATTGTCTTATATTTATTCTATATCTAATAATTACTCCAACATTTGATCTCTTCTCACCAAGATGATTGTTTCTGGTAGATTATCTCAGTCCCGTTCAGGCCTCCTCCTTGTGTTTGATTCCCTTTCAACTTGTTCTGTCTTAGTATCTCTGTTTGGGTTTAAGGCACTTCATCAGAAGTTACTCTTCCTTCTTTTTATGTTATGTCATCATTTATTCCACAAACTAATTCATCTCTGCATCACATTTACTAAATCTCCATAAATTGCAACCTTTGGCCAGATTTTCTCACTTACCCACATGTTTCACCCACACTTTGTGTATCTTCTGATCCTTGACGACAGGATGTATTCTGCATTCCTCCACATTCTTTTACTTGCTCTTTGTTTCCCTTCAATTAAGAGTAAATCGATAGAAACAGGTCGAACTAAGATAGGAGGATAAGTTCTTCCCTCTCCTCACATTTATGAGTTGTTTACAAAGCTGTTAGAGACAAAGAGATGGGGTTCTGACATTATGTACCTGTGACAAGGAAATACTGAACCCTTGTTCGTGTATTGTATACTTTTTCTAAACTGGTAGGATTTATTCTAAATGTATTTAGGAAAGCATGTATGTTTATTTGAGAAAATTATGCCAATAAAGCTGGCACATTTTGAAACTGTGTCATTCTTTAAATGGCCAACTTCAGACCAAGTGGACTCCATTAAAAAGACAGAGCATCTTCTGCCAGAAGGCCCCCTCTCAACTGAATAAGATCCACCAAACAGTGAAGGGTCAACAGTGTGTTCCAGGATCTCAGAATGTCTCCCCACTTTTTCTGTACCCATACATCCAGCTCTCTAAACTCTAGTTGCCGATCAGCCACAAAAAATCAGAAGACTGACAATAAGTTAACTCTTGTGATTATTCTTGTTCACAGTAAAAATTAAATAAAAAGCTGTCCATACCTTGCTACAAAAAATCTAAGTCCAAGGTGATCACTTATTTTTTTAATAACTATAACAAATAATATAATTAGTTGACCTACATTTGCATAAATTATTGAAAAAGTTTACAACCTTTTTGACTGGTCTTGCAGCACTCTGTCGCCCTCTAGTGGTCACACATTAAACTCCAAAATAAATGTGTATAAATTGATGTTTTAAAATCTTAAATAAATACATATTTCCCTGATAACTCTACTTTTCTTTAATTATGGGTTGTTGTTGAGAAAATAAAAAACTAGTGTAAAAGAAACTAAAAGTTGAGTTGTTGAGTCTTAAGAAACAGGAAATAATATTGAGTGACAAACATGTACAATCATTGATATTGGAGGAGAACAAAAAAAGAATGTCTTGATAATTTAAGTGGAATGTCAATGAAAATAAATCAATGATATTAATGAAAATAGTCAACACAATTTATTTATATTTAAAAGTAAAATGTCTAATAAAGAACTCGTTACACATCCTGCCTTGTGATAGTCTGGCCTGAGACTGGAATCAAATCCGGGGTCAGGTCAGACCAAAGACTAAAACATTTTCCTTTTTTACTAGACATTCAGCCATAAGGATGAAAATGGTTTAATAATGGTTTTTGAGTGCTGCTCATCACTGCCTAAGATGATGGATCCAAGACAGAAGACAAAGTTCATTCATTTGAGATGATTCACGTAACTTCAGATTAAGTATATAGCCCTAAAAACCTAAATTGATTCCATGTTATTTCTGAAAAGAGACCATCTAAAATCATCTCCACACTCCAAACAGAGAATCTTAATTTGGTCTGCTTTCAGGAAAAACATATTTCACTTTTAGATTGCTGCAAAACTACAAATATTTTTTTTCTGTGCAGCAAAACAAAAGATTCATAGATTCCTAGTGGTGGCATAATTTTTTAAATGTCAAATTGTTTTAGTTAAATGTGAAATAATGTTTTTCTGAAATGTTGACACATTTGCACTTCCCAGCCAGCCTTTTAAATGGCTCAGATTTAGACAATATTTGCACTTAAAGCATGTGGCTTCTGGTTGATGTAGCATTACATTTACAGTACTCTTCTGTTTTTAAAAAAGGAAAATATAAAAATTAAAAATCCATCATTTGCCAAAGAAAATTTTCTCTGGGTTGTGGCTATTTTTAGAGAGCCTGTTTTGGTCCATGCTTCTTCCCTCTGGCAACCTAACACTTATAATTACACTGATAATGACAAAGAGTGAGATCAGTCAAACAAGCCTGGACAGAAAATGTGAAGCTGAGTAAATGACAGGTTCAGATTTTACCTGAGGCATCAGCAGTTTATGTAAACTTTAACACGTGTTTTCATTCAGCTGTTGTCTTTACTTAAAAAAAGTACAGGTTAGAAGAACCATGTTAATGCTTTTCCCATGATTCCTTGGAGTTCATGGAAAATGAATTTTCATAAACTCTATAATAATGAAGTATTTATCTCATGCACTATCATACTTTTTGACATGACAATATTTCAAAGTATTCCCCCGCCCCTAGTTTTCCAACACTTTCTCCGTCCTGATCTTTCCCTCCCATTCCTTCCCGCTCCATATCGCAGAGCTTCCTTTCCTTTGTCACACTTCCAGAGTGAAGCTCCGATGGGAATCCCTGAAGTTCTGGTCATCGCAGTTTTCATCTTGGCTCCAGGTAATTCTTGACAAAAACATTCCAGCTGTTTATGAAGAGAAGTTGTGTTTTCTGCTGCTGACTGTGAGGCTGTAAGCAGCGTGTGCTGGTGTGGGAATGCTGGGATGCAGCAACATGAAGCATCTGGAGAATGGGCAGACTTTCTTCCGCTATGGTGGACTTCTGGTGACTTTCCGCTGCAATCCCGGCTTCAAACTTCACGGATACAAAACCAACAGCTGTCTTTCTGGAATCTGGTCTCGAGACCTCCCAGTTTGTGTTGGTAATGGGTTTTGATTTTCTAAAGTAGATCATGTATTCTAAATCCAACAGATAAACAAAAATAATAATATTTGTCAATTTAAACCACTTCAAGGGTCCGGCTGCTCCGTCCCTGGGCTGCTCATGCATGGAGCCATCCACGTGAATGAGGATGGCTCCTGGGTGGAGTTCGGCTGTATTAATGGCTTTCGCCTGCATGGGCCCTCAAAGCTGTTCTGCAGGGGCCACAGCTGGAATGGAACAAACCCAGTATGCAGAGGTGAGAACAGAACAATCAGAAGATCAAACATCCAGAAAACAACATCACAACTGGAAAATGACAATGATTGCTGATAATTAACTGAAATGTAACGTGTCTTCTTAATGTTTTTGTCTCGTCTTTTTCTTTTTCAGAGTGGGACATAAATGTGGAACAAACCCTGCAGATTCAGCAACACTTAGAGAACCAGGCTCCCAGTCTTTCCAAAACAACCGACCTGATATCTAATCTATCAACTTATAAACAAGCCAGCAGTGAAAAATCCAAAACTCACCTGAGGAAAGTCAGTGCTGATGATGTGGTCCACACTGTCCCATCCACCTCGTCATTAGCTTTAGGAAAAGAGCCCCAGAAGTCATTTTCCACCACTCATGCACCAGATGTTGCAAACTTCACAGGTTCTGCTCCAAGGCAAACTTCAGAACTTCACTACTCCAAGTTTCCCATGACTGTATTGAACGAGCATGCTTCACTTCCAGATGATAAAACAGCTACAGGTACAGACGAAGCTCAGCAGCAGACTCAAACTGAAACTCAGCACCTGGATAACCACAAATCCACAGATGGACAATATCCTCCAATTTCTGTTAACCCAACGACCAGTTCTTCCTCTTCTGCATCGCATGCAGACTCAGTTCCTCTAAGCTCAGTCTCCTCTCAGTCTCCTCTACCTCCCAGTTTCACCGTCCCTTCCACCATCTTCAATACAACAGACTCAAGATCTCTTTTCATTCTCTTAAAAAACCTCACCGTCCAACCTCACCACAGCAGGTGGCCAGCGTGTCCTTACCCTCCTGTTCCTGCTCACGGGACGTTTTACATCCGGAGCATAGACCGTCCGAACTCCGGAGAGTTCAGGTATTATATAGAGTATGTCTGCTCTCCAGGTTATACTCTGGTTCATGGGGATACACACAACTACTGCCAGCAAGGAGGCAACTGGAGCGGGATCACACCTGTGTGTGGGGGTAGGTGGTATCCTTTACAAAAGAAAATATATCATAAATATACAGTTCAACATAGCAGCAACTTATTCATTTTAAGATATTTTGCAATTTATGGATGGATAACCAATTTATTTTGATTGATTCACATTCAAATCCATTTGATCCATTTGTGTGGATACAAACTTTATTTCATGATTGCTTATATTTTGTTGAATTTCTTTGTTGTTGTTTGTTTAAGCAGGAACTCCAAATCAGATAATGCAATCTACACTTTTATTCTAAAGCGATGGATGGACCACATGTGGCTATGTAAAAATGTATATAACTTAATGTTGTTGACTTCAATACCAAATATTTACATCACTAAAACAAAAAGGAATAAAATTCTTTTATAGCCATATTTTGTAACATACATAACATCATATAAGTCTGGATATACTATGTTTGTGTGAAGGTATATCTAATGTATATAAGTATATTTATAATGGATCTTTCAATATGTGACTTATGTCATATGGTATTGTTGGACACAATGTCATATAAGTCAGTATTATGTTTGAAATTTCAGTGTAAATCACAATTTAATACATTGTTTCTTACCAAATATGAAAAACAATAGTTGCATTGTTGAAAAATATGTTATTTCCATATAAGGAACTGTCAATTTATTGATGAGATATAGTTGAAAAATACAAAAGAAATGCAAAAGGATGGTAAAAAAAAAAAAAAGTTGCAACACAAAAATAAAAAAAACCTTGAATTGGCTTTGCTTTAGAGGTTTTATAATTATCCATGTATACGTCTCAGTGACTGGTAGATAGTCCATTTCTCCCGTCTTTTTGACAAAGTTCTTCTTGAGTTCTTGTTCAACAGTTCCATCTCATATATTTCCTTCACAATAATTTTCCATTTCTGCAAGTCTGTCTTGTACCATTGTCTTGAGATTGTTTTCTTTCAAGCGGCTGGGAGAATTTTGAGTAAAACCTGACATTATTGAGTACATTTTCTGACATATTTCCCAGATACAGAAATAAGCTCGTCTTTGGTATATTGTAGCCCAGGATCCTGGTTATATTCTGGTGAATATCCTTGGAGCAAGACCAAAAGACACGGGAATGATCTACATTTATGTCTCTCTTTTTGAAAATGTCAAACATTTCCGTTTATGCATCTTTTTTGTAATCAAACCAGTACTTGTTGATCCCTCAGTGCTGTTTTTTCAAAGATGATTCTGTGGTTTTGGTTTTCCTTAGAGCTGAAGCCATGTGCAGAGAACAACGGAGGCTGTTCCCAGCTCTGCTCCTACTCCCAGATCTACAACCAGAGCTTAAACCAAATGCAAACCACAACTCAGTGTCACTGCAGGCCTGGATTCGCTCTGCTGGAAGATGGACAAACATGCAGAGGTGAACCTACAAACTAACTGTTCAACATTTTTTTCTGAATCATCCCTGGATGTCCTCACCCCTGTTATTAGGAAATTAGGAATGTTGAAGCCCAACTGGTTTCTGTGAGAAAAGGCCACGCTTTTGTGTCTGATCTTTTATGGTAACAATGGGTTCTGAGAAATTTATAGCTGCAAATGTCAGCTCTCTGACAATCTATCATTTGTGTGAGGAACTTGTGAATTTATGTGGTTAATAATCAGTTAAGGTCAGGATCTGGAACCTGAGGCTCCGCAGCCACATGTGGCTTTTTAACCCTTTACTGTGGAAAAGAAGAAAAAGAAAAGTATAGATAAAAATGTAAATAATAAAATGATTGTAACATTTATTTATATTTAGTTTGTCAGTTTTATGAGTTAATAGCTCAGATTTTCCTATAACACTAAGATTAACTTAATATGTTTTTTACGTATCGCTGTTGGTGTTACAGTAAATCAGGAGGCCTTGAGTCCCCTCCAGAGTGCACAAATTTAAATACTAAGCAAAATCGGATACATAATATTGTGGGTTCGATTCCTGCCTTGCCCGCCCATGTGTCGAAGTGTCCTTGGGCAAAAGACTGAACCCCACATTGCCTCTGGGGGAAGGTTGGCACCAGTGTTCGGCAATAGAGCCACCACTAGTGTGTGAATGTTGTGAATGAGATTGTGACTGTGAAGTGATTTGGGCCTTCGAGGAAGGTAGAAAAGCACTATACAAGTATACGCCATTTACCATTTAGCCTAACAATGTTTAGTTTATGTCCAGAGGAAAGAAGAGAAAATATGCATTTGCAAATACTTTATGTACTTTGTTGGATCTTAAATCAATGAAATTGTTTTCAAATTCAAGTTGGCATTAATAAATAAGGAAAAGGATTACAGCCAACCAAAGTAGACTTACATATTAAAAAAAGGCATTTTCTGATTTGCACTGTTTGATATTTTTCATTGAAGAGCATCTGTAACTTATTTTTTAAATAACTGTGGTTTAGTTGAGAGTTAAAACCAAATTTAAAATTAGACTAAAGTGCAATTTTCTCTTTATATTTCAATATTTTAATCATGCCAAAAAAGCAAAAGTTAGTGTATAAATATTATTAAAGAAAGTAACATAAATACAAAGGAATTTTGAAATTTTCTGAAGGGTTAAACAAGACTTAATGGTGCCTACTAAGTTCTGTTAAAAAAAAAATAAACAAATAACTGGCATGTACTTTGGTGTAAAGCTATTACTTTTCTGACAGACTTAGCTATGATTAACAGAAGGCAGAACATTGTGAACGTCTGTCTGTATCCTCTTACCCTTTCCAAGAGGATGCAAGAACACATCTGGAGTAGCACATTATAGGTCTTACAGCAAGCCACCATGAGGATGAGCATGTTTCATCTTCTGCTCATCTCAGTGCAGCATGGTTATCTTGGTTCTGTGTTCTCTGTAACTGTGCATGTGTGTTTTACTAAATGTGCCCACCATCTGAACCAGCAAAAGTGTAATTAGAAGCTTTCTTTGCATATTGAGCCGCAGATCTATCTTCTTCCACAATGTCTTTCTTTGCAGATGTTGACGAGTGTCTGCTGCCTGCTTCTGTCACCGGCTGCATGTTCGGCTGCGTTAACACTGCTGGCAGCTTCCACTGCCAATGTCCACCCGGCTACAGTAAACTAACCGCAGACGGCCTTTGTCATGGTGGGCCAGCATTTGTACTAAAGCACCATGGATGTCAGCAGCAATTTTTGGAAACAAGTTTCTGCCAGCTCCTAAACCATCACACACCTCAACTGTAATCCTCAACACTGTCTCTTCAGAGAATAGAGATGCGAGTTTGAATCCTGACATTCTTCCCAAACAGGAAAAGCTTTTGTGTGGAAGCTCTGAGTTCGATGAAAAGACATGGCTTCAATTTCTAAATTAGTTAAAATATAAATTGTCTTTGATTTTGTAGTATAACTATGACAACTCATTATTTTAGAAAAACTTAACTGAAGGGTCACAAATATTTACAAAAAGTGTATAGGAAAAAAAATCATTTAAATGCAATTAATTAACTAAGAAGAGCAGAATAAAGAAATGTGGAACCACAAAAGCTTCAAGCTCTCAGTTTATTAGTTGTTGATTTGGTTGCTGCATCTTGTTTTTGATACACTTCAACCAGTATTGATGTTGATAATACTAAAAGACAACTGAAATTTTTAAAACTTTACCAATACCCTTTAGACCTATCAAAAATATTTAAATATGCACACTTCAAGTGAAATTTGAAAAACTAATTTATGGGATGCTGAGGAGACAAATCAAAACTGCCCCATTATAAAATGCAGATTATTACCTTTTATATGAATATTTTACACTTTTCCAAAGCTCTCATGCACTATCTTGTCTAATGCAGATATAAACGAGTGTGTTGCCAACCGAGGCCTTGGACCTTGTATGCATCAATGCCACAACTCAGCAGGGTCCTACAGATGCTCCTGCACATTTGGTTACATTCTGGCTGCTGACGGACACAGCTGTCTTCCGGAGTGTCCGTCCGGATACAGGAAATTATCAGCTGCGCCTCCTGAAAACGTGACTGTGCAGCCTTTGAAGGGGAAATGTGTGGGTAAGAAAAAAAAATGTTACAAATGAATCTTAAAGATATGTCAAACTGTGGGCTTTGTTTTGGTTCTGCAGACATTAATGAGTGCCTGGAGGAGATATGCGAGTGGCGGTGTGTGAACCTACCAGGCTCCCATCGCTGCATCTGCCCCCGTGGATTTACCCTTCAGAGAGATGGACAACACTGCATGGGTCAGTGTGAGTTTGATAGTTTCCATGTCTCATTATGGAGGCTTCAGTGTCCGTTTGAAGATGGTAAAAGTTTGGGTTTTAGAGTGATTTTCTTTGTGCTAAATTTGAATACTTAAAACGTTTAGTTTTTGTTCAAGAAGAAAACAGATAGCAAATAAAACATTTAGATATTACTAGGCCTTAAATAAAGTTTTTAAACTTTGTTTTTTACTATTTCTTTTGTGTTAATCTTAATTAATGTAAATCTTTTAACCATATTTTTTTAATGAATTTGTTCTTTTTTTAAATCAATCCCTTAAAACCTAACTCATCTTGTAAAGATACAAGTTAGTGGACTGATTTTACATTTCTTTGAGTGTGACATCTTTTTTACACTCAAAGGCAATTGATCAACAAATTCAAGCTTTGAGGAATTAAAAAAAAGAATCAATTGAGTCTTTAAAGTTCATTGTTTCTAATTTGATGAACAGAGAGTTAGTTGGTTTGGTGCGTGTCGACTACATTCTCTTTTCTTTTGCTGCATGTAGACATTAATGAGTGCGACCAGAAGAACGGAGGCTGCTCCCATCAGTGTGTGAACCGAGGAGGAGGATATAAATGCTCCTGTCCAGCTTCTCACCGTCTGTCTGCCTTCAACTGGAGGAAATGCTCACCTAAGACAAACACCGCTGGCTGAGCGGTGGAGCTTATCCGGGTCGACACAGAACTGCCCGATCCAGTCTCTGCATATGCTTAAGATTTAACAGTTCGATGTGCAGGATTTTTTATGTTCTGTTGTTGAATGGAATAATAAATTCTTTATGTACATACTTTGACATTTGTTAAATCATTATTAGAGAAACAGACACTTTATCTAATGTTCATAATAGAACAATCAGCACAGAGAAGATGGAGAACTCTAATGGCTATTAGTGAGTAGAAAAGGTGGAGCCACAAATGTCCAGCAAATCAGAATACTTACTGTAAGTAATGTTCTGGAATATCCAAGAAATCACTGAAGCAAAGGCATCTTTGGTCAAGAATAGTTAATTTTTTGGAATTTCTTATGAAGAAATTTTAACATTTAGAGTTTCAGAAATATTTAAATTACTGTAAGTAACTTGTTCTGCATCTCACAAAACACCTCAAATTTCGAAAAGTCCGTCCATAACACTTCCAATCCTCCTGTCCGATGTCTGTGTTCTTTAGCCCACATTAACCTTTTTCTTTTGCTAGTCAGTCTCAGACATGGATTTTCCTTTGCCACTCTACCCTGAGGAGCAGCATCACCTCTTAGCTGTAGATGTTGACAGGGATGTTTTGCTGGTACTATTTAATGAAGCTGCCATTTGAGGGGTGTATTTCCTTAAACTGGAGTCTTTAACAGACTTGGGCGACAGTGGCTCAGATGGTCGAGCAGGCTGGCTTATAATTGAAGGATTGGCAGTATGATTCCAACTCCCTCCAGCCAACTGTTGTTGTGTCCTTGGGCAACTTCCCTCTCCTGGTCTCCAGTGTGGCTCCACTGGTGTGTGAATGCATATGAATGTCCTGGTAATGGTCAGTGGAGCCGTATTGTATGTAGTGGCAGCCACATCCCTGTCAGTCTGCCCAGGGCAGCTGTAGCTACATCCATAGTTTACCATCACCAAGTGTGAATGAATAATGGATAAACATTGTAAGAACTATGAGCGTCTGGAAAAGCGCAGATAAATCTAATACTTTATCATAACTTATCGTCTTGCTCAGTTTTGCAACAGAGCCTCCCAATTTTTTTTTACTCTGGTTAGAGCCTGTTTGTGCTATTCTCTAAAGAAAATACTACACACTGTTGAAGGAAATAGCCTTCATTTTTTAGAACAGCAAACATCAAATTTCACAGTAAATTTCTCTTTTTTTTTGCCATTTTGAGCATTTTAACCCTTGTGCTATCTTATGGGGTCCAGATGACCCTACCTTTATATTGATGTGTGATCCCTCCCCTGACAAAGGTGGAGAAGATTTTATGTCTGCCACTGACGCCAGTGAAGATAATAAAAAAATCCTTTGAGAAAAAAGTTAAGCGCAATGTCTTGTGGGGTCCAGATGACCCCACTTTTAATGATAGCATAAAGGTTAAATGACCCCATAAATGTGATGCTCCAGATACTCAAACTACTAAAAGGAAGGTGAGTTTTATAGCTTTTCTAACCAACTAAACTATTTTCAGCTGTCTTAACATGATTGCACAAATGTTTTCTAATCATCTGATAGCCTTCTGACACAATGAGCAAACACATCATAAAATTAGAAAACAGGAATGATAGTTGGTGAAAATGGGGCTCTAGTCACCTGTGCAGATAATGCACCAAAACCAGATATTTGCAGCTAGAATAATCCCTTTTTAATAATAAAATAAACAGAAGAAACGTTGTTCGACATATAACATTTAATCATTTGAACTTAAAAAGGACAGTCCAACAGCAAATGCACAATTTTAGGTTCACAGTTGATGAGGTTACAGATGAAAAATACATGCTGCCTTTTTAATGCGCATGACGCCTGAGGATGAACTGTACTACACACGGATGCCATCAACACCTCATTGTTGATTCACTTCATTAGAGACTCATGAACACAAAGCCACTAAACTTGAATGTAAATACAAAATGTAGTTCTCTTGTCAAAATGTTCTTCAGCAAATGTCTGTTGTTGTGCTATTAAAGGATTAAAGCAGAGCTCCAGCATAAATGAACATGTCATATTGAGGTAATGAAGACTTCAGATCTGTTAAAAACTCAATTTGACACTCAAATTGACATTCAAATGCTCACAGAGTGCATTCACAACTGAATACATACTTACAAAAACTAAAACAGCACGTAGCTTTAGTAGTATTAGTAAAACTCTTAGTGCTCTCAGAGCCTAGAATCCATTCATATATTACTCATATTAATATTTAAATACGATCTCTGGTCATCTGATAGATGGCACTAAATATTTTTTTTAAATAATATAAACCGAGACTTCTGATTTAGCCTTTCCATTGTGAAATTATTCTTAAAATTAAAATAATTAAAGACAAACAGTGACACCGGCATAAAATAAGTTATTAATCTAAGTGAAAAAACCCCAAAACAATTCAAATACCCACGTGAATCATGTCAATCTAAATAAAGCTAATTTGAAATCAATTAAAGTCACATGAATATTAAAAAAATATTTCATCTATCTGGTTAAGGGCTGACGTCTTTCAGTAGCCAACTAGAAATAAAATATTAGTGCAACATATTGCATTATTTCTATTTCTCCTATGTTTTTCATTGCATACCAAATTCTTCATTAGAGGAACTTTACTTTAAAAGGCTGTAACGGGGAGGTGGGCCTTACAGTAATAAATCCAAGAAAAAAATAACTGTTTAGCATCAACTCCATCCATCCCAGATATTATTCATTTAAAGAGCATGCATAAGTACCACGTGAGCTGATGCAGAATCGTTTGCTACCTTGATGATCACTGGATGTTGTTCATTCACTGCATCAAACAGCTAGAGTTTGGCAGAAAGTCTTGCACATAAGTGACTACCGCCTTGGACAGATACGTCATGGTGCCAAAGCTGCCACTCGGAGCACTATCATAAAAAAAGTTGCAAATTCCAGTGGCTGGATCTTTTTCCAGGAAGTAGTCACTGGCACAGTGGGATTTCTGCATGAACAAGACAAAGTCAAAAAGAGAATTCACAAATTCATATGATCTTTTTTCCAGCACAGGTTTCTTTAGGCGCGAGTACCTGGTCATTGAGGAAAAGGTCGTTGGCCAGATGTAGAATGCGGTCCACATGGATGATGCCACCAATGTTGTCCACGTCTACGTCAGCCACAAGGCCCAGAACCATCACAGTCTCCACAAGCAGCTGCCGGTACTCCGGCTGAGGGACGTGATTTAAAACAGACTCCACCTGCACTGCAAACTTGATCTCCCCGGCTGTCATCTACGCACACAACAGAGTTAAGTTGCAGCCGTGATCCTGCGCGCAAACATTTTCAGTGCCACACTTTACCTCTCTTGTGGTAGAGGAGGGCAGAACATATCCATCAATGGACAACCCGTGGCACTTCTGCAAGATCCTCCATACTTTTTGGTAGAAGCCCATTGGGACTCGGTTGATGGCTCCATCCAGCCGCCGTCTGCGCAGCCACTGGCCTTGCCTTTCCTCCCAGTGCAGCTGGCCATATACAGAACTGTGACCAACTGGAGACAGGATTCCACTGGGAGTGGAGGGACTGCTGCAGCGCTGTGATGGACCAGCAAACAACAGTGCTGAATTCAAAACGCAATGGACGAGACCATTAGCAAAGATCTTTCAGCAACATCTACACTGCACAGCTAGAGGTTTGTTCTACATCACAGTCCAATTACTGATCAACTGGAAAATGCTGGTGGTAAATGATGAACACTGACAACATTAACTGGATGTTATATAGTCCATGCAGTCCTTCATGCAAAACAGTACACTGTAACAGATATAAAAAAAAGATATTATTTATGTTTATTGTCACTAAAAAGTGATCATTTGGCATGCAAAATAAAACTAGAAAAATAATAAAACTAAAAAGATTTTTTGTGTCTTTGAATTGAAATTTAATGCTAGAATCCTGATTCTGAAAAAGCGCAAATAAGGTATTAAGTTTTGTACAATTTTTACCTATAAATAAAATAAAATAAAAATAAAATGCAATAATATTAAAGTAAAAATTCAAATTTAATATTAATGTATTTATTTAGCTAGCTAGCAAGCTAAATTTATTTAGCTAGTAAAATAAATAGCTAGCTTGCATTTTAAGCTAGCTCGCTTGCTAGCACCAAATCCAAGACTATCTTAGCAATAAAAATGTATTTTTAGAACATTAAAGTTGAGATCTAATTTTTCCTGAGCACTTTTGTCTCTTTGCTTAAGGAAAATTTGTTACAAACGTAAAATTGGTCCATTTTGTTTATAAAACTGGTTTATTGTAATTGGTAGATGTTCTAATTTATAAAAAATTGTACATATTAATTAAGTATAAGAGTTCTATCCTTCAGCCCAAATCAAGCAAATGTTTATCCAAAGTACTGAGGGTGAAAGCAATTTCCCTAAACTCCTAAAATATTTTGCTTAAAACTGTAGATTGTCACTGGGAAATTATATTTGTCAGAAAAAGCTTTTCTTTCTTTGAAACAATGTTTTCTAAACTTGTTTAACTTACACTGAATCTGCAAGAAAATGTTTGCAAAAAAAGTCTATTTTTGATCTCACACATTCATTTTTGAACACAGCACACAACAATGACAAAGCAAGCTAATGCAAAGCTGCAGAGATGAGATGGTTTACCGTGGAACGAGGAGAGGTCACATTGCTACTCAAAGAATGACTGCCACCGATGATCTACACACGGAGATGAATGATAGATGACAGAGACAGTTTGAAAAGGTTCACATAATTCTCATTTGCAGACATCTACATGAAAAGGAAAAGCATTTAAAGACATGCTGGGAAAATTCCATAAAACTAAGGGACATTTGAAAGCAGCTTAATTTGATTTTAGATTGACATGAAGAGCATAGAATCTCAAATGAAATGTTTGTCGATAGAGCACGTTCTAGACAACGATGATTCCTGCATAACAGAGAAGACAATGATGAAAAGAGGCTGACTCCAGCGATGAAGGGCAGAGCGGCACACAAAGTGTTAAAGCCGGCGACAACAATTTAGCCGGCGGTTCGGTTAATCAGATTACGATTAGAGGCAAGTCACATGCTTGATATTATCAAAGCCAACCCACACTGACAGGCCGAGAGTCATCCAGCTGCAATCAAAAGCGAGAACAGTGTTAATTTGTCCATGGCCAGATAGCCTAGCAAACAATATGGCTAGATTAACAGTCACATCGACACATGGATAAAATGATGCTAACCTGTTTTATCTCGCTCTTCAACTTGTGTATTCCTGTACGCTCGGTCTTTGTTGCTCCTGTGTGTCCCAGTTCATGGATAGAGATGGCAGGACTCGTGGCTGTGGACTGGATCGGGCGCACTGACACGAAAACACCAACAAAGATGAGGTGTCAATAAACAATATGCTAAATACACTTCCTTACTAGTAACATGTATTTTTATAGTTTCTTTCACAGAGTAGTAAAAAGAATTTGTCTTTCAGAGATCGTATATACTCAAATACTGGCGCTTAAACTCAAGGTTTACCTTTGGGAATCCATGAAGTGTAACTAAAGAACTTATCATTTTTATCCATTTATGCTCTTCTACACTCGTTTCATTCAGAGCACTCAGCTTATACCACCATATCTAACCATCTCTAGTCATTCAAGGTGTACCCCAAGGCTCTGTGTTGGAGCTCTCTTTTCTTTAGAATCGATCTTCTGAAAGTGAAGCTTTTTTCTGTTTGGCTTTTGACCCAATTTATTCTTTCCAGAATTTATTCTTTCCAGAGAGCTAGTTTCCTTGCTTCTATCTTCTTCTCTCACAATCTGTTCACCTGACATTAAACCTGGAATTATTTCTCACCTGTCTTTTCATCCATCCATTTTCTATACTTGCTTTATCTCTTTTGAGGTCATATAGCTGCCAAAACCTAAAAATCAACTTGGCCCTTTCCTTATCTAACTAATTGTTTACTCTTTGGTTCAATAATCAGCATAAAAATAGTTTTCCTAACTAATTACAAGTGTAAAAGGTAATACAGATATAATGCAGTCATATTTTCTTTATCTGAAGCTGCATATTATCAGCATCCTGCTGTGTTAAATTACATGAAAGCACTCACTGCTTCTCTCCACCCCAAACTCTTTGCCGCTGAGGATGTGGTGCAGCAGGTTCTTCATGTCAAAGGGACTCAGGCTCATCAAACTCTCAGATGCCTCCTCACCTTCAAAGCAGAAGATAATTCTGATTTCCACACAGCAGGACCATATACAGTATTATCATGGATCCTGTTTTCATACCAGAACAGTGCAAGCTACGAGCTAGCTCTGTGGCCATGACCTGCATGATGAGTCCTATCCTAAGTCGGAGCATGTCCCCAAACAGAGCAGGTTGGGAGCGCACATACATGGCCAGATAGACCATGATTTCCTGTAACGATACATATGAATACGTCAAAGCTGTGAGATCAGAGTCCAGAAATGGTAACGTCTGTGCGTTTACCTGAGTCAGAACAGCCACGCTGATGTCCTGACCGCTGGCTTCATATATTAGAGTGTTCAGCTCTTCGGGGGGAAGTGGCCTGAAAGAAAGCAAAATGCGTAAATGATATATAACATCACCATGGATTTAAGACCTCCAAAAGGGATTGAACAGGTTTAGAAACAGAATGGATGGATTTAAGATGGCCTCTATCTACACAGAGAACTTACGCCGTTATCACTCGTTCTCTGGGTTCTGGAGGCAGACCTACAGTCAGCTGCTTGTGATGGGAAATGAGATCTGTGCAGGCCTAACAACAAAAGCACAAGATAATTCAATACACTTGCAGTTTATTGTAAAATATTATGGCTAGTTTTGACTAAAAGTATTGAAATTGCTAAGAATCAAACTGAATTAAAATGTCTTTCAAGGACATTTTTCTAAACTCAAGCAAATATTTAGAACAGTCACAATTACCTCAGCGAGGACCTCCACTCTCTTGCGCAGTATCCCAGAGATGTATCTAATAAGCCCCCACTCTTTGCAGGCTCCTGCTTGTACATACAGCTCCTCCAACAACGAGCGCACACTCGGCCCACCCATCCCGGCGCCTGACAACTCCACCACCCAATCAGCTCCTCTGTTAAAGAGAACAAAAGTCAAGAGATCAGAGAAAAAAATTGATTTCACGTTGCAGGTGTGTGGTAGAACAATACTTCATAACGTAGAGAATGTAGAGGATGTCGGCCTGGTCCTGAAGAGTGGGGCACTCCTTTAGCTGCCTCACCAACGCTGCGAAGTCTGTGTTACCGCAAGAGTCTCGAGGAAGCTGCAGCTCTGCGATACTGTGAAGCTAATCAAAGCAAGCATCATAACGAACACTCAGAATGTGAACGTAAAAAAAACACGGGGCACAAAGTTGACGTCAGAGGAAGCAGCTGGGTGTACCTTGCTCTGATTTGCATGCAAACCAGGCGGCAGATGAGGAACATCAAGGAGGTTCAGGGATCTGCGGTGCTTCGCCATGACTGGAGTCATAGGTAGATATAAGGAAGACTATAAAACACAAAGGGAAATAAACTAATCAAATACACACTGATCTTTTTGGCAGTAATTCTTATCTGCAATATAAAAACCTAAAATCAGCTAATATTTTAAACCCTCCTTGTGGTTTCATTTATTCTTAGAAAACTCACTGATTTCATTCAGACCCTGAACCTGAGCCATAAACGACAGAATATCTTTCGTAGTGTGCTCGGCACTGAAGATGTGCTGCAGTCCTCTCTGAATGGGAGGAAGCTGGGACTGCGCGGTGGTGCTCTGGAGGAGCTGCATCAGGTACTGGTCAAAGCCGTCCTTGGAACCCTCTGACAAAAACAGAATATGTATGATCACAACTCAACTTGAATTTTAAAACTTGTAATAATGTCCTCCCTATTTACCATCATCCTCCTCTTCATTTTCCTCAAATAAGCTTTCGTCACTCTCCTCGTCCAGGAAAGTGAGGCGTGTGCGGAACGACGTGGTCTGGACACTGGAGAGGTCAGACATCTGGACCCTAAAGAATCAAAGAGAAGTAACAAGATTTTATGCTATATAAATATGTATATTTTTACATTATCATCCTGTAAATGTAAACAAACCTTGCTCCAGCAAAATAGCCATCCTCCAGTTTTCTGAGTGTTGCTATGATACATGGATCAATTGAATCTCCATCTTCAACTGGACATAAAAAAAATGAAAAGTGCTGTTCTGCTTTGTAATAAAATGATTACTAGCTTGTAATCAAATTATTTTCTACAGTTACATTAAACTTGTAAAGTTTCTTAATTAAACATATGTGTAAAAACGGTAGTGAATTTTAGTACTCTGAAGGGCTGTTAAGAAAAGTTCTGTTTGTTTCACAAGGAACCATCATTGCGGGCTAATTTTTCAATACAACCATAAGTACCAAGCATGCTGCGGGTGATGGGAAACGTCAGCGTTGGGCGTCCTGTCATCCTCCAGCAGGATGAGAGGTAAGCCAGCTCTGTCCGTAACATCTCCACAATCATCTGGTTGTCCAGCGCCAGATAGAAGTGATGCTGATCCAGAAACTGAGCAAGGAGGATAAGAATGAAAAAAAAAGAGCACTTACTGCAGCTGAGATTATGCATGTTGCAACTGCTGCGGTTTTACCTGAGGGGTGAATATGTAGGAGCGGTTCCTGATCTCATAGAACTTGGATGTTCCCAGGACTCCGATGTGTCTGTAAGGCCTTCCACTCAACTTCAGTTTCTTGCTGTTTCCTACAGTAATGATACCAGCTGTTAGTCTTAGTGAAATGCATAGACACACATAGATTAATATGGGATGCTGCTTTTTTTTTTTTATTACCCAGTTTGACATAAACGTGGCTCAGGATGCGAGCAGGCATGACCCTGATTGGCAGAACTTCTGATATTGTCTGAACTGTAATCCCAAGATCTCGAAGAAGCTCCTGAATTTCTTCGGTTTCTGCTAAAACACATACTAAGATGCAACAACAACAAAAAAAGAAAACAGTACAAAATTAAATTAGTGCAGATAATCAATCTGCTTCATTTTTTCTGGTTCTCAGATCTCCACCTCTGACTGTTTTCCAGATTCTCCTGAAGCCATCTGCCAGCTTGTTGATTGCTCAGTTAGAGGTCCTCCACAATCTGATTGAAAGAACACCACTGGTCCAGGTAATCAGACAGCAAGGCGTAACATGGAGAGGCTGGAAAACAGGCAGGTTGGTAAGATCTTGAGGACCAGGAATGAGCAGCACTGGTCCACAGATGAGGATCTGAAAAGCTTTCTTCATCAAACAGATTTGGAACACTTTTAACCAACCTTGAACCACCACATCTGGCTTGAAGCTTGTGGAGAATCTTCTGTTAAGAGGATCAATTTCTCCTGGAGCTAAGAAACCCTTAAACACACACAAAAAAGATAAAATATCCCTACTTCTACCTTAAACCATCATGTGGTTTGCTAGATGCCAGTACCTCAGCAAGAATTCCAACCCAAAGATATAGAGGAGAATGCCACCCTGCACATGTGAGAGAAGCTCCTGCCTTCATGAAACTCTGTCCACTAGAGTGAATAATTTGCTGTACTTTTCTCTATCTGTCAAAAGGAAATAGAAGGTTACAAACATTTTCAGTCCAAAGGAAGTCCAAGTCACAGGGTGAAGAACTTCTTTGACTACAATACCTTATCAAGAGGCACATGTAAAAGTCAGGCCACTATTTGAAGGGGGTTCATTTTCCTCTAGTAAAATTTGCAGGGCGGGACAACAGCACTCTGCTCTGCTTCATGTATCATTCATAGATCCATTAACATGAACATGTTTCCTTCACTGGTCTGAGCTTCATTCGGCTTCCAACTCACATCTGGATAGCTCCAATATTACCCGTCATTTTTGTTGCATCGATAATGTTAGGTTGTGGTTGTGAGGGCCTGTAAGCTAGCAACTTAGAGAGTGTAAACATATACTAAAATGGTGGGCTTACTATGAGCCAACAGTCATATTTTCTAATGCATCCCTGCAGATCTGAAGAACTATATTCTAGAAAATTACAGTTTTTTTTTTTTATTTTGCCAAAAAAAGCGTAATCGAAATTAAAAGACAATTCAGAACGCTTTAACAATAGAACAAAAAAATGATTGGAGAGGATCGTTACAGAAATGAAGACTCTTAACATAAAAAATGTAAAATTTCTGTACATTTAAGAAGGAAACTCCTGTTTTGGTGCAACTCATATAACAGTGTCTCCTAGAATAACTTCTACAGATTTATATCTTTTAGTATTATGGCAAAAACTCTTATCAGAAACACCTTCATCCTCCACCCAAATGTGTAGTCATTTAATCCAATAAATAATTCATTTATCTGTTTCCAACAGACCTTTTAGGACTATGTGTTTTATGTACCACAGCCCCTTTGATCAATGACCTATTCTATTTAAATGGGAAATTATTTTTACAAAATTTACACGTATGACGGCGTAAAAGTTTGATATTTTTCTCTTTGGAAAAATCATCAAAAATAATTACAGCAATGTATCAGTTACCTGTACTTGATCTCCAAAGAAGATACCGTCGAGGATGAGGTAATTCCAGAACACAGGCCACTCACACTCAATGTTCTCAAACAGCTTGAGCTCTGCGGGGTCATAGTGCAGTCGAGTGGGATCCTTACAACGCATCAAACAAAATAGGAGCATTTTTTTCTCTTCAACTCCACAGTTGACACTTTTTTTGAACACATCTGAAATCTGGGTTTAGATTCTGAAAGTGCAGAGTCCTTACCTCTTTAGGACAGTGATATCCATCTCTAATAAAGCGACAGCAACCATAGCGACCCTGAAATGAGGCCGGAAACGTTTGGTCTGGGTCATGACCCAGGAGCTCTCAAATGTGCTGCTGCTGTACCTGGAGCTTGCTTATGATTTCTGACTTGGTGATGGCCACCAGGTCGGCGTCTTCCACTGCGAAGGCGGGGAAAGAAATGACAGACAGGAGACCAGCATCTATCTCTTTGGACGTGGAGGCTCTTGGAAGCATGGAGCAGAGGATGGCCTGAAGAAGACAAGCATGCAGCTTGGGTTACAGCCGGAAAGAAGAGTGAAGGGACGCTGAGAAACAGGGGAGCCGTACCTGACAGTGCTCCACTTCATCAGGCAAAACATGAATGACTGACTTCGGCCCCCCGTGAGCACCAAACAGATCCAGTTCATCTATGGCCTCCAGAGCAGCCTTCAACACCAACACACAACCTCCTGAATTTTCACATCTGGATATTTGATATCTATGAGTTGATTATGAAGCGATTCTGTACCTTTGCCATTCCGACAGAGCTGCCGTTCAGCTCCGGGATGCCCTGGTTGGTCTTGTCACCTCGTTCCCACATCCCATAATCCTGCAGGGGTAAAATCACATTTGTGCAAAATCATTGCATCTATATTTTTTGTGAAAAGTTCTGCACAGAACACCTTATATTTGATATTTGTTGAAAAAGTTGCATCAGATTTAAGGAATTTTAATTTTCGTCTTCTGCTTTTATTTTGAAGGATTGAGTAAATATTTAGGCTTCTACTTATTCCTTCTAGACAGTAGCCTCCCAAACAAAGGTCAGAAAACTGCTTACCGCCACTTTGTAGGCTGCTTCTATGTAGAACACTAAGTTCTGGATAAAGGATACCTCATCAAGGTTTGAAATGATTCGCAGACCTTAATGCAAAGAAACATTAAAAAAAAATCATCTTTGGAGTCATTATTAACATATTGGTCTAAAAAGCCCATCAAAATCAAACATCTTTAACATAAATGTGTTTTAACATGCACCTGAAGCTGTCATCTGAGCCAGCATCAGCAGGTAAATGGAGGTAGCGTCCACCTGGAGATGACCCCACTCGTCATCACCGACTACAGTAGCGCAGGTGGGAGTGTCATATTTGGCGTGCAAGCAGTCCTTTGTGCTCTGGGTCAGCTTGAACTTCTCCACCTTATCCACCTGTGAAAACAAGGTCATGAACACATTTTTGCTGTAGCTACAACAACTTTACACACAATACGGTCAAACTAGAAGCAAGACTCAAGAGCTGTTGTGCTCGTCACAAAAACTGTGGTTTGAGTGACTAACCTTATATTCAGTCTGACAAATGTAAAATATAAGACAAAATCTAGGACATTGTGGTGGCTCATTAGGTCCTGCAAGACCACCTGAACTTGTTAAGAAAGTACATTTCTACTAAAATCACTTTTTTAATATAAATATGTAGATAAAATCAGTTTTGCATTTTCAATAAAACAATGTTTTTTCATAGTTTATTGTTGCTGATAGCTGGCTTGTGTTGTCACATTGCATGAAATCTGACTTTGGCCTTGAGAATCCTCAAAGCAAGCTGCCATGTTGTTAACAGCACAAGAAGACAGGGACAACACTGGAAGATCTCTGTCTGTGACGAACACACCAACAAAGCCATAAAGCAGAGATGTGGATTTCATTTTCAAAAAGGAATGTGCTGCAAAAATTTGACATTTTATGTCAGAAATTGTAATGACCCCACTCACTTAAATGTAAGGTGAGGTACATTATATTGTGAGTTTTCATTTTTCTTCAGTTTTGTTCCATTTTGGGGTCAATATTTTAGTTATTAGAGTTTTGGATAATAGTAGGTAGACAGGTGTTTCGTTCAGCTTTTAGTGCTTAAACATTGTTACTGTACCACAAGTAACTGTGGTCAAATGTTGTTGTGAGGCATGTGAACAGACAGTCTGAAGAATTACATATCTGAAGGGCTAGATGCATTAATTGTATGCTGCACAGTAGCAAAGTTTTGAGGCAGATACCAGCTCAAACGAGGAAAACAAAGATGGATCTAGTCGTCTACAAGTGGATGTGTTGGAATGGAGCTGACTGTCACTTTTACATCACAACTACAAACTTTTACAAACTACCTTTTTTTGTTTGCTCTTGATTCACAAGTTTTCAAATAAAGAAATACTCAAAAATGCAACTTCAAGCTAAATGTCAATATGTATATATGTGACTGACATTATCAAAATACTTCCTTAAGAAAATGTTAAAAACAAAAAACATGATATTTATAGGAGTTGGCCTTAAAAGCATTTGTAAGATCTTAGAATTGCAGTAAATACATCTCTATGATGGTTGTTCTTGCTGTCATTGTTACACTTGAACCCTCCAAATCAGCTAAATGAAGGGACAGACTGTGTGAAAGCCACAAGGTCAAGAAAACCAAACTGAAAACTTGATTTTCTGTTGTAGTCAGATATGTTTGTGTGTAGACAAGAGAACCTGTAAACACTGAAGGTCTCTTACCTGTCTCATCATGCACCGAAGGAGCCCCTGCATCAGTTTCACTACACTCTGCCGGTAAAACACAAGTTAAAGACATCCATCAGTGAACAGTTATACCAAAGTTTGCTGTTTTTCTGGACTGATTCCAAACATTTCTTAAATAATAGCAAGAGGTGTGGGACATTCATAAAAGATGTAAAAAGTGTGTAAAAAAGCACATATTGTACATTTATTATACAAATTGTTGTGTCAGCATGATCTAGTCTAACTTTTACTTCTTCAAGAAATGTAATTTAATTATTTAAAGGTATACAAACAGGAACATATATTTGTAAACATATACATATATATATAGATTTGGCTCCGAGTGTAGCTGTTTACATGAGGCTGTGACACCACAACCTTCTGCATTCTCCTCTCTTAAAATAGTATTTGTGATCTAAAAAGGAAAAAGGATTTGTTTACACGTTGTTGACAGTCACTTTCTGTGACAAACACACCTGCTCCAATTCGTAGGCTTTGGCTTTATCTTCGTCGCGATCGGCGTTCTTGCGGTAGGCCATGCCCAGCCCCCACACGGCCATAATGCTGTACACATTGTCCCTCACCCAGGCGTCCTTCTTCTGGATACTGGCGGGAAGCAGGCCGGTCACTGGGTTCTGAGGAGAGGAAAATACATCACCTATTCAGTCTATTCAACTATTCAGCTTCTGTTTGATATATTCACCAAAAAACAAATTATTCTAAAAAGAAAATCAGCTGTCATCTTTCCGCCTATGTTCCTTCTCCTTAGTGTGTTTTTTAAGCCATAAAATTCCCCAACTTTTTATTTTTTATTTTTTGTCAACTAAAATTTTTCTATGTGACAGGATTAAAAAGAAATAGAGCTATAATAGTGAAAATTGAATGTCTTTTCTTGCTTGCAAACCTTCAAACATATGGTGTCACAAAGTGTAAACAAGGAATTATTTGACACATCAATGTGATAACACAAAAGGGCAGTTTGGTTTTTGGTCCACTAAAAGTATAGCATTGGCAAATAAAACCCAAATGTAACCAAAAACATTCTGTGACATGTCTTCTTATATTTTCAGGTGATATTCCTCAAAAAACAATCAATAAATAGTCCATTCTGTTACAGAACAACAAGCTTATGCTCGACCTAAAGATAATTTCATTCAATACAACACAGAAAAACAGCAATTTATCTTTTTTTCAACAGTTTAAAGGTCCTGGAGACGTGTCACATGATTACTAGTATGAAATTTCTTACTTCTGTTGACTGGGTAAAGTCAAAACACTGGATTGCAATCATTTGCATACAATGTATTACATTGCTGACGTGTTTGTATCTCATATTTCCCAAACTAGAATATATCGTATTTTCCAGAGTATAAGTTGCAAGAGCAATAAATGTCTACTCAAGAAGAAGAAAAGCACATATAAGTCTCTCTGGAGTATAGGTCGCACTTTTAGGAGTAAATGTCACGTTTCAACAAATCCGCCAAGCTAAGCATGGCAAAAAAAAAGAAAGAAAGAAAGAAAGAAAGAAAGAAAGAAAGAAAGAAAGAAAAAAAAGAAAGAAAGAAAGAAAGAGAAAGAAAAGAAAGAAAGAAAGAAAGAAAGAAAGAAAGAAAGAAAGAAAGAAAGAAAGAAAGAAAGAAAGAAATACATGTTCTGATCTGAAAAATATAAAAGTTTAAGAGGAAAACAATTAGATTCTCTTCCATGTTTGTTTTCAACGACACTTCTTCTGCCACTGTCAGTAGCAAACATTTCCGATGTAGCGCCCTCTAGCAGTTGTTAGAGGAAACACTCTTTGTTTACTACGAAACAACGAATATATACCCGTTTTGATGTCTTAAAAAATGTTAAAAGCACAAATAAGTCGCTCCTGAGTATATAAGTCGTATCGCTTGCTAAACTATGAAAAAAAAAAACGCAACTTATACTACGGGAAATACAGTAATTGTGGCTTCTCTCATTGTGAACATGGTTATAATGTGTAATAAAAGACTAATTTCCGTTTCAATTTTGGGTAACAGAGTGTGCCACTCTTCTGACCAGCTGACTGAACATCTACACCCCGGCTGCAAACACCAACGTGCAGCCCTTGCATGGAAAGCTGATAGTCTTGTCTCTGCTGAGGGACCCTCAGTGCTACAGTTTTAACTTAGACAGCTGCTGACAGCGTCAGCGTGAACCCAGGAGCTGATAAAGGCGCTCTGCCTCCCCTGATCATTCCAGCAGCTGAACTTTGCTCACACTTTGTTTATTGCTCTCCAGCTGATGTAGTTCAACCTTTACCACAGAGGATGATAATCTGCATAAATACAGTGTACATAAATACATGTGCATCTTTTAAAGTGTTTTCTGAATGCAATCTAACTGGGAAAACTTATTTTATTAAAGTGGTATTGTGTTTTTCTTTTCATGTGATTTTTATGCTCTATTTAGATGGTTTTTCACTTCTTTTTTAATTGCAATGATTTAATAAGTATAGTTGATGCATAAGACAGTGTCAGTATGGGAAAATGTAAAGAAAATGAACACAACCTGGAAATTACAGACAGTTGTAGAAGTTTAATTAAATATAAAGTGTATGATGCAAATGTAGTTTTTATGGGGTTAAAGGTGATAGGTGTGACTCCTCCTGCACTCACCTGATGACATAGGATGGTTTCTTGGACCAGCCTGGCATATCCGTCCAGCCTCACTCCTGAGTTACTGCGGCTCCTCATCCTGCTTCCGCGCTGCCCAACACAACAAGTGTCAACTCGCGCTCACCTTTGACACCCACGTGCGCCCCAATTATGACCGTCTGCAGCATTACCTTAGTCAGTGAGGTAACCGGCATCCTCAGAAATTCCGTAGTCCTCCGTGAAGACTGGTAAAAAGGTGCTAAAGAGCCGCTAGCTGCGTAGCATCCAGTTGTTCAGAACGAAGCAACGTTTCGAAAACAAGTTTCCTCAGAGCCGCACTTACGACCACAAACCCGGCTTTCACTGTCAAGGAGCGTCACCTGAAGCGTCGAGGTCTGGAGGTGACAGTAGAGGAAATTTCTTAAATGAAGTCAGGCCAGGACGTAGCGTTTGTGCGCCAATGTCCATCCATTCTGACGAGGAGACATTATGTTCTCACGTCTCAGACGCGGCCAATAGAGGGCGCCAAAGGCCGTTCTTGCTTTGGACGTATAGAGTTATTGTTGTACCAAACCTCTTCGCTAGGGGGCGACAAACGTCTGTGATCAATGTGGAACACAAGCATGTGTATATAAATATTTTTATTGAAAGCTTAAAGATTACTGTACAAAAATAGAGCATTATAAATGCACAATATAGGAACAAAACACAACTCAAAAATACAAGTCACAGTTACCCTTAACGTTTTAACTAATGTTGAAAACATTTAACATAAATAAAATACAACATGAACTTGAAGAGAAAATAGCCTTTTTTCCTTATATGAAATGTTTCAGAACTTTTGACAGACTGATACACATGAATTTCTTTCAAAATTAAATACATCCTATATCATATAAGATGAATTTAATACAGCAAATTTAGTTTTATGTAATGTAATGTCATAAAATGTTTACTGTACTGTTTGTGGTGCATGTCAGCCAAGAATTTGTAAATCTAACCAACCTAAATTAATTAAGTGAAACTTGTTGTATTTTCAAAAAAATAAATCAGATTTAAAATAGTTATTAAATTGCTCAAAAATAGACTACCTGCGTAATTATTCAGTGTGCCTTGATTCTGGTTGTGTCTACCGACCGTCAAAATGTAGGCTTTCTGTGGTACTCTATGTGCTCAAAAATCTGTCAAAATATTTTAGTTCCACTTGATATATGTAGGCCTACTGTCCTTCAACTGTTTGCGAATTGAATAAAGTATGAGTCAGTTTACATTTTTTTTGGCTCACTTAATTACTTCATTGACTAATTTAGAGTTACTTTTAAAAGTGATCAGCTTTTTATTTTTCTTTAGCCAGCAAGGCACAAAGAAGGGCTAAAAGAAGAGCCACATGTGGCTCCGGAAGCCTCAGGTTGCAGATCCCTGATCTCTCATACAGAAAGTGAGGAAATGTAGCCTAATATAAATGTCTACAATAGAAAAAAAAATACTTTAATACGCCATGACTGCACAATCTGCCTGAAGTATCTAAATTAACAAGAAGACACAAAAAAATGAGATTTTGAATAAAAACATCATCAAGAATAGTTAGAATGAGACATTAACATGTCATTTATAGAAAAAAAAAATAGTGGCACATTTTTATTAGTAATATGTATCTCGTGAAGGCATATTTGTCCCACCTAACTGCACGTCCCTGCTTAAAAAGTATTTGCATAAACCCCAAATTATGTCCACCCAAAGGAAGATTTGCCTGCAAATTCAGAATAAAAATCGTCCAACTGGGCTGGAAACCTCCCAATCTGGCAACACTGATCACTGGCGTTTTGTCTGGAAATAACGTAAAAGCGTCGTGAATAACGGAATCAAACAGCCAATCAAATTGCACAGGTCCATCCCCTCTGGCCAATCACAACGCAGCACTGAGCTGTCGTCTCCCCAGTCTGCACTGGGGAGTTTAGCATCTAAAAAGCTAGCCTTCATATATTGAATGGTAAACTTCGGGTTATTATTTCTACCAGCTGAGATTTAAAGAGTCTATTTGCAGACGTTTGGTGACTAAGTCGAAGGTAAAACATCTTTATTCAACATTTGTTTATGTTGTAGCTTGATATCATCGCGGGAGGGGGCGCAAATGTTAAGCAGGGCGTTTTTGATGTGTGGGGCTAATAAGTAACATTAGCTAAATGGAGCTGTTAAAACTTATGTCAAAACGAGCTTTAAGGTATTTCGGTTGATATGAAACACATTTAGAGAATGGGGAGCTGTGTCGACATTGTGTACACAGCTTGTGTTTCCTCAGCGGACATTTCCGTTCGAGTTTATTTAATCAACTTAAAGTGGAAACTTGGAATTGAGAAAGTTGATATTTTTGCCTTGTCACTTACCGAACAGCTGTTTGTATGCTCGTCACGTTTCCCACATTTATCTTTCACACAAACAGACACATAAATGTTTGTACAATGGATTGAACTGAGTTTATTTTTGTCCCCCAGATGCAGTTCATGCTCTTGTTCAGCCGTCAGGGGAAACTGCGGTTACAGAAGTGGTATGTCCCTCTGTCTGACAAGGAGAGGAAGAAAATATCCAGAGACTTGGTCCAGACTATACTGGCCAGGAAGCCCAAGATGTGCAGTTTCCTTGAATGGAGAGACCTCAAGATTGTGTACAAAAGGTAGAAAATTATCAGATTTTGGTTTCTTTGAAATTTACCTCTGAATCCCTCCCTATTTGAATGTCTGGAAAGGATCTGACATTCCTCTTGATCTTTTATTTTTATGATGTGTTTTTTTTTTTTTTTTACGCAGATAAGCTTCTGCCTGTGTGATTATTTCCATAATCTGCTTTCAAACTAAAGAAACATTTATCTCTGTTTGCTACAATGTCAGTTGATAAAAATTGGTTTTAGATTATTAAAAGTTTTAGGTTAAAGTGCTTTAAAATCCCACACTGATCATAGTTTTGATCTATTCCAACAGTCTTCCCAGAGGGTTTTTAATTGCAGTTTTGCTAATTTTATTCAAAAATCCAAAAAATATTTTGTTTTCTAGGTTATAATTTCTTTAAGTTTCCCCCATTTCCTCTCATCCATTTGTTTACACTCCTCCTTAGCCAGTTTAAAGCACCGTACAAAATTAGAGTTCTACAGCCGAACAGTTTTGAGCCAGATTCCAGCTCAGACAAGGAATATGAAGACGTACATGGATCTAATAGTTTGCAAGTGATGATGATGAGCTTGTGGCCCACCCATTTCTAACAATCTAGCTGACAATCTTTTTCCAAAACAGTTTTTCCTGATTCACAACAATTTGCATAAAGAAATACTCAAAAATGCCATTTGTATCTTAATTTTCCTTACATATGTCCTTCATCATCAGGAAAATGTCTCAAGAACATGTTAAAAACACAGAAAACATGGTTTTCATAGGAGTTGGTTTCTAAATATTTCACTTATCCTCAGCTGACTCACTTCTCATGCATGAAATTTACAGAAACAGTGGAAACTATGATCATATGACAGCAAGCTGTGGTGAGATTTCCAAATATAGATGCTCAGAATTTGTTTGAAAATCTGAGATAAATGCAGCTGTTTTTACACAGTTATATTCCACACACACTGTTATAATTTTTTTTGCTGCAGATCTTGTTTAGAAGCAGTTTGAGGGGCTCTAGAGTTTAGATGAAGTTTGACTTCTTTAGCATGTTGGCGTGCAGGTCAAGAGCAATAAATGCTTGCATGTCTTTACATTGTTTGTGTTTAATTTTTCTTTTTTCTCAAGGTATGCAAGCCTGTACTTTTGCTGTGCAGTAGAGGATCAGGATAATGAACTGATCACCCTGGAGATCATCCACAGATATGTGGAGCTGCTGGACAAGTATTTCGGCAGTGTAAGTCACCAACCTTAAATTGAGAAGCTCCTGATGGTTTTTGAACTAAATCATTCTAATTTTGATCCATTTTGCTGTCTTTTAGGTCTGCGAACTGGACATCATCTTCAACTTTGAGAAAGCATACTTTATCCTGGACGAATTCCTGTTGGGGGGCGAGGCTCAGGAAACGTCCAAAAAGAATGTGCTGAAGGCCATCGAGCAGGCCGACTTGCTGCAAGAGGTATGATCAGCCCTTAGTTTACACACATCAAGAGGAACTATTTTAACTCTGTGTATGAAACTAAATTTAAACAAGTCCATCTTGTTGTAGAAATTACGTTTGTATAATTACTCGAATAATAAAAATGTCCCCTTTTTTCTGTCTTGTAATCCAGGAGGCCGAGGCGCCACGGAGCGTGTTAGAGGAAATTGGGTTGACATAAACCTTCATTTTTTACCCTTTTGACACATTATATCTGTATTTGTCTGTGTTGCATCTCCTCCTATTCAGTGTGTCAGTGTTATATGTATATACCCATCAATGTGTTGTATTATTCTGTACTGGTTTGTATTATCCTTTTTGCGTGTGGTTCTTACTGTGGTTTCCCTCAGTATTTGACAGTCATTACTCCCTTGTCTGGAGCTTCACAGTATTCAGCAATGTAGCACCGACCAGACCACCCCTCCCATCAAGATCGTCCCTTGTCGCTTCTGGCACTTACATGTCTTGAGCTCCTTATGTTGTGGCTTTGTGTACTGCAGCAATGTAATGTTGTAATTCTTGAAATTGTAATGAGATTTCAAGAATCCTCACATGTACGATGGATTTCTGCTGTTAACTTTTCCCAGTTTTTGTTTTCTTTATCATAGCATGATTGGGTTCAATGTAAAGTCTGGTTGAAGGGTAAATAATGAGGAAATACAGAGAAAACAGGTGAAACTCTGCTGCTGTGTTCATAAAGTCTTCTTTAAGTCTTCTTTAAAGTGTTTTAGTTAAATCTTTCTTAACTTAGTTCAGGAATGCATTAATGCTCATCATTACCACAATTTAGTTTGTCCATTACGCCTTCGTGACAATACATATGATTAGATCTGAGTTTTAGAAGAAAAAAAAGCTTCACTGCAAAGCATAGGTCTGACACTAACATGGTCTCATGCATGGGAAGATACTAAGTCATTATTGTCAGTCCAAGTGTTGAGTGGACTTGATGTTTCACAGAAATGTTTACATTTATGTTAAATGTGGAAATTTGTTATATGTTAACTTTTGTTAAACTGCTGTAATCTTTTCCTATTTCTCTGGATTTAAAAAAGGCATTATTGAAATCAAACAGGGACCCAAATAGAAAACATTTAGGCAAAAATGATAAAGAATTTAGGATAAATGTATGACCAAAGAACACTGTGTACTGCTGTCTGTAAAACGGTTAGGAAAAGGGATTTTTCATCTTGTTTTTCCATTTTTTCTGGAATTCATCAGTATTTTTTTTCACAAATCATTGAAAGATGAAATAAATACTTAAGTATTCATCACTTTTCAACTTGTTCAAAGCCTGCTAAGAAGATGGAAAACTTAGGACAGGCTTTATCCAAACAAAGGATGTCTTGCATATCTTCTTGTCATAATCCAGTAATGATCAACTTTTGGTTTTGTATTCAACACTGCCAGTGCTTTCTTATATTTAAAAGTTATTACAAATAAATGTGTTCAAGAGGAAATAAATTGTTTTTGTTGTTTATTTGAAACTCCTCAATGTCTTAACAGATCTGTTGTGAAAAGTGCTTTACAGACTGAGAAAGAAATTTATTTTCCCATATTGATGTTCAAGAACAAAGGGATGACTGAAACAATGCCATAACAAAGGCTAACATGAGCAAAATTTGCAGAGGAAAAAAAAAAGAAAAATCATTCACAAGTGTGGCCGTTTCTAGCCGGTTCACTTTCAATGTATGTGTCTAAACTGAAATCCTTCTCATGAACAGATTTCTCCAGAGTTTTCTCCATGTCATTGATGTCTTCACTAGAACTTTGTGTTAAAGGAGGATCCACGGCCTCTCCGGCTGACTCATTCTCCCTGGTGGACTCTGCAGATGAATCAGACTTAGGGCTTTTCCTCTTGTGCTTCTTCTTGCTCTTTTTTCTTTTTTTCGAGTGTTTCTGGAGGCTAGGTGAATTCTCTTCTGTAGTCGATTTCTTACTTTTATCTGGTTTCTTTGAGCTCCTGTCTCTACTTCGCTTCCTCCTTTTTCTCTCTCTGCTTGTACTTCGTGGCTTTTCATCTCCACAGTCTCTCTCTTCACTGTCATCCTTACATTTAGACTCCCTGTCTCTAGTTCTGCTCCTCTTCCTCCTCTCTCTGCTTCTGCTCCGATGCCTGTCCACCTCCTTGTCTCTGTGCCGAGACCTAGAAGATCCTTTGTCTCTGTAGGGGCTCCTAACCTCCCGGCTCCTGCTCCTGTGCCTGTCATTTTCCCGTCTGCTGCGAGACCTCTCCGACCGGATTGGGCTTCTGCTGTAGCGGCTGTACCTCGACGAGCGCTCTCTGGACCGCTCTGAGTACCAACCGTCTCTGCGACTGCTTTGGAGGTTTCGATCAGGAGAGAGATGCAGATCTCTGTCTGCCTCCCAGAATTCATTGCCAGGGTTTCGAAACACATGCAGGAAGTTACAGTGTTTCCCTTTGGGACATTTGCGTCTGTCAAACAGACCTACGAAGAACAACAAATAGAGGAGAAAAAGAATATGTAAAAATGATCCTTATTTTGCTTTAAATCTTTAAAATATTTATTTTTAAAAAAGCAATAACTCACCACATATAGCATTCTTCCAACGTGTAACAGGAGATATCTCACACTGAAGCTGCCTGCCTGCATACCACCTCCCATTAAACTTCATTAAGGCCTCCTTGCACTGATCATCACTAATCAGAAACAAAGACACAAATAAAAACTTATCTGAAGATCTAAAGTCTAATAATAATTGATTTGTTGAAAACTTACGTCTCAAACTGAATATAAACGTTTCCTTTCAGGTGAGGCTCGTAGTTGCAGCAAACCTGATAAGAACAGATTACACATGAGACCAACAGAAAATGCATTTTTATTCAGCAACAGATTTTTGTACTGAATAAAAGGATGCAGCTGAAGTATCATGACATGATGTTTTATGATTCTGCATACATGGCGCCTTCGGCTCCTGTCTTTATTTATTTACTTTTTTTTTAAACTCACTTTTTGTTAGTTTTGTTTTCAATTTTTTGATACAAAAACAACACTGACACATTGTGACATAACACAAATACCCAAATCCCGTCAGAATTGTGCCTTTTAAGCTAAAAATGGTTGTTCTCTTCACAAAAGGCACTCTATGGTAAGGAGGTTTTACAAACATAGATGTCTTAAATTTCTACAACATAGCTCTCCTTCAAGTTTTCAATCTGACCATTCATTATGTCACCAAAACATATTCATCCTGACTATTCATTCTGCTTATTCTTTTCTATGTACCATCTCCTCCATAAAAGGATCCCACATCTTCTGAAATATTTTCATTTTATTGTTTATTTTAAATATAAATAGCCCAAAATGTGCAATTTTTGTTATTTCTTCCAACTATTCACAAAAAGGTGTTGCATTGTTAGTTTTCCAAAGTCAAAGTATAATTTTACCCTGTGAAGAGGGCCAGCCTAAACCACAGCGTTTGTTGAGTTTTTAATCTTTGTTCCTTCTCCTTACTCCTAATACACAAAGTGTGAGGTTCATTACAAAGTTTGTATTTAATATTTTTATTCTGTCTTTAAATTGTACACTACAGCCAAAAAATAAAAATTAAAGTTTAATTAAAAGAATAGCCTTACACAGCTCTTACCTTGAACTGGACCACCTTGCCAACACTCTTAAATTCAGGGAGAACGTCATGGTAAAACTCGAGGAAAGAGTCGTGTAGGTCTTCCTCACTGTGCTCTAAACAAGCATCCATGTCGTAATCATCTCGCCGCAATTGCTCCATCCCAAAGGTCATAAACATGCCACGGATCAAGAGAGTCGGGCTTGTTGTGGGGTAGACGTGCTTCCGAGAACACCTGCACACGTAAAACGAAAAGCAAGACAAACATGATCAAATTCCTGAAAAAAGATCTCAAAGTAAGATCTATGTTTATTGTGATCTTAGCAAAAAACAATTAAAAAAAAAAAAAAAAAAAAAAAAAACACCTTTCTCCAAATCGACAAGCTCCAGTCTTCAGGAAGAAAGGACAGTTGGCTACGTCCCGCTCTGTTCCATAGTTCTCAGAGTTTGTGGTCACAGGAGCCTCAGGATTCATCCATGGTCCTTTATGCTCAAGCTGCAAGCCAACAAAAGATATTATAGGATATAATCTGATGACCAAAATATGATGGTGATTGTAGCACAAAAAATAAACACTTAAACAGACTTCATAAACAAACACTTTTACAAGCTTAGCATTTAGAATGTATTTGTATTTATACCTGATTTTCTGCTTCATCCAGCATTTTCTGAACGGCTTCCTATAAATGGTGTAAAGACATGGCTGGTGAAAATGTGAAGAGGTCAACATACTGCTGCATGTCTGTCACTTTGGGTTAAGACCCTTCACATCGACTGATAGGCACCAAAAAATTGGGGGTTTAACAGTTATCAGTTTTAGACTTCTGGTCCATTTACAGAGTATTCACACGAAGTAAAAGATACGTCTTTGTTGTGGGAGCTGAAGGTGTTCTCTTTGAGTGTATCTTAGTCAAGGAGCAAGAGAATTGCTTGTGCCTCTCAGTCAAGGAACAGAAATATACAAACAACATAATAGTTTGCAAGAAGTTCAACATTTTTAATAGTGCAGGTAATTTAAAGTTCTGCATGATCACTATAAGCACTCCATAGTTAAAGAGGATATATTTCTTTTTGTTTCTATCCTCCCGGAGTCCGTTTCACCTCTCTGTCCCGCCTCTCCTGAAGCCTCTGCTCCTTCTCCTCTTGTTCTCTCCTCTGCTCGGCCTCCCATTCTTCCTTTATCATCCGCTGTACATTAACATGATGACACACAGGTTCACTTGGAGTGACACTTCAAAACAAATAGTTTGACAAGAATACGTGGAAGTGCATGTGAAAAAAGTGCTACACTAGCAACCTGAATAAATGTGTACCTGTATTACAATTTTACACATCCTTTTTAAGAAACAATAAACCACAAATGTGGTTATCTATGTGTGTGGGGTAATTAATGTAAAATACTTTATTTTCACTTATCCATTCATCACTGCCCCACAAAGTCAGTGAGTTCTATCAGGGTGTCATTGTTATTATGGCACCTTAAACATTATAGAAAATAAATTACCTCCTCTTCTTCTTTTCTTTTGCGTGCAGTTTCCTCCCTCTCCATCTTTAACCTAAACTCCTCCTGGGCCAGCCTCTCTCTTTCCAGCCATTCCTTATGCAACCGCAGTCTATAAAACAAACTACATTAAAAATCAAGTGGTTAAGATCTCTCCTCCAAGATGGTGTGGCTGGAGGATAGCTACAAACCTTTCTTCCTCAGCACAGTCATTATCCTCACCGGCTTCCTCATCATCGATACACTCTTCTTCAGCTTCACCCTGAACATCTGTAAGAAAATATTTCATTTGTGCAGGTGGATGAGATGGGGCATTACACGTAAAAACTCTCCACGTGACTTCCTAAACACACACACACTGAACAGGTCTCTCCTTTTACCGGGCTCTTTGGCTTGGGCGACAGCTTGACGTTTCCTCCGTCTCCTCTCTTTGCGCTGAGCAGCTTTCCGTTGCTTCTGGCTGTAGCGACAAATACAAAAACCGTCCAGGAACGTATTGCACTAAATTTCCAGTTGCGATCAAAAAACGTCAGTTGTTTGACTTGCTTTGTCCAGTATAGAAACATCAATATATACAGAAATAATGACACATATGCCGAACCTCACCAGATATTACTAACCTTAGAATCGGAGCAGAAATTTGCCCAGGAATGGAGGCTGCCATCTCAACATCTGATAGCTATGGATGCTAATTTAGCAAATTTTTAAGGTAAACATACCAGTGAGTTTTAATATAATTTTAACAAAACTTTTCTGTCCAATGTAAAATGCTTTATTCTGCAAAATGAAAAAAATAATATTTTGGTTGGGGGAAAAAATCTGGAATTTTGTTTAGAAATAGAAAAATGGTGAGTTAGCAATATGAAAAGCTGCTGTGCAGATAACCGGAAATCCAGGGGAAGTACTTCCGTTTTAAGCTTCTTCTTCTTTGGTTTCAAAAATTGGTGTAGAAGATTCACAGCGCCGGGTAAACAAGAACACCTTTTTTTTCAAGTGATTCTTGTAAATGACCATTTAAGTTCTGTAATTACGTAAATAGACCCAGTTAATAATTTGAAAAGATAACACTTGTCTGATATTAATCGGCAAATTACTTTTCTTTGCATATTTACAAAGACCATTGACTTTAAACTGTCTATGACAAAGTCAAAAACACAACGAGAATGACAACCATGGAGAATAAGATAAGATTAATAAAGAGTCAATTATCATTAAGGTGTTTTAATCTAAAAAAATAATAATTCAATTTTTTTCAAATCTAACATGTTGCATCTACTACATATTTTTCCATTCTCAGGGCAGCCAACTTTCCATAAAACCTTGGAATGAGGTTGGTGCAGGAAAAAAACTCACTATAAGGCGACAAGCCAGGAAACGAGTCAAGTGTAGTTTTGTAAAAGTGTATTTGGGAAATAAACACCATGAGGTGAAAAACTGATGAATTCAAAAGTAGTTAAAAAAAAAGACTTTTTAAACAGCAGCCATTTGCTGTATAAGAGAACAGGACGGAGTGTGAAGTCACCCAAAGAAAACAGTTTACTTTTTCAACCAAATCAACTTGAATGTTTTCCAAAGACCAAAATATAGAAAGAAATAGAATAAAAAATAAAGCAAAATAAAGAAAGATATTTCTTCCTAAATAAGTCTTCCACAATGTTTCAAAGTCAAGTGAAATCTAAAATTAATAAAAACAAAAATAACCAGAAATCTGTTAAAATAGCTTTGACAAGGATCTGCTGTTTTACATAATGAATTGATCTGCGTGTTTTTTCTCTATTTTTTTACTTAATTAATGAATCGATCATCCATGCGCAGATGGTCATGGATCAAAGCTCCAAGGTGAGCGTTAAATGAATGAGTTCTTTATAACAAGCTTCTTTTGCTGCAAATTAATAAGCATATTGATATAGGTATGATTTTATTCATCAGAAAGGCACAGCAAAAAAAAACATTTAACAAACAAAAAAGATCCAAAACCTATGATTTAGTTTAGATTTTCTAAATACACAATATGAAAAGCAACCAAAAAAAGAACTTTGTCATCATTTTTCCGTTCCCTCTAACCCATCACAGTTAAGCAAAGCTTCTTTAAGGCACCTTTGATATAAGTATTTCCCTCTGTCTTTCCATTTATTTGTCTTTCTTTTCTGCTGTAGGCCTGAGGAAGAACTCTGGCTGGGTGCAGCACCGGTAGCAAAGAGCCTGAGGCACCAGAGTGTAATATATTAACCAGCATGAAAACAAGCTGGCTGCTGCCAGGCACTCTGTATGAGAACGGAGTCCGAGTGTGAAGAGATGCACCGATATAAGAAAACTGGACCTGAAATGAAAAAAAAAAAAGATAATCAGACTGTTATGCCACTATTAGTCAAAATCAAAAAACCCGTGTGGTTTTCTGAGGCATGGTTTCTGCTAAGCAGCAGTAGCTCATTGGAAATTTACCTCTTAATTGTGTGCAAAACCATTGGTTCAAAGCAAGCCTGCGCTCATTTCCCATCATCCCTATCCTTACACTCTCGTGTGCTAGCTAACAGCCCCGAACACCCTCAAGCTAACATTGCGGTGCATCAGAAATAGTAAGCAATATTGCAGCTACCCAGCTTTACAGTTTTGACCCAGATGCTCTAAAGCATATCTGACAATGTCAAGGCCCGAGGACTGGATCTGGCCCGCTGGGTAATCTTATCCGGCCCTCCAGATCCTTTTATTTTATTGTTATCAATGGCTCAGTGTTATCTTGCGCTTATTTCTAACTTATATAATTTTGACAAAATATATATTTATGTAGAGTAAAATATTGCAAGTTATTTAAGGTTTAAGTTGATTTATTCTGGAATAATATTCCTGCCTTTTTTAATCCATAATTATGTTAAAAAGTTACATTTTTAAAAGTTTTAAAAATTTGTCTTAGTGTATTCAAAAAATGTTTATCTTGTTCGGCCCGTGACCAAAGGTGTGTTTTGTATTTTGGCCTTCTGTGCGATTAAGTTTGACACCCCTGCTCTAGAGTGAATCTTATTTCTAAGGATGCGTTAGAAGTGGAAATAATACTTTTTCAATTCCACTGACAAAATACTGACACATTTCCTGGTGGTTCATGCTGCCAGAGGATCACCTGTTCCATCTATAGTTAGGCCGAACAGCTGACATTCAAATGAATCTCACCATTCCTCATAGTCCTAAGTTAGCTTCTGTCATTAGTTCTGCTGATGAGTGACGAGCCAGCCTGCAGCTCAACACAATAGTTGCTTTGTGTAGTGTAGCTGGGATTGGTTCTTTCACTGTTCCTTCTCCTGCCAGTGTTCGGGGCTTCCATTTTTGGTAATAAATAGATGTCTATAGTCATCTGGTTCACTTTACATCAACACGTGCACAGCCACGAAGTGGCAATGCAGAAGAATGAAAGCACCTTTCAGTTTCTAAAGAGCAGGGAGTTTATACAAAGACAAATGGATGTTCTGAAGCCTTTTCTAATGGTAAGTTCTCTAGATAAACAATGAGACATTCTAAAATCTACATCATTTGCTAAAATTGTCAAACAAAGGAGTCAAACACAGAAACAAATACCTGTGCCAGTGCTCCTGAATGTACAAGAGACAGGTCTGGCATCCACTCACACCCAGGGACTAACAGCCCGTATAAAGCTATTATGTAGTATGGTCCAGAATACAGCATGCTCACCAGCATCTGACAAAAAAAAATGTTGGTTAAAAGTTTCAAAAGACAGAATAAAGATTGTGTTATTATTTCGTCTGGATAATGGTACCTGAACTTTAGGATAGGCAGAGGGATCTTTAAGGTAAGGTTCATACTTGTGTGTGTAGTTGTGACACCAGTTCCAAGAACAGTCCAGGGCGATCTTCGAGACACACATTTTCTACTAAATAAAACAAATCTGCAATTATCTTAATGGATGTTGATCATCTTAAACTTCTTACCAGGCCTCTGAAGACACAGAACATAAACGCAAGAAGGAGGCAGATGACAAACACCAAATCCAGAGGTCTGTGCCACAAATTTTTTCTCACAGTGTTTAGAATATCCTGAAAAATAGAAAAAGCTACTATAATTACAGCATATCTCATCTCATTGAACACACTATAAGCAACTGTGATGCTGTTATAAATAGAAATAAACATCTGCAGGGAAAAACCAAACAGTCTTTGTGTTCTTTAAATAGAACTTACTAACTGCAGCTGAATTCTCTTGCATTTTGAAAACATAGATTTCATTGATCGCAAAATGTTGCTTTGGGCTATCCATTCATTTTTTCCTTTATTGAGAAAAGGGCCTTGAAATATCTGTTTATTTACATGTAAGTTGATTAGCATGTAGGGGTTTGCTTACTGTCGACTGAATATCCCGAGCAGAGGGTTGACTGAAGATGCGGAAGCAAGCCCACACTGATACAAATATATAAAGCAGGTGGGAAATGAAGAAAAAACCTACTTGGGTCCCAAATTTACCTAAATGACACAAACAAAAGAAGTTAAATTAACTGGGAATGAAAAGCGTCTGTCAAATTGTCAACATTTGTCTTTATAGGATACTTGACTATTTTTATTTTTCAACTCTAGAGTTCAAATGTTTAAATATAGTATACAGTGTCATCATTTTCTAAGACAAAGTAAATGCTGAGAGACAATACTGGGCAACTTATTCAAGCTGTGTAAAAGCATCACATTATTTTTAGTGCACTTACCCACAGCATTTCCAAGAATGTAGACTATGGTCTGCATGAGAAAAGAGCCAACCCAGTACAGACCAATTACTCTGTAACTATCCCTGTGAAGATGATATAACACTGTAAGTATCCAGATAAGCACATTATAGTTCAAACATACAAGCTAGTGCATCTCATACCCCCAAGTAATAGCAGCGATCATGAGCAGATACATCAGATAATGAGCTGAGCCATCCCAATAGGAGATCATGTGACCGTGTGCTGTGTTAATATGTGGATCTGCCTGGAACGAGAGAGTGAATTCATCAGAGAAATATGTTTGGGTGCGCATATGTGGTGGGGGTAACAGGCTGCAAGCACAAACACTTGCCTCTTTGAGGTAAAAAGTTACAAATCCATCAATGATGTTGTCTTGCTCCAATGCAATGATCAGATTGACCACACTAAGGAAGGCGTACACTGCATACACTGTAGAGATGCACAGCATTTCAGAGAGTGACAAACTGCTTCACACACTTTACAGCTGTCTGCTATTATGCAAATGTTTAAATGTCAAACATTTGACAGGCAAATGCAGAGTGATTGTATGTGAGAAATCATATATACAGTAGAAAAGGGGGTCTTCTGGAGCCTTCTTCTTTAGCATGAAACGGGCGGAAATCAGCAGGGAGGGGACTGATGTGCACCCAGCAAAGAAGAAAGCTTCAGCACTGAATGCAATGGAAGAGAAAATAATAATAATAATTTCTGCTGGTTAGGCAACTGAAAAGTTGATATAGTCAAGAAATTCCATTAAGAGCACAAAAAATACATAATTTGTTGTCACTCACCTGCTGTTGGAAAGAAAGGAGTTGAATAAATAGCAAATAGGAATGGATGTTAGGGACAAAACAAACACTCCAGTCCCTAAAGACGCGCTCATCGCTGCTTGGACAATTTTTTTAAGAAATTTATCTAACTCAGTTGGCTGCATCCGCAGGGAACCTTGAACTGTCTGTGTACCTCTCTGTCTGTCTTGTCCTGGGTTGTACTGAAAAACAAGTAATTCCCCCTGTGATACTAATAAAGTATCCTCTTGAATTATTACGCGATTGCAGAGGGTTTACAGCATTTCAGGTGCATGAAACATCTCAGTTCAGAGTCTTTGAAGTCACGGTTTGTCTAGAGAAGCGAAGTACTACAAAACTGGCGCTGCAGCTCCAACCTGCACGCGCGCTCTGTCATTGCCACTTCAGTCTTTCTCTCTTTCACTCATCCACGCTCTTGATCTCTGCGTCAATGCGCATGCCCGAAGAGCCAGTAGGTGATTATGAAGTTAGATTTGTCTGTTTCATTTAAAATAAAGCTTTTTTTTTTATATTTGTAAAAAAAAAAAAAAAAAAAAAAAAAAAAAGCTTATTAATATAGTCAGTTCGTTTGACAAAGATTCGTTTAGAATTGCACTAGGAAAAAAAACAAATTCTAATATTAATTAAACAAACATTTTACACAATTTAAACTCATATTTGTTCATTTAAAGATAATTTCTGTGATTTTAAAGGTTGGTTTCAAAACGTATAATCAAAATAGAATGTATAAGATAACTTATTTTCTGAAATCTGAAGTAAAAAAAAATTCTCTTATGAAACCAATGATAGCTACAAATCCCTAAAATAAAATAAAATAAAATAAAATAAAATAAAATAAAATAAAATAAACAACGGGAGCTACAAGGGGCGGGCTTTCTAGAGGAAGTGCGTCTACATCATTTCCGGGGCTAACAAGCAGTTTACTCTGGTCTGTGGGTTTAAGGCCTACGTCGGGATGGATACCACGTAAATAAACAACGACGTTTTCCTTTTGGAGACCGCGTTGAATACATTTAACGCGCTGTTGTCCTTGAAACGGAATCAAAGCAGTCGTGTGTTATCATGGCGACTGGGAGCGGAGGCGGTAAGCCGTCAAACCATGACGGCCAGGAAGCTGCGTCCAACTCTGTTCAGTGTGCAGCCGCAGCCGCGCTGTCCAACAACATGCCAGCCTCTGCTCCTGTCCCGTCCTCCTCCCCGCCGCTCCCCGGCCTCCACCGAGGACCGATGTACAACTGGCAGGCGACGAAGAGTTCCCTGAAGGAGCGCTTCGCCTTCCTCTTTAACAACGAGCTGCTCAGCGACGTCAAGTTCATAGTGGGCAAAGGCAGGCAGGCCCAGCGGATACCGGCCCATAAGTTCGTCCTGGCTGCTGGCAGTGCCGTCTTTGACGCTATGTTCAATGGCGGAATGGCCACGACCTCAGCTGAAATTGAACTCCCCGACGTGGAGCCGGCAGCTTTTCTCGCCCTGCTCAGGTAGGTAGGACAGGTGATCTCTGCCAAATACTGACATGTTCATCCGAACTTCCAGCTGCAGAGGGGACAAGATGCTCATTTATCTTTCAGCCAGAAGCATGTGAAATTTTACAATCTGGGGTCTGCATCCTCGACTTTCTTCACACTTTATGTGGATAATGGGTCCATTAAGCCTAAATGTATCTAGCTGTGGTTTCTACAAATAATAATAATCTGTTTTTATCATTACAATAATGACAAGAATTCACATTTAGCTCCTGTACATTGAAACCCACATTAAGTGCATTAACTAAAAGCTAATAGCAAAAGTTGAGATTACATCCATCAAAACCTCATTAATTCTGAAAAATTGAAAGAAAATGCTTTAATGTGTCTTAATTTGCGGTGCAGCAATTGTCTGCATGGGTCACCTTCTGTGTTTCTTTCTTTGATCAGATTCCTGTATTCTGATGAGGTCCATATCGGTCCAGAAACTGTGATGACAACCCTATATACTGCAAAGAAGTATGCTGTCCCTGCGTTGGAGGGTCACTGTGTGGAGTTCCTCACCAAACATCTCAGAGCTGACAACGCTTTCATGCTTCTGACTCAGGTAAGTGTCAGCCACCTCTGCTGTAAGTCACTGACTAGAAACAAACTGCTTTCCCCTCAACTTGGGAACTTAACATTTTCATTTGGCACTTTAAAAGTGACTTAAAGTAACTTGATGTTTAAACTATTGTTTCTAGTCCCCAGTTTCTTTGAAAGTAACACTTGATATAAGACCCTTTTATGTACAATCTTCTTCAAAGAACTATTTAACTTGGAAAAATAAATACTGTAACCTTACAAACAGTAGTAATTGTCCATTTTTTTCCTGATTCCACCTTTAAATGGCGCCATTTTTCTTGTAAAGCTTGAGTTATTTATCTTCCATCCATCCGCACTGCAAGGAGGATTTTTCTATCAGCTGATCTTTTTGTTTATCGCTGCCTGCTGCTCTTGATCTGCTGCAGGAACTCAACTCAGTGAACTGATGCTTGATAAGAAACTGGTCCTTACTGCAGTGTTTTACCATTTTCCGTGTCACTGCTTGCTTATATATAATTTATTAAAACTATTTCTGAGTCTAAATATATTTTTGCCTCATTTGAACAAAAAAGAACTTCAGGAATATGTTTTATTAAGTGATTACAGAAATCCAGAATAAGGATATGAAAAGAGTGTGATGGAAAATGCAAGTTTCTTTGAGTTGCAAATGATAACTTCTGCTAATAAAATTACTGAATTTACAAAAATCTAAAAACCAGTCTGATTCACAACGATTTGAATAAAATGTTGCTCAGAAATGCTATTTTAAGCTTTAACTTCCAAATATTTGTCCCCCATCTTAAACAAATGCAACAAGAAGATTCTAAAAACACCAAAAACAGATTAAAAAAAAAAAAACTGAGTGGATTATTAGTGACAGCAAGCTGAAGATAGAGGAAGCGAGATTGTTTCATTTCAACATGTGGTCATTTTAGATGCAGAGGGGTGTACTTTAATGGTTTTTCATTTTGATATTTTGTTGGCATTTAAAATGATGTTCTTTGTGTGTGTTCTTAAACAGGCAAGGTTGTTTGATGAGCCTCAACTGGCCAGTCTCTGCTTGGACACCATAGACAAAAGCACTGGTGATGCAATTAACGCTGAGGGCTTTACAGATATTGATCTGGGTAAGTGCAGCTCACACTCTAATTACTAAAAGTTTTCTAACCTAATTTTTTTCTTGTGTATTAACTGCTTCTTTTGGTTTTTAAAGACACCTTATGTGCAGTGTTAGAGAGAGACACTCTGAGCATCAGGGAGAACCGTCTGTTTGAGGCTGTGGTGCGCTGGGCAGAGGCCGAGTGTTACAGGCAACAGCTTCCCCTGACATCAGAGAACAAGCACAGGGTTCTGGGGAAAGCCCTCCCTCTCATCCGCTTCCCACTCATGACCGTTGAAGAGTTTGCTGCTGGTAAGTGCATCTCTAACCCCGGTTCATCAGCTTTCTGTTTTGTTTTGTTGTCAAACATTATTCTGACCTCGTCAGCCATTCATCATGTTCCTGATGTGTCCATACAACTCGATCCACAGAAACCAGTTTCATATTCTTTTTTGTGCAACAGGGCCTGCCCAGTCTGGAATATTGTTCGATCGGGAGGTGGTAAATCTGTTTTTACACTTTACAGTAAACCCCAAACCGCGGGTCGACTACATTGACAGGCCTCGCTGCTGCCTCAGGGGGGAAGAGTGCAGCATTAATAGGTTCCAGCAGGTTGAGAGTCGATGGGGGTACAGTGGCACCAGTGACAGAATCAGGTGAGACCTGAAGCTCCACTTTAGTGTAATCCAAATAAATCTGAAATAAACTACATGTCTCTAATTCTGTGTATTTTTGCTTTGATCTCTTTGTAGATTCAATGTAAACAGAAGAATCTCTATAGTTGGTTTTGGCTTATATGGTTCAATACATGGACCCACCGACTATCAGGTCAACATACAGGTAACACATAGCCTTAAGATGTTGTCTCACTTCTAAGGCATCTGTAGGTTTTTGATGGATATATTTTTGATTAATTATAATTTTTACATAAAAGTTAAACGATTAACTTAATGTTTTGATATAATGCAAACTTTTCATCCTATTCGTCTGTGATTTTAGTTTTAACCGATCAATTATATTTACAAATCAATCCAAATTCACTCAATTAGGCACATTTTAGATGTGGAAAAGAAAATTGCATAATGTAAACATAAACGTGTCATGTGCAGAGTTTGGTTTGGAACATAAGCAGAAACAAGTCACTGAAAAAGAATCTTTTCAGAAAATACTGTAAATGTCTGTTTTGCAAAGAATATAAAACTTGTGTGATTTATTTTTAAATTTCTCACAAATATCTTATTGTAAATTTTTTCTTTTGTGATATTTTATTTTGCCACGAATATAGTGTCAGAATGAAATTCTACTCTTTATACTTACATTTTTCTAGAAAAAAAACATCTGTTTTGTTATCAAGCTCACAACTGGACAGATATCTATGGAGAAAAAATAGACTCGTACAATAAATTTTGTGCATAACTTTGTGGACTTGCAATTGTGTATTCACATGTACAAAAATTGTGAGTTTAAAAAAAATACAATTTACAAATGCACATTTTAAAATTACAACAGTTTGAAACCAACTACTCACAAATCTTTAAAAATAACTCACAAATCGCTTGCTACGCACACACAAAACCGCATTTACGCTCAAATCTGATGTGAGACTCTTCATGTTTCAACAATTTGTGTGTAAGTAATGCGTTTAAATGTTGCTAGAATTCTGGGTCATCAGAGATTTCTTATCAGCTGCTTGTTGGGTCTATTTTCTCTCCATCACATTCATTCAGAAAGTGTCAGCCTTCTACATATTTTATTCATTTTTTCACACTAATATGAAGGTCAAGAAAAAAAAAATCGGTTCTAAAATCTTTCATGCTATTAATTATCTGTTGTCATCATCGTGTGTTGATGTAGAAAGTGTTGACAACATGATGCTTTATTTCTGACCGCAATTTTAACTTGACATGAACAATAAAAACTAACATGGTGAATCTTAATTACTTAAAAAACTAGATACAGTATAAAAAACACAACCTTTGCTTTTGGATTTGATGTTACAAATGTTCGGTTTGTTTATTTAGTATTTCTTGTGTTTCAGATCTTAGAGAGTGACAAACGCATCACTCTGGGACAGAACGACACAGGCTTCAGCTGTGACGGCACAGCAAACACCTTCCGGGTGATGTTTAAAGAGCCGGTGGAAATCCTTCCCAGTGTCAGCTACACTGCGTGTGCGACCTTAAAGGTGCGTCTGAACCTGCTGCAAACGGGAGCTGATAAAAATGGAATACATGCTGTCTTTTAGTCCCTTTTCTAATTCAAAGTTGTTGTTTTTTTGTTTGTTTTTCTCACCTCAGGGTCCAGACTCGCATTATGGCACTAAAGGGTTGAAGAAAGTTACTCAGGAGTCCACTACAGGGGCCAAGACGACATTTTTCTTTTTTAGCTCACCTGGAAATAACAATGGTACGTCGGTGGAGGATGGGCAGATACCAGAGATCATTTACTACACATGAACCCAAGTGGTCTGCCTGAGATGGATGGACACTGTGCCTCAGAATCCTCTAGAATTTGTATATTTAAATGTGTGTATATTTGGTGTAACAAAAAACACTCACAGGTGTACATACATCATCTGGAATGTAGAAGGGCTTGTGGGAAAATCACAGCTTTAGGGGCACGACAGTTACTTTTATTAGTGAGTTACCTGAAAAATTTGTTACTTCAGTGTCCCACTGCAGTCCATGCTGCCTAGATTATCCTACACGTACAGATACAACCTGTCGTTTTGTCCGTTTGAGCTGCTACCCTTAAGTATATCTTATTGTGAACTGTGATCAATTATTTTGCAGTTTTCCTCAACTGTTTCGTGTGTAAAACTTTCATGACTGTTGTGACATTAAAATAGCACAAAATGTAAAACAGCCATTTAAATGTATATCAAAGACTGTTGCTTCAATTTTGTGGTTTGGGCTTTTTTGTCAAAAACACTTTAAAGCCAAATAATTATCTGAAGGAAAAAATGAGAAGTTCTGTAATTCCTCATTCTGCCACTAGGTGGTGGTAAATACTTCTGTGCAAATTGACAAATTAACCAAAGGGGGATAGAAATTAAGGATGTGAAGAAAAAGGACAGCTGGATGTTTTGGGGGGTATCTGATCATATTTTTAACGATAAAAGACTTGAGTCAAATGAGAACAGGAAAAGAAACATTTACAAAAGATGGGGCTCTGCAGAAATTATTTGGCAAAGAAATCTGTGTACATTCTGTTCCCATCTCCAAAGTTTCTGTTTTTTAAGTTAAATGTTTGACTGATTTCCTGAGACCTGCATGTTGGAGATGAAATGCCCTCAAACTACCCAAGCTGCTCATCATATCAGGCAGGTAATGCAAACCAGGCCTTTTCAGACAGCTGTGAGTGGGCTTTGATAGAGTGATCCGTGAAGGCTGTCAGGTGAGTCACCAGGACCTGAAAGCTTCTCCCGCTGACTGCCCACTTAGCTTCTTTTAAATAGAAACAAGAGAATCAAGTTGACGCTGGGTTTTTATCCGCCCACTTTAAAAACGCTGCAGAACTTATTGTCACCAAATGTTTCAAGTTCTGAATCACAATGGTTTTCATTGTGTTTTTAGTGGACACAGAGGAAGAAAACAAACCACCAATGTGGAGCTCATGCAGAAAAAACAGTGGATTGGTCCTTTAAGTTGCTGAATTATAAACACTCTAATTTGCATGATTGCGCGTGTCTGTGTTTGTATGTGGGAGGGTGTATGACAGCAGAATGAGCTGTCTTCAACATTGTGAGCCTGTTAGTTGAACATAGTCAGCAGGGGAGAGGATTCATGCTATTTCTGATATTGAGAGGATCTGCAGGGCCCAAATTTAAGCAGAATGACTGCTGTAAAAGCTCAACAGACGGCTGTTCTTAATGCTCAGGTTGTTGGTTTTACATTTTTCTTTTTGAAAGAAGAGATTTAGTTAAGATCAATGCGTTCTTCGTAGATCTTTTCCAAATCAGTACAGATCAGATCAGTATTCTATAATTAAGATATTTTGGTGTTCAAAGCTGGGTCCCGCATTTACAAGATCACTGTTTCTGCCATGTCTTTTGATGGGAGCCTTTAGAAAATCAGGACAAACCTTTATGCATATTTATGTTTCAGCTTAAACATTTTTTAAAGCTTTGTCAGCAAAAAGTGTATTGTATTCAGTTACACAGAGTTGTGGAGAAGCATTGCTACACTTGCTGTTTTCTGAAAAGTTCCAAAGTCAGCATAACTCAAAACGCTTTCTGTAACTTTTTGCAAGTACTTCAAAACTATAATAGCACGTATTAAAAGGAAAAATGCACGACACTTAATTCTTTAATTTGTAAATTTATTTCAGGTCAAATCAATACATTCAACAGAGTTCATGCCTCAGTTTTCCAACATTTATTTTGCTTTTTTAAGTCCAGAGGAAGAGCCGATCAAGCCATTTTCTTGTGTGAGAGACAGAACAACAGAAAACGGGTTTGTTTTTGTTTTTTTATTCTTCTTTACTTGATTAAAGTTGAACTTTTATTCAAAACTATAGCAACTGTAGTGACAGAAATGTGAGCAATCCATGTAGACTATGGGAACCAATGGTACAAGAATATTACAAGGATAAGGCTCTGAATCAACTATTTTGATTACTTATTCTTGTACAACACACAACTGCAAACATAAATCATGCTGGTACTTTTTGGATTTTTGAACTTTGGAAATAGAGCGTTTTATCATGTATTGCCTGTAGGATTTCTTTTTTTCACTTACAGAGGTGACATTGCTTTAAACCAAGATCAGGCCCTTTGTGCAGACAACTACAGGACTCTGGACTCACCAACGTCATGTTCAAATACCTGCATTTAAACACTGTCAATGTCACTCTTCATCTGAGTTTTCTGATGACCTGAATCTGATTTGTTGGAGCATAACATCTAGTAGGCTGGTGGGTTTTGTTGTCTATGGCTAAGAAACCATGCGAGTGAGCAAAAACATGCCAGTCTAAAGCCTTCTGCTTAAAATGTGGTTGCAATTTCCAAAAGTCCAAAACTGTAATTAAACTCAGCATTGATAGAAAACAGAAACAATTCATTAATTGTCCTTCAAAAATAACCGACTTTTGATAACTGTTTGAAAGGCTTTTTGATTTGTTGACAAGAAATATACAAGAAAGACAAAAAAATGTGAGTTTTTTTTGTCTTCCCTGTTGACTGATTGCTGTCTTGCTGCCACAGATTGTGGAGCAGGCTGAAGAGATGCAGTGAAATATTCTCATTTCAGGTGGAGGTTTAGAAAGGCCTCTCTTTGACTAACGATTCTCTTTTGAGTCTAGACAATCTGTTTTGTGGACTGGAAAATACTTGATAGATGAGGGATGGATCTGGCTACTCTGAAGAGGCTCAGAAATGTCCTGCTCCTCATATTCAATGGACATTTTTTGACACAATTCTTTGGAGAAATATTTTCACCAGTTAAAAAACATGCAATTTTCCACACTAAAATTGTGCAAACTTTACTGATTTTAAAAGTGTAACTAATAAAACCCTGACAAGATTGCTTGTGAAGACTTAAAAATATAATAATTTAAAGAAATATCACAGAAGCATCACTGTGACAATCTACAAGACTTTACTGATCTGTTGGCTCGTGTGATGGTCTTAAATAAAAAGAAGATAAATACAATAATTCCAAAGAAAGTTGATTATTTGATTAAATAAATCAACTAAGCTGACTTTTGGTAACATTCTATTAAAGTTTTGCTCAATTACATGTACTTGACCTTCAGAAGCATATTCATGTTTTTCTGCAGGTAGAATATCAGGGGTGTAAGTCTGGATGTGCTAAGAGTTTGGGGTGTTATGTCTCTGAGCCCCTAAAATGCCTAGAAAACCGCACTATCACCAGATCAGTTCATCCATCCCTATATCCATTTCCTTCGATTTAATATATCTTATGTGAACAGCCCTGAATTTTTTTTTTTTTTTTCATTACATGTACCTAGAAGGAGGGTTTAAGGGGAGTTTAGTTTAGTCTATTTAGTTTATTGTATCTATCAGCACTTATTTTGTGACTGACTTTCTGCTTTTGAACAATTACCAGTATGAAGCCCAATGAAACAATTGTTTTGTGATATTGGGCTATATAATTAAAATTAAATTGACGTAAATTATAAGCTTTATGTTGAATGCTTTACCTAATGTCTGTCCATCCATCCTTGTATTTTTGTGTCTTTTATTTCACTTTTTGCTGTTTTTTGTTTGTGTCTTTGGTTTGGTTTGAGTTTTTGTAAGTTTTATTTCTTTAGTTAGTTGTGAGTCTTTGCTGGTTATCTTATTGTGGGAGGGGAACAGTCACTGCATTTAAGGGGGCATTAGTTTGGTTGATTATAAGCAGTCTAATTTAAAATCTGTTTGGCATGTTTCTCTAAAACCCGTTTTCCAGAAGAAATTTTCTCAAAAATATGAGTATTAGTAGTAAATTTAATGACTGTGATGTGAGGAAGTTTCATCAATGAGTTTTGGCTCCATGTTCCGGTGGCGATGCAAAAAAGATGTAATCGGACTAACAAACTGTGTCAGCAGCAGCGGCAGCCGTCTTTACATGGATGACTTGACCATCAGCGTGATTAACTTATTCAGCACACAGTTGTCTAAGCAGAAGAAAAGATGTTGTCACGTCTGAGGCGATCAATTTGTTCCTAACCATTTTGGAGAGCCTGGTAACTCTCTGCATGCATGTGCGGCCTTTTTTAAGTGCACAAAAAATTTAACTTCATGCATTTCAACAAAAAAGAAGAATCCCCCAGTAATGGTGCTGGTCACGTGCTGCATGAACACTCTGTACTGTGAGCCCGCAGCCGGGTGGCCCGGGCCAACCTTAGCCCCTGCACTTTCAAACACCAGATGTAGGTCGCAGAGCGCTGCAGGGGCTGGGGGATGCAGTGCCTGCGTGATTGTCTGTAATGGTGGGGATGCTGGAGTATATTCTCTGCTCGCATGTGTGTTTGTGTGCACCAAGAAGGGAGAAGGCAGAGTGGTGATTGTAGCGGATGAGTTCACCATCAAGGACATGGCCGGCAGCGTAGTGTCTCCACTGCTGTCACATTGCATCGTCACAAACAGGCCTCATGGAGACTGACAGCCCAGCAGACCAAACCAAGACTATGCTCTCATAGGTCCTACGCTATGGCAATCTCTGTTGTCCTTTTCTGACTCTCTTTCCAAGCCTTTTGATGCATGGTAGCTAATTAATTCAAATTTAACGTGCTCTAGATTTAATTGGAGCTGACATTGAAAAATGTTCATGAGTTTCACTCAGTGCTGTGTAATTTTATTTGTATGTTGATTATAAATTGTGTCATATAACACTGTGTGTGTGTATCATACTTTCACATCATTGTGGTGAGGGTAGATAAAAATACTTATGCTCCATTAATGAAATGAAAGCCAGGAATGAAGAGACGGGCATTGCTCTGTTCCTCCCAACGGACCAGATTAACACAGTGAGCACCAGCTGAATTACTTTTCATAATTTATGAACTTTTAACATGGTTACCCTTAGATGATTTCTGATGAAAGTTATTTTAGTGTGACAGGTTGTAAAAAAATTAAAAGTTTAAACGTTTAAAAAGTTTTTCATTGCTAATTTTTTTAATATGGTGTTTGTTAAAAAAAAAAATGCAGTCATACTGAGTGCTGTGGGACATGTTTAAGATGAATAACACACTTAAAATTCATATGAGTTGAGATGAATCATCAAAGACATATAAAGCTATTATCTGAAGTGCCATCAGTGAAAGTCCATTAACTCTAAAACATAAAATGACAACTTAAAAAAGGATGAAAAATCAGAGGAAAGGCTTCAGGTTCTGGTAGCCGTTAATGGGGATGCTAATAGCTGTCATCCTTGGGGCCCCTTTTATTGTGACTTCAGTTAACTCTTGACACCTCAGACAAACACAAGCTGGACAAAAAAGGCTCCAGAAACAGTTAATTTTGTACTAAAACAGATTGTCTCACTTCTGCGTCCCCCGCTGTTCCTGCTTCCCCGTCCTGTGAAGGCACAGCACTTCAGGATGCAGATTCTCTAATCTAAACTGATTACAGTGGTTGTGGCAGCTTTCTCTACTGTGTGCCAGTTTCTGCTTACCCTCCCAACACACACATACAAACCCACACACACCAACACACTTTCACCCTCCTCTCCTCCCTTCCTCCATCCCTTATCATCACAGCTGATTGCACTGCTGAAGTCCAAATGAAACGTTAGCGCTGTCCTCGCTGTGGCTGTAAATAGAAGCTGAAGAATGCCATTCAAGTGCGGTGGTGTGCGGCAACAAAGCAAAGTACGGCTTTCCTGCTTTTGATGTGTGTCAAAAGGATCATCTGCCCGGAGAGAGCAGCTGGCTGAAGCAGCTTTAAAAAGTCATGACACCTCCAGGCAATCAGCTAAATACTGCAGCCAATGACACGTTTAGCAATAAAGCGTGCACGATGCGCATAAATGATTGAACTGCGCCTCACAATGTGAACTTTTGGTTGAACTAACTCTTCAGAGAATTCACAGTATTTGCACTTTGTCTTTAATAGGAGTATGCTAATTCAGCTCACGGGGTTAAGCAAGTCATCATGACGCTGACATTAAAGGCTGATAAAGCCGGTCTCTGGTCTTCAGTGATGTGATTTCAGCCCACAGGCAGAAGCAAACCTTATCTCATCTTCTGGCAGATTAAACTCTCAAACCTTACTGGGTTTTTACAAAATAAGAGGAAAAAGAAAGTAAAATGAACTAGTTATGACATTACAGCACTCTTGCTGTGATTCCTGACTAAACTGATCATGTATGTCCAAAACCGTCTGATGATTCAGTGAGTGAGATTTCAGCTCCATTAAGCCTGATCCTCAGGCCACAGTCTACTCTCCTGCTTACATTCACCTGGCCTCAATGACTGTCATTGTAAAGTCTCTAAAGGCTGATTATGAGCTGAATCAATGTGTTTGAGTAGAGTAGCATTAAAAACATGCAGGGCGGTGTACCCCGAGGACCAGGGTGAGCAAACACTGCATTAAGCACATCTGATGGATCATAGACCTTTTATTTTCAGTATTTCAGTGAGTCATCAGATTTAAAAGATTCTAGTTTTATGTTATGTATTATGTTAGACATAAATTCCAAATGTATTTCTGCTATTATTACAGAAACAGCTATAACTTGCTTGCTTTCATCAACAGTGAAGCAGAATACTTTATTGAATCACTGAAAGATCAAATATTTGTCATCGGGCACTGGTTTTTCTCTTTAAAACTACCAGGTAACACATAAACCTCGAAGAAATGAGTTTAAGGAGAAGTCCCATGCAGTGCTGCTCCACTGCAATTCCATAAAAAGAGTGTGATGCCCGATTAATGTGCAACACAATAAATGTTTTACCACTAAAACCTGTGCTTTGGAGTAAATCTGAAAACAAGTCTGTTTTATCATTTTTATTGTAGAATTCAATTATTTTTAAAGGATTGAAATCAATCAAATCAAATCAAATAAAAAGCAAGTAGTGCAGTTGTGGATCTGTGGAAATCGTTTCATTTTTAGCTTTTTCTTTCAACTTCTCATCCTGTTTGTTGACAGTGAATGTATTTTTTATACCATTAATGTTTTTATGTAGGTGTTCCTCTTTACAGGTATTAGATTGTTTTTTAGGGTTTATGTTAAAGCAATCGACAAACAAGTCCTGAGTTTACGAAATTAAGTTAGGAAAATGCACAGTATATATATATATATATATATATATACACACACACTGCAGTAAAGTCACACATATATTTAACTACTTTAGATGGTAGAAAAATATTTGGCACTCATCCAACATTACTGCCTTTCTGAATCAATATGTTTCAAAGGAGGACGGGAGTCTTGTAACTTCAGGATCTTCATTCACATTAAATTACTGTGGGTTTTGATTTGTACAGAACGTTATTTGATGTCATCAAACCTGAAAATTACAGCAATTTCCTGAAATAGGTCTTGCTTTTATGCCAAAAAATATAATTTTGGTACTTTTAAGTGTAATTTCTTTTTTTATTGATTTATAAATGTTTGTTACATGTAATGGAATTTAAAATAAAAAAAACATGCAATTTTAAAAAATCTTTTTTGATTAAATTATATGTGCAGAGATTTCATTGATGTCTAAAAAACATTTTGCCCATTTTGAAGCAATTAAAGAAATGTTGAAACTTTTGCTCTTTCTACCTTACCACAAAAAAAATCCCTGATATGAATCGGGTTTGGTAGTCTGTAAACATTCAATTTAAAAGTATTTTCCTTTATTATTATTATTGTCCTCACTATGATGGTGATTGCATAGTTACCAGATCTCATATTAATCTTCTTAAATTGAAACAAATTTAGTGTTTCTCCTCTTTATTATTTATTGTATTTAGTTCTCTATGCTTTAGTATGTGCAGTTTGATTCACATGTTGTTCTTTCCCACTTCCCTCTGGGGAGTGGGAGTGATTTCAGATCCCAGGTGGATCGCCCACGCTCCTGCTCCTGGCCGTGGACTGTACTTCTGCTTCGTCTGATTGAGGACTTCATCACCACTCGTCCCTCAGCTCTATCTGAATGAACTCTATTGAAATACGTAGTTGTAGAAGCTAATTTTTCTATAACAGTTCTGGCATCACCTCTGCGTCCTGGGATAGGATCTTTCTCCCACTCATGAGGAATCCCAGTTTCTTTCTTTTTCCTGACTCAGGCTTTTTTTTACGAGTTTGTCCTTACCGGGAGGGAGGGTCTGAGGGCAGGGATAATCTGTTTTATTTAGTCTGTTTAATTTTTAGCTATTTTTTTGTATTTTATGACTACCCTCTGTATCTGTAAAATTACCTCCATGAAGCCCAATGAGGGCTTTGTGAATTTGGGCTATACACATAAAATTGATTGAAATAAAAACTGAATTGTTCGTACTGCTGCTGCTGTAGGCTTGATTATATATTTCTATATTTCTAACCAGTGCAATTTCTTCTAAAAAAAAAAAAAAGACACGTCAGATTATGAAAATACACGTTTGTTGATACCTGTCCAAATATCTTTGCTTTTGCTGCAAAAAAAAAAGTTTCACAAATACCTTTGCTTAGGAAGTTTCACTACAATGTGTTTGTGCTACATGAAAAGAGCACTATAAAAGCAGTCTGCACATATAAAACAATGGCCAGATTTTATTTCCTCTCAGTGCATTGAAGTAGAGCTAAAAATTTCTTTAAATTGTTGTGTTTTCTAAAGGAGAGAAGAACATCATTTGACTTTGGTAATGAACAGAATGAAAAAAAAGTTGAAATCCAGTGTAAAAAAAAAATACAGTACAATATGAAAATACTCAGCCTCATTTACATGAGGAAGACATAAAGGAATCAAAGAAAAGAAAATAAAAGTTTGCATTTTTCCAAACAGTATTAAATTTTGAGTTATAAGATAGTAACTACTGCTGTACAAATACTGTCATAACCTGGAGGCGACAGAAGCAAAAATCAGTAGCGATCATAATGCTGCCTCTGCTGATAGAAGTTGTAACCCTGGTTGTACTGACTTCCATGCCCCCAACCTCTGTCTCTGTCTTGCCAGTGCTGCTGCCTGCGATGGTCTCCACCACGCCAACCCTGGTGACCCCTCCACCCACGGTCTCCATGCCCACGACGTTCATTGTATCTTAAATGACAAGAAGGTCAAACTTAAACCTTGATAATTGGGTAAGATTCCAATGATCACTAATTTTCTGGGCTCTTTATGTACTTGAATTAAAAATGAACAAAATTTCAATTTTTAAATAATTAGACAATTCTTCAGAGTACTTTATAAAGTGGTATAAAGGAAAGCTTTTATAATGTCTAGTGGTATTTCAGCCGTGTGAACTAACTGGAATGATGTCTTTGTTTATTTCTTGCCTTCTTTTGATTTGTCTGTCAACATCTTTCTATAGGCATGTGAGGAAAAAACAAGATCAGGTCAAAGGATCTTTATAAAAATAGGTTTATAAAAAGAACGTAAAGAACCAATTCTAAATTTTCTCAGGGTAGACAACTGTAATGAAACTAGGATAGAAAGTGGCAAATATCCAAGGAAACATTTGGAAAAGACTGAAGAGCAACTGATCTGAATCAGGTTGAACTTTTTCAAGAACATGGTATTTCCCTGAAATTTTAACCAAAAATGATATACACTTACGAGAACACAAAAATGATCTTTTTATGAAAGCTAAATAATCAAATGGAAAACAAGTTTTTACAAAACAAATTTGACTTTTATGTAAATTAAACACACGTTTGGACAAAATAAACTTTATAATATATTCTTTATGCCCCTTTAACAAAACACTACACAACTTTGGCCATCCAGATCACATGCATCTACATAATTACTTACATCTTTTTTTAAAACAACTTGTAATTTTCAAATATTACTTTTTATACATTCTTTTTAATAGCGAAATTGTCTGTGATTTATTTTATTTTATTAATTAAGGAATTCCACACTTTTATTCAAACAAAAACTCAACAAAAAGTCAAATAAAAGTCCCCTATCCTTCTATTATTATAATCTGTAATCAAATGAAATTTCCCTCAAAAATGTTCTGGAACCAATCTCTTTTAATCATCCACATGGTCACAACTGTATTTAACTGAACAAGACATGGAAATTTGAGGCTGTTGGATTTAACAAAAAAAAATCATGGGTGTGGTCTCTTGGTCCTGTATGATTTATTATTCTCATAATTTGATAACACATAATGTATAAATGATTTTGTACATTTTAGACAAGTTATGTAATAATATAGGTCCATAAACCTATGGTTACCTGTTATCTCTGCCCCTCTGGTTTCCTCCTGCCCGCCCCCTCCAGTCTTCCACTAAAGGTGGGGGGTCGGCGGGTCGGTTCACATACTCCTGGTATTCTTGGTCCTCGGAGGTAAATCTTTTACCAAACAGCTCTTCATAGCTTTTGAGGGTTTCCGTAGCCTCGGACATTCTGTAAACAAAACAATGAATGGACAGTGGTCAATGCTAACGGCGTCTACCTCTTCAGGTCAAACGTATCCATTATTTTCTAAAGTTTACCCAGGTTTATACCCAGAAAGTATCTGCTATAAAACAACTAAAATAAGTACAAAATCACTAACCTCTAAAAAATATGAAAAGATCCCTTAGATCCGCGTAGATGTTGCTGAAGGTAGCAAAGCTGCTTAGCAAATAATACGCTCCAGCGTTGGTACGTCACATAAATGGTACTCCTGGAACACACAACAAGTAATATCAATGGTTCCGGGGTTCCGCGCACCTGCTTTTAATGATTCATGTTTCTTCAGATTGAAAAACATTTGTATGTCGGTAAATCGCTGAGTTTTTTTAATTTGGAAAAATTTATTTCAACGGGTTTTGCTGTTAAAATGCAAGCTTTTTGTGTCAATTCAATTCAGATAATATTTATGTCAGCTTCTGGAGTTCAACGCTGAGTTAAAACATGTAAGTGCAGCAAAACAGACTATTATTTTGACACTTTTAAAAAAAATCTGCATTTCGTGTTGATTTACTTTAGGTTGAAACATGTGTTGGTTTCAGGGCTCAGAGTGGCTTAAGTGGCCGAGCGAAACCGCAGACCACGCCGCAGATACCACAGGTTTAAAAAAGAGTGGGTGGCTCCGGGAGGGAGAAGCAGGTGGAAGCCGCTGTGCTGCGTCGCCGCTGCCGCCCTTCACGAGAAACACAACCCCGCTGGGGAGGGAAGAAACTCCGCACGAGCAGGGGAATCCAAACATTAACTTATTCATTATCACCGACTATCAAGACAGACTGCATCGGGAGAGGGATTTTTTTTTCACTCTCGAGGAAAGAGGATAATAAACGAAAGCAGAAAGGGGAGGAAAAATAGATTCTAACTGGACGTGGTTATGTGAGCGCGAGCTTGACAACCCGGTGAATCGAGTTTGCGAAGAAGTGCTCTCATATTTCACTTGTCTCTCGGCACCTTGAGGTCTTTTTTTTCCGAAGCGGGCGCCCAGGAGATGAACTCCGTGGACCACTAGTTGTCTGTGGACTTTGAAAAGATTATTTTTCCTTCATAACATTTTTTAAAGAACCTTTTTGAAGGAGTTGTCTCTAAAATCCGAGGCAATGGGGTGAGTAACGCAAAGAGCGCTTCCTCCCCTGGAGCGCCTCTCACGAGCGCTGACTGAGATGTTTTCTTTTGAAAATTATGCAGGATATATATATATATATATATATATATATATATATATATATATATAATATATATATATATATATAATATATATATATATATATATAGTATATATATAATATATATATAATATATAGTGATTATATCTGCTATTCATGCCAGTGCACGTAAGAGTAGTCTTTTAGACCTCCTCCTTTCTTATCTGTTTGTAGTCATGCTCTTTGATAGATATGATATGGAGGTGTCAGTCAGCACCTTTTTTGTGGGTTTGATAGTAAAGTTGTGATCCATCATTGTAGTTTTCAACAGTACATAATTTTTTAACTGCATATTTATTTAATTATGTGGTTTGGCAATTTCACTGACTCCATATAAATAAATGATAGTTTTCTTTAGTGGTTAAGGCTCCTCTTAAATGTACTGTTTTTGAAGTAGAATTTCATTGCACAATCTCAGCCTAAAAATGATGCACCCTTATTTAGTTCAAGTTTGATTTTTAACTCTATTTTGACAGGATGTGCTTAGGAATCCCAGAAGTAGTAAATGAGAAGTTCCTTAACGCCCACAGGCTTTTTTTTTTTTTTCAGTGATCACATACAAACAAATATGATTTCAAGCATTTTAACATTCCTGACTATCTGTCAGGAGTTTGGTTAGTGGCCTAACTGGTTTGAGAGGAGCAGGTCTTGAGTCATCAAACTGGCCCGGTGGACCAGTCACACCTACTTACTGGTAGACACACTCATCAAGTTTTTCCTTTTTTCTAAACTAGTATCATTTTACTCACTGAGAGAAAGGTGGAAATAATCAAATTATTTCATCTAGTTGACCTTTTTTAAGTTGTCATAATGTCCATAGAAACATTTAATTTTAATTTAGTTTAATTTAAAATAATTATGTGGTCAGCTTTGATCAACAGAATTTTAGTTTTACAAAAAAAAAAAATCCAATAATTTTAGGGATTAAGCGCTTAATCTGGATTAAAGTAAGTAGTTTTAAAAATACTAAAATTCAGGTTTTTTTGCCATCAAACTGCCAAAGAGGAAAATCAGAGAACAGAGGATGATAATGGCATAAAAAAACTAACAAACTTAAAACGTAATGTCAACTTGATGATGGGTAGAAAATTAATGCTATCTTTTTAGACCTGAATAATGAAATGTTGAATCTCAAAAATAAATAAATATACACATCACATTGTCACTCTACATTTCAAGGAACATGACTTGCCTATATCTTTCCCACCAACATTTTAAAATAAGAATACAAATATTGCCTTTTTAGTATAAGAGAACAATAAATTATTTGATACTTAAAAAAAAAAAATCAGAATTTTTACTTTTAGTTAAACTTCTACATTCGTGGTTAAGAAATGGTTACATCTTGAAAGCAATGATATTATGTTTTACGTTTTTCATTCTTTGCTGGTTTTGAAAACTGTAAAATACGATTTTATTGTTGCAGTAGAAAAAAATAGGGAACCTATATACTTAAAACCACTTTTGCAGCTTAAACGCTCCATTTCTGGATCTTTACATACATACATAAAGCTCCGAACGCCTGAAGTCTCTTATGGAGTAATCTGCCTCCCAGCCTGCATTACTATCAGCGTATAGCTATTTAAAGTAAGCCAAGCTGGTAGCAGCCCCAACGCAGGGATAGATAATAATCTCCTGGCTGGCCAGAGAATGACATGTAGGGCTTAACACGCATTGATTAGGCACTGGTGAAATAGTAGCGGGTCCTTTGGCCGTTCAGACAGGAGAGAGGACTTTTAACCTAAGCGGAGCACGTTTGGTCTTTCTCTGTTGGATTAGAGAAGAAGGTTGTTTTGGTTTTAGCAGCAAGGAGTATTACTCTTAAAGAGCTGTGCAAATGAAAGGGGACAGGCTGACAGTAGATTGGACATCTCCTCACCATATGGTTGAAGCCTAGGAAGCCATCTGCTGTCATGCTGAGTTTCTGTGGAGGCTTCCTCAATTCCTTTCTCTTGGATCTCATTGTGTGTTGGAGTCTTCATCCAACCTCAGTGTGGTGAACACAGCCTGCTGGGATAGATGTTGTTAGACTGGCATGCCTCCAGTGTCCTACAGGACCCTGTAAACTCTGTGTGTGTGTTAGGAGCACTGCCTGTTGCATGAATTAAGAGTGAAATAAGCAGTTTGGTTACTTATGTTTTGTTGATTTTTAAAGCACAGATTTGGTTACTTTTTCACCACTTTGCTTTAATTATACATCAATGCTTCTTTGATTTTCACAGAGATAATCAGTGCATGGAGTAAAACCTGTAATGTAAATGAATGAAAATAGAACTTAGAGACTTCTAAATTCAAATCAAAGTATAAATCAAAGTTCATTGCCTTTTTGATTTATTTTTTTAAAGAGAACAAGTTTTCAAGGTTGAATTTAAACACTTTAAACAAAAAAATTCAATATATGATTTTTCTTGCTTCAAACTTAATTTCACCTGATTTGGTTTTAATCCCTGCTTTATTTATTATCCGAATTGTAGCAGCTTTTGTACCACTTGAACTCTAAAGTTCGTCTTTGATGCGCGTTCCATAACAAGCTAAACGCAGGATCTCGATGGCGTGTTTAGCTTGTTGTTATCACTCTTGAAAACAGCAGGGAGGGTTAATTTTCCTCCTTTTTTTCTACTATTTACTAGCGCATGTCCACCACCTATAATTGATAGTCTTGATCCAGAATGTCAAAGCAGAGCAAATCTCACAAATCCTTCTCCAGACTTTTGCTTTAACAGCTTCTGATATGTGAAAGACTTTGTGTCATAGAATTCCAGTCAGGCACAAACCAGAGTTATTCATTTCTCCTCCGTGATCAATTTTCAAGCAGTTGGGACTTCCATAAATGAAAAGGGACATCGCACGTATGTCACTACCAAACCAAGTCCCTGATTGGTCCAAGTTCAACCTGGTTTACTTATCATACGCGTTCTATGGCTGCGCATTTTGTACGGAGAACCCTAAAACGGTCGTAGATTTTGAACACAAACCTGAAACATGTTTACACGCATTAACATAGACCTTTCATTGTAAGTGTTCAAAGGCTTTGTGAACATAGCATAAAGCCTCAGTTGTTTCTTTTCACAAATTTAAAACTATGCAGTATAACAGTTTTTTCTATAAGCATTAAAAATACTACTGTAATAACATTACAGCTATGAAGCTTAATAATATACAAATTGTTTCTAGTAGTTTTTTTTAAATGTTCAATACATGGTTATCAACAAACATTTCTTTATTTTTAGATCCACAGTTCTCTGAAATATTCCCAAAAATAATCTTTCAAGGTGTGATCAGGATCCAATTTTTTTTTTTTTTTTTTTTAAACATCCGTTTAAAAAAAAATCAAAAATTTTTCACAGATGACAAAAGATTATTTTTACGGTTTGTGTGACACTTAAAATACAAGATAAGACAGACTGAATTGATTGGAGAAAAAGGGGAAAAAAAGCCTTCAGATCCCTGAAAACCCTTCCAGCTGTTTATTGCTGTGGTGGCTGCTTCATGCTCTCAGGTTTCTCCCACTAGAAATCCAAAACTTTATTGCTAATAATGAAGTGGATCTTGAATATTTATTTTCTCCTGAAAAATGATTATTATTTCAAATGCAGGTTTACCAGTACAGTTTGGTAGATGTGTGGTTTTCTTCCAAAATACATTTGACTTTACTGTGATTTAGTTGCAGATAGAGATTAAATGTCATTATTATGCAACTAAGAGTACTATAAAAGATGATGTGCAGCACGCTGAAGAATACAATGACGTTGAATTCCATCAGTTTGTCACCTTGAACATGGACTTTCTCTTAATAAAATTAAAGATTGTGGTAAGGGAATCAATAAAGATGAATCAGCTAAACTGTCTGTATGATATCAAAGTAAACTCCCTGCGGGTTGTGTGTGTGGAATATGAACCTCGAGTTTCTAAATGCTGATATCAAAGCCTTTGACGTGGAGTCATGATGAGCTTCTTGTGTCAGAGGATGAGCTGCACTGTCATCATTCGTTTCTGCTTCATTCAGCAGGAATGTTGAAGTCTGGGTTATTGCGTGCAGCATCAAGGGGCGAATCTGACCTCCTTTAACAAGACCAGTTCTTTTATTTTTGTAGATCAGGGTGTTCTATTAACATAAAAGCTGATATGGCGGTGTACAAATAAACTTGAAAAAGCTTTTCTTTCCTGCTGACGTACATGAACAAAATGTTTTTTAAGGCACAAAAAAGAAACCTCTCAGTGCTGATCGTCTGACATTAAGAACTTTTGATATAATTTCTCTTTTTTCAAATAAAACAACTCTAGTTTTTGTTATAAAAGTAATATTTTTCAGATTTTATGGCTAAAGTTCTAGTTATTAATTTACTTTACATGCTCTGCACTCGTATTGATGTTATACACTTGATGAAATCTGGGAAGAAAAATGTGAGAATATAGGTTGAAATTTGGGCAATTCAAAAGGGGAAATAGCATTTCTAAGCAAGCTAGGTACTCCAATAGGAGGAACTCTAAAATCTGTCATGTTCCCGGCTTGTTTCATTATTGGTGCTGTGAGTTTGCAGCCAGTTTCTCTTGAACAAACACTTGTTATTTATTCATTCTTTGCCAGTTTATCTTTCCAAACATGTTGTTAAACAGCACGTGTTGATACAATCTTTGTCCCATTTGCTGAATGACTCAATACCTTTGTAGCAATCATCCAAGGGAAATAGAAAGCAAACACTAGGCAAAGCTAAACGGGTACGAAAAAAACGTATTTAAATGCATTTTTAGGATAAACGTTGACTGTAGAATGAGAAGTTGTGCCACTCCTCTTTGTGTTGTCTAACTTGTTAAATCACACAAGACAAGTGGCCTTTTCTGAGGAGGTAAAGGAAGTGCTTTTTATATTGGTAGCTGTTGACAGGACTGTCAGTCAAACAGGCTTGTTTTGATTTTTCTCACTTTTGCGTTCCACTGATTTCACTTCAGACAGAACACACGTTTAATCCTCGTCCTATCTTATGGGGTCCACGGACATAAGTGATGACTTTGGAAGTTAAAACTTGCACACACTGGTTGATTTGTCAAATGATATTGGAAGCAAGATTCATGTTTGGTGCATAGTGGCAAAATGGTTGGCGCTCTCTCCTCACAGTGAGACGGTTCTGGTTCGAGTCCTGACTGGGTCCTTTCTGCATGGAGTTGCGTGTTCTCCTTGTGCGTGCGTTAGTTTTACTGTAGGCACTCTGGCTTTTCCTACACAGTCCAAAAACATTCTTCATAGGTATATCTCTAATTTACCCCTGGGTATGAATGTGAGTGTGTGTGGCCCTGCAACAGACCAGCACCTTCACCCAAGAATTTCTTGGGTTGGCTCCAGAGACCCTGAAAGAGATTCAGTGGATTCTGAAGATGAATGAATGGAGAGATCAGTTGTTCTAAGCACTGATGATTAATAAACAGTGTTGAAGTAAAGGTTATGTGTTATTGTTTGTAAGTCAAGATAATGAGAATGTTACTGCAAAATCAGGGAAACCATGACTACAGTCAGTCATGCAGGAAAACTGAAATAAACACAAAAACAAACGGCAGGTTTCTGGTTTGTTTTAAAACGCAGTAAAAAGCAATGACTTATCAACTGCAACATTTAGTAGTGTCTTTTGTTGCTCATAGGAAAACAATTTACTGTTACTGTCTAATAATTTAGAGTTTGTTTTTTTTTAATTTAAAAAGTTTCCAAGACTGATTTTTACCTTGTTAGTTTGACATTTTTGTCCGGAGAAGCTGGTAAATAGTTTTGAATCTGTCTGAAATGTTGATTGTCAAGAAGCGAGATGAAGGTGAGTTAACCTGCAATGACCTGCTTTGACTTTTGCAAGAAGAACCTTTTGTTTGCCCACACATAAAAATATAAGACTGATAGATGTAGGTGATGGATGAGTGCCGTTTGTGTTGGAAATGAGTCTAAAGTGAATTCCTCAACTCAGGAATCTGGTAGGAGCTGTTTCACAGAGAAAACATTGCAGAATTTTGATGGCATTGAAGAGCGCAAATGCAATTCCTCTCAAAGCAACCCTCCCAGGCCTGAGTTAATTGGAGGCTACCTGCTTAAACTTTCTCTCATTGTTTGAGTTCACCCCATACTAACTTAAAATGTCCCTTTTGAGGATTATTTGTATTTTTTTTTTATGCAAGAAATGCCTCCTATACCCTAACTAAATATCACACCAATAGGATTTTTGTGTGCAATTAAATCCCATTCATGTAGATTAATTCCCTTTAAATGTTCCATTTTATTTGCAGAAAGAATCTTTTGTTGCCTAGGCTTTGAGTCTGAGCCCGTTTCTTTGTTTTCAGTGTTTCTTTTTGTTGCACAAAGCATGATTGCTGCATCATCCTGGTTCTGGGCCTGAGGCGGGTGTGGAGGTGTGTGGAGGCACAGACAGTGCAGACGAACACAGACCTGGTTCTTCCCTACAGAAACACATACACCTGTAAATAATTCAAAGCACCAGATGGGAAGAGGGGAGCGTCTGACAGTGGGTGGTTAAAAAGAGTTCAGTGTCCATAAAGTCTCAAGAGCAGTCATCTTTAAAATAAATAAATAAATGAATGAAATCAAACTGATGCTTGGTATCTTGGTAAAGCAGATAACTGCATTCCACACACAGTTGTGTAAGAGCATCCATGTGTTCAGCTGTGGCTTTCGTTTGGCGTCCTCTGCCAGTGCGAGCTGGCTCTGGACACCGCCATATCAAAGGTCAGCGTGCGTGTGCACATGGGTGCATTTAATACCTCGTTGGGGCCATTTCTGGCATAATCATAAATATTTATGTGACCCAAAGACCAAATGGAGAACAGGATTACTTGTCTTCTGTCTCTTCTTCGGTGGTTCTTCTAAAATGTTTTTACAAAAATCTATAGTGTCTTGGAGTGTTTTTAATAGAGAACTCTGTTGATTCCTGAGTCGTATAGGCTATGTGTTTTTATACAGAAGGCTAGTAAGAGTCTTGTCTGAGGGTTTTGTTGTTATAGAGGAAGAGAACTATATGCTTGAGGACAGCAATAAATATTTCGAGTGAGAGCCATAAATCCACGTGATATAGGTCATATGGTTTGTTTTTTTCCTATTGGAGTAACTCTGACAGATTCCTTACCCGTTTCCGTATTGTTGTTGTTTGATCTTTCTAAAAGTAACTTGTGAACTATATCAGTCATAACAGCCAACTTCATGTGCAATTATGTCAAGCAGTTTATTTTTTTGTGGTTTCACACCTTTTCATAACCTGTGCAAGTCATCATATAGCGTAAATAAATGACACTTAAAAAAAAAACATTTTTCTTTTGTGTTTATGGTCTGTGTTGCAAAGATAAGTGGGCGACAACATGCTGTCTCTGATATCTTAAGCATTGTTAAAATATGGCTGTCTGTGAAAGCTGACTTATAAACCTCTATAAGAGGAACGAGTGCATAGCAAGAAAACCCAAAATCAGTGTTTTTCCCCAATGAGAGAAATTGTAGACACTTACGAATACTAACACAAACTAACAATTACTCATTTAAAGCCTTTTTTCATTCACACATTTACATTTAATTCTACTCTTGGAACTAATTGGAATGCGCTTCATGGCCTGAAGGAGGGATTTTTAATCCTAATCCCATTTGTACAATTGTATGATGCTTCTCACAGCCCTCTATAATGGCATTTTGTTATATTCTGCTTGTCTATTGCTGTTCTAAAACATGCATAAACGTGTCTTTTACTTAAAAGAATGAAGGAAAAATTGATAAAATCCTCACTTCATTTAAAGAAAGTGATGTAGAGTATATTTATAGGAATAACTTTCCAAGAAAAGTAAGCACCTGAAAGCATAGTTGTTTGTGCTATACTTTTCTTATGTGACTGATGACCTATTCAGAGTTTTCTTTGTCCTTCACCTAATATGTTTGTTTACCGAAAACTCATGCTGAACTCCTTCTTTAAGGATCAGCTGACATTTGAGAGACTTCCTCTGAACTCTGTTAATTTTCCTTCTTGGAACCTTCCAGAATACCATTTTGAACACACCTTTAGAAACGGGAGCTTCACCTCCAGCTGTGAGGAGGACTGCTAAAAGTTAGGAAACTTCTGTTTTGCCAAAGCTGCTCTTAACAAACGTGCCATTTATAAACACATAAACACGTTTTTTTTAATAACAAGACATTTTAGGGATTCCTGTCTGTATTATTGCAGTTTGTGTCACAGTTTTTAAATTGGGGGGAAAAAACGGAAAGCTTTTAAGACTTTTTGCACATCTTTCAAGATATGTTGTTGTATATGTGTATCCGAGAGGTGAAAGTTGTCTGCAGGAAAATAGATTGATTGATTGGTTTATTTCAAGCATAGATTGAAAATACAGGACAAAACACACAATTATTTCAAACTCATTACAAAAACAATAAGATGCATTGATTAGAAAATACAAAACAAACAAAAATAAAATACACTTATGTCACATTTGGTTCATTCTTTGTGATTATTAACTAAAGTCAGTAGAGAAATGCATTTAAATGTCCTAAACAAAGCGCATCTTTGTATATCCGTCTGACAGTAGAATTTTGCTTTTTCTGCAAATGATCGGACAGGCAGTCTGAATATGGCTCATTGTTTAGGGGCAACCCCTTCTTTTGGAAGATCTCAGGTTTGCAGTCATTGCTGAGTTTTGTCTGGTTGGAGAAAAATATAGAAGGTTTATTTGCCATTTCCTTGAGAAACCAAATATTGCACATGAAATTGTTTGCATGCTGTGAGAAACCCAGTAAGTTTGATGATATTCATTTTTCCAATGGTGTGTGGCATATAGCAATTATCCAGTGGGGAATAAAAAAAACATTGTCTTGATTGTTTTTCATGTACAATATGAATAGTCAATAATGATTATAATCAGTAAAATGCTGGAATTTGAATATTACACAGAAGTATTATCATTTCTGTTGTAGTGTAACAACAATTTTTGGCATAATTTAAAAGAAAAAGTGACAAAGAATAAAAAGTCTTTTGCTCTGATTTTTTTTTTCAAAAGGAGCTTGCATTCATTTATTTTTAGATGTAAAACCCACTGTAGAAAAGGATGTTAAACTGGCCATCTCAAGCTTTTTTCTTTATGTTTGTCTCTTCTGTGCTTGTGATAAGTTTATTTGGGGAGGAAAGGAATCTTCCACTTAATAAAAATATAGCCGCACAAACAAGACCGTATTACTTACCTGTCTAGTGTGGCACCTATAAAAACTGAGTGGGTGCTGAATTGCTGATTCGACATGGATTTCTGTTAGAATTAAAGGATTGTGTTGCATTATCGCCTGCCTCTCCATCTCATCTCTCGTGTCTCAGCATCTCTTGAGGCTAAGCAGTGTGACACTGTGTTATTCACTTCAGCTCCGTTCACACTTTAACTGAAAACTCCAACTATAAAGAGAGAGACTCACCTTTTGACTCGTGTTAACATGCGTATTTACATGTATGAAATTAAATATCTATTTGTATAAGTTTTCTTTCCTTCTTTGTTGTTTTATTCTAAGTTAATTGTGCTTTAACTATTTAAGATTTTACTTTTTCCTTGTGGGTTTCAGCCAAAGCTGTGTGCATACAGGGGGTAGTTAATTTTGGTTGTAAAACCTGTTTTTTTCTTGATGCAGATGACAACTTCCTGACATAAATTGCTCTCTTATAATGCTTTGAGGATTCCTCATGCCTCCCCTTGAGTTTTTAAGAATTGGATTGGGTGTCTTGTTTAAAAAGGGCTTGTTTCAGCTAAAAAATGTATGAAAAACTGGAGTTTTTCTCAAGAATAGCATCTTATCTGAATTTCTCCCTAAATATTGTCTATCTGCTTCCTCCTCTCCTTACCAGGGAGCAGCCGATCTACACCACCAGGGCCCATGTCTTCCAAATTGACCCAAGCACCAAGAAGAACTGGGTTCCTGCCAGCAGGCAGTCTGTCACTGTTTCTTATTTCTACGACAGCTCACGTAACAGCTACCGCATCATCAGCGTGGATGGAACAAAGGTATGTGTCTGTGTGCGTAAGTGTGGGAAAGTGATACTTGCTCAGTGACTTTATCTGCGTAGTATAAAGGAGAGGAAGAAAAAATGAGAATCTGAAGGCTAAACTAAAAGTGTTTTTATCATTTGTTTGATTTTACTTAACAATCATTTAAATAAAATAATTAATAATATGCTGTGACAGTTGTTTATAGAATTTTGATACTTGAGACATATTTTAATATTTCAGTAAATCATTTCCAACAATGATCATTACTAAAAATGAGCTTTATTGATTTTTCATCTCAATTTCAATAAAACAAGGCTTTATCTTAGTTTTTTCAAATGGCATTGGGCCAGTCTGACTTCCTGTAGCTGTGTTTATATAAGGTTTATATTTTAACCTAACAAAGCAAAAAGACCTGCAGGCCTCCCTTTAATGCTTGGAAACTCTGTTGGCACCCTGCAGCACAAAATAATTGTTTTTTTAAAGGTTTTATTATTATTATTATTACTATTAACTTACAAATGTAATTGCCAACGACCAAAATATTTGACAGACATTGTTTTGCTGCAGACCCCAGGAGAACATTAGGTTTGGAGGGAAAGCAGCTGATGCTCCTTACAGAAACAAACACGGGGAAGATCCTTTTAGTTCCAATTAAGGAACAGCTGCTTGATGGGTTTAAAAGGCACCATTCATTCTATTTCATGAATCGTAATTGAAGACTCAAGCTTAGAAGTACACTTTTTTTTTAAATCAAATGTCAAATGTCCAAGAAAACGCCCCTGTGGCATTTTTGATAGTGGACATGAAGAAAATTACAATTAAAACTGCGTTTCTGAGTATATCCTTATTTAAATAGTTGTGAATCAGGAGCGGATGGGAAAAAACTGTTTGAAAATCATTTCAATTGGCGGCCTATGAGCTCTCCTCTCCACTCCATTCATATGCATCCACTTTCAAATAGATCCACGTACGTCGTCATCCGAGCTGGCATCTGACTCAAAACTCGAGGCTGGTTAGCTCCTAAATTGCTCGCCATTTTTGTTGCATCTGTGATGGCAGCCTGGAGTTGTAAGGGGGTTATAAGCTAGTGGGAAAGCGCATAAACAGAAGGATGATGGGATGTGGGGGCAGGCATACTCTGCACCAGGAGTCCCGTTCATAACTCAGAAGCAAATTTTTAATGAATTGCTGCTCTGCAGAAACTATGTCCCAGAAAACAACAGTTTTTTGGTTTTTTTTTTATTTAGGCTAAAAACGGCATGTCATGATTAAAAGACCATTATGTAAGCTTTAAAAATAGATTTAAAAAAATGATTGGAGTGGGACTTTAAATTAATTACTCAACAACTAAACACAACTTTTTGGTGATTCATGTGAAACTTTTTCAGGGATGGGCAACAAATGCCACTTTTAACTGCTTGAAGGGATCTCTTTAGCACATTTACTTACCCAAAAGCTCACAGACATGGTCTCTGAAGTCATATTTTTGATGTATTATAACCATAACGACAGTTGTGCAATTTGTGCAATCAAAAACTGTTTCTCAAGTAACGAAAAAAGGTAGACTTTTTAAAACTGGCCACAAAAACAAATGATTGATTCTTAAAATTCAATCTTTTCTATAATAATTTCTTTGATTGTGAAGCTCTTGAAATAGTTTTTTTTTTTCTTTTTGAAATGAGAAATTTGTACCTTGTGTGTGCTTTTAACAAATAAACTGCTTGTGGTGGAACAAAATTGCACTTTTTCATTTCCCGTCTACCAGAGCCCAGATCTGGGTGAAAATAGCGCTTTAGATGTCAAATAAGAATGCAAGCCAACATCTTCAGCAACTTTGAAGTAAAAACAGACGAGTTAGCTGAGACTAGTTTGAGTCGCTGTCATAAAAGTAACAGTACAAAAGTAAAAGTGTCACATTGCCTTGGAAAAAATCTTGAAAAAGCACACAAAAGCCATACAGTATTTCATGTCAGCAACCTTTACTTTAGCTGAGTGACATAGCAGATTATGTTTCCATGGCAATCGTTTTTCTCTCTTCCTCCCCGTGTGAAAGCTGGTGGATGGTTGCGATGGTAATATCCCTCTGCCAGCTCCGTCAAGGAATCACCTTTTGAACAGACTTGCTTGAGTTTTTCTGCAGAGTAACTAGAGAGAATTGAGGCTCGCAGCTAATCGGAGCAGGCGGGAGGGCTTCACAGGATTCCTGCTCAGTTTGATCTGCATGGAGAATGCTGAGCTCAGGCGCTTTCTGCTGTTTTCTCAACACTGATTAAGTGTGTCTACTTGAGATGCTTGTTTGATTAAACTGATCTCTTTGACAAACAAGCCTAATTTCAAAAAGTCTTGATGAAGTGTTCATTATTTTTCCCCAAATAAAACCTCTTAGTGAGTGGATGCACACTTATTGCTGTTCCAGAAAATGATCCTCGACTTTCTGTGGGCTTTATGACTGTAGTCCTACAGTGTCAAGTGGACGTTAAAATCTGGAATTTTCCTGTTGATTTAAAATTTAATATTGCCTTCTCCCCCATTTTTTGTTCTACTGTCCCTTTATGTAACCCAAAATCTATTTTTCACAGTTTGCAGTATTTTTCTGTGTCTTTCCTTATCTGTAATATAAACAGAATGAACCACTATAACTCTGGGGGGGTACTAAAATCTCAAATTTAGAAGTATGTGAAATAAGGATGAATCCCTCACATTTTTGTTTTATTCTCCTCAGTTCAAATAAACCAGTGATGTCTGTGAGCAAATGGGAGGAAATGTTGAGTCATCAAATGTTAAATGCCGTTTCATAAGCTTCAATGGAGATAAGTTTGTCTAAAATTGATGCACACAAACTGTGACACGCTGTCGTCTCACAGACACCTAGTCATGGCCGTCTAGCTACTTCATGGCAGAGAGAAAAGCGCAAGAACTGTGAAGGTTTTCAAACAGAGAATCTATCTGGTTCTAGGATTCATGAAATATTTGAAAGGTGGAATCAAAGCATCAGACAGGTTATTAAACTCACTCTTGTAAAAGGTGTCTTTTAAGAGGGAAAGTCATTTGCATTATACATATTCATCAAATTAGAGATTTGCTTAAAAGCTCTACTCTTTAATCTTAAAAAAATAATGTTTTTTTGTTCATTGTCAATTCCACAGAACATTTGTTTTCAGCGTGTGGATGTGTTCCTCTGAAGCTACGCTCACACCGCCCTCAGCCACGCATGTTAAGGGGCGAGTAATTCCAATGAAAGTCTATGGAAGATGCCTGCATATGTGCGTTTCAAGCTTTCATGTTTACGCGTCTCTATTACAGTTTTAAAGACAATTTCGGGGCTCTATGTACAAAACGTGTGTCCATTGAATAGGCATTAAAAGTTAAACCAGTTGAACTTTGACCAATCAGGGACTCTGATTTGATAGTGACGTATGGATAGCGTTCTTTTCAAAACAGGGAAGTGGCAACTGTTTTGAAAATTGATCAAAGAGGAGAAATTAATAATTGTGGTTTGGGGCAGAATCATTGACTGTATATTCATTGGACATATCAACCACTCCTCCTCGTGTTCCAAATAGGAAATACCTGCTGGTTCCAAGAAGCCAAACTTCTACTTTTATTGAGAAATGGACAGTTATTACTCAGTCATTTTGTTTGTCAGAATAACAATACTTGATTTGATACCTTCTTCTTAGGATCTTCTTTCTTATCCTAAATTATTTAAGTCATTAATGAACCAATCAGATTCTTCAGTAAAAGCATGTGGTGCCTGCTATCCCACCTCAAACGTTTGATTGACAGATTCTTCCAAGCTTGTTTTCAGTAGAAGGGGTGTGGACTTTGAACATGGTTGGCAACAGAAGTTCCTCTAAGAACGTGACTCAGACCAACTCGAACCAATCACTGTCGATGAGTTTCAAAATGGCGGCAGCAGGATCAGTACGCCACTGTGTGCCGGCTGTTGCCTGATTTCACGCGGGCCAGAGGTATGGGTAATGTCAATACCTTGTTTTGTCCAGTGAAATAATGTAAGCCAATGATTGGAATACAGCTGTAAAAAACAAAGCCTGGAGAAACTTCAAGAAATTTTCATTTCTTTGGCATTTTGCACCATACCTCTTCCAACTGCAGAAACGTGATAGCATATGAAGTGGGATCAAGAACGTGCTCAACGTGTGTCCAGAGAACGCACGTTGAGCACGTTCTTGATCCCACTTCATAGGTCCGTTGTGAACGTAGCACAAGACATCAGGATTTCACTAATTTTAAATAATTAAAGATTAATGTTGCAACACCTTAAAATTCTTTTTATTTTAAATGATCTGGTGTGCTTCTGACAGAGAATATAATTTGCATTCTTCTGGAGAAAATGTTGAAAGTGCGCAGAAAAGCAGCCTCTTTGGATTACTAGTATCTACCGTCTAATTTTTAGTTTACATTTGTATTTAAAATACATCTTTTCTTTTGTTGGGCAATATTAAAAAAAAGGGTTTATTTCATTTTTCTAATTACTGAATCTTTTCGCCTTCGTCCGATCTTTTTTTTTTTTTTATAAATTGATTGATTTTATATATTCTAAAGCAATGTGACATTTTCATTACAAAAAAGTTTAAAGATCTTGTAGAATGTAATCTGCATTCATGGACACAGACGACACAGAAAAAAAGTTCCAGCTAAACCGTTGCTCTGAAAAATGTTGTGAATAGAAAATGTAATAAATTTCCTTAAAGAGTGCTTTTAAAAAATGGCTAATGCATTTTGTGGGCTTAATATGTTGATGGATATGCTAAAAACCCTTCAGCTTTAGAAGAGACGGCCCTTAGATACATCTGGTAATTTCCTTTTTGTATGCCATTGAGCTTTGGTTATATTAGAAAATCCATTTGCAATAAGGAGGACATGTACCCAACACAGGATTGTCTGTTTGAAATCATGTTGAACATGAAAGACTGAACTACAATTGGATTGTATTTTTGTGGAACACTTTGCAGCCATGACACAGACAAATGTTCAAAAACATTTGAGATTCTGCACAGTGAAATGACATTGCATGTTCTTGGAAAAAATAACCGGAACGTTGAAAGAACTTTGAAATGCAGTGGCTGCTCCTGAACAGCTGATCGTCCAGACTGAAGCCTGCAAGGCAGAACCATAATTCAAGCTTCAAAGTGGAATTTCCTGTTAATAATATTATTCCTGTGGATAATATTGCATTTTTGTTACAAATTGAGCATACCCGGTTTGTTGTGTCTCAAACCTGAGCTTTATGGAAATCCCTCAAAAGATCACTTTTCCATAGGACAGAAATGCATGTAATGCAGGAAAACTGATGTACGCATACAAAAAAAATATTTACAGCAATATTTCAACCAGAAAACAGTCTTCCCTTAAAGCCACATGGATCTGCATGGTACACGAAGGTCTCCGGTTCTTGCTTGAATCTAAACAAACTGAATTTTATTTTATGTGCTGGTGTCCTGCCTCGTCCCCATGCATAAAACATCATTCTATTATCAGGAAATGAGATCGTCTGCCCTGAAATTCCAACCCATGTTACACCCACCACTTGGTAAACAAGCGAAGACCTCACAGCACAGGACTTCCTGCCATGCTCAGTACATAAAGCTGGAGATTTCAAGACTGCTTCAGGAAATTCTAAAATCAGAAGGGTTGTAGATTATTTCATTCAGACTTGTTTCCGAAAGAATTATAAAAACATTTTCACTCATGATTGCTTCTCCATCCTATGTGGGCAAAGTTTGGACTGTTTTGGAAAGAGAGGTGAAGAGCAGGAGAAGAAGAGAGCCAACCACTCAACCTCCATAACTTTGTCACAGTTGAGTGCATCAGCGGTGAAAAAGAGACTGGTTGAGTACCAAAGAGTGGTAGATCACGTTATGACAGTGTGGAGCCAATTACTTGATCTTAAAAATCAAAAAGTAAATAAAATACGATTGTCCATATTGGAAAGGTTGGAAATGGGTTGAAAAATTTTCCACTCCAGGTGTGGAGGCAGTGGAAAATTACCTGTTTAGCTGAACAACGGATTGCTAATCCAATGTAGTTTACTTAAACAGGAAGCCACACAATGTTTGAAGTAAGAATGTAGTGATCTCTTCAAGTATGTGGAGAAGAATGAGCTTTTACAAGCTTTCATTTGTTGGGGGAGCAGCACTGGAGCCAGTGACTCACGGAACCTGAATGAGCTGATGAAGAGAGCTGGTTCTGTGCCAGAGTTGGACCCTTAGAGATAATTATTTCAGGATAAAAGCTCCAAAATGTGGAGGAACGGATCGTTTCGTGTACCAAACATAATACACACAATACATCTTGTGTCCATCGCAGATTTCCTTAACGGTTAAATTTCCTTTATGAATCAAAAATTTTTGGAGAATAAAAGAAGAATACAAGTTTGGGCAGATAAATTGGAGCATTAGATTTATTCTATGACTTTACTTTCACTTGCTCTTTTGTGCTATGTCATATGGAAAGCCGAAAATGACTTGTCGGTGAACCTTAGCACCCATAGAGCTTTATGAGATATGCAAACTGGTGCTAAACTGTCAAGAGCTTTAAAATAAACTATAAAATCTTTAAATTGACCCTGGCATGGGCAGGGAGCCAGTGAAGGGAGGCAAGAAGAGGAGAAATGTGGTCTCACTTACTGCTCCCTAGAAAAGTTGAGCTGCCAGCACTTTTGGGAGAGAACAGCAGATAGGAAGCCAACAGACTAACTCAACAGTTCAGAACAATTACATTCAATAATAAGTTGCATAAACAGCATGGATGATTTATTTAAAAGGAAGGAAACATATGCATTATAAGAATATCTTGGTTTGGCGACGAGGTCCGTTTAAGCAGCAGAAAGTTGAAGTTAAAGCTCAATTTTACTTCTTGCCCTACTTTTGAAAGCAGGCCTTTGTCATTGTTTCCACTGATCAATATTTCTGATGTTTGGCTGTTGGTCACAGCTGCTATAGTGTGATCTAGTTTTTCCTTTCTGTTATATCATGAACAGGAAGTCATGCAGTACATAAATAAAACTTTGAAAACTGTCAGTTCTTCGCATTGTTTAATAAATTGCATTTGAAGTTCTAAACTTATCTTGCAAAATTAAAATAAATTACAGTTTCCCTTAGCAAAAAGTAGTAAACTTAAAGTTCATTTCATTTAGTATAAGCTCTTTTTCAGACTAAATTGGGGTATTTTAAGTTACATATGGATTGAATTTAAAAAGTAAATTTCAAGTATACTGCCTCACTTTTTAGTATAGACCAGGGCTGTTCATAGTCAGTCCTCGAGGGCCGGTGACCTACATGTTTTCCTGCCATTAAAGCTCCTTATTGGCCAAATACACCTGATCCAGGTAATCACCTGCAGATAAGACAGGAAAACCAGCAGGAGGCCGGCCCTCGAGGACTGACTTTGGACACCCCTGGTATTGACTAAATATACTATAAGTCATACGTAGAAAGTATACTAACTTAATACTTCTTCAGACTAAATATAAACATTTTAAGTTTAAGATATATATAGGGTATAACAAAAGTAAACTGTGAAGTATACTGCCTCTATTTTAGTACAGACATAAATGCACTTGTAATACGCAGACTACAGTCACATATCCCAAAATGCCACAGTGCAGCATCCTAAATGAAGGTTTTTCATAAAATTCGGCAGGTGGCTGCGCAGCAGCATTTATAAATGGGAGGCGGCGCTTACAATTTTGCACACTTCGTGATGGCCGTGGAGGTTTTAAGAAAAAGTTCAAATTTTACGACGACCCGACAATTTTTCTCTAAAAGTTGACATCGGTTAGTGGTTGCCTGGGCACATTTTGAGTTTGTGCAGTGACAGTCCAGTGACGGGCGGGGATGATTCTATTACAAAATTGGGAGAAAGCTGGGCGGCCACAGTGTTGTCTGCTGGCAGCAGCTCTGATCGGGCTATGTTTAAATGTCTCTAGACGACGACTGGCCCGGTAACATAAAATGCGGGTCATTTTGCATGGCCTCCTGACTGCGCCATCTACATTCATGACCACTCTAATGATTTTCAAAAAAATTGGGCGGTAGCATGAAATCTTAAAGATTTTGCCGATGCTTCCCCATCACGCATTGGCAGTTGTATATCTTACCATAGCCTTAAAAAGACAACTTTTTGCTAAAATATGAAAATGTGTGCTTTGTAGAAGGTATTTATATTTTTCTCCTATAAATCTTTTATGTGGCTCTTTACAAGTGAATAGCTCTGACCCACACACGGTCTCCCATGTTCTTCAACTCCTACCTTTTTTTGATTTTGTGTATTATATTCATTTTAGAGATTCTCCAGGAGCTTCTCCTGCAGTCGCTTCACATGCTGAATTTCTCACTGACCCTCAGGTCATTAGCCTGTCAGGCTTTGCTCTGCGCCTTGTGCGCCACTTGATCTGCAGCCGAGTTCATCAGCTGCACAGCTGCGAGCGTCACTCTAACCCCCCACCCACCCCTCTGTCACACCATCCCACTCTCGTTTGGTTGCCTGCTGAGCCAAAGATTCCTACATATCCACAGATGGTCACAAGCCCACAAAGATCAGGGTAATCTGGGCGTGCTGTATTCTCATCGTTAGCAGGGAATCTACCCTATAGCACATCATATGTTTTAGGGTTTTTTTTTAGTTCTGCTCACCATATACGTGTTTAATAAAACTGATGTTAATAAAAAAAATCTGTTTTTGTTTTGCTATTAATTGGTCATTTTATATTTCAATTAATATTCCTAAGTATTGTGACAAAAGACGAACAATCTACTACAACTACACAACTTTTTTATTTTCCCAATAAATGCCATGATATTTTATTATAGTTTATTTTAAGTAAGAACTTAGTTATGTAAATAACCCTTATTTCATTGGTTTTACACATTAGTAGAAACTGTATCTTTTGTTGAGCGTTAGAAGTTAGATACTTAAAGTTATTAGTAGATATAGTTGTTCAGTTGCTGTTAGAGTTAGATAAGTTCAGTTCTAGCTTTAGCTCATTGATGAGTAATGCAAACTCTGAGTCAATAATGCTGCTTTATGTTGTGACTCGCATATTCAACAGGGATTCTGTAAGAAAACCATTTCTTTAAGCTTGTGTTTGGAAACATCACACTGGCAATTTGACGCTCATTCTTGATCGCGCAATAACTTTAACCCATGGTTTTCACACTGGACAAGCAGGACGGGGGCTTCTCCTTTTTTTTTTTTCCCCTTTTTCCACAGTTTACCAGCAAATGATCTGACAGTTGAAAGAGGCTTGGTGTGAAATCTTTTTCTTTTAAAGCAATATATGAAAGCTAAACCATTATTAATATTTTCTCCTTTGTGATCAATGTTCAAATGTAAATTAAAAGGGACATCATCCAAGTCTCTGATTGGTCAAAGTTTGACTTGGTTTAACTTGCAACGTGCATTCAATGACCGCTTGTTTTGTACTTAAAACCCAAAAATAGTCGTAGAAACGTGGTAATGTGTGAACATGAGTTTTGAATGCAAAAAGCCAGAAAATTTGTGCTTACATAGACTTTCAATATGAAGTGGCCGCCTGAACGCGTTACAGAGAGCAAAGCTTCAGTATGAAGATGCAAAATTATGAATTTTTTAGGCATTAAATGTTAAAAAAAAAAGAAAAAAAAAGTTTTGTTGCAAATCCGCAAATGAAAGAATACGAACTTTGACCTATCCTTATCTAGTTTTCATAAGGAACTAAAAAGATTAATTTTTTGGGATGCATTTTGGTTTATTTATACATTGTTGTTTGATGACTCCAGAGCTTGTTTAATGCATCTCTCATCTGTTTGTGGAAAACCTTTCCTTCCTTTTGTATTCTTTGTGTTTCTTTGGCCCAGTTTTACCACAATGATCATTAAAATTTTATCTAATCTTAACACTTCTCTTTCAGTTAGCACTGCAAGCCTCGTTAAATATTCACTCGGCTCCTTGAGACGAGGCGTGTGAGAGTTGTTCAGGCTTCACCCAGGTTCCTTGTGGGTAACTGGGTCACATTTTTTTGGTCTCTAAATCATCTCTGAAGGAGCATCGGTTTAAAGGTCTGCGGAATAGCAGCACGGTGGATTTAAAAGTCATAAATGGAAGTTTGTTTCTTTTTTTTTTTGGCATGAGGCCACTGTTTGGAAACTCTCATTGTTCTGACTGGAAAATAAATGTCCCAAATAGTGGTGATTGTTTGCTGATATTGCTAATTTTTATTGGCTCAGTCTGTGATTTTTCTCTGTCTGGTAATGATTCAGTGAAAATATTTAACACCTCAGTCTCTGAAAAGATGGGGATGGAGACAGTGGAGGCGTGGAAAAGGACACCCGTCTGTCAGCACTTTGAATTCTCAAATTCAGCGTTAAGAGCCATGTTGCTATGAAACAAGAGCTGCACTGTGATTAAACTCTCAGCCGTTGTTTCTTAATTGTTTGGATAATAAGCATGTGCCACTTGCATTTAGGTTCTGCTATACCTTTTGTATTTAAACAGGATTTCTGGTCATTACAGGTGTTTTTTGTCATACCTCTTAACAGCATGTAGTGCCATAAATGCAGTAATCATTGAAGCCTGGTCCGTCGTATATAACATTTTTAAAATGAGCTTTTCTTCATGTCTCTGCGCCACCCGGTCTGCACACTTTTAGACTGCAGCTGATGTCTTTAGGCTGCACTGCACCAACAGGTGGATGTGCACTGTGGCAAATATAGACAGTAATTTGATGGCATGTGTGTTGGTGAGTCTGCAGTCTCCACTGCATAGTGTATGATCGAGTTTGTAAATGACTATATCTGTATTATCATAAAGATACGCATATTGCATATTAAATCAAATTTTCCAAAATGTGGCCGAGCTTTTAAGGATGAAAGGACCCACTAAATAATGTAAATTAGTCAGAGATTCATCAAATGTAGCAGATGAAATTTCTCCTCATTTTACGGCTGAAAGTGCCTTTTTGATTTTTATTTAATTAAATATACTGACAAGCATCATTCCAATGGGAGCACCAGTCAGTGTGTTAGCTGGCCTGACTCTGCATGGATTACACAATCTCTGATATGGTTGCAAAATGATCCATCTTATTATTTCAGGTTATCATCAACAGCACAATCACGCCCAACATGACATTCACCAAGACATCGCAGAAGTTTGGGCAGTGGGCAGACAGTAGAGCCAACACTGTGTTTGGGTTGGGCTTTGCCTCAGAGCAGCTCCTGTCAAAGGTGAGTGGAAACATTTCTGTTAGAAAAAGCTTTCACTGTTCCCGTTTGAGCCTTTAAATGCATTTAAAGAGGCACAATTTCACAGAAAAAAAAGACTAATTGAAAAGATAAAAAAAAAAAATTAGATTTCAAAATTTTCCAAAGTGATGAGAAGTTCCCTTGATTGACGTGCTGCTTTGTTCCTTTCCTGATAACCCCAGCTCTTTATTGTCTCGTTCTTTCAGTTTGCAGAGAAGTTCCAGGAAGTAAAAGATGCAGCCAAATTGGCAAGAGATAAATCTCAGGAAAAAGGAGAGACATTGAGCAACCACTCACAGGTAAATCATGCTGCTCCGAAGTTGCTTTTACCTGCAATAGATGGAAAATTTGCACAATTTCTACTAGTTTGTTTTGGTCTTTTTAATACAATTTCAGGCAGCGACGTTTTTCTGTAATCTTTCTATAAGAGGTTAAATGTCAACTTATAAGGTGTAGTTATAGATAAGAAAAGCCTTGACACTAAGGCAGCACTTTGAGACTGACTTTAATGACAGTAATTCCACAACATAGAATTCAGACCCAGCTGTGATTTGGATAAAGCTAGTAGGAGACGAGCTATTTTTCCTGTCCTGTTTTCATTTCCTAACTGAAAAAACATTTTAAGCAGGACACTGGACATACGTCTTCCAGTCAATTCAAAATAATTAACGTTACACCTTAATGACCTATTTTAATCATTTTTTTCCCAGGACTTCCAGTTGTCTCAAGTAGCTCGTTCTAAATTTGCTTTTAAGGTGTGGGCGGGATCATTAGTGCAGAGCAACCCCGCCCTGCCCTACAGCTCTCCCAGCTTATTTTCTATGTCACAAATAGGAGCATTTTAAAACTGTTTTTTTTTTGTCTGCTCCTGATTCACAACAATTAAAAAAAAAAACTCAGAAATGCCACTTTAAGCTCAATTTTCTTTATATATGCCCTTCATTGTGAGAAAAATTCAACAAGAACATGCTGAAAATACAAAAAAACACACGTTTTATTGGATCTTTTAAGAGTAGGATTTTATGAAGGTAAAGTATATATAAAAAAAAAAAAACACAAAGTCTGCTCCAAAATAAGAGCTTCCTCTGTCCACCATCAGGAATCTGGACGCGAGACTCCTTCAACCAACCAGGCATCAAGCATTAATGGAACAGATGATGAGAAAATCTCAATTGTCACTCCAGAGGCTGCCGTGTTGAAGAGTGAAAATGAACGTCTCAAGACTGCAGTAGAACAAAGGTGAGGGTGTGTAAGAGTGAGTTGTCCCATAGGATCAAATAAAGCTGGATTTTTAAACAATTAAAATATTAATAAAGATGCATTGCAGCCATTCATTTATCCATGTATTCTGTTATAAGATCTGATCTGGTTTATCAAAGCTGAAATATTTAAAATGTATTTAAACATTTCAGTCCAAAAGAAAAAAATCTAACATCCAAGTTCAAAATAATCCAGCATGGTGGTAAATTTCTCCAGCATCACCGTCTTTGTTTTGACCTGAACTCGCCCAGGTTTTCTGCACATGCTCTGCACTTTCCAGTACGATCTCTGACCTGGAAGTAATAAGACGGCACACAGAAGAAAGCAGCTAGAGCACATGAGCAGTACAGCACATGCAAAATGAAATGCAATGAACTGTAAGTTAGCTCATTTTACCGCTCAACATAATGAGGACATATTGTCACAAATCAATCTGCAATCAATAAGTCAATTCTCTTCCCACGCATGAACACTGAGGTGAGAACAGTAATCAAATTAAATGACCTATTTGCTCTGCTTACTGAGCATGTCATGGTATGGTGAGTGATATCAGTGCAGACGTCTGCACAAAATGTTCTTTTTTCTTTAAAATCATCAGTGAAATTACTTTTACTCAGAACTTGATTATCATGCATTTGGTTTTGAGGTAAACAGCTATATCTTATTTAATGTAATAATACTTATACTAAACTTTTATTGTTCAGATTATAAAATAATGTTTTTTATTTTGAACAAAACTAAACACAATATTCCATTTTATTTTATTTCCATGAAGTCCATTATTATCTCTTATCCTTTTATTTAATCAAATTGTTTAAGTACAAAATTTGTATTAATTTTCCTTCTGCTTTTACTATTGGATCCCCAAAGGGCTCAGAAATCATCATTATAGTGCACTCTAAAGCTGCCTCACTCCACTGATGAATTTCCTGTCTTTTATAGTCCAGATGCTTTTTTTGCATAAATCGGTAATTGCATGAAACACCAGATGTGACTCCAGATGGAATTGAAGTGACCTCTGGGCAGCAAAATCAATTAAAACTGCAGTAAGTTAATTTTGTCTTGGTATAGCAGCAAAAAAAATAAATAAAATCTCTGACTGCTTTGGTGTAGGTTGGTGGACAGGAGACCGTCCTTTGTAGAAAAAACACACAAGAAAACCAAAAATCTGCGGCGAGGCTGATCCAGACGGATTTTAGACATTAGTTCATAGAAGGAGCTGCTTTTTCAAGTTCCACACTATCAAAAACGGCAATTCTATGTTGCTCAAAATCATATTACTGCTAAGCATGTTAAAAGGCTAATAACTGCGTATTTACAGACGCAGGTTTTACAAAAATTTGAATATGTTTTGAAAATTGACTTTCATGTCCTTCAATCTAATTATGCTCACCGAGTCCAATTCTGTTCGTTCTGTGTGATTAAACTGCAAGCTTATCTGTTCCAGCGTTTCCAGACATGATGATCGCAAAGAAACTAACTAGCATTTCTGAAGAAGGATTTAGTTCACAAACGATGCATATTGCTTTGTTTATGCGCTTAAAGGCTAAACAAATCAATTCACAAACTTGATTTATGCAATTTCAAATATTGTCTCTTTATAGGAGATATGTTGTTGCATAAGGTTAGGAATAATGGTTAATTTTTCAACATTTATGCCATCAAAGAAGATGTTCATGTTGGGTTTCTTAAACTTCTCCAGCCTGTCAGCTTTGTCAGTTTCCATCAGATTTTTTTTTCTGTTCACCCTCTTGGGAGTCTGGGTTTTCCTCCCGACTATCACAGCAGTGTGACAGTGGAGGCCAACAGAACAGCCCTTGTGGCTCAAGCCTGTCCACTTTTGACGGACAGCTGAACATTTTTGAGCAGTCATGCATGATGATGCGAACAGCGATGCAGAACAAATGCACATCACCACCTGTCCAAACTTATCCATAATACAAACACTCCTCACTCTGGTGGATGGCTGTTGTGGCTCAGGTGACAAAGATTTTTTTTTTCTGTCAGTGCATTTTCAAATATCCACAGTTCAATCCTCCATAATATAAAAAGCAGTGTTGTTGCATTGTGTTGACTCCATATTCATCTTTGTATCACATTCAAAAGTCTCAGTCCAATAATCTTTTGATTGATCTTTTAATTGTGATTATGACATTTTAGCCAAAAAAAAAAATTGTAATTTTTTAGGACAGTTTCTGCAAGGTGGTAGTAGTTGTTGGGTTGATGGCGTGATTCCACTTCCCATCATCTCTTCATGAATACACTCTCGTACAACCCCTCACAACCCAAGCATTATCAGTGCTCAAAAATGCCAAGCAGTATTGGAGCTGTACAGCTTTGAGCCATATGCCAGCTTTGATGAGGAAAAAAGACGTACATAAAGAAACGCACCACAAGAACATGTAAAAAAACAGGATTTTCATTGGAGTGGGTCTGTTAAAGCTCTGTGTAAAGTCTGACCTGTGCTCCAAGCTCTCATCACAACACCCTGATGGTGTTTTATGATGCAAGCCCAGCACTTACATTTCCCCCAAAACCCTTATTTTCCATCCCATAATGACCCTAGCCCATTCAACCCAGTATTAACCGGTAAATCTTGCTTTTGTTGCCACACAGTACAGTTTGTCCAATTTAATGAGTTTAATAATAATCCTCTGTTTCAGTTTGTGTTTTTGTTGTACCACCATCTCAATCTTAAATTTAAAACATTGAATCTGATCCACCACAAAGCCACAGATCTTTAAATATTTTCCTGTCTAAATATCTTTTAATTGTGCGACATGAACATAGAGTAATTAAATAGTTGTGGTTGATGGGATTTTGTTGCATTGTGTGGAATGTCAGTGGCCCAAAGCTCTATCCACTTCCACACTGACTGGTCTGCATTTTACCGCCATTAATAAACCCTCCTGGGGTATCTCTGGATCTCTCATCTGACAGCAACACCAACGCCAAGAAGTGGGAGACGGAACTTCAAACTTTGAGAGAAAACAATGCGCGGCTGGTGGATGCACTGCAGGAATCTTCTGCTAATGTGGAGAGCTGGAAGAAACAGCTCAGTGTCTGCAAAGAAGAGAGTGACACACTCAGGCAAAAGGTAAAAACAGCCTCGTGAGCTTCTGTTGCCCCGCTCAATCATGTAGATCACATTGGCACAAAAGGTCACATGTTCTAATGCTCAATAACACAGAACACACAGTCAAAAGGTTAAACTGTCTCTTCAGGTTTTGTTAGTAAAAACCTGTAAAATACGGTGAAAATTTCAGTACGAGGCGCCAATTCCATCTCAGTGTCCTAAACATAATAAACCATTTACTATTAGCACAAATCTTAAAAAAAAAAAGTTCATAATATTTCCCACTTCTCTCCAGATTGCAGATCTAGAGGCTCAGTGTAATGAAGCCAATCAAGAGAAGCAGAAGAACGCCCAGCTGAGCATTCGAGTGCAGGAGCTGGAGGCTGAGCTGCAGGATAAAGAGCAGGTGAGGCACGCTGGTGTTGAAACCACAGACTGAACTGGATTGATACGTGTTTGTTAAAAGAGAAGCTTCTAAACAGGATTGTTATGTGAACTCATGTGTCTGAGTCTCAATCAAATCAGTTTTAAAGGTTGACCATCTCTCTGTTGGGACTGTCAGGATGTTCTCCTGTTTGTGGAGGACATTAAACCTTCTATTGTATGTAGTTTAGTTTTTACTTTTCCACCTAAACTTAATGGCTCTTCTATTATTTCTTTTTTTTTGGTTAGAATGACATCAAGTATTACTTCAAATTAGTAAACTGCCCTTGCTTGTGATTGCTTCCAAACATTTTACCCTTGCTTTGATCTCTGATTTTTACAGCAGAGAACATCTCACCACTAGCATCCAAACCTGTTTTTATAGATCAAATTTAGAGTTTGTCCCTGTTATTTTTCCCCGTTTATGATGGTGTCATCTTTTGATTCTGTACAGAATCTTGTACAGAAATCCTACTCTTTAACCCAAACAGTGACTCTGAGAGTCTAGCACAAGAATTCCAATATGTTTCAATGTACGTTACATATATGGTAAATAAAAAACCTTGAACCTTGATCTGCTCATTCTGATCAATTGATAGTGACTTTCTTCATCATAGCAGTTGTTGTTGTTCAAGGAAAGTAAAAGTAGGCTTTATTACAGTTATAAAATGTGTGATGTTCTGGCTTCAAGTGTCTGTTGTTTTTCCCCTAAAATGTCTTTTTTTTTTTTTAATCTGCTATTAGATGGCTTTCCATTAATGACCTCATGTGTTGTAGCATGTTTATTTGTGTTTCAAAGCCATGTTTTACAATCCATATTACATATATTCTCATTTATGAGCACAGTCAGACAAATATTTTGATGTATTTCAACTTTTTCTGTACCTTCTGAATCCTGTTTCACACATATTTAAAAAAATTGGTTAAGATGTACCTTTATTTAGCTTTAGATTTTTGTATGTAATGTCAAGCTCTCACCTTTCGTTGTTCAAAAACTGATTATTCAATTTCTGGAATTTACATTTTGTTTTGATAAATTTATCTGAAAGCTAGAAGTTGCTCAATTTTGGAAGCTTTTTTTTAAACTAGTTTTTACCTGATCTTTGCTCTGAACTTTATGATGGAAGTATTTAGCCGCTATTTTCCAATCCCTGTTTAATATAGGTTATTATGTGCAGTCCATTTATTGGGGGTTAAAACTATTGTCGCTTTCCAAGCGTTGGTCTTCATTTTTCATAAGTCTTTTTCAGATCCCAAGCAGTTGAATTTGTATGACTTCAAGACCCATTCCAATGAAAATCATGTTTTTGACATGTTCTTGTAGCATTTTTCTCATATTAGAAGACGTATATAAAAAATATTAAGCATAAGATTGCTTTTACTTGTTATTTCTTTAATCAAATAATTGGGAATCAACATCAGACGAAAAAAGCAGTGAAGAGGGTGCTACAGTGTTTTGTTTGATAGCTCAGATACTACTCATTTTTGTTGCCCCGGTTATGTTAGCTTGGGTTGTGAGGGGCTGAAAGATTGCTGGAGAATTTTAAACAGATGGATGATGGGAAATGAGGGAAGGCTTAATCTTTGTTTATCCAGCACACAATTTAGAGACGATTCTCTGATGTACTCCTACTGCTCTCTAGAAACTAGAAAGCAACACAGTTTTGGCTAAAAAGGCAAAATCATAATTAAAAGACCATGAACACTTTAAAAATAGATTTTAAAGGTGATCGGAGTAAGATTTTTCAGATTTTATTGGAGGTCTTTGACCTTGACACGGATTAAATAGAAACTTAAGTTGTTAATATGATTGGCAGTGATGGATGAATGTGTTTTTGTAAAATAAACAGAATAAATTTTGCTTCATCTTCTTTCTTACACTTTCAAATTTCTAGAAGCATCCAGGATATTCTAGTACTGATACTTTGAGTATTAATAGAACATATACATCTTTGTCCAGACAGCAGGATATGTTGCAAAGTGACTGGAAGGAAAGTAGTTCAAAGCTGATTTTGAAATATTACAAGCCAAGAACCAGCACCCCCTTGGGACATCCTTTATTCCTGCTCTTTCTTATATCAGCTGTAATGCTCCTAAAACATTTACCCAGAGGCTTTTGGGGAGGGAGAGGTCTTCTATTTGCAGAGGATGAACACAGCCCACAGATGCTCATCTGCTCAATGACTCACTACCATCTAAAGATGCTATAACTCTCACTACCTCTAATTAGAAAATATGTCGATGAATTATTGAAAAATTGTTGTGGCGCTGACCCCTGTGCTGGCCAACTGGAAAATAACAGAACAAATCTGCTGCAGGTTACCACAGGGACTGCACTAATTGCATGTTGTGGAACACTTTGAAATTTGCTGTGAAATTCACTGGCTTCCTTTTGAAAATCTGAAGATTTTGGGACGAATTTGAACAAGGCAGAAATATAATTAAACTTAATGTTACATTATTTTAGAATATTTGTGTTTGTGCATCTTAACCCATCATGGTATCTGTAGTCACTGGTGCGTTTGACAATCACATCAATTGTTTACAATGAAGACCTGTCATTGAAATAGTTTTATTTCAAATTTAACCCCAAGGTTTCTTAAAGGTTATTACTTTTTGGTTTAAAGCAAACAGAACGAGATGTGGTGCATAATTGAATGCTTGACACAAATCCTTTGAACACTGTTTATGGTTTAGTGGAGGTTTGTCTGTTTTTAAATATATTATTCACATGGTTTTGACCTCATCTTTGCTTTGTCTTTGGATTTAAACATTTTTATTTTATCTGTACAGTTTTTATCTTGGTTATGAAAAGGAAACTGTTTAATATTTGTTGTAACAAATGAAATTATTCACTACTCAGAATTCAGTTTTTGAACAATTTGAAGTTTAGTTTGAAATTTTTGTGCATTATAATGAAAAATATTATTAAAAAAGAGGCTAGTGTTGAACACACACATAGTTTTAAAGGTAAATTTGCAAAACAAACTGTAAAGTTGTAAAAAACGCTCAAAAGGCCCCCGACTAATATGTGTAAATAGGGAGTATCGCAACTTAAGACATCTTTAAAGTGTGTTTGTTGTTAAAATCCTGTTGTTTTCCTCCAACTTCTACCAGAATAAAAAAAGGAAATAATCAAAAATCGTATTTAATTTAGAAAACATGATTAAAAAGATGGCCAACTATATAATAATCGCAGCTTTAACTAAATCCCTGTTGTCCTTGTTTTGTCCACGTCCAGGAGCTGGAGAACCTCAGAAAACAGGCAGAGATAATCCCACAGCTGATGGCAGAGTGTGAGAGCATTGGTACAAAGCTACAGGTATGTTTTTTTGACATTTTATTTATTTATTTGTTTGCTTGCTTGCTCAGCACAACACTGTTCCACAGATACAAGAATTTTTGAAGAAGTGCAATTAATCGGATTTCAAAAAAATGCCAGTTTGGAGGAAAAAGAGAAGAAAAAAACCCTGTAGTGTTGGTCTATTATTACCCTGTTTAGTATGGAGGCTGTTTTTAGACTGTAGATAAGGTGTCCATATGCTCTTGTAACAATCTTACGTGGAGTGGTGCTGACAGGTCAGGTATTTTAAAGGAAAAAGTTCAGTGATCAATTTGCTTTGGAGGGAGGTCTCTCAAGAAAAATATTCTATGTGCTGCACATGTCAGGATATCGTACAATCTGCCCGAGGTAGAGTCAATTTCACCATCCTCTTAACCCAGAAGCAAATGGGCTGGAATTAGATTCAAAGTCGCCCCAAGATCTTTTTAAAAATATTTCACTACTTTTCCGTATCCTCGTCTTTTTATTTCTCTCAGGTGTATTTCCTAGCAGAGGTTTGGAAGGTGGCAGAGGTGGAACACGTAGCTGTTAGCACTTTCAGACTCAGGCAGAACAGGAGAGTCCCTATTTTGTCAGAGGTGTGTCAGTATAGCTGCATGTGTCATAGAAATCTACAATATAATAGAGGGTGTTTCTGTGAACCAAGTCACAATGCTGACTGCCATAATGGTTTTCACAACAGGGTTTTGTCTTCATCGTCTGTGTGATGGAGAAACTATTTTTGTTTTTAAATTTCCTACATTTATTATATATTATATAATCTGCCTGTTATGCAATGAGAAACCTTCAAACAAAGCAGTTTCGCGTCATGTTTGAGACTGTTTCAAAGTAGAAAATGATTAAGTCTACCAGACTTTTCTGTAAAACCAGAAGAGCCGGGCTGGACTGAACAAGTGTTTCCTTGTACTGCCAAGTCTAACATGACCTGCATCGATACTGAGGTTCACAGTGCTGACTGAGTCACAGCAGAGTTCTATCATCCAAGCTGTCGTGCGTGTTTCATCTTTTGGCTGAGGCATGCAGGAGCATAAAACCAACAGCGGGATGCCTAAAGTTCTCGTGCTCCACAGAACCCGGCCGCTCGGGCGCTTTGTTCACCAATAGCGGTTGATAGAGCAAATGTTTATATAACTGCTCATCCAAACTGAGTGAAAGCTCTGCTAAAGGAATTTCTCAAATACCTTTGCATATCCATGAAGCCTGAACACACCATTAAGTTAAAGCAAACAGAAAACCACTTTCCCGCTGCAAAGTTCAAGTTTTCACTGTTCAGATTTCTCTTGGTTCACAATATGTGTGTGATCCTCTAAATTTGAAGCTGAACCTCCATGAGATGGGTTGGGTTTCATTCTCATTCATACACAAATCCCATTTAGCACTCCTATTTTAAACTGCTCCCCTGAGAGGTATCTTTGGTATTGATGCATCACTCATGCTGCCTAAATGTCTGAATGACTCGCGCTCCCAACCCAAGCAAAAATCTGTTTACTTGCTTTGTGGTTTGAAAGAAATGATGCAAAACATGTTTAGCTTGTTGCATTTTGGCAGTGAGTGAAGCATTTGAAACAACAAACACGTCAGCAACCATTTGAACAGTTTACAATGCATTGAAAAAAATATCCTCCTCAAAACAAGTTAAAAATGTATAAAATATGATATACGTTTCCCTTGTTTAAGTGATAAAATCTCCCAATGGATCTAGTAGAATTTATCTTGGTAATATTTCTTGTAAAGGTGCAGATGTCCCACCCTTTAAGAAAAAATGTAATCTTAAAGTTACCAAGAAACACTTATATTTAAGTATATTACTTTCATACTTTAAAGTAGAATGTCTTAAAATTAAGTTGTTTTTTTTTTTTTTTAAATAAAAGCTTTAACTATGTGATTTAAGCACTTTTCTCCCCAAAGTATGCCATTTTTAGTACCACAAGAGTCCAAATAGTCTTTTTTTTCCAGACCTCAATAATCTTCAATCATCATCATCAAGAATAAAATTACACTTTTTAAGATCAATTTGTCCTAAAATGATGATTTTCTTGATGAAAACAGTCACTCACCATTCACAGGTAAAACGTCTACTTAAAAATATTTCAAGGGAAAGCAATTGTTTTGTTAGTGATATTGCTTAAAATAGTTCTCAAATGACTTAACAAAGTATTTCAGATTTCTTGCCTTTTTCCGGAAACGTTTTTAGGAAGTTTTATGTAAAGATATTTAAAATAAAAACTAGACCCAAAAAAATGCATTGCGAGTGTTGTGGGTTTTTTTTTTTTTTTTTTTTTTCACAGCTTTTTTTTTTTTAAATTTCGTTTTTGCCCTGTAAAAAAACGTCCTCCCCAGAAAACATTTTAAAAAATGCAGAATTAAGATGTTTTTCCATGTTTTAGATCAAGAGTCAGTAACCTTTAACAGTAAAAGAGCCATTCAGGCTCGTTTTCTACTGATCAAAACCTAAAAGCATTCATGACTACCTTTTTTTTAATAATAAAAATGAATTTTTCTTTTTTTGGCGCGAACAAAAGCAAAAATATATTAAAATAATCCACCAACTCTCAAAAAAATTTTTTATTTTAAACTTATTTTCAAAAAAAATAAAAGATACTATTGCCAAACAGATCATCTCAGTGCAGCTCCGGGCAGCTATTAACTAATGTTGTGCAGCACAAGATAATATGTGCTTTTAACCCGGAAAAGATCAAACTTTTTGCCAAAGTTTTTCTTTGCATTTTAAATCTCTTCATTTTGGTGGTAGCGTTAATAAAAGACGTCTTCAGGTCAACGGAGACATAAAAACCTTTACCGTCTGTGTACACCCCAGCTATTAATTTATAAATGTAACTCAACTAAATTGAATAAATATTAAGTAATCCTTAGTTTAAAGAATTGCCATTTTCTTTTTCTTATCTTTTTTCCCTCTTTGTCCTCAGCAAACAATACCATAGATGCATCATTTTTTTTTCTTCAATCTGGCTGATCGAGATCCACACAGAACGTGACTTTTTATTCCACCCTTCTGCAGTCTGAACTGTGATGGGAGAGGATAGATTCTCCCATCAGGATTAGTAAAAATAAGACATATAATTTTAAAAATAAAAAAAAAAAAATTACTTGTTTAAAAAATGTTGCGTCAAATGGGATCTCTATTAAAATCAAAGATTTATTGTCTTAAAACATGTTTTTCTATTTTACAGAAAAGTTATTGGGTAGTTTTTGTCTTTATATTAAGTGTATTATGAGATATTTAGCTATAACTAGAATCTAGCTCAAGATACTTCATGATATATTGTGTTTCTGTAGTGCAGATTATTTATTTTTTTAAACATTTAACCCAATAAAACCTGACAAATGGATAATTTTTGATGCATTAAGCTTCATGTATTGTATTTTGTCACACATTTTTTTAAACATGTTTTCATGCATTTTTATATTGTTTTCCTTTGCATCCGTTTACAGGCTGCAGAGACCAAGAACAAGGAGCTGGAGGGGAGGATCTCAGGCCTTCAGACGGACATAGACGACAGCAGACAAAAACAGGGCAACATGAAGGGCGAGCTCAAGAAGTTCATGGATATTCTAGACGGCAAAATCGACGAGCTTCACGAGTTCAGGCAGGGACTCTCCAAACTAGGTGCTGATAACTGAGGCAGTGGTCTGAAAGGGTGAGAGGTCGAGTATGAAGGATTCACTATATATGTCCTCAGGACAGCAAATACATGCAACACTTAAAAAAAAAAAAAAATAGGAAAAGGTGACATTTACTCAAATACTTTCAGCTTGTAAAAAAAATAAAAACCTCTACTCTAGATAGAGAGGAAGGTTGACAGACATAAGGGATAAAAAGCCAGCTTGCTGTGCAAAATGGCTCCATTTTGTGTACTGGCATTGTGGAACTCCATTTAGTGTCACACCTAAAGCTTGCTCATCTATTTCTGGGGTGGAAAATGGCTTTAAAAAGATGGTGGCGGCCTCTTAGATTCTTTCCGTCTGTCCTGTTTCAAAGGCTTCAGAAACTCCTGCACAAGCTACCTGAGCTTAGAGTAGAGGCGGAGAAATTAAAGGGCTACAACGAACAACACAAAGACGCCAGCCGCTGTTCGGCATCTCTCGAGTAATAATTGGTGTTAATCCTTGTGGCCCCCTTCAGAGAATTTGAAGATGAAGCAGACTGTCCTCGTCATTGCCTCATGCTTATCTCAGGTGTCTCCGAAAACACTTTGTACCCATTAGATTATAGGAACATTCGCAACAGATGGCCATGACACAAAGTGCCTACAAGTGCATCTTGAAAGAAAACTGGCCAAGTGATGTCCATCATCACAATGACATCTGGATGATTTTTTTTTTTTTTTTTTTTTTTTTTTTAGATGACCAGGGATTCCTGTGTGATGAAAAGAGATGAAAGAAAAGGCAGAAAGTGTGTTCTCCTGAGTGTCTGTGCGGAGAGAGTTTTTTGAGGACAAAGCAGGTGTTTGTGTAAGAAAAAGACTCCCAGAAAGGACAGCTGCAGGAATCTGTCATGTAGGTGTTTACAGTCCTTTTAATTGTATTTAAATTCAGGAAGAAAACAAAAGATTTTCCCTTCAAAAAGATCAAAAAGCATTAAAAAAGTCACATCTTGCCATAAGTAGGATTTTTTTTTCAAGTCTTTGAGGGATTTTTGTTTATTTTTGTGCATTTGTGTTCTTCATTTGTGGAACAAACATGTTTCCAAAGCTGTTCTTGTGCTTCCTACACTGGTTTTTGTAATGGTGGTGGTCATTTTTGGACAAGGGGAAACACTGCTGCTAAGATGAAAGTAGAAACATAAGGTGAAGTGTACGTCACTGATGATTTGAAAAAGTGTTTTCACTTGAAATCTTGTCTTTTATTTTCATTTTTGGGGTCTTAAATGTTTTTTTTTTTTTTTTGGTGCCTCTCTGCAACAAGTGTTTTTAGACCAAGTTTATCTTGATCTTTTGTCCAAATACAGAATCATTTATCAAGAAGAAACTCAACCTTCACAACTGAGGGTGGTGTTGCAGCTGCTTTTGGGGAGTGAAAAACGCTTTGAAAACTGTACTTTTTTGGAATCAAAGCATGTGTGGTGACATATAGTATAATCCTCTGTCAAACATCTTTATTTTTTAATCTGAGCTCGTCATGAGACAGATGATGTGAGGGAATGTCATCCTTTGTTCAGTTTCCCCTGTTTGGAACCTCTACCTGGAAAACACCTTAAGTTTCTTCCTGTTGAACCAATGCCTATTGTGCACTTTTGTGATTCCTGTTCAATATTGTACAATAGAAATGAAGTTGGTAAAATTTAGTTTAATTACAATGTTGAGTGTCGTTCTTTTTCTTCTTATTTCAAATGTTAAAGCGGCATCCTCTCCATCAATAATATCAATAGGGACTCATCCTCATCCTCCATTGTGCTGCGTTTAGGGGATTTTTCCTGAGAAGCTCAGGGTAGGGGGTGGAATACGTCTTGGCAGCCGAGTCCCATTGATGCTCCACACCTATTTTCCTCTGATTTACGCTTCACTCTGAATCTGCCAACAAAGACATGGATACGGAACAGCAAAAGAGGCAGAATTTAATCAGACTTTGATACCTCTATTTTTACTATCCAAACCAGAACACACACACAAAAAAAAAAAAAATTAAAAGTGGAATTGGAAGATTAATAACTTTAGAGGAAGTGCACCTGCATGGAACTTCAACGAGTTTCTTCTGAGTATTCAAATGGAACTATTTAAAGATCTACACTTCAACAATGTAACAATTCAGATCATAATTTGTTGTTAGGGATCCAATTCATGGTTGATCTGGGTCCATTTTCAACGATCCGGTTCTCTGACCTAAAATCAATCCAGGACTTTTTTAGCCAAAAATTCAACCTCAGAGATAAATAACTGGGTAATGAACAGTACAGGCAAAGTTTTCTTGAAAGGACATTAAGTGTAATTAATATGTACCAACTATGTGCCAACAAACCATACACATATTATCACATCCATTCACATTGTTTTTATGCATATACAAATAGTTTTTAATCAGTCCCATTGTTTTTTTTTTTTTGCCGCAAATTTAATAACAAATATTCTACAAACAGAAATCATAAGAACATCACCACATTGTGGTCACGTCTTTGTAAAAATTCAAAGTCTTTCCACAATGTGATGAGCATATGTGCATGGTTGATCCATTTTTGCGTCCATCACATCTGTTGGCCGCTGTGATGGACCTTGGTCTTTTTTATGTTCTAGTAAAAAATACGATAAAGCATCAATTTTTTCCAAATATCAATTATATTTTTTAACACTATCTTTTAACAAAATATTGAGTGTACGACTTTATTAATTAACCTCAGAAACACACATTTGATCTATATTCTTGTATTGGATTCACAAGAAATTAATAATATTTGAATCTCTATTCAATTATTTCTAATATCAAAATAATTGAATCCTTATAATTTAAACACAGACTTAAAAAAGAAGTTAATAGGAAATTTGTGCTTTAGTACAGTAATAAATTATATTAGAAATTAAGGAGCCCAACTTTAATAGTATTTTTTGGCTTAGGCCAACTTCTTTCACCAATCAATATATTTATATGCTGCATTTTTAGTACTATTTCTCATTGATTTTAATGTTTTTGGAGAATTACCGTTGTGAAGCCTGTTTGACTGTTTTGGGCTGTATAAATAAAATTGAATTATAAGCTTGTCACCATAGAATGAAAATAACTTTAGAATAATAAAAAAAATATATTAACCCTGTTATTACCAATATGCATTAAACTTCTTCTACTCCAAACTTAGCCTTTATTAGAAAGTAAAACTATTTTGTATAGTTGTAAAGAAATTTGGGTGTTAAAGTTATGCCAATAACCGCATTATCCAGATTTTTTCGTGCTGCTTCACTTCCACATTTTCTAACCACTGCAGGTAAAACATTGAGCACAAAACAAAAAGCTAGAGAGAATCAGCGTTTCTATCGTTCCATCTCCAATGTTGATCACTGCAGACTCTGCAAGGCTCATTGTATGACTGATGGTGAGTGGGCGAGTTGGTAAAACATCATTAAGACACTGTACCGCTCTGTCTGTGTGCGAGAGGGAGAGAAACTGCACTGCAGGCCACCACAACTGAGACTTGCTGTTACTATAGTAACAGGCTGGGGAATTTCGTGTTGACGCTCGATCAACTGGTTTGTCAAAATACCTGCCGTGTCTGTCTTCTCCGAGGCGCACAAGCGTTTTACACCTGGAGATAATGGGGAGTATGAGACGACCATCCCGCACGCAAAGTGATGCTGAAAGATCAGCGGTCTGTACCTGCGCTCCCACAGAGATGACTAAAAATCTATTGCTGCTGGTTTGGAATACGCTGGCAGAAAGTGGCTGAAAACATGAGTGGAAAGGCTGCCGGGACGCATGCCACACTACGTCATCCTCCTGAGCCATAAACCTGTCAGAGCGCAGTCATCAGAGGTCGCCTGCATGACATAACACGTCAGGATTTTAGAGATGGGCGTCTTTACTTCCTAGGTGGAGCTATGACTGGAATCAAAAGAATGTCACAAACACCTATTGTTGTAGGATGATTTATTACAAAAGTAATACAGATTTTTTTTTTCTAGTTCTGTTCAAATGGAATTTTTTTTCAGTTTGAAGGCAAATGTTTGCAACACGGACTGCATCTTCTACTAGAGTGTTCTTTCAATCTCCTCATTACTTTTATTTAGCAGTAAAACAGCCCTTTATATGGTCAATTAAAACTATTGTTAGGATTTAACGACATCCACAATGAAATAAGGAAATAAGAGTCATGTTAGAGACTTCCTGCTGAGCCTCATTAGACAAAAATCAGAAAAATGTGCATTCTTACACACTGCCCTTAAAGAAAAAACGTCTAATCCTGTCATTCCGTTTAGGGTTTCTGCAAACCAGAAAGTGTTTTATGATATAATAAACCATGACTTTGCGAGTTCATTGGCTGGAAGGCGTTGTGGATTAATAACGGCGTCTCAGGGCTACTTTGAGACGACCGAGAGGATTACAGTGCGACACCTTCAATAAGCTGCAGTATTCATTGCAGTGGAGGCGTAATCCCAGCCTCGTCAAGGAGCAGCTTTGTGCTGAGAATGTGGCAGCTCCAGCAAAAGCTGCAGCTCGCATCAGTGAAGCAAGCAGGAAGCAGAGGGAAGAATGGCCGTGGCCGATGCACGTCGGCGTCCTCAGCTGTCCCAGTCTGCACTTTGCATGTCGTCGTCACCTCTGTCCTCATCGTCCGAGTCTGCCGCCACCTTCTTCATCCTCATCATGGCGGCTTTGATGCTGCGCTCCAGCTCGTTGTCTCCACTGTTTTGGACTTCTGACTTTCCAGCGATGACCTTCGACACACAACGAGTTGGTGAAACTTTAAGCTGACATTAAATGAAAAACTATAATGCAGAGTTACCAGATCCTTAAAGAGTTAAGCTTTTAGAATAAGATCTTTACTTAAGAAGTTTAAAAACTTATATTGAAAATAGAAAAACATCTTCTGGTTTGGATCCAACTTTTCCCATTTGGTAAGTTAAACTATAAATTGTTTGGTTAAGAAAAGAAAATTCTACAAGTTTCAATCTGGTAGATAAACATTTATAAGGAAAATGTGAAAAAAAAGTTTCTAAACAAAAAACGCAACAAAAAAATAACATAAATGAAAACATTGCAGACTTAAGGGTTCAGTACCGGTATTTTTTTTCCCCAAAACACAACATATTCAACAATAGAAATGTAAAAAGTGACAGTTTTCTTAGAACAAGTCAAAACTGCATACTTTTATACTTTAAATATTTCACAATTTTTTTTTTAAATCTTAGTATAATATTTGTTTTTAAAACCCATTCCAATCGTCTTTTGATCCATTCTCAAAGCATTTCCAGTGATCTTTTAATTATGATTATTCCAATTGAGGCAAATTTTAAAAAAACTTGTCACTTTCTAGGACATAGTTTCTGCAGAGCAGCCGCAGTTCTTCAGAAATTCAACTCTTGATTTATGGGTGGGACTGTTGGTGTGGAACAACCCCATCCCTCTTCCCCTTGCCCAGCACTTCAGCCCACCCAGCATATTATTTAAGTCATAAATAAGTCCTTTTTTAAACTGCATTTTTTTTTGTCTGCTCCTGATTCACAGTGATTTGAGTAAAGGAATACTTAGAAATGCAGTTTTAAACTTAATTTTCAGAATGAATATCTTCCACCATCCGAAAAATAACACTCCAACATAAATTTTAAATTTTGATCAGAGTGAGACTTTCAGACATTTCTCTGTAGATGAAGCACAAAGCTGTCATGATCTTGAGTTGATTCACCTGCCAACGCTCTCTGGTGGACAAGGAAAGTAATAAAGCAACTATTTCAGCTTCTATCATTAGACTCCAATACATTTTCATTTCTGCCTTTAGAAGGAAATACTTCCACGAGTCACCTTCTTCAGGGTGACTCCCTGCCGGATGGCCGACATCAGGCTGCTTCTCGTGTCCTCGGATGGGGCCGTTGTCTTGGTGACCTTGCGAAGCTTAAGCTGTCCACGCTGCAGCGAAGCCAACACTTCATCCATTGTTCCTACAGTTTCATTCAAAAAATAATAATAAAAATATGGTAATAAGAGAAACACTCAATTACTATTTCTGTGCTTTTCATCTCACCAATTCTAAAACTAAATGAAATGTTTCCACTGATGTTAAAGATAAAAAAGCCTATTTTTTCCGCATGACCTCAACTAACAAACCCCTCAACTGAGCAGCATCCCAGAGGATGAGTGTTCATCAGCTGAAAGAAAAAGGCCTCTTCTGGGAGAAAAGCATAGGCAGACGCTACGTAAAACCCGTTTTCCATGATCACATGCTCTGCAACCTGCTCAACATGAAAAATCCTCACAGAACTCATTTCGTTTTTTTTTGTGTGCGTTTCCTCTCACCAATGTTCTGTTTGAGTGTGCTTTTGGCGGGAAACGGCGGCTCTTCTGTCTCACTGAGAGGCTTGGGTGCATCTTCGGGAGAAGGTGAGGTTTGGACTTGTGGAGGAGGTATGGAAGGGGGTAGAGGCGGAGGTGGCGGTGGCGGTGGGGGTGGAGGAGGAGGCGGCGGCGGCGCAGAAGGGCAAGTGAGAGGAGAAGAGGGAGGGGGTCCGGTGAAGATTTGAACAGGGATGTCTTCGGGCTGCTGTTTTTTAGTCGGCTTGTTGCGCCGGGGTGCTGGGTGGGTGGCCAGCGGCTCCACAGAGGAGGAAGAGGGAGAGAGGCTGATGATGGACATCGGCTGCGAGGGACAGGAAGCCTCTGGGGGGGTCATCCTGGAGCGAGGAGTCTTCAGGACATACTGACCATGCCGTTTCTTAATGAGACAAAAAACAACTTCTTGTCACAAAGTCACCGTGTTTTTTTTAGGTAAATTTAAATTACATCCACTTATATTTATATAAGAACACTCGCTTAAAGATGTGATATTTTAGCTAAATCCAATTTTTTTCCTTCTTGTTTCTGATTAATTCTCTCTTGCAGCATTTAAAACTCATGAAATTTCTCACTGTTGCTAGGTAACATCTGCAGCCTTGCACAGTAAAAGGCATTTAATATATACAAATGCAAGGATAAGCTTGATATCACCCCCCACATAATGCTGCATGTCATCAGTGGGAAGTGATTCAACACCCCCCCTCCACCCAAAATGAAGCTAATGTCCAAATATCCTGCTCACACAGTGAGGTGACCGGGTTTGGCCTGGTCCTGTAGGGTCTGTCGGATGGAGCTGCATACTGAAGTCAATGTGGTAAAACTCCCATGAGCATGATAATTGCTTCAGCCAAGACTCTGTTGTGTGTCTTAAGTTCAAAGTGGCTTCATCATAGCATTTTTTTTTTACATAAAAGTTCAGCTGAAACCAATGAAAATACAGGAATCTTCCTAAGTGTGAAACAGGAATTTGCCATCATTTATGGGAAAAATGGAAAATGTGGTAATAATTCTTTCAAAAAATATTGGCTTGACTTATTTTTATATTTATTTTCCAAATTAAAATTAGAGATTTAATTTATGTGCAACACTAGCGCGACAGTTCTGAATGCTTTAACCACACAGTGAACACTTCTATTCAAGTAAGCAAGAGTTCAACACAGACTGACTTTTTCACTGTGACATAAATGCGAAAAAAGTCTGTCCAGATTCAAAGCATGCAGCCATCCCAGGTTCTCCAGTGGTCAGGTTGAGTGCTTAATCCCTGAGATTTAGTCCTGACATGAAGGCAGAGGGTAAGCACAAGGAGCCTCTGACATTTTACTAACACAAGCAAAGAGAAGAGAGCAGAGATAATGAGAGCCTGACCTCTCTAAAGGATCGTAATCTGTTCAGAGTCTTCTCCCGCTCCTGGTCCACCCACTCTTTCCTCCTCTTCTCCTCCTCCTTCCTCTTTTCTCGTTTCTGCAGACAAACGGTAGGAGGAAAGACAGGGGAAACACCGAGTTATAAGAGAAAAGAGAGCTTCATCTGAGGCTTCTGCGGCTGCAGGAGTGTCTGTGTGGGTTGCCTTGTTGCCGTGGTGACATACCAGGTGGACCTGGTGATGCTGGTTGAAGAATATGGAGCTCTTTTTGGCTGCCGCCTGCTTTTCATCTTGAGCCTCCATGCACTGATCCTGGTGACACAAGCAAAAAAAAAAAGCATTGTTGCTTGAACTGATATTTTTACATCACACAACAGATGGCAGTGTACACCTGAAGGACTCAAAGGTTAGCACACAGCCACATAAACCCTATAATTCTTCAAAGTTTGTCAAGTATGTCGTCCTTCACAGTTGCTGCGGTTTTATTTTAGTTACATGACTTATTTGTTCCTTGCTTACAGAGAAGCAGAAAAAATAAGTGTTTTATTTCAACATCCTTTTAGGTTTACAAAAAAAAAAATCTGTTCCTGACACAAAAAGACGGCAGGGAAGAAAAATGAATGTCAGCTGCACTTTTTCCACACCTTTTTGTGGCGCAGATAAGCCCTCCGGGCACAGATGTTGCCTCTTTTAGTCTCTAAGGTTTGCAGGCGTCTGCGGAGCCGACTGACAAGTGGAGGCTCTGTCTGCTGAGCGCCTGTGTGAATCATGCTCTGAAGCTCCTCTGGATCCTCACACACATCATAGTACACCACCTCCTCCTTCAGTTCTGAAACACAAATGCAGTTCAGTCAGTCAGGGATTCTTCTTTTTTTTTTTTTGTCTACAGCCATGCAGCTTTTCCCCCTCAATTATTCAGTTTCAGATTAACCAAATAGCTTCAAGTAAACGCATTACACAAACGGATTCATCATTTATGTCATTCAATAGTAATAAGACCCCATAAACTGATTCAAAATCAGCATATCACTCTGTGCTTTTGGTCTTTAAAGACCCATCTGATCATCTTTTGATTTATTGTAAAATCATTCCCAGTGGCCTTTTAATCAAGATTATGATGTTTTTAGCCAACATCAAAACACTTGTCATTTTCTAGGACATAGTTTCTGCAGAGCAGTAGTAGTGCATCAGAAATGAGTCGTGGGCAGGACCGGAGTCCCCGTCGCTGACAGCAATCCGTTTACATCGCTCCCACTAACTTGAACCCACAACTGTAACAAAAATGGTGATCAATATTGGAGAAATCTAGCTGTACAGTTTTGAACCAGTCAGCTCAGACAAGGAAAACAGAGATGTACGTGGATAAATTTGTCTACAAGTGGATGTGGAGCAGGGAGCTGGTGGCCAGCCCAGAGGATTTTCTACGTCACAAATAAGCTCTTTTCCAAACTAAATTTTTCTATCAACTCCTGATTTACTCATGATTAAATAAAAAAAAAAAAAAAAAACATGTACATAAAGTACAAAAGGGCATTAAATAGTTTTATATAAAGTAAAAGCAGTTTTTTAAGAACCTTTAAATAATCCTAAATGTGCAGAGCATTGGGTTCCACACCACAGAGAAGATCTAACTGCTTAACATTTGAATGGTACCTTTAATCTGGCGCCGCAATGTGTCCATCTGCGCCATCAGGAGCTGCTCCTCGTTCTTTAGGATCTCCAGCTTGGCATCATACAGCTCCAGCTGGGTTTCATAGAACTGCAGCTCCAGTTGATCCACTGAATCCTGCTGCTTGTTGGTCTCACTCGAAGACCCAGAACCAGGTTTAGAGTTCAGGTTCTCAAGCTGCACAACAACATCAAACAAAGGATCAGAATGGAGGAGAAAAACAGTCTGCTGATAACGTTTGGAGACTTTTTTCCAAATAACTTAAATGAAGAAACACCAGTGAAAAATGTATTTTTCACAGAAGTATAATAAAGCAAAAAAGGCAAAGCACTGCAGTTTGGAGGACGAACAGAAACAGCTGTGGAGCAACTGCAGCGACTAATCAGAAAGGTGTCGGTTCAACTCCTGATGGTGAAAGTCTACATTCGAAGGTTTTTATTTTTTAATTTTTTTACTACATCTTTTCATTATCATTCCTCTGGATTAAAAGTCATTTTTTTCATTGTTAGTTCATGCAAGAGAAGGGAAACACATTCTTTATGTGTAATTTATAGATATAAAACATTTAGCACATCTGTTCTACCATGAAGGCTCTAAATAAAAAATGAGTAAATTGTGTTTCGTGAATTTATTTCCCATATTTTTAGATTAAATTATTTAATTTACAACAATGAACACTGAAGCAGAATTTGTTGTATTATTTGAACATATCAAGGACTTTGTAAACTTCCTAGAGTCACAGACGTTTCAGGTTCTGCTTAGACAAACAGATTTGGTGCATTTTTCCACACCACCTCTTTTCAAAGCTGAAAGACTGCCTTTGAAATCTGCTTGCTGCTCTGAAACTAAACTACAGAGGATCTTGTACAGGGACAGGTAGTTTTTTTTTTTTATGAATCAAGTTACATCAGCCAAAAACCCTGCACATTAAATAAAAAGGGCCTCACACTGTGATGTTTAAGGCGCAGCTGTTCTGTCATTGCCGTCATGGAGTTTTGGTGCCACTAGCAGGAATCTCTGCGTGGGCGTGGCTCACTGATCTCATTAGAAAACACTGGCGCGCAGCCGTCTATGCGAAGGCTCATGTTGATTTCACGGCGGTGGGTACTTCCAGCATCCTCCAGCCAGATTTTAGAAAAGCTTAATCCGATGAATAATGCAGCAGTGTGAAGGTAATGGGGCCAAAGGTGTTCTTCTGCACCTCCACTCTCAAAATATGAAAAAAAAAAGCCTGAAAAGCGCAGCATGGGGTCTCACACCTGCAAGTAATGTGATAATATTTCCCAAAACACATGCAGAAATGCTGGCAAAAGGAATCCATGCACTTTAGCACATTGGAGCATGAGAGAATACAGAGAATAGAGACCCACTTCCTTATTCATGAATGCAGGTTTTTGGGGGAGGCAACGGGGGCAATCTCTGTGTTTTTAAGAGAGCTTTATAAATAGATCAAAAGCAAGCAGAGATTCACATCAGACTAGAATACTAAGCAACGGAGCAAGCAGGCACCACACCATCACTGCAGATTTAGAACTAATACAGAGATTTTACAATCACGTCTTCACCTACATGACTGTGTCTGACTAAAAAAAAACATTATAACCTGTGTTAACAGCAGCCCGTCAGGCGTACCCGCTCTCTGATGGTGTCTTTTTTGCGGTTGAGGCACATCTCTGCGGCTCTCATGTGCTGCAGGGTCTCTTTGGCTAACAGGAAGCGGAGTTTTTCCAGTCTGGGAGCGGCTGACGCCCAGGCAGCAGGTCCAAAACGACTCTTATCCACCTCCATCTGCTTCAACATTCCTGGAAAAGTATGAAAAAATACTTCAAGCCTATGTAGTGTAAAAAAAAAAAAAAAAAAAGAAATCATGTGCCAATGAAAACTAAAATGTTCCTTTCTTTTAAAGTTAAGAAAATACAACTTAAAAGATGGAAATTGTCGTGACTTTTGTCCAAAACATTGCATCAGAAAATGTTAGAAATAAATTAATTTGATTGAAACCTATATGCATTAAATCCTCCAAGAATTCAAAGCAATTCTTTTTTTTTTTTTTTTACATGTCAGCATCTGTTATTCTAATAAAGTCTTGAATCAAGTTTGACTGTGACTTCCACTTGAAAAACTTTAAAATCTTGTCATCGACTCTTTTGCATTTTTCTTACCACATTAAAGTAAAAAAAAAATCATCATCAATGCAAAAATGAAATAAACACATCCTTTCGTACCCGCCAGAGCCTTTGAAGTCTGTGTAAAGTAGGTGACTGTGATGTCCTGGATTGAAGCAGCTGCATCTTCTGCTTTCATTCTCCATTCCTCAGCTTCCTTCTCCAGAGCGGCAATCCTCTTGGGACCCAAGTCCTCAAACTCTAAAGACTTCTGCAGGGAAACACACACACACAAAAAAAAAAAAAAACTTACAGTCAATTACAACAAAAATTATAAATAAAAACTACTTAAATATATAACAAAATTTTCTAAAAGGTCTGAAAATTTGCTCCAGATGGACAACCACGTTTTTCTTATGCGTTGGAAAATGGTTGTAAAAATATATCATTATTGCTTTATTACATTAATATGCAGCCAGCATCTTGATTATTATGACATTGAAAAGATACTTACTAGGATTTCCATTTTATAAAGGCAGGCCAGCTCTCTCATGTTCCTGAACGGCAGCAGCAGGTACTGGAAGAACGTGGTGGCAACCATCACCAGCTCTTGGTATGCCTCATCTTCCTCATCATAGATGGAGAGCAACGCCACCATTCGATCAGCGCTTTTGTGACTCTGCAGCAGCTGAAAATACAAAGAAGATGAAGGCTGTTCTTTGGGTTGATGTGTGACAGCAAGAATTTTCAATTGCTGGCTTTCTACCCTTTTTATTTTTTGTTTTAATGTTATAAAATCAAAGACATAATGGCTTTTAAAAACAAACGTCTTGTAATTTTACCGGCATGATTTGCCTAAAAGAATAGGGCTACTAGATTAATTCAAACTACAGAGATTTGTCATTGTTTCATTTGATTTGATCATGTAATGAGTCAAATTCTATTCAAAATTCATTTTTTTATATATATTATAAAAACAATTTTCATTCAAAGAGTTGATTTCACTAATAAAAGTATGCATGATTGTGTTAGAACCTTACAGAAATCTTTTAAAAAATGCTTTAAAAGAAAAATTGAAATGTATAAAAAGTAAGTTTTCATCTCTCATGTATGCTTTTTTTCTAATCTCTGCACTACTTTGTTCAGTTTATGTTTAGAGAGGCCACTTCTGTGAGCATAAAAACGTACATATTTTCTCATCTTAGAATCTATTTGTGTAGCAAACAACTGCTGCTCTCAAATTGTTCTTTTTGAAAATGGTTTAAAAAAAAAGTAGAATAGTTGATGCAGAAAACAAGTTTCAGTCTCTTAAGTTTTTAATCAGTCAGTGTTTGCTGTATCATGCTGGGATCTCATTTGTTGTTGTACACCACCACTGTGTGGAGCCAGTCTTATAGATATTATCTTAATCTTCAAGAAAACAAAAACATCCATCACACATGGAGTTTGAAACACATCTCCATATGACACTTTATTATTAATTTTCTCTTCTTTTAAGTCCCATCACATGGTGGGAATCATGTTTTTAACCCTGACTTAATCCCAATCCAAACCTTTAATCTTGCTAAACAGGGAGGCTGGGTCATACTTCCAACATTTTTTAACATGATCCAACCGAGGATTTGAACCCGCGACCTCTCAGTTTTGCCTTACATTTATGTGTTCAGATTGATTGATTGATTGATTATTTACTAAATGAAACCTTAATTTGTATTCATTTATTTTCCACTTATTTGAAGAAGACTGCATTAATTAGAAAGATGCTTCATGTACTGATGGTTTTGAAAACAGTTTATTCATGTTTAAATATAATAATTAGACTTTTGGGCCAATTTATCTTATAAGGAAAACAAATTAATCCAAAAAAATCGATGACTAAAGCCAACAGACAGCTTGAGAACCCATTTGAATAGAAGAATAAAAACAGGAACTTTTCATAAACATTGTAGAAGTTTAAATGGGAGCTGTCCCCCTTCCTCGAGCCTGCTGCTGCCCTCACCTGTCTCAGGTGACTCTTCGCCCTCGACATCTCCTCCTGCATGCTCTTCTTCTTGAACTCCTGCAGGTTTTCAAAGTACTCCTCCACATCTCGCTCGTCTTGAGTGAACAGCGTCTCGAGAACAATCTTTCGGCCGCAGATGTCGATCGCTGTCACAAAGTATTTCTCCAGCTTCCTGCACGGCGTGTCGAAGTCCTTCTCGGCGTCGGGCTCCGGGGCTGACCTCCGGCTTTGAAACAGCAGCTCCCACAGATTGCCTTCTTCAAACGCGGACAAATCTGGAAAGCACGCGCCCAGGACGTCCGCCACGCACGTGAACTGCTGGTGGATGTGCTTCAAGTCGCTGACGGAGAAGAGTCCAGCCCAGCTGAGCGGGGACTCGCTTTGAACGACTTCGGCTTTGCGCTTCTGTCGCTGCAGCGTCCGGTTGTGACAGGTGACGGCGAACTTTGACTCGATGGCGTTCCACTCCACGATAAAGCCCAGCTTCACTGCCTCGCTCTCTTCAAATATGTTACTTTTGACGGCCACCCAGCCGTCCAGACTGTCAAAACGGTCAACCTCGATGCTGTCCATCCTAAAACACTTTCACTTGGCCTCCAACAAACAGCTGGCACTGTTTACAACGTCCGCCATTTCTATCCCGGAAGTTGCCTTCAAGTGCCCCTCATAATACTCGGAATTATTTAAAACTCTAAGCTATTAAGATATTATGTTAAGCGAAAGCATTTTAGAACTTTTTTTTTTGCTAAGATAAAATAAATAAAATTCACATGGTTTTTTTGGAATTGTTATTTAATTATTATAATAGTAATTTTGTTTTTTTTACACTTACATTGAACACATTGTACTGCGACACTTTCAAGCTATTTACTGGCTTGGTGTTTACAGGACAGTTAGAATATTATAGTTATAATAACAATAGACGAAATTTCACGTTTAAGCCTTTAAAAAGTTATGACACAAATTTTTTTTACATTTAGTTTTGAATTTTACGACGACCCGAGAATACATCATGACGCCATCGAGCAGCTCCCACCTTTGACCTTTAAAGTCACATGCTGGGGGATTTTCCTTACATCAGACTCAAATTTATGGAGTTATCATATCAGTTTAGTGAATATTTTTATCAGAAATGTGAAAAAAATACCAATTAAACCCCTTTAATCTTAAATGTGTATTTGATTTCTGGAAATAATACATGTTTCGCAATTCTTTGGCGTGCCTGTGACATCTGAGCAGCATGAGTGCATTCTATTTTTGTCACAGTTTCTGGTTGAGACTTTTGGAGACTTTGCTTGTCAGACACTCTGCCTTCTCTTTAAAAAAGACTGAATAATTCAGGTAATTATAGTATCAGCTCATTTACTATTTAGACCACTCGACTACTTGTTTTTATGCTGAACTTTCTTGCTATAGATCTGAAGAGGCTCGATGTGATTGAAGTCAGGCACCTCAGACAAAAGCTGAAACTCCACAAAAATGGAGGCAAATCGAGGAGGAAGGACCTTCCAGAGATTTTCTGTCGACACCAACGAGTCCCTTCATTTTGAACCCTGTGAGGACACCCCTTCATCTCCCACCGGAATAGAGCATGATGAAGATAATGTGTTTATGAAAGAAGAAAATGAGGTAAAAACCTTTAGACAGAGTGTGTTTGTACATTTAGTTCATGTGAAAAAAAAGAAAAAATATACATGAAAGAATAATTAAATTTATTTAAAAAAAAATGAAAGCAGAGCACAATTCAGCATTTGTCTTGTAGCTAACCAAATAAAACCCTGGCAGCAAAAGACTGACTCATAAGTCATGTTACTGGTTTGAACAAAAAACAGAAAGGCTGGAGGCATGACTTGCATTTGCTTTCAGAGTGAAATGACCTCAATCAGGACCCGCTTGCAAGGCAAGGTTGCTGAGATGGAGAACTTTGCTGGTCACCTGGAGGAGATTTTTCTTACTGTCGAGGTACAATTACAGTCTGGACTGCTTTAAAAAATATATTAAATGCAGTATAAAAATCTTTGCATTCCACATACTTTATGAAGGGTTTTCTCAATGTTTGACCTTTGACTCACATGTGTATTGTTGTGTAAGTCCATATATCTACCTTTCCGGGCTTCCTACTCACACACTTGGTGTATGAATGACTTTGGAGCTGAAATTATTTACACAATGAGGCAAATAACCATGTAAACACATTGGAGGGGTCTTAAATTTTCATCTTAGATGTATGTATGTTTTTTTTGTTTTTTTTTGTACGGTAGATTATGTCTCTCAACTTGCAAAAACACAGGTTGTTTTCCTCACTGTACTTCTGGCCTGGTACATGCAGGAAAACTTTGGCCGCCAAGAGCAGCACTTGGAGCAGCACTACAACGATGTGCTGCAGACACTGTCCCAGCGACACAATGAGAGGGCTGCCGGCCTGCTGGAGGAGAAGAAGAGTAAGATGGAGGCTCTGTACAATCAGCTGCTCTCCTGCGGTCAGGCGCTGGATGCCTCCAAAGAGCTCATTGAGACTGCCCAGGAGATCTATCGTACCCCAGACAAGAGGGTGTTCCTGAAGGTAACTAAGTTTTGTTTTGAGGTTTTTCTTTTAATACACTCAAATTTGTGTCCATCATTGGATATACAATGCATATTTTCATAGTAGATTAATCTATAGTTGCAGTTTGTTTTTAGAAAATACACAACACATTATTTCCATAAGCACAAACCACTGGTTTAGAATGTTGCATTTAATTCCTGTCCCTTTGTTTCATATTTGTTGACAGACAGTTATTCCCATCATTAAAAGGTAATGTGGATGATACCCAGTGCATGGTGTTTTTCAAAGGGATTTTTGTGTTATTAAGCCACACTGTTAGCATCATGGTTGTAGTTTTGTCCACTGTTTGTTTGTGTTTTGCAGAATTGAGATGTTTGCCAAGGAGAAGGTTGAGCTGACATTGTCCACAAAGCTTGAATTTGAAACCCTGCCAGCGGATCTGTCAGATGTCAAAACTATGATGGACTCCATCAATGCCATCCCAGGTCTGTTATGATCACCTCACTCATTTCTTGTTTAGTTACCGTTTTTCTTGTCTGAATCCAGATGGATCATTTACACTCACTGGCCACTTTATTAGGTCCACCTTGCTAGTTCCAGGTTGGACCCCCTTTTGCCTTCAGAACTTGGTGGTATAGATTCAACAAGGTACTGGAAAAAATCCCCAGGGAGTTTGGTCTACATTGACATGATGCCATCGCAGTTGCTGCAGATTTGTCGGCTGCACATCCATGATGCTGCATTTCCCGTTCCACCACATCCCAAAGAGGATCTATTGGGTTGAGATCTGGTAACTGTGGAGAACTGGAGTTCAGTGAACTCATTGCCATGTTCAAGAAACAGTCTTGTGTACCTTGTATCTACCTATTTATTAAATTAGGTTTCATTCATTTATTTATTTTATCTTATTTATTTATTTATCTTTCTTCTTTGTGGATTTTATTTTATATTTTATGAATATAATCTCAATTTCAATGTTATCTCTTTATTTATTTTAAATGGATTTTATGTATTTAGTTTTATTATCTTACTATCATTTTAACCCCAGTGTTTCCTGTAGGGATCTGTCATATCAGGGCTTGCTGGCTTGGTCTGGGGTCCTTGCCATGGTTCTTACCCTTGCGGGGGCGGCTGGAGTCCTGCACTGCAGCTTAGCTGTGGAGAGGACTCCGTTGCTGTCCCGGTCTGGGCGGGCGCCGTGGCGATGTCCTTTGACCGAGCAGGCTCCTGGTATGATAGAATCCTCCATACCATCTCCTCACAGCAGAGCCAAGCCTTAAGTTTATTTTACAAGTTTTTTTTAAATTATTTATTTATTTATTCTTTTTTTTAAGTATTCATTGTGTGTGGGGTCATGGGTGTAAGTGTTATGGGAGGTGTGTGTAGGGTGTAGGGTGGGTTGGGCTTTTACCCTATAAGTTTTGTTTTTAAATGTAAAGCACTTTAAGTTGCTCTGAGTATGAAAGACGCTTTTATAAATAAAGTTTGATTGATTGATTAAATTCCCACTGGGAATATTTAAAGAAAATACAAAAAATATATATTGTAAGGGGCCTTTAAGGTTATTTTCCAGGGTGTTACAGGAACATGTTAATGTTAGCCTAAAATCTACATCAAGATGCCATAAAACATCACGTTTTGTTTAGATTAAACCATAGACTGTATATGAACTCTCTCTTATACAGTCAGTGGATTAATTTGGCATATTCCTTACTCTCATAAACAGCTCCTTCTGCTCCGGTCATCAACCCCCAGATGTCTAACTCTGCCACCCAGACGTCTTTGCGTGTTTGCTGGAGTTTATTCTCTGACGACACAGTGGAGTACTATGACCTTTACTACAGGCCCGTGCTGGAGGACACGCCAGCAGACGGCTTCTGCGCACCACATGGTACCAGGCGGTTGAAGATCTAATAACCCTAAATGTTGCGGACAAGCTGCAAACTAACTGTGTTTTTCTACAGTAACCACAGTAAAAGTGAAAGAGACTCACTGCACGGTGACAGATCTGCTGCCTAACGCTCAGTATGAGCTTTGGGTAACAGCTACCAACACCACAGGCATCAGCCCAGCCAGTGAGAAGGCCTTATACATGACGGTAATGAATGTCACACTCCTGCAGCTGCATCCAGACTGATGAATGCAGCAACAGAGTAAATAATGAACTTGTTTGTGTGGGCTACAGTGGAAATAATAAAGTTTTCATCTTAAAGTGCCATCGCCTCCAGTGATCAAGCAGAGGGAGTGCACGAGCTGTCCGGACGCCGCCCTGATCCGCTGGGAGTCAGGGAACACCAATCCTGTAGACTCTTATACGGTGGAGCTCAGTGAGATGGATACGGACGGCACACAAAGTACTGTTACTGAGTAAGAATGTTGTTAATAACTTACTTGCAGTTGACAGATTTGGCATTAAACACCTGCAGGACACAGAGAGCTTTAAAAATACACCATAGTGTCATTTTTTTCCCTTTTTTGCCCAGCTTGCCTGTAATAAGGTCTGGGCTTCAGTTAGTGCTTGCCTGAGATTTTTCAGGCCCCGCTGTCGTACAGCTGTTGGATCAAGGCGCACTCTGTCCTAGAAAATCTATTCTTAGATTCGGTTGTTGCAGTTTTGTTTGCCTCAGTTGGAAGATGGTCCTAACACGTGAGAGTGTTTTCATTTTTCATACATTCCCTTGAGGGGGGCCAAACCTTCTCCATGAAGCTCTGTAATTCATGCTTGAAAGATTTTTGACTTCTTCACATCTCCAGAATTTGTTTGTATGCTGACCTATGGAACTGAAAGCTCTCCCAAAAAGTGGAAATTAGATGACACTGATTTCCAGATAAGAATATAAAATGTAGATCTTTTCTTCTTCTAATAGGAACATTTTTCCCCCTTAGATCCATCGTTGCGGTGCCGACCTGTCAGTGTCTGATCCAGCTGCTGTCAGGACGACGCTACTTGATCTCGGTGAGAGCGGTCAACGTCGGAGGGCCCAGTGACAAGAGTGACCCAGTTTACATCTCCACGTCAGGTGAGGAGTTGGTTTGACTCTGTGAAGTCATTCCTACTGAAACTGTCAGCTTTTGGCTGCATAACATCACAACTGACAAGTTTTAATGCAAAAATATTGTGTTTAAAAAAAAAAAACCCATTGAAATATGCACTCACTGGCTAATTTATTTACACGCTCTTCACCTGGATTGTTAAATTAAATTTATGTAATTTATCCTTTTTTTTGTCTTTTTCTCACTTAAAAAACCTTCCCTTCTTACATACTTGCTAAATCTAAATCATTTTAGTAGCTGGTTTGTTAATTTCTCCTGTTTATCTAGAATACTCACTTCAAAGGCATTATGGATAGCAAACTTGTGCTGAATATAAGAAACTTAAAATTATCATCTTTTCTGATCAATAATAAAAAAATAATTTTTCCTGTTTTCAAAAAAATGAAACATGAAGTCATTCAGTTTTAAATGCGCGAGATTCTGAGTTTGGAACATCATACCATCCCTAATATGCATTGCTGAGATGTAAACTGCCTTTAAAGACATAATAAAATCATGGTAGTTAAAGAACCATTATCACACCTAGAATCATAAATCGTCTATCTCTATCATCCGTGTTTTTGTTGAAAAGCAACCAGTGTGCTTATATCTATCCAATATATTTTTGCATAGATGTTACATGTGCAGCACAAATGTTTTGCTCTTTGGTAAATCTCAATAAATTTGAATTAACTTTCATGCAAGTCAAATTTTTTTGAAGAATTTAGTGCCCCAACCTTTGATGTCATAGTGCTCGTTTTCCATTTTTTGGGTGCCTCTACATCCTGCCCCAGGACAACAGTTAAAATCTGATCTCTACACATACAGAAATATTCACTAATGTGTACTGTCCCTGCTAAAATGAAGATTTTAAAACATTAATTTAGGTTTTGCATGAAAAATGTGCACCTGAAACAGTTGCTGCATTAAATTACTTTAATTGTGCAAGAGGACTGAAGTAATGAAACGCTAATTGGACAGCTTTCTTACAAAAAATAGTAAACTTAATGCTTTCTCAGGTCCCTCTTTCTAATGCATTTTCTTTAATTATATTTTTTCTATATATTAGAAAAAAAAATCTAAATTTCATGAATATATTTTTACATGTGAATTACTGTAATCATTCACATTTTATCCAAAGTTTACATTATTGACACCAATGACAGTGGGCTTTTTTTTTAAAGCATGAAAAAACCCAGCATTGTTTGTGTAAAGATAAATTACTTCCTGTATTTTATTGTCCATTACCTGTGCAGGTACTTTTTTTTACTTTCTGGAGGAAACTGCTCATCCCTGCCTGTCCATCTCTGAAGATGGTTTCACTATATTTTATGGAGATGAAGAACTGCCAATAAGTGCCATGGCTTTGGATGACAGCGCCTTTACCAGGTGCAGTACACAGATCATCTGTACTGGACCTTAAAGGTGTTTGTTCTGTTCACAACAATGACGTGTCTTTGCATTCAGGTGTGTAGCCATCCTGGGGGATTTGATCCCAGTGCGAGCGAGGCATTACTGGGAAGTTGAAGTGGACGAAGGGACAGAGTTTCGCATCGGAGTTGCGTACGAGGACACTGAGAGAAGCTCCTACCTCGGAGTGAACGCTTCCTCCTGGTGTATGAGACACATTCTGAGTTCATCCAGGTAACTTTCATCCATTCCTTCCTGAAGTCTCTACACTTGTTTTAGGCATTTCTGGAATGATTTTTAATTTTCATAAACTGATTAGTGATGACCAGATTTGAAAATGAAGCGTGTAAGTCCGTAAGTTAGTATATTTTGACACAGTTTCCATCAATCTTTTCTGTTAAAGAGTAGTTTGACATCCTTGGCTATTCATTTCCTGTTATAGAACTCATTTATTTTGAACCATTAACCAAAAACAGGATTTAAAAACTCTCTGCTTCATTTTAACTTAATCTCAGGTGTTGCTCAAGTTGTAAAGGTTTCAAGTTCTTAAGAATAAACCCGAAACAACAAGAACTCGCTTTAAATATACAAATATGGGCAAAGCCATTTGTGTATAGCCTACTTTTTAATCCTCAGCCCACTACTAAGGATAACAGGTCCACAGAGTGAGCCTTTCGTGCTCGAGTCTGCCAAAACACAATAAGAAGGAATATTTAGATCAGCATGCTTTGAAATGTTAACACTTGGCTCCATATTTTGGCATCAGAGGACAGAACAATACTGTACTCTGATAATCTTGGTTTTGTTCTTCATACTAATGTTTCTATTGCATTTTTAAAATTTTATTTCAGACACAAATATGAATTTCTGCATAACGGCTGGAGTCCTGATTTGAGGATTACGGTGCATCCGGTCCGAATCGGAGTGGCACTCGACTACGAAAGAGGAACTCTGTCCTTCTTCAATGTGAATCTGGAGCAGCACCTGCACACCTTCCAGTGCCACTTCAGGAACTATGTGCAGCCCTGTTTCAGCCTCGACAACCCGGGATCTCTCACCGTCCACAACGCCATCGAGGCGCCCGAGTACACATTTATTTAACGCATCAACTCAAACTGCAGATGATGTTTGGGACTCAGCTACAGCGAAATAAAATTGAACCCTTTAAAGTTTGGAATACATTCATAATATTTACAAATCAAAGACAACTCAGGTTTCTCACTTGTTTTATTAAAGTATTCCATGGGAACAGCCATACACCATTTTCCAAGATAAGAAAAGGCTTCACTGAATTTTACAATATGTAAGTTAACCTTCGGTAACTGAAGCAGGCTTTAAAAAAAAAAAAAAAAGCTGGGGATCCAAATATTGCTTTCAACATAAAATGAGTTGGAAAAATGATATATATTTACCACAAGAAAAAAAATAATATACAGCTTTGTGTTATAAATGGAAAAGTCCACCCTGCATGCTGCCATACAGAAAGAATCCACTAATTAGGTGTTTTTTTTTAATTTAGCAGTTCACTTCTTTGTAGTTAGAGTGAGTATTCCTTCAGGCCTGATCTATATTACAATGTGGAAACATGCAGTTTTCAAGAGTAAAGTTATTTAAAATACTTCAATACTCCTAAAATGACAAGTGACCACAAAATAAGCAGCTTTTAAATGCAAGTCTTTGACTACAAATACTGACTTTTAGGCAGTGGGAAGAGTCTTATTTACATTAACTATACAGATAGGTATCAATTAAAAAATCCTCCCTAAATCCAAGAGGCTTGTACAAAATTAATGTCCTATATCTAAACCCATACTTAGACTTTTTGCTGTGGAAACATGGATAAATCATTGTCCAAATAACATGTATGATTTAAAAAGAAAAAAAAAAAAAGGGGCAGACTTTTCCTTTTATGGGGATTTTAGAATCACGTTGATAGAAATGTAGATTGTGAGTGTGGTTTATCTCAGGACAGTGGGTATGGGGCAGGCAGAGGTTATGAGTTTTCGGCCTTACTGCAGCGCGTCCTTTCCTCCTCGTCGTCAGAAGAATCTCCTCCATAGGGCACAAGCCCTGAAGAGTCCTCGCTCAACTTGTTCTTCTTCACGCACACCTCTTCTTGAGTACCTGCAGGGGGGAGTGGTAAAAATGGAGAGACAGAGAAAAAGAGATGGGGGCGTGGGGGAGAGACAAGAGAGAGAGAAACAAAGAAGAAACCCATTGGGGAGCCCCCGCAAAAGCGGTGATTTGATCCAGAGCCGGGGGGAGGGAGGAGAAGATATCAAATGAAACGGCAGCAGAGCACACATCCAATACAGGCACGTCCACGGCACATGTTGAGAGAGAAAATAAGGGAAAGACAAAGAAACATATACAAGAAGAGCATGTTAGTGAGTTCAGCCATCTGAGACGTTCACACAGGTCTCCGCTCCCCCATTCCTCCATGGGGAGAGATGCTACTTATGCTACACACAACTCCACAGAAGCAACGGCTCGACAGCTCAGGGGGTCTCAGAATACGCAGAAAAGGCAGAAACACATACCCAGTGATGCGGTGCTGGTGGGCAAACTAGCCGTGTCCTCCTCCCGAGGCCTCTTACGTGGAACCCCGACAGGCGCCACAAAGGAAGGAGGTGGTGGGGGCATCAGAATCCTGACAAAACAACGATGTAAGTTTCTAGCACCAGGAGTACGGAGGAACTGACACGAAAGCAGCTGAAGATGCACCTATCGTCTTTAACTTTCTCCTCTCCACCTGGTACGGGAAGGGCGGACTCCAGGTGAGCAGGACCCTCAGGAGAACAGCTGCTGGGCTAAAAACAAAACAAGAATCATTTCTAAAGAGAGCAGATTTGTCTCCCAAAAGAGTCATTTTATTAATCAACCTCTATTCCTATTCTCGCTACATTTTCTGCATGCAGAACTCTACCGTGGCACCGCTCCCCCTGCATGCGTGAACAACATGGCACTTTCGCTCTTTACAACAGTCATTTTGTGTTACCAGAGCAAACTGTGTCTGTAAGTGGCGCTGTATCCTCTTAACTTGGGAAGTAAACTGCCATCATGTAAAAGAGCAGGGGAAGAAAACATTTATTGTCCGTTTGTAGTCATATGCAAGATCGTACGGTCCGGATCCATAATGTCTTTTTTTCTTTCATTTTTATTTTTGAAACACTAAGGTGAATTATGTCATTATGATAAACATTTTCAGATCTATATTAACATTATAAGAGGTTATTTTTGCTTTTAACGGACGAAGACATACTCTGCCCCGTAAAAGATGCTTTAGTGGCAGTGCCTTGTGATTCATGTATGGGGTGAGCGGTGCGACCAATAGAGTTTCGCATACAGAAACTGTAGCGACACATTTACAATAGCAGAAAGGGCTTTAAGATATCCTTGTTTTATTAGATAATGTCTTACCTTTTAGATAAACTCAGGCTAAGTCAAATTTCCTGAGAGGAGGTACTTTTATTTTTAACCAAGGAATTTATTTAACCCCTTTACAACTAAATTTACTCCCAATAATTACAAAAACAGAAATTTTACAAGCATTTTGCTTCCAAATACAAACTTCCTGGACAGCAGTTGTGTAATTCAGCTCAGTGTGGCTATGATTTCTCAGTTCCAAGTCATACATCTGTTCAAATAAACAGGATTTATTGCTCAATTGTATGTATGGGTCTTCATCTCCAGCTAACCTGTTCATCCTTAGCCCCCTCCTGGCAAAGTAGTTTGGGGCTTCCTGAGTCAGGGGGGGTGGTTAAAGATCCTTCAGGCTCCACAGTCTCACTGCTACCTGGATCCTTAGGTAGAGCACAACCAACACATACACTCTGATGCTACCCCAGGATTTTTGGAAATAACAATTCTGTATGCAGGTTTATCATCAAGTGTTTGTGTGTTGTGAACTGGCAACTTAACATTCCATTTCTTTAGTGTGAGAAACACCTGCTCTATTTGATTTAATCAGAAAGTCTGTATTTGTTTTAGTTTTTTTTTTTTTGGAGGCTGATGTCATGCTCTTACTTGATCAAAAGATTATAAGATGGGTGCTTTCATTTTCTGACTCACCTGGACAAGAAAGGGGTGTGGTTTCCGAGGACACACTGGATACTGAACCATTGCCTGAGAAGATGGAGGGGTTGTCGACAAGTTAGATTGACTTGGGGGACCATTTGCATCACTCCAGTAACCACTGGCTCCTGGATACGCTGCGTAGCCGCCAGCATAACCATTTGCCGGGTAGTTATACCAGGAGGTCTGGTTAGGGTAATTGCTATTGGGAGGAAATCCATGTGCTGCGTATGCTGAAATGACAGTATAGAAGGCCGAGTTAAAAGCGTGTACTCTTAAGACAAAGAAAAGGGGGTGTGTCCAAATTCCCTCACTACTTACTATACTGTTCATCATTTTGCTGTGATGTCTGAATTTACAATTCCAAAATACAGTGCACTAGAAATTTCCCAAAAGAGAACTGGCATGCATAGATCCATATTTGATTGGCAAATACAGACAAAAAAATTATTTTTTTTTCTTCATCAACAGTAAAATGTAATCATTAATAATCTTTATAAAATACTCAGATTTATTAGGTTTCAGAAAATAGCTGATGTCATATTCCGTGTTTGGAAAGAGAAATACATAGAGAGCATGTGTGCAAATTTAATAAAAACTCAAGGCACTACACAATTTTTAGTCTTTAAGGTGTTAAGGGGTAGTGAGGGAATTTGGGCTTAGCCAGGGCGTTTCTGGTATATATGACCTATTACTTCAACTTATTGTTGAGCCACTAAAATCTCCTAGGGAAGAAACAAATACGTCTTAAATGTGGTCACACACACACACCCCGGTTTCTTAAAATACTCACTCGGAGGTGTGCCTGCAGTGGCGTACGCAGACATTAATCGGGCATGTTCAGCTCTCACCTGTGGAATAAAAAACACAAGACGTCATCGAGCTTGATAAATAACAGTAAAGTAGAAAATGTCATTTTTAGGAGGAGGATTGTGGGTAGGTGCAGAGCACTCCAGACCTATCTCTGGAGGCCGAGTGGTTCACACCATCAAGTTTGCTTTTGGAGGTGGGTATCGATGAAAACCAAGTGCTTTAGTGGTTTCACCTTCTTATACCTCCCAAAAACAAGTTTTCTTTCATGTTCACAATGACATCAAAGTGATAGTATATGTACTTACGGTTTCTAGTAAACTTTCTGTGAGTTTCTTTGCAGACTCCAATCCAGCTGCATTTGGATGGCTGTAACACATACACAAATACAGAGCACTGTTATCACTGCAGGAGGAAGCAGACTACAAACAGAAGTCACAGAAAAACAAGAAAGGTTTCAATGCAAAGAGAACTCCACTTTAAGTGCAAGCATACCTGATGTAGACGTAAAGAGGCTCGAAAGACTCCCGTTTTGAAGCCTGTTCTATGTATCCGGACCCTTTTCCTCTGAGGAAGACTCGAGCGCCCGTCTCTGTCTGGATGTGACTCAAGTAAGAACCAGCTGGACCCTCAACCTTCTCTTTTATGTTGAATGAAGCCAGCGTTTGGTCCAGACCCACAAAAATCTTTGTGTGCACAAAACTCTAAAGAAAAATAGAACAACTTAGAGTTTAATCAATGTCTACTACTAAAAGTGAAAACAGAAGTCTATCTGGCTGGAAGTTGATATGTTTGTAAGCAGATGCAGTAATCCAATGTTTCTCCACTGGAGATCAGGGATCATCACCTTGGAGATCAGTGCCCGAGATGTCTGCTCGCTGGTTAATTTTGGAGGTAGTCAATGAAAACAGTTGAAAGGCAACATCTCATTCTGCCAAACTCTTTTACACCTCATGTCTTTCTTGTCAACATTCTGTCATTTAGATAAAACTGAAAACAATTAAAAATAAATACTAAAATCTTTACTTTTCATTCAGTGTGGAAAACCTGTAAACATATTTTTAAATGCACTCATGTCTTTGTCTGATTCACCATGGTTTGAATAAAGAAATACTCGGAAAAGTAGTTCTAATGAAAAAAATGCTACAAGTACATGTTAAGAATTACATTTTTATTGGAGTGGGTCTTAAGGTTTGAATGGAACTGCTTCCTTACCCCTGTGTGAGGAGCTGCAGGCCGATGCCCCTGGCCTGGTACTGCGGTCGTGTTGGGCATGCGTGGCACAGGAGGAGGAATAACTGGTCGAGGAGGCTGTGGGTAGAGTGTGAGCGGCGGGATTACAGGAACTTGTCCTCCTGACGCTGCAGAAACTCTCGCCACATCTTCAGAGATGATCTCTTTTATGCGAGCTACGGCCTCTAGTGTTGGGGAAGTTGAACAATTGCTAAGCATCAATTCCTGTTTGTCTGTCGCATCAAATGCACACACTAGACTGCTTAAAACGAAAATAAAAAAGGAACCGAGTTTAAATGAGAACAATGCTCAGCTATTCCAAGAAAGAGGTTGTATTCAAAACACAATAAAGGTTCAACTTACTATTGACCTGCTCTTGAGTTTTTCCCAGGACATGCAAATATAAGGGTCTTTGTCTACCAAAAAACAAAGGAGGAATATTAGAAACAATATTTACATTTGATACTTGCCCACACCAATCCCTTCAGATTCACATTAGAATTGGTCAGAACTAATATTGGTAGTTACATTATTAAAAAAAAAAAAAAAAAAAACAGTTGCATAAAATGCTTAAAGAAAAGGGAATCTGAGCCAACTTCAAAATGATGAGAGGTGCAAGTTAAAATACATAATTTACTTTAATGAAATACTGGACTGTTGAATTGTTTTAAATAGATTTGTTACAGTTTTCTGACATTAAATTTCTTAACTATGGTAAATATACCATAGTTATTTACAAGTGTAGAAACTAAAAGCAACTACAGAGAATAATGCTACATTTTGTTATTAAAGTTGCTTGTGACTCTGATTCAGATAAAAATTCGGACTTCTTAATAAAAAAATGATACTCTGAATCCTTAACTAAGAATAAGATCCTAAAAACAACTTAATTTTACTCATGTATTCTTATAAAACACATTGATAATTGCTCCATGCTCATTTTAAACAAATAAAATCAGATTAAAGTAAACTCCCAGCTATAGTTAAAGACTGTTAGATTAAAAAACAACTTTTAACTCAATATTTTTTTTAGTAAGAACTTACAGTCTACAGCTTTGACTATGTAAATTTTTTCCTTTGAAGAACAAAGACGTGCTATGACCTACCCGCCCATGTTTCCCCTTTCAGCTTCAGTCATGTAATGACCTTTGGTTGACACTACAGCTCCACTAAACTGTCGGATCTGTAAGAGAAAAAATACAGAACACAGCATTATACTGAGATTTTTTTTTTCTTTTTGGGACTATATTCAATTCAAAAGTGTGATATGTCAATCCTCCCATGGCAATGCTGATTGGCAATGCTCATTTTTTGCTCACCTCTTCTTGTGTTTTGCCTTTAGTAAGAAGCTCCCTGCAATTTAAAGGGACATCATTTATATCAACCTCTGTGACCACCATTTCTTCTGTTATGGTTGGAACAGGAACACTTGGAGGTGCCTAAGGAAAAAACAAAAAATGCTAAATCTAGTCATAAATAGTAAAAGAAGAAGAGTGTTAATTTCCTGCATCATTTTAACCACAAACCTTTGTCAATAACGGTGGAGGTGTCAAGAGCTTTCCCTTTGCCATCAACATGGCGTTTATTTTAGCAGCCATTGCAGCGGCCATCTCCACTCCACCCTGTGGTGTGGACTCTTGAGTCTGTGGTAGCTGGGAGACTGTGTTTGAACCAGCAGCGCTGATAACTCCTGATAAAGAGTTAGGCAATGCTGGACTGCCAATACTCTTCTGCTGTTGTACATCCACATTTTGTTTGGGCTGAGCTGGCCGATCCCAGCGGCTGGTTAAAACGCTGAAACAAAAAAATAACAGAATCCAAGTAATAAATAAATGGCAAGATATTGTTTTAAATCCAAATTAAGGGATCGTGAGGAAAAAAAACGTAACAACTATTTACAATTATTATTCTTCCTAAATGCCCAAATATTTGTATTTCAATGGTTAGTAATAATTCACATATTCCATTTATGCATGTTGTTTATAGATAGTAAGAGTCAAAAATGAATCAAGAACCAAGTACAGTTGGTTGAGAAAATTCTTCAAATTTGTTAATAAAATGGTTTGAGTTAGAATTTCATGACAATCTTGATCTACTGGCAAAACTAATTAATTTTCAAAGTTTGTTAAACTTTTTTCTTAGATTAAGGAGCTTAAAAGGTCTCAATATTACAGCTAAATATGCTATAAAGGATATTAAGAATATGCTTTACTACAAAATTTAAATATAGTACAAATAAATATGTCAGAACATTTTCTTTAATTAAATCTAAGAATAAAAGAGCTTGGCATAGTCTTGTGACAGAATTATCAACCAGCATATAATAATAACAAAACTTTCAGTGGTTGTTTTTGAATTTCCGATTATACATTTTGTAATTTTTCTTTAGAGATCATCTATAACCTATAATCTGGTTCCTTAAAATTATGAAATGAAGGGGACGTTAACTGACAAAGTGTTAATGCTCTTGCATACACTCACATTTCGACGTGTGCTAGTTTCCTTTGAGTTTTACAAAAACCTTTCTGCATTAAGTACAAAAAAAAAATCAACTAATTAAAATTGCAGAGGTAAATTGCTAAAGGTATCTTTTTCTTTAAACACCGAGACTAAAAGCCTTTATTTTAACTACCAAGTGCTTTTAAACAAGTATGCTAACCGCCAACGTGGCTAATGCTATGGCTAACTATTGTATCAAATTACGACCCTGCTTTACCTTCAATAACCTATAAAGTCTCAACTTTCAAACATAAATTATATAGTATATATCACTTCTAAACTAGATTTAAAAATCTGAAAACACAGAATTCATATTTTAATACCAAAAATTGTATTTATTATCGACAGGCCTGGATGCTAACTATTAGTGCCAACATAAAAGCTTTCCCGACTAGCTTTAGCCTTAGCTTAGCTTAGCTTTGAAACTGCGCCGTTCGCGTGTCAACGATCACAAGAATCGCATTGTTTCTACAAACATAAAATACCCACGGTGTTTGTCCTGTCATTCCTGAAGACATATCACGATTTCACCAAATGAGCGATGGAAAAATGCTAACGTTGCGTTAACATTGAACGACAGCAGCCATCGGTCCACCGTCCGGGCAGTTCCTTTCTTACGACTTGTCGCAAAGGCTGATGGCGGAAGCTAAGGGGTTTCGTGTTACGTAATTCATCTGGAAGAATCTATAGTGTGATCCATAGAATGCATATTCAAAATATATGTATATAGTTTAATCTTGCATCTGCCTTTTTACAAACGAACAATGGTATAGCTCTAGTTGAAAGATTTATTTCTGGCGCAATTTCCACTTTAAAAGAAGATGATCGTTTAACTTTTGCACATCTTTGACAAATGTTTTGAGCTAAAGTGATGGAAGCAGGAATATTAAAGAAAGAGCTACCATAAGGATAATTGATTTAGCACAGAAATGGTAAGTGATTAATGATATAATATGATAAATGACAATCTACAAGAACATTCTATGTTGTTCTGTGCACATCAAAAGATGATCAAATTCATTGTATTTTGTTGTTGCTATCCCTACTCCCCCATCTGGTTGAAGAAAAAGTCTGAAAATTCTACATTTAAATTGTATTTTTATTTCTTTTCAATCTCTCGAAGGGCCTTCCTAAAACAACATTATATTACTGTTAAGTGTTTTAATGTGACTCGACTGTCTTAGAAATAAATGTCAAAGTTGCCAATAAAGTTTTTTTTTGAAGGGGGGGGGGTGTATTATAGATTAACCCCTTTTCTAATAGTTTCCCTAATCTTATTTTTCAATCTAATGTTTTTTAAGTATTGTGTCATAAATACAAATATATATTTTATATTTGAATATTACATTATATCATATCATATTATGTTATTTTATATTATATAGTTGCATAGATATTTTTAATTTTTACAAAGATGAATCAAATAGACTATAAGAGAATGCTTTGAACATGTTTCTTGTTTAAAGGCAGGTGTTGGTGCTAAACCAGGAGTCTGCAACCTGAGGCTCTGGAGCCACTTGTGGTTCTTTTACCCTTTATAGTGGCTTTCCGGCCAAACAAAAATTAAATAACTATTTTTAAAGTAAGAGTTACTTCATTAGCATTAACCTATATTTGATCAATTAAGTTTATAAATGTATGTTTGAGAGGCACCTTGATGTAAGATAAGCCACGTGAAAGCTTTTACGTCCCAGGTGACACCAATACGTGTTTTTTCTCTTGAAGCTTCCTCTAGTATGCACAGATTTCAAATACCAGTGCCCAACAAAACTTTGGTAAAAAATCTGATCTTTTTTATTGTTCTTTTCGTTTGGTGAGGTATGGCACATATTTTTTGTTATACTGCACAACAATATTTTATAGCTGTTAAAAGGTAGTTATATTTATTATTAAAATTAACAATGTAATGAATGCGAAGCAGCATCAAATTTTCCTAATGGTTACATTAAGACTTTACCCCTAGGTTTCGCCTAGGCCTTGATCAGTGAGCTCTTTTACTGTTAAAGGTTGCTGTGTTAAACAAAGCTGCTGCTTTCAACTTTTACAAAGTCACACACTGTAATATGGTCAATTTTAACTTCCTGGTTTGTAGTGGAAAATTATAATTTACCTTCATAAAGTAGTTGGTTTCTTTAAAGTAGCAAATACAGAGTCAATAAAGATACACAAAAGTAAAATGAGCAGTCAATGAACTGTTGCATGAAAGACACCACATATAAAGTTGAGATTTTATTTTTCATTGAATAGTTTCTATTTTTTTCCGTGCCTTCAGACCAAAGTGTGAATCAGAAGGAACAAACAAATCCCCCAGACTGAGTGTACAATTCTTTCATAAAGAGAGAAATAAAGATAATCATGGTCAATGCAGCTTATTAACCATCACTTGCTTAGCTGTTATGGCATTTATATACTGTTTAAAGAGGAAATATTCTTAATAAGCGACAATCTTTAACATATATTAGTATTCTAATCTGAATACAGCCTTGAGGAGAGAAAAAAAAAGCTTTTTCCTGGATCTTTGCATAAGGATGTTGTACAAGTGGGCCATAGAGAATGTTTGATCAAAAATCAATGTAAGCTGGCCTCTAGGAAACCGCTTAAAGACAGTGATAGACAACTCTGCAATCCACATCAAGCTTTCCCATTAACTTTCTGTATGCACACTGTGTGACTTTCTTATTCACAGGAATTCTGAAAGCTATAATGGTTGATATTATCTGATGCAAATCCAGTGTAAAATTCCTTGTCTATAAAAATATTGAGATTTAATTGAACATAACCTTCGAACTATGTTATAATAAAAACTCCAGATGTCTGCTGCAGTTGCACAGTGGGATGTACTGTATAAATATTGTATAAAATAAGGCAGTCTTTTCAGTAGGATAAACCAGATACAAAAATTTCTAGGAGAAAAAATTTTTTCAAGTCCAAAATGTTTTCACATATTTCTGCTGTTGTCAAATGTCAAGCGAATTACAGCATTAAACCAAGAGCAAGGGATTGTTGCAACAATGAGTACACCCACACACTCACACCAGCAACCAAAACACTCCCACACATTCGCACATGCACACAATCTCCTGATGATCAACAATAACAGCTTATTCTCCGATGCAACATCCCATCCCTGGACAAATCACTGAGACGTAGACATTTCTAATATTGTTTACAGTGCAATACAAAAGTTTTCATTTAAACTGGTACTGTATTCTTGATAAGAAAATAAAAATGTTTTATAATGCTCTGTATGAGGAATAACTGAATTTTGAGAGTTGTATTCTTGTTCATCAGCTTTGGCTTTTTTCTTTTTTTTTTTTTTTACACTTTTTTTCTTTTTAAATCAACTAATTAATCTCTGGATTTTTCATATAGAAAATATGGAATATCTAAGAAACGTTAATTTACCAAATTGACTGTAATTAGATACCTATAAATCAAGGTTTTGAGGTTTTTTAGTCTCTTAGCAAAGGACTAGAAGAAAAGTCCCTCCCCACCCGACCCATTAAGGAAGCATCTCCTCTCACGTCGACTGTGAAAGCTATGCATCAGCTTAGATGTGTTTCTGAAGGACATGTGAAGATATTGCCTGAAAACAAAGAAACAAACAAAAGGAAAGCAGTGGAGTGTTCTTTCATGGCGTTGCCTCCAGGACTTTAAGGAGCAGTCCTGCCTTGCTGAGAGCAGATTGGTGGAGGTCAAAAGTGATTCCACGGACTGGCGTGGACCGGACACCTTCATATGCAGAATACGCACTCAGCCGCTCCTTCTGTAAACAAGCAGTTTTTACTCGAACAGCAACTTCAAAGGTAGACAGGAGTGCCTACGTGGTAATCAGAGGATGGATGCTTTGCCAAGACACCAGTGAAGACCTTTTTTTTTTCTTTTCAGTCATGTCACTTGACCAGCTACACTGCGAATGCCCAAGAGGCATGAGAAGTTCACAGGATTGTCTGTGTCTGTCACAGTTCTCATCTGGCGGGCTTGTAAAGCCAACAGCTTTAGTGCTGCATCAGGAAGTCCCTCTGTGGTTTCGGTACGGATGGACGTGCGGACGCTTTGCGTGCTACAGAGGCAGGAGGATTGAAGGCGAGGAGGCCCTGTGGCTGGCTGGGCTGGGCTGGCAGCGAAATAATTGCGCCAGCTGGAGATGGGAGGTCCGCCTCCGACGGTAGAGTGTTTTGGGGCTGCAGCACCTTACTCCGGTGGTGGTCTCAGGCTGTGCAGCTTCCGCTCATCCAGGCCTTTCCAGTACTTGAAGTTATTGTCCAAATGCTGCATAAGATTAGGAGGTCTGCAAAAGCTGGAATGAGAACAAAGAGAGGCTCGGGTTTGAAACAGGAAAGTGGAAAACATTTTGAAAGCAAAAAATCAAGGTGAATATGAGAAACTGCACCAACTAAACAAACATATTTTCAAATACAATGTTAATTTCTGTGTTTTTCATGGTTTAAAAAATGAACACATTTAAAACACTGTATTTTTTTGGTCCTAACAAATGAATGTGTTCAACACAGACAATATTTCATGACTAAATTCAGTTATTTGGGGAAAAAATTGATTTAAAAAATATTTAAACTGACTTTTTTTCTAATATTTTATGTAAATAAATTGCAAGATTTATTAAATTTAACAAAGACATTTTGCATATATTGAACTATTCAATGGATTTAACTAAAATAAGTATTAGTACAGTGTTCCAAGTGTTGGTGTTTTGCCATCTTACCATCCCATGCATCAAACATGTCTGTAATGAAGTAGTCTATAAAGGAAATCTGGGACTTTGGGATGCTACATGTGTTCCTGTCAAACACGGGCATAACCACCGGCAGACCTTGCCTCTTCTCCTCATCCGTCTGCACCAGAGACAAGAGCAGATGAATGAATTCCAAATAAACTGTTTACTTACAAAGCAGAGCAACGCAGTCCAATTTCATTTCACCTGTGCAAAATACTCCTCTGAGATGCGTCCAGCCCATTCTATACAGAGCTCCTGAGGCCTGCATGGATTAGAGATATCGGCACATTTAATCAGCATCCGCTTGACAAGGATCCGATTCTCAGGGGACGTCAGAACACTTTTGACGGATTCCTCATCATTGCTGCCCTGAAACCAAACAAAGAAAGAAACAATTATAATAAAGAAAAGTTCAATTGCACATATTTACTTCAAGCTATCTCTATGAAACTCATAAATCACCTTCAAAAATACTTAAAAAAAGACACTTCATGAATTTAAATTTATACTCATATATACTAATATAAAATGTTTATAATATATCTGTAAATAATTTTCAAGCTTAAAATGTAACCAAGCATAATTTAAACCAATAAACAAATTCTCGTGAAGTGTAACTAAAATTAACCTGACTGAACTCACACCTCCCCTTTTAAAAGTTCCTGCAGCTTTTAAAAGTCTGTTTTTAGAATTTCACACAAAGATGTGAAAGATGTTACTAGGTTGTAAAATTCTCTTTCCTCAAAGATGCTTGAACCACATAGCAGGCTATGTGCAAGCTGAGATGTTAGCATCTCTTAGTCCAGGAGTGTTCAAACTTTCTGCAGAGATTTGATGAGGTGAAAACGTGTGATGGCCAACATTCCTTCTTTGAACCCATGTAATACCTTTTAATGCAAATGAACTAATGAAATGATGAAAACTTTATTGCAATGGGATATTTTTCTTTTTTCGCACTAAACAGAAATACATCTGAATACATTTGTACAAAAATCACTGTGAATTTTATATTTGAAGACCAGAAATAAAATGAATAAAGAGTCAGTTTGGGAAAGAAAACTTTAGTCTACATTAGGGCTTGGCAATATGGACAAAAAATAAAATCTTATATTTTGTCATTTTAATCAATTTTTACTCCTTACTTTTACTTCCATTAACAGAAATTACAAATGCTAAAATATATTTTATAAAAAACTAATTTATTTTAACTTTTTCTTGGGAAATTGGTTCAAGCACAAAATGCAATCTAATCCAGGCTTCTCTCTCTCTCTTTGCTTCACGGAGCAAGCTTCTCTTTGCTAGCTACCGCTCTCACAACTGCGTTTTACGAAAGACGGGTGGAGTGGACTAACCAACAGAAGCCCAAGGAAGCGTAGAATTGAGAGATTAAAATCTCAATTTTCTCAAAAACAAATCGTCCAAAATGACAAATTCCAGTTAATCGATTAAATCAATTTACCTTCCAGCTCTAGTCCACATTCAATCTGGGGTTCATTTGACATACCACATATTATTCACTAGTACTTCTGAATGTTAACTGTAAATTGAAATCACGTGAAGGGAAATAACAGAGACAAGTTTTGTACTGTTGATCTTAGAAACAAATGAATCGGTTCTTCTTATTTGGGCCTAAAGGCTCAGAGTAGCCACAGGTTGTTGCCACAAGTTTACATAACGTGATTTGGCCAATCACACTGTTCTTGGAAAGAGATGGGGGCTGCATATTAATGATCCACTGCAATGAAAATTGTATTTCTGGTGTTTTAAATATGTTTTTCTAGCACATATATAAAATAATTTCAGATTAAAACTGCATTTGAGTATTTCTTTAGTCAAATCGGGATGGATCTGGAGCAGATGAAAATACTCAGGTTTGTGACGCAGCAATTCAGTGGGCCAAAGTCTCCCGTCTCTGCTCCAATTCCAAATCATCCGCTTGCAGACCAATAGATCCATTAATGTCTTCATTTTCCTCGTCTGAGCTGCCATCTGGCCCTGAAGAGTACGGCTGGATAGCTCTGATATTGCTCGCTGTTTATGTTTGCTTGGGGTTGTGAGGAGCTGTAAGCTAACAGGAACAAGTGTAACAGAGGAATGCTGGGATTTTAAAGTGGGCTGACGTCTCGCCCACAACCCAGATGCACATGACTTATTGCTGATTTAGGGATAAAATGTCCTAAAAAATGACACAGGCTTTTTAATTTGAGATAAAACTGCATAATCATAATTAAAAGATCGCTCTGAACAATTTTGGTAAGACAAAACCCTGTTGGCAAACAAATTTAAAAACAGGCCACATTTGGCCCAAAAGCCAGACTTTGGACATGCTCATCTTAGTCTGAAGTTCTTGTTGCTTACATATGGTTAAGGAATTATTTCTTTTCGGCAACTTAATGCAAAACAATGTCAACTTTTTCCGCTAAGGTCTGTCATTGGGACCATGTTTTAGAATAACAACAGAGTTTATCAGTACGACAGATAAACTCGGTTGAGTGTTTTAAAAGTCAGGTCAAGACGTTTTTATTCAAAAGAGCTTTTAGGTAATTTTATTTTGTTTTTTATTGTGTTTTATCTTGCTTTTACTGTCTTTTATGCAATATGTGTATGACTGGTTGTAATTTTATTTGTCTTCTTTGTGAAGCACCTTGTGATTTTTATCTATGAAAGGTGCTATAGAAATAAACATTTACTTACTTACTTTACTTAGGAGTACAACATATCAACATGCTGCTTTCTTGGAATAATATTCAAAACTTTCTGCATCTCTGTGACCTGATTCCCTTGAATTGCTTTTTTTTTAAAATGTGTTTTATTGTAATTGTATTTTATTTTGATTATAATTGTTTTAAATGCATTTTATTGTCTTGTGTTGATGCCTTTCGGCGCAGATCTCCCTTGAAAAAGAGATCTAATCTTAAAGGGATTTCCTGTTAAAAATAAAGGTTAAATTATAATGAAAAATATAAAAACATTTGGTGATTTCTATAGCTCCCCTCACCCCATTCTCCTCCAGAGCAGCCAGTGGCTTGTTGATGCTGTTCACGAATTTGTTTACGTGCTCAAAGTGTTTGGTCATCTCAGTGGCGAGCACCATGTCTATGATGGCCTGTCGCAGTGTTCGGTACTCGTTCCTAGAGAGAGAAAAAGAGGGAGGGAGAAATGGACATAAGTCAGATGGGCCGGGGAGGGAAAGGCAGCAAGAGGAGTGCAAAAGACGAGAGTGGGAGGGAGTGACAGTGTGGTAAATAGTGTGGAAACCCATGTGAACAGTCTTCTTCTGACGGCAGTGACAGCAGCCATGAATGGCTGCTTTGTTCCCCGTCCCCCTCTGAGGGGACCAGCACATGTGAGCTATTCTGTTTTGGGACTGAAATCACATTACCATCCTGCCACCGTTAACACACAATGTTGTTCTTATATCGGGAAAATGCACACGATCATACGCAATACTGAACAGCTGTGGCTATAAAATAAAATTTTATAACAATAACATTTGAATTCAAAATTATGCTTACAAATATAGTTTTTTAAACTCTTGATTTTAATGTGTGTGAATTCTGTATAACAGGGTTTTATTTCAAGTATCAGAAGGTTAACAAAAAGTTCAAATTCAGACAAAAAAAAGGTGAACTGTGCAAATCCTTTCCTATTTTCAACAGTAAAAACAAACAAACAAAGAAACAAAAATGTCAAAGATGGTTTCATGAGAATCACAGATCTGTGTTGTAAATTGTATCTATTTTCTCTAATACTCAGGTAATCTTCATACTACTATATGTAATAATGCTACTTTGGGAGGTAAGAGAAAAGATTACATTAGGAGATTATGGTCCGTTTAACTCTATATTTTTTGAGTGCTCCTCTTCTGTCTGAAAAAAGCTCAGTTGGATAAAATTGGTCCAAAAGGTCTATATCTCACAAATCTTTGTCTTTTAAAATAAACAAAAACTACAGTATACAAATACTGCAACAGAAGTCTATCATTTTACAACTTCTAAATATTTATTTTGGTAATTCAGCTTATATAGATAAAGATGGCTACAAAAGTAAAAGTTGGTCTGTTGAATTCCTCTAAAGATTTCTTGTTATTTGGTCAGTGTAATTTAATTTCTAAAATAATTAAAATAGCAAAAAGATGACCTCTGAAAAGTCATGAAACAAATACATGTTTATGCAAAATGTGACTAAAATATAAAAAAAAAATCACAAAGTAATTTAGAGTAATTTATTTTATCCAATTCAACTATCAATTTTATATGGTTGAATAAAAACATTCAGTTGAAATATGTTATAGAACATTTCAGGCTTTTCGTTGAACATAGAGGTTGTATTTAGATTGTTTGCAGGCATAAGGGCTGGAAAAACAACGCAGTTGTTTGCCTGAACTTTGTAAGACATCGACATTAATAAACTGTTAGGACAAAAAACATGACAGAACTGAAATCTGCTTAAACAAATAATTATACAAATGGATAAAAATAACAATTTTGTGTAATATTTTTGCACAAAGAAGATAATTTTCTTGACATTTTCTGAGCACCAGAAAAGTCTTACCTTTCTATGTTTTTAAAAATGTTACACTTGTCATCTCTTGTGCTGATCTGGAAGGCCAGTGCAGCGTGGTGGCTCTCTAGAACCGCCGTGTCATTGTAGAGGATGGCCAGCTCGCTTCCTGCGTTACAGAGGAAGCTGTTGGTGCGGCCTGGATGGTCAACATCGTGAACAGTGGCGGCAATCAGGGCAGCCACTTCATCAATGGGATCCAAACTTTGCTGTCAGGAAAAAAAAATTGAAATATTAAATTTGCAATTAATAAATAAAAAAAAACAGGTAAAAATTAACACACCACATAGATAAAACTTTATAAAAAGTTTTTTGCAGATTTTTTTTCCTTTTACAAATGTGCCAAAGTATTTTTAGATTTCTTGGAATTCATTAACCTTGAGTAATGTAACCTCACAGTCGGCTGCTAAGCCATGAAGTGCTCACTCTGCGCAGTTCAAAAATAGATAGTTTGATAATGAGCTTAAGCTACTGAAACAGTGACACACTTTAAGGGGGGGGACTGTTCCTACACTGGATCACGCAAGCTGAGATAGGACAACTCGACACTCAAAACTCACAAAAATGATCTGGGCAAACGTGAAATATAGAAAACACAACATGGCTAAATTATTATAATGAAACTGTTCAAGTTAACTTTTGGAGAAATACTGAAATCTCAAGCCAGGTAAGTAAGTTCGCTTAAATTAGTAATGCAATTAAATCTGTCAAGAAAAGACAATTTAAGCACTCGAAAGGCAGTTGCCATGCACCAGCATTACTGTTGGTCATTTTTACCTTGACTCTTTCCTTGCAGAGAAAATAGGCAGTTGCATGCAACACATCAGCCGCATGGCTGGAGTTGTGGTACGAGTTACTGGAGTGGTAGTTAGCTTCAATCACTTGTAACCAGGAGCGCAAAGTGGCTTCAGGGCAGTTTAGGAACTCACAGACTCCAAAACGAGAGAAAATCTTCAGGCCCAAGTAGGTCAGAGGCCTGGAGGAGAATTCAGTATGAGAGGAAAAAAAAAGTCATCCCAACTCATCCTTACGCAGTGAATCAACTTCAGAAAGCCTTTCGGTCGGTTTTAGCCTCACCGCTTCATTGTTGCAGCCTCTAAGGTGAAGACATCAAAGTCCCAGGAGTCTTCGTTCTCCATGGTCTGTGCAATGCGAGGCGGGATGTCATTTAATGACAGAGGGGTCGTCAGGTGACTGGGGAGGTGGTGGGGTGCTGTGGGCGAGAGGAAAAAAATATTTCAAATGAAAATGGAAATTCCCTGTTTGACATTTTTATATGAACAAGTCATAGCTGCCATATGTATTTTTTTGTCTGTAGTGAGTAATCTAAATAAACTCACGCTTTGTGGAGAGGATGTACTCATTTCCTGACAGTCTGCGTAAACCATCCTGTAAAAAGAGGAAAAAAGATTTTGAGGATGACAAAGACAAAAGAAAAAAACCTTTTCTGATCGAGCTTTTACTCGTTTATTTTTTCCAACTGCTCGGGACTTTAAGATAGTTTGTCCAGAAGCACAGATCTGGTAGAGACATTTTGCTTTATCTCTGATTTAATGAGGTTTTCTGATCAGAGTGAAACAAGACATGCCTCTATTTGAATAAAAGGCGGATCAACCTTGGCCATGAGCCAGGTTTAATATAATTAAAATACGAGCTAAAGCTCCAGACTTTTGTTTTGACCAAATTTTCCCAGCAAAGAACAGCGTGTTTCTATCACCGAGAGATCTCATTGCTCCGGACCCGTGTCTGTTTGTTTCTGCATTTGAAAAGATTTGATCTAATCAAAATAAGCCAATAACAACATAGATGTTCTATTAATACACCTTTTTGGAAAAAAAAAAAGACAAGTACAAATCTAACTAAATATTCTTCCATCTGCCGTTCTGACATTTTTTTGGAGGCTTCTATCTGTTGACACCAAAAATGACTTCCCTACTGCTGAATTTGGCATGTTAACAAAACCAATACCGAGTCCAAATAATAATTATCAGATGCATGAAATGTAATGGCTGTGTCAGAAATGACATTGCAGTGATTTATGGTTCCATCTTAGCTAATGTACAGTAAATTGTTTGAAAATGATGTTTGTCTTCCTCTAGGCATAGCTGCAAGCTGTGATCGCAAATGGGGCTCATCAGAGGGGGAAAAAACCCACCCCAGTATAATGACCCAGCTCTCTTAGGACTGAGTCATACCAGCTGGGTTTAATCAGACTACCCATTAAGAAATTGGTCTGAAGGAAAAATATTTTAACAGCTCATGGTTGGACTACTATGAAATACTAAAAAAAAGCATTCATTCCCCCAGGAGGTTTAATTACAATTGTGCTTTTTATCCGTTTATACACTTAGATTTATTCATTATAGCATATTTGGTAACATAGTGATCCATGCTAAATAACCACATGATATTAAAGCTACGTTACTTATCGTGGTTAATTTATATCTATGTTTTAAATTAAATAAATATTTTCTTGAAATAAAAAAATATATATTTATGTCAGAAATAAGAATTTTATTTTATAAATTAGAATGACTAAAGATTAAAGATGTATTCAAATACAATGCAAATTATTGATAAAACTATATAAAAAAAAATAAATAAAAATACTTGAAATCAAACAACATAGTGTACAACCTGAAAATTATGTGCATTTCTGTATGTGAGTTGAGGTTGTGGAAAAACAAGTAAATGGTATGAAAATGAGTAAAAATGTTACAAAATTAAAAATATATACAAACTTAAAATTTTCTGAAATATAATTAGAAAAAAAGAAGCCTAATGAGGCAATGAATGGACAATCTTCATGGCATTTTGATATTTCAATCCTAGTTTTATTTTTATTCTTGCCTGTTTAACTGAATAAATATTTTTTTGACCCTTGTGCTATTCTAAGCATATTTACATTATAAGTGGGGTCATTTGGACCCCACAGGAGAGCAACTGAATCTTTTTTTTATCTTTACAGGTGTCCGTGGCAGACATAAAATCCTGCCACCATTGTGATGGGAGAAATCGCATCATTATAAGGGTGGGGTCATCTGTACCCCATAAGAAAGCACAAGCGATAATATGTAAGAATGCATGAAATATAGCAGGATTGGAGTAGGGAATTCATAAGATTTTATTCTGTTTATTATGCTTATTTATCCACTTTTTGTGTGTAAAAATAAAAATTAATCAATGTTTTAATTGATTGCAAATGCAGATACGAGATAACACCAGATTTTTTAATATAAATTCTATGGTTAGGAGTGTATGGGTGTGTGTCACAGAAAGAAATGTTTACTTCACAAGTGAAAAAGGAAGAGGAGACTGGCTCATCTTTGACCTGTGCATTGTCTCATGGTGGCGCTGCCTCTGTACACAGCAGCTATTTTAAGAATTTCTCCTCACAAAGATAACAGCTCTTCATTTTGGTGTTTGCTGTATCTTCCGACTTCAAACCTGGCAACTGGTCTCCACGACAAACCGAAACCCGCCGTTAGTAAAACACAACTTCAGTCAGGAGCTCCGCGAAACAGGACGGTACATAAATGACCCCGGATAAACTTCACGCAGCTTTGTTGTTTTTTGATCTTGTGCAAAGCAAACGTCTGCGGTGTTGGCCTAACACCTCTGCGCAGGCCTTTGTGCCTCTGCAGCGTACACGTTTCTGTCAGGCCGCGCTTATTCATCTGATCCAAAGAACAGGATGTTTCCAGACCTGTGAAGTCAAGAGGAAAACGTTCATGCGAGTGTGACTGTGTCTGTGTTCGGAGCGTGTGCAGAGAGGGAGGGACGGAGGGATCGGGGGGGCGGCGAGGGGAGAAAGGGTGGGCTTTCCTCTCCAGCTTACAGAAGCACAAAGGACAATCTAACACTTCCTCTGGGTTTGCTGCCAAGACTGCCAACTTGGCACTCTTTTCTACTTTTGTTTTTTACCAACACTGTCTTGTTAAACTGTCGTTGTCTCTTCAGTTCCCTCTCCCCCTAATATGAGCGAGAATCCCGGCAAGTCCACACGCCGCTGACTTTTCCAGATATTACAGGCTTTTCCCACCATCTTCATTTTTATTATATTACCACCAGCTTGATTATGATGGAAGGAAGTTGTTTTGAGGAACCTTTACATCTACAAAAAAATAGACTGCTTACTGTCATCAGCCCCCCCACAAGGTCATTTGTGTGGGGGTCTTCATCCTTGGTGCCTAGCTGTGGGGAATAGAGCTCTGTTGTCCTCAGGATCTCCAGGACTCGATCCAAGGCCTCTGCCACAGGCATCGGACTGCTCTCCTGCGCCGCATTAATGATGTTTATTACCTGCAAATGAAAGAATAGAAAGTATAATTAAGATTAAATAAAGAACTAAGAAAACAATAAACACATAAAAGACCATAATTTCCTCGGATAATTACTAATTCAGAGTAAATTGTCATCAAATGCACATGTGAAGCCAGTGTCCATTTCTGGGTGACCCAAAGCCTCTGGACCCAGGCCAAAAAAAAAAAAAACTCCTCTGTCCTCTGTAATCTTAAGCATTTAAGCAAAATTAGGGACAAAAAGGTCACAAATAAAGCTGAGCACCCCTGGGAAAGCTGCATAATTTGTTCAATTAAACAGGCATACAAGCATCCCTCCAGCAAATGCATATTAAAACGATGTTTTATATTAGCTGGTAATGAAATTTGTATTTCAAAGTTATGGATGTTGTGTGCTTTTTATGGAAATATTATCACGTTAAATCCAAATATTGTTATTACCACTTAGTTTTAGTGACTTGCAAGACTGTTACTCAATCTGTAAACTTAATCCAGCATTGTCAAAGGAAAATAATAAAATGATCGTATGGATCGAGTGAAATTTCAGATGAAAGTGTATAAAGAAAGAAAGGAGGAGTGAGAGGGTGAAGGTCATCAAAGTACACAAAGCTACATGCTAAGAACCCAAATGCAATTTAGATGCAATCTCTGAGGACTGCTCCTCAGCCACAGTCACCGCAGGCATGTTTGAAGAAGGAAAAAAGGGCAGTCGTTAATGGATGACAACCTCGCCAGCTTTTCAGCGAAATTATTATTCTTTTAGGATCACCGGCCAGACAAAATAATGCCAAAAAAATGCTTTACTTCTGTAGAAAGAACCAAGAAAGAAAGCAACCCCTTAGTTTTAACGTGACTTATAAGCTAACTACTATCAAAGGTTTAAATCTTCAAACTATCACCAGCAGCTGATGACACTCCAGTGCAGCTTCCTTTACTCCTAATGGGAAACAAATTACAGCACTTGACATATCGCAAAATGGAAAGTGTGTTTTTCTCTGCTTTTAACCTTCCAGGTTGCTTTGTATTTAAGAGAACCTCTGCTTTAATGAGAATTTGAGGAGGTCCTGTTAGTGATGAAAATGAGAGGTTCAGGGAGAGAAAAGGCAAAGAAGGATTAAACAACAAGCAACAGGACTTTAGTCGCTGTTGGTTTGTTTTTTTATGAAAAAATAACTCAACAAAAGGTGCCACAAAGCCCAAACTTCTAATTTTAGATTAAAATGAATTAAATGCAACTTTAATATGCTGTTCAAATACATATCTAAAAATGATTAAAAAAAAGGAATAAAGTCCCAGTTCATCATCTTGTGATATTCTGTAAAATTGTTTCTATTGATCTTTTAATTATGATTATGTTGATTTTAGCCAAAATCTAAAATCACGTGTCACTTTCTAGAAATAGTTTCTACAGAGTAGTAGTTCATTAGAAATTTGCCTCTGAGTTGATGATTTGGCTGTAACTCCCGCTAGCTTGCAGCCCCTCACAAACCCAACCTAAATTACCAATGCAACAAAAATGGTTAGCAATATCGGAACTATCCAGCTGTGCAGTATAAAACCGGGTTCCAGCTCAGACGAGGAAAACAAAGATATAAAAGGATCTATTTGTCTACAAGCGGATGCATCAAAAAAGAGCAGAGCAGAGAGTTTGTTATAGTAACTTGTGCGTTGCACAAGCTTTTTCCAAAAAGTTTTTTTCCTCTGCTCTTAATTTACAACTATTTGAATAAAGAAGTACTCAAAAATTGAATTTAAAGCTTAATTTCTTTTATATATGTCCTCCATTGTAAGAAAAATGATACAAGAATGTGTTAAAAACATCAGAAAGTTTATTTTCATTAAAGTGGGTCTTCAGCAAACTCTCAAGTTTAATGCATGCAATGTTTCATGACTATATTTTGTTGTTGTTGGGGAGGGGTTGATCTTTTTCTGATAATAAATTTAAATTTCAAACTTTCTCAAATTAAACTCAGACAGCTCAGATGAGAACAACAGAGACGTGCGTGGATCTAGACGTCTACAAGCAGATGCATCAGAATGGAGCAGAGCAGGGAGCTGGTGGCTTGCCGTAGAAACTTGCACATCACATTAACAAGCTTTTTTAAGCGCCATTGCTTTCATCTGCTCCTAAATCAAAATGATTTGAATAAAGAAAAGCTTAATTTTCTTCATATATGTCCTCCATCATGTTGAAAAAATGCAACAAGAATATGTTAAACACCTTAAACACGATTTTCATTGGTGTGGGTCTTTAAAACATAGAAATAGCATCTCCCCTAATAACCCTTTTTGCTTAAAACTGAATGGAGAGGAGGCAGGGGTGGCAGTAACAATGCACACCTATGGCAAGGTCAACATACAAGAGCAAGAACACAAGTTCTCACTAATTTGCTTGTGCACACACACACACTCTCAAACAGTGCCAGCAGTTATATCAGTGCATTATTCTCAGGAGGATGATGCCTACAGGGACTCGGTGCACAGTCAAATGATACAGCAGAGGAACTGCAGTGTGTCATATGAGCCATCCCTGGGGACTTTCTCCTTTTCTGAGTATCCTGGCTTGCAGACTTCATCAACCACAGAAACAGCAGGTCATTCTGGTCCAACATGCTTTCCTGTCTTGTGCATGAAATGTGGCATTTTATCAGTCCATCTCCTGTGGAAATGGTGTGCGTGACCTCAATGCTTGCTGCTCGTAGCTGTGTAAGAAGTGCTGATGGCACTGTTGGCAGTTTTATAACACAGAAGTTCAGTCATAAGACTGAAAACATCAGTACTAAGTGATAATCATATGATGGAAGCCAGGAGCGATGAAACCCACCTTGGTGATTGGAGCCTCTATAGTCATGGAGTGAATTCGGGCCATGGAGGAGTGTCTTCTTTGTGAGCTCCCTGTGAGGATTTAAAAAAAAAAAAGGAAAAGACGCACATTATAAACCCTCTGAATAGATAGGTTTCAAGAACAAAGCAAGCAGCAGTTTTCCCAACCACATTCTAGATTGCGCATGCGCGTATCCAATCAACACATAACCCAAACGGACAACAGGGAAGGCTTCTAAGCTGACAAGAGGCCCAGAGTTTCCATCATCTGTCTCCCTTCACTCTCACCATCGCTCCCCCGAGATGTTGTGGATCTGACGTCCAGAGAGCCTTTCCTTCGGTCTTTGTGCTTACTGGATTGTATGTCTGGGGAGGAGAGGACATCTTAACTTAACACACATGAGCACAGAAGTGCTGCTCAGGTGTGCTTGAATTTGAAGTATCAGTGACTCAAATAAGCTTTGAAAAAAAAGCTTAGAATAAAAAAGGTGCCAACAGATTTACATTAAAATGGCAGCATTTTGGAAAACTGATTATTATCAGATTTTGGAATCCAAATTGTTATGCTCTTGTTTTTGTAAATATCCCCAGAGTTGAGCATTTACAGTATGGAACAAAACCAGCAGCAAATCAATCTTTATAGTGATAAAAAACCAGGACCAGAGTGTTTTTCCTAGAATTTCATTGTTTGCATGAGAAATGACGATACAGATCATTCATTCATTATTACACATTTTTCACACTTGTTACAGTGGATTAAGGGTAACGTTGACTGGTCTATTTTAATATTTCCTAGAATTTTCTCCATCTATCCATCATACATTTGACTTTTTTCTAAAATAAATGTGATCTAGCAAAAGTAGGAGTGTAAGAATAAATCAAGAGATCGCTGAATCGCTTTATCTAACTAGATCGATCTGTCTAAGGCGAATTGTTAATCAAATCCACCTATACCATTTATAAATGTTTTAAAATGAAATGAATTGATTATAAGTGATATTGGAAAATACCATTTAGATTGAGATGCAGATGGTTTATTTTGCTATATCATAAAAACATATAATCAACCATTCATTACAGTCGAATGTATGGAAAGACATTGAACTTTATGAAACTAAAATGTAAATCGATTTGATATTAATTCCTGTTTGCTTGCACACACATGTAATTTACACTTGATTATCTTTCAGAAAATACAAGGAATCTGGAAAACTTCACCTGCACTGCTCAGTGAGTCACACTGGTTGAAGTTTTGGCTAAAGATGAATAGATGTATAGATTTTAGGTCAGTGAGTTGGATCATTGAAAATGAATCATTGTTCTTTATGAATTGGATTTGCAACCACTATTTATGATATGATTTGTTGTCAAGAGTAATTCTTACCCCTAGATAAAACAATTATTAATTTGTTTCAATGAAATACATTAATTATTAGCTTCAATTGCATTGTTTTAGATTCATATCAAAAAATATAATTTTGATTAAGTAAACTTGTCCATTGTTTTCCAACATGCTGACATCATTAAATACTTTGTGACCAAAAAGTGGCATGCATCATGAAATTGTAATTTTTATAACTGGTTTCTCCATTTTCAAATACATTTATTTTGAAATATTTCAGCCAGCCACAGTCTCCACAATTACTTCACAAACATCAAGTCTTTGTCAGTTTCTGGGATTTTAAATTGCTCTGCATCCCATATATGTCCACATTGACAAGTTATAGCTCAGATTTTTAAAGACTTTTTGTTCTTTACACTAACTATATATATATATGCCTTTTTATGCTATTAGTTACAATTGTAATATTGTATTGTTACATTATTGTGCAATTCTAAAACACATGCATTTATTTTCTTAACCTGTTTATTCTTATGGAGGGTCAGGGATCCTGGAGCCTATCCAGTTAGTGTCTGGCAAAGGCAGGGTCCACCCTGGACAGTTTGTCAGTCCATCACAGGGCCACACACAGACAGATGACCACACACATTCACAACCTTTAAGAGTCATCGATTAACCGTGGGAGGAAGCTGGAGTGCCCGATAAAAAACCACACATGTACATAAAGAACATGCAAACTCCACACAGAAAGGACTCGGTCGTCAGTCAAACTCTCACTGTGAGTCAAGAGTGCTAACCACTACGCCACATGTTACAAACAAAAAAGTAGTGAGACTAAATATCCTAATGTAGAACAGAAACGCTGGTATGTCATCAAAAACTAGGGAAGCTTCCATTGAGGAGTTCAGTTTTTATTTGTTTCTACCAAGCTCTGCGTCTGTCAGTCATGAATCACGCATGTCGTTAAAATGCATGCCTTCATTTAGAGTCAAAGGAAAAACGAAAAGATTCTTTAGTCCAACTGCTTACTAAATTCTTCTAAGATTTTATTATGACACGAGAATTGAATAAACCCATAGAGGTGCTTAGAAAAAAAAAGTGAAAGTGTTTTATTAGACTTGGTGTGAAATGTAATGTGCTGGAACAGCATGAAAAGCTTCACAAACGAATAGCTGTGAGCTCGTGACGTCAGCACAAGAGCGATATGATTCCCATTATGTTTGCTTCTCAGGAGTTGAGCCGCAGCATTTTGAAATCAGCTGCAGCTGTGGGCTGGCTTTTCAGCTGAAATAAGAGTAATTTTGAAGGTCAACAAAAGACGGATTTCCACTCTCAGATATTTCCCAACCAGATGAAGCAGAAGTCGATGCTGTCGCAAGGACGTTTCAAATTTTAGTCAACAGAAATCTGTGTTCTTCTGGCTAATCTTTTTTTGGTGATAGAGCATGCGTGAAAATGTCAAAAGCAAAGAATCTGTTTGCAAAACTTCACTGCAAAATACTACAAAATAAAAAAGGCCATTTGATTCATTGTAGGAAGAAACGGTTAAAGTGGATGTGAAAGGCACAGTTCTAGACTTTAAATGATCAAACCTAATAAATCTTTATGAATAAATTCAATAAAAGCATGACTAACATATTTTGTCCTATTTTTACTTCTGTTTTGTCTTTGTTTGTGTCTCTTAGAAGACAAACCCATGGGCTACTTCTTATGTAGAGGCCATATCCTCAACCTGATTTTAAAATTGATTATTTAATAATTTGTGACCTGGCATGTCAGCAGATTAAAACCAGTAATCTGGTCTCTTTATTTGTGCAATTTTGACAAAATGAAACACTTTTGCTTTCCAGTCAAATGGAAAAGAAGCGGAGCATTAAGGGCAGGGTAAAACAAACCTACTGAAGACAAGACCTGGAAGAAAAAGTTCCCCACAAAGATCATTTTTATGAAAGTCTGGGATTGATCTCACCTGTTTGAGACTCCGCTTGCACGCGCTCACTGGATTTATCACTCTGCAGGAACAGAGAGGGTGGGAGGAGAAGAAGAAGAAGAAAAACTGATTCCAACTCAACATATTCATGATTAAACGCCAAAACGTTCAGCAAGCCTTACCTTATTATTATCATTTAAAGGCCTGTTGATGGACACATAGTGTCTAATTTTTCTGTGAATGACAAAACATTTCAGTGCCTGAATGAGGAAAAATAAGGGGGGTGTGGGGGGTTTGGCAAGCTTCTGTTCAACTCACCCTCCCTGTCCAGTTACAGGTGTGATCTTCACATTTTGTTGAACGCTGTCTCCATTCTTCTTTTTGGCATAATAAATCCCCTGCCACTCCTGGGAGGGGGAAGGGGGGCACAACACAAGACCAGAAAACAAAGAAATTCACTGTTAATCATGAAATTAAAATTCAAAAATAGGTGAAAAAAAAACCCAGTGCATTGGGGCAGTTGTGGTACTATAAGTGTGGGTTGGGTATTTCAGAGAGCAGCGATGTGCTTTAATGGGCAGGGGGAGCTCTCCAAGGGTCCTATGGCTCGTTTGATGTCCCCCCCTCCCACCTGCAGATGGCTTTAGTGGCTTAAAAAGACCCTTCCTGCTGTTAGCCAGTCTGGGACTGACCTTCGCTCTCTGTGTAGTAAGATTACAGCAAATCCATCCACCGCTGCTGCTCTTCGGCACATAAAATAGAGCCGCTGGATGGAGGATCAGCAGTGCAGACTGACGGCACATGAGAACGGATGCACACGCATGCATGGACAAACATAAAAGCTAGAGCCGACTTTTGTGTTGATACCAGAGGTGATCTGTATTTTGCCAATAGTATTACATTTGTATATTAAAGAGGGGAAAAAAAGTGTTTAGATGTAGAGTTCAAAGAAATATGATATTTCAGAAATGATTATTACCTTTCCTTTCAGTATACAGGAGTTTATTGTTTCAAGGAGATCAGGCTTATTCTTCTCACTTTTAGGCACTTCTATTATTTCTTTCCCTATTAACTCGCTTTGTTGGTAGCCCATAATGGACTCGTAGGCAGGATTCACATACTGTAAGGGAGACAAAAAAAACAAGTTTCAAGTTTTCACACACTGTTAGAAATGTGTCAAGACAGAAACATCAAATAGGTTCTAATACAGCCACAGCACGACGGGGATGCATCAACAGAATCTTCAAGATTTCATGGCGCCTCCTGATTGTTTTGAAAATCGTTGGCATAGTCATGAAAGCAGACGGCAGCTGTCAGGTGCACAGAATAACCACCTTTTTATATAACCCCGAGGTGTATATAAAAAGGTGGCACTTGATATGGACGGCCGCTGTTCTGAGACATTTACTCGTCATCCAGTCAGAGCCGATGGCGGCCGGCGATCCATCCTTTGGTCACCCAGCTGTCGCCAGATTTCGTAATGGCGTCACCACCGCCTGTCACTGGATTGACACTGTGCGACCTCTAAATGTGCCGGGGTGGCTACAAACCATCCTCAACTTCTCGGCTACTGTGCCGCGTGTAAAAATGCGACTGCTACCTCCCGATTACAAATCCTAAAATGTGGCCACTTGCCAAATTTACTTAAAAACTTGTATCTAGTTTTGTTGCATGGTGGTATTTTGGGATATATGGTCTTAGACAGGTAGACTGAAGTTTCTTAATTGATAAAATAAAGCTGTTTGACATACACACCTGAATGACTTGATCTTCAGAAGTGATCTCTATGGCGTCTTGGCTTTGTTCCAGCGCTGTGAAAATGGCGTTGCCAGCCCTGGTGTGGACATATAACAGGATCAGGACCATTACAGACCCAGTTAACCCTTGTGCTTTCCTAGGAATGTTTACATTAAAAGTGGGATCATCTGGACCCCACAAGAAAATGCAGTGAACTTTTTTTTTTTTTTCCCCCTCAAGAATTTTTTTATCTTCTCTGGTGTCTGTGGCAGACATAAAATCCTGTCCACCTTTGTCCTCCTTTGTCATGACAAGGATCACACATCAATGTAAGGGTGGGGTCATCTGGGCCCCATAAGGGTTAAAATCATAGAGCTAACTTAAAAAACAAAAAAATAATGTAATGAGTTTAAGTCTTACCTCAGTTTGAACTGTGCCAGCACTTCTCCATGCTCCAACTGTAGCAGCTCATTGTAGCAGGCCATCATGTTGGCATTTTCTACATATCTCTAAGGGCCAGAGAAGCACATGTCAGTCCACGTGTTGTTAGAGATATGTACAAATGAATATCATTAAATAAAAATCTTTCTGTTGGTTGATATAGAAGTTAAAGGGGATCTTATTAATGACCAGATATTGAAGTTGCTATAAGGCTTACCCTATTAAACCCAGCATTGATCAGCGGCATTACAGAGGCTTCCTCCCTGTCTGGCCTTAAAAAGACAAAAGCATAGAGCACCACACGACAAATGCTTGCTTAGAGAAGGCTGGACAGATGCTGCATATGACAGGCTCCAGACCAACTTCACCGATTTAGCTGATACTTTTTCACAGAACTCAGATCACAAGATACTAAAAATAGTACATAAAACAGGAGGAAAAAGCAGAATGACAGTGTACCTTTTCACAACGGCGACTATCACAGTGTTTTCTGAAGAGTTGACCGCTCTCATTGACCTAAATGTAAACAGAGGGAGCCTTTTATAGCCAGTGAACAGACTGATGGAAAAGCCCATGGCATCAAATCAATGTATTTTCAGTTTTTCACGCTCCGATTCTCCCAGGCAGCCGGAGCCCAGTGGTGGAGCTCTGTGAGCAGGCCTCGGCCTCTGAAAGAATGCAGTGTACAGGGCCACTCATCCGCCTGTGGTTTCCCAGAGCCAAGGGTCATAAAGGCCCTTTAGTTTCCCCATCAGAGCCTGTGCGTGTACGCTCAACATATGGATTGGCCAAAATGAATGGGGTTAACATACACACCGGGCAAATAAATGTTTGTAAATGTGTTTGGTTTGAGCCCAGGCTAAAGATAGAGAGCGGTACGGCCGGGGATCGTTTATTTCACAGTGACATGACTTTACTAGTTAAGATGGAAGCTGGAGAGCTCTGAAGAGGCCAGCCATTACTATTATACTTATATTGACACGTGTACCACCATGTACTGTACCGCATGAAAGCAGAGCTGCATTTGATAATCTGTCTTGAATTTGGTAGTTGGGTGAATCAAAAAGAAGTCGGATGAATTGAAAGTGGATCAACTGTTCCAAATGCACAGTTGAAAGTAACTCGTCAACTTTACTAAATACTATCCCAGAAAAGAGGTGGAAATTTCTTCCTAAAGCCTGTTAGAGTGGGACCAACAGGTTTACAAGATCATCACTTTATTTCTAACAGGGTTTGTTCTTTGGTTTTGTTTCTGTATGATAACATCGGATTTTGCAACACTTTTTAAATATATATATTTTTTTTTCAGAACGGTTGTAAAACTGAGTCAATAAACTAAAATTAAACTTTCCAAATTGAGTATTGGCTTCCAACAATTCTACAATAATATTCTGTAAAGTCTTTAAGATGTGTTACCCACTTTAAATAATTAATTGTATTATTTTCTTTTTTGCTAAAATTTAAGACTTTCATTAAAAAAAAACATGTTTTTTATTTAATGTTGGCAAACTTTAAAAAAAATATGCAAAAATGTGTTACAACTATGACTCTTCTTTTTTTTATTGTAAACTCCCTTAAAGAGTGTAAGTTTTGTATGTTTGAATCCAACTTTTACAAGTCTCAAGTTTATCTGATCTTTCATTTGATTCTTTTTGACCAAGCTTTTTTTGTGAATAAACCGCCTTGTACAGAACATCGGTCCCACCTAGCATCTGACATAAAAATTTGAATAAAACCAAGGCCAAGCTTTATATTGTCTTTAGCTATACTTGGAAAATGTTCTGAAAGCAAACCTTAGTTCAGAGAGCCCTGTTCTATGTTCTGTGTTAGCAAATGGCTAAAGGCTTAACTGATTGGAAAAAATAGCAGGAAGCTTTTGCTCTTGAGGTTAATGCTTCCATATTTTTTCATCTTAGCAGACTTTCCATATAGATCCAACTTCCGTATGTTCCCTTGGTTAATAATTTGTAAGTACAAATTAGTATTTGAGTGTATAAAATTGGCACTTAAAACGTCAATAATTAGCATTTTATGTGAACAAATTTGTATTTGGTAGGCACAAAATAGAATTTTCTTAGCATTTTGTGGCCACAAATTAAATAGGACTAGATTATATTTTGTGTGCACAAATTTTATTTTTATTTAATACGCACAAATTAGAATTTTCTTAGCATTCTGTGGCCATAGATGACAATTTTGCGGCCACAAATTAGGAATCGAGGACACTAAAATACTAATTTGTGCGCACAATACTAATTTGGGGCTGCTAAATACTAATTAATGTCCACAAAATCTAAACGTGAGCACACAAAATAGAATTAAAATGCTCATTTGTGCACACAAAATAATAATTTGTGGTCACAAATATTTACTTTGAGTGAACAATGTGTATATGTTTTTTTAATGTCACATCAAGGGCTCCATATTTCAAGGTCAAGAAAGCCAACCTTTATAAAGATAATTAATAAATCAGATTGTATTTGGTACTCATATATGATATGAATAAAGTTCAATAATAAAGTTAAAGTTCATGTGTATTTCTGTTTAAACCAGTTTGATTCTTTTTTCTTGCTATAGCAACTGAGTCTTATCATTTTGGTTTAATCAATAACAATGTTTTACATGTTATTATTGTACTATATGCAAAACTTTAAAGCCTGCAGTAAACTAATAAGTGCCTTAATGTAATAAATGCCAAAACAGTGGCTATACATACTGTAACACTCACCGAGACTATGCTTACACCAGTTAATGTCTGAAACATAACCAGAGGACAAAAAGTACACAAATGTGGATAAAGGTTTAACATACCGGCACAGTGCTTCAGCGTCAAAGTGTCTGGAATGTCTGTGGTCAATGATGACAAGGTCGTGATGCTTCTCTGAGAAGCATTCGAGAGCCGACTCGGGTGTTCGTGCCATCTTGCACCTGTAGTTGGCCTTCTCACACGCGCGGCAGAAGCCATTACTCTGACTATCCTCTTTGGCAAAAACTAAAAGTACCTGCAAGGAGAGGAGATGGCTTAACACATGTGTTTGACAGATTAATAACAGAGGGAGCTTTCGTTTTAGGGAAAAAACATGAAAACACTACTTCAATAAGAACACAGCCAAAAGTAAAAATACTTTTCCTGGACTAAACTCAATATTTATAGATTGTATGAGATTAAAGTCCTACTCCAATCATCTTTTCATCTATTGTAAACGTTTACCTATAGCGGTTTATAATTGTCATTTTAGGGAAAAACCTGCATTGTTTTTTAGGACATATATTCTGCAGAGCAGCAATACTTCATCAGAAGTTAGCCTCCGAGTTGTGGGCAAAACTGTTGCCAGTGTAAGCCTTCCCCCATTCTCATCATCCCTCTGTTTACACACACTCTCGTTAGCTTACAGCCCCTTATAACCCCAACATAACACATTACCCGTTCAGTAAAAGTTGGGAGCAATATCAAAGCCATCTAGGCTCCAATATTGACATGCAGTTTTGAGCCAGATTTCAGCTCACACGAGGAAAACAAAGACATCCATGGATCTATTTGTCTGCAAGAGAATGCCTCAGAATGGATTAAGGCACTTGTGGCCCCTCGACTGCAGCTCTTGTTGCTGCTACAAGCTATTCTCAATTGCATTTTTCGCCTACTCCTGATTCACAACAATTTGAATAAAAACTAACTCACAAATGCAATTTTAGATTTATTTTTCTTCTATACATGTCTAAAAATGTCACAAGAACATGTTAAAAATACGCCAAAAGACAATTTTCATTGGAGTGAGTCTTTAATCAGCCTGTTTTGACCATTACTGGACAATTCTGGGGTCATAGTACAAGAGGGGAAATTTCTGCCAGTCAAACAGAGCAGATGTAAGCGGTGTGTGCACAGAAATGAACACATCTTGAAGAAAGTCAAAAATGTAAGAAAAGATCAAATAAAATACAAGAAAGACTAAAATCTGAAAACACAAACCGGTATAGTTATTTATAAATAACGCTGCCCCACTCTCAGCTGGAAGCACCGAGCGATTTAAAGCATAGGAGGGCTCCAGTAAAACCGACTTTGACACCACAGTGTAACAGCTGCTCTGAACTGTCGTCACTGTTTCAGTCATGCTCGTTTGCGCCTGTCGTCTTAATCAGCCTACAGCGTGACCTCAAACCTCAAGTGGACCGGCCCAGATTGATCAGGCCCGGCTAATGCTCTTGTGCGTCACAGATTTTATTGTCCGCTGGCATGATCTATGACACAATTAATCGAGGTGGCCTTGGCTGGCTGCAGCTCTGTTACCTGCCAAGGCTGTGGAGGAAAATGCTGCCGAGAGCGTCTCTGCATGCTTTCATGCAACCTCCTTACTTGCAGAAATACTGGACGGGAGACTCGGGCCGAGCAGTGCTGCACTAGCTTCATGAGTCACTCTCAAACAGACGTCATCTTCAGCCTTTAGCACCCAACGTAAATAAAAGAAAAGCTTGTTCTGCTTTGGAGACTGCACATTTGAGAGGATGTGGGAACTTATTTTTAAGAAAACGACTTTGCCAGTTGTCTTTGTAATTCAAGCTGACAAATGGTGTGAATTTATTTTAGTACTGTAATGTGGCAGTAGTGAGGCAGAGATCTGTTTGAGAGAGGTGCTGCTAATGCAAACCATATTCCACATGTACTCCATACAAGCAGCAATAATTGTACAGGTTGTAAATACATAACCTCAAAGTCATGCAGCTATGTTTGGTATGCACAGGGAATTAGAACAGAATTCCACATCGGGATGTTGCTAGAAAACTCAACTGGGAGCCGAGCTGAAGGAACAGCACGAAAAGTTTGTAACATGCCAACAAATAGAAGGAAAAAAATGACAAAAAAAAGAGAAAGATAAGAAAACAGAGATATCAAAAATAAAAAAAAACAGCTAGCAATATGTTGAGAATAATAATTCTCTCTCTAAAAAAAAAAAGAATGGACTCAATTTAATAAAAGTGCAAGAAAAGAGGAGAAGTGAAGAGGAGGGCATGACAGGATCAGCTGTGAGTGACAAAAACAGGAAAGGGATATCTTTCTACCTCGTTTTCCTACTGTGGCCACACAGGAGCACATGAGACAATGAAGCAGTCTGAACACTGCGTAGGTTAGAGAGCCTCTATTGTACTGCTTTCCTAATAGTTCAATGCCCTTCACATCACGGGCGTTTAACTAAGGTGTGTTCTACTTATTATAGTGTGCAACAAAAACTTTGATCACTTCTAATAATTTATTTAAAAAAAGAGCTTAAAAACATGTATTTGAAAAGCTAACAGCTTTACCTACAAAGCAAATCATCATTTGTCAGATTTTACATCTCCACCACCAAATGGATGAAGCTCTCCTTCTCTTAAGGCCTAAATGATGAAAAAGCTGGCTCTTCCAAGTCCTCCAACAACGGCAGCAACACATGCCGAAGGAGAAAACTGTACAATGAACCATTCAATGACAAAGAATTTAAATTCTGTAGCGGCCAAACTGCCCATCCTCTGTGCCGCTCTTCCATAAGGTGTTTGTTTTTCATCGTATGCTCCTGGCCATAAATGTTTGGCCTTGTTGCCATGACGCCTAAAGACAAGACTGTGAACAATACATTCATGAATAGTTTTGCTTTTTTCCTTTTCTATGAATATTTGCATATGAATTAATTTTCTCCAGTTTCCTAGAAATTATCTCAGATTTATCAGAGATGCCTCACAAAAAAAAAAAAGATTGAGGAATTCTCAAATATTAAACATATTTCAGAATGATGTTTGAACTTCAACACTGCTTTAATGCCTTCATGCACATCAGCATCACTCGCCCCAGATGTTTTACGGTACCTGAAGTGGATCTTTAAATAACTTCATTGGTCCAAATTGCACCTCTGTTAATGTGGTCTGAAAGATAGTAAGAAGAAAACAAACATTAGACAAAAATCAAACATTATCTTATAAGTAGGTTTTGTCAAATTAACTTTTTTTACCCACTAAAAAGAGACTAAAAATATGCAATGATGATGCTCTTGATCTTAAGTAATGCAAAACAAAGAAGAGTTTACACCTGGAGTTTGTTGCTTTTTTTTCTTGACAGAAAAATGTGCACACTGCTGCTGCTAAATGCAGTTTTAATGACATAGAGACATGTCCTGCTCAGACAAACAATTATTTAGCAATTAGGTGCCTCATTTCTACAAGACAGTGTCATCTTTTAGCAATTGTAAATAATTTTAATCCCATTTAACAACCACCTGCCCAGATAGTCTAAACAGAAAAATGCTGATTCAATAATTTTCTTTGTAAATTCATCATATTCATTCAAACATAGTGAAATTATAAACTTAAAATAAAAAACATTAAAAAATAAACTATACAAAACATCCATAGAAATGTTCAAATTACAAAGATTTTCACATCTATTATTGATCTGTTGTTGAATTAAGTAAAAAACAAACCTGATGTGAGTGTGAGTCTGAAGTGAGAATATAAAAGCCTTGCTTTCTTAGTTTAACTTCAGTCAAAATATTTTTAAGTTGTTCTGCTATCAGGGACCAACACAAAATCCACCAAACATATCAAAATAATACAGATTTCCGATGCAAACGAACGTCACTTCAAAATATGATGTCTCTGTTTTTTTTTTTTTTAAAGGTTATTGCAGCTGACCTTCCCATTTCCTCTCATAAGGCACCACAAAAAAAAAGACTCACTCAACACAAATCAGGGTTATTAAAACAAAAAAAAAGTCACAAGTTCAAGACCACAAGTTGGTTATAACCCACAAAAACCTCACCAATGTTCTAGTGTTGCCAGACACCAGAGGCCACACCCAGAGGTCATGTGATCATTCAAGTTTAGCTACTATAGGTGCATTCTACAAACCATGCAGTAATGTTATAAATCAATAGCCAATTTAATTTTTTTATAATTTGATCAAATTAATAAGTCAGTCAAATAATCAGCACATACTTTCAGGAAATTACAGCTCTTACTGAGTCTGGTTCTGCAGGTTCTTTCCTGTTCTTCCATTTAAAGGGAAACTGTTTTACTTTCACGTTACTATGGATAACCCAGACAACGCTTGTCATTTTTTTTTTTACATAGTCTTTTATTAAATCACATTTGTGTGAAATCATCTATTCAAAACAATAAAAGTTAACCCAGCTCTGTTTTGATGGTTTTCTGCTTTTTGTTGCATCTTCAGACAACCTTGATTGTGAACAACTGCTGTATAAATAAACTGAACGGAGAAATTCCAACATCAAAAAGCTAATTCTAATTTGGTGCATTGCAATAATTTCATGCACATGTTTTTTTTTTTTTTTTTTTTAAAGAAAACTCATTTCAACCTTTCTAGAAAGTTAATTGAAAGGTAATAATTGTTAATTGTTTATTCCCCCTTATGATAGTTTTTTTTAAAATTAATATACCAAACAATTTTGTGATGTTTCAAAAACATCCATGCGTCTGAAGCACAAAATTTCCCCTGTAAGAGCAAGAAAAAGACTCATTTTAAGTTCCACGGTGCTACAATAATGACAATTCAAATGAAGATATTTTGCACTGACAAATTTTCATCTGATTGCATTTTTCCTTCGTGAGCTTGCTCTTTGGTGTCTGCAAATAATTTAGCTTCCTTCCTGCTAAATAGAACTCGGCTCAGGGGTTAGTAACCACAGCAACCAAGCCCCTTACGGGCCGCCATCCCTCCAGAATTCCTCCTCTCCGTAAACAATCTACACATGAGAGAGGGAATACAAAGAGGAATTTCAGAGCATGCCGAGCTACAGTAAATCACTTCTTGCTAAATTGTAAGCCTTTAAAAAGTTCTGTGAAAAAACAAAGAGAAAAGGGGGGAGGAGAGAAAAAAAAAGCTGATTAGCCCTCGGTTGTAGTGGAATAGACGTCATTGTGACACTGGGCTGTTTGTTGTAGTTGTCCACAAACAAGGAGTATGAAATCAGGATGCCTACAAGCTGATGCTTTGTGATCATCTGATCTTTCACAAACACGAGGACTTGGGTCTCATGATAGCCTCATGCGTGCTGAAAGGAGAACACGCATGTTAGTGTGTGCGACCACACAAAGAGAATTAACACGCGCAAAACTGTCACAAACCGCTTCTACAAAAGCGTTTCACTCAACAAGACAAAGTTGTCAGATCATATTTTTATTGTCTTGATTTGCCTAAAAACTATTGATTTTGCACAGAAATTGAAACCGCTTCTCTGCCTGCATTGCAGATAGATGAGAGATTTAGCCTTTTCTAAAGTTCAATGCTAAGTAAACGTGCCAGATTATGATCACACATATGCATAGGGCACACAGGAATCATGTGTCCACTGCTCTGTTTGCTGGTGAATTAGATAAGGCCAGGCCCTTTATGCAGGGGTCTCGGACACACGTCCAACTGTAGCCAAGCAGGAGCGATGATCAAAACTCCATCCAGGGACACTTCCCTCACCAACTGGCTCAACCTATCAAACAGCTGCTGAGGTTGTGCAACTGCTAGAGCTACCCTGAAACACACATTTACTAAATTAAAACAGTATACTGTATAGACACACACATGCACAGGCACAGCAATGAACCATTCAGCCAAGCATTTGCATCTCTGAAACGTCATGCTTCCACTCAACCAGACACAAAGCAGAGGAAGTCTTGTGAGCAAATAGGCCATGTTGGCAAGCCCTGACCATATGCTACACACTGCTGCTGCTGGAGCAGGAAGGACTCCTGGAAAAGGTTTGTTTACATTTTCAGAAGGTCACTTCTTTCTAAGACATGTTTTTTCTAAACACAGGTTTAAAAGGGCATAAGGTGTTCTGAGAATTAAAGGAAAAAAATATATAATAATAATAATAATTGATCAAATATTTTAAAGAAATGTCTACAGCCCAGGTAGTGAGTCATGAAAATAAATACAAACTCACAGGTAGTTGATCTTTACATTTAGTCGTAGAGGAATGACTAATCTTATCAATAAAAATTGTTCAAATAATACCAGATAGATGGAGGTTTGATAAAAGAGAAGAATATACAGACCCTCAGTAGTAAACATGGAGAACAAAACAGTTTAATTAAGCATTTCATGATCATTTATTCATTTATGAACAAACGGGTTAAGCTCTTCATGCCTGAATTTATTTTCCTGCTATAAGTAAAAAAAAAACACTTGTGTTTTTGCTGTCATGTAGCTGCTAAATTAAGGGGATTTTTTGCTGTTTTTAACATGTTCTTGTAGCATTTTCTCATAATGTTATACATGTAAAATAATCTAAGATTAAAATTGTGTTTTGGAGAGTGTCTTTCTTCAAAACGTGATGAATTAAGAGCAGATGAAATCTCTTGTTTCGTACCCAGCAACTGCCACAGGCGGTCTGAAGTCTCCCTTCTCCCTGCGCTACAATCACTCAAAGACAAATTGATCCACCATCAACATCGTAATTTCCTCACCTGAGCTCCCATCTGGCTCAAAACTGTGCAGCTGGATGGCTCCAATGTTACACTTTTTATTTTTGATACGCTTATGTTAGCTTGGGCTTGTGAGGCGCCAAAATGTAGCAGGAGAGAGTGCAAACGGAGGGATGATGGGATATTAGCAGCTAACTTCCACGCCAACAGTCATGCTCCCAACCTGGATGCTCTCATCCCAGATATATCTGCAGCCTCGCTGCGGAAAATATGTTAAAAAACCGACATAGACCTTTTGATTTTGGTAAAAAAACAGAACAATCATAATTTTACACACACTTGGAATGATTTTACAATACAGAAAATATAGTTGAAGCAGGACTTCACGCTTTAGACATTTAATCAAAGCAAAAATACAATACTTGTTTGATCTGAAAATATCCAATGGAATTCTAGTCTCAAGCATTCAAGTCTCAGTTCAGTTTCTATCATATATCAACTTCCCAAATTATATTGATATGAATGAAAATTTTAATTAATTAAAAACTTAAAGAAAAACATCAGAATCACACATACTTTCTTTAAATGTGACTACTTGGCCAAAATCTGATCTTCCAATCTTCTTAGGTTCATATGAATGATTAAAAAGTAAACTTCACCCTCAACTTTTCCAGTTTGAATGACTACAAATAATCTTTTGCTGTCCAATGTGAACATTTTTACTACTTCTATTCTGACCTGCTCTCATTATGTATAAATAGTGCCATTTACTTAAGCAGGGGTTTGTCATGTTTGATTTTGGAAATTTAAATATACGTGTAGATTCTCTGGCCAAGGTCCTTTCTAAGACAATATTGACTAGGATTAAAGCACATTTCTGCCATCCATCTATTATCCAGGTTTGAACTGAGAGATCATTTTAAACAAAGATGCTCAGAGCTCTCTTGTTCCAGCTTATCTTCCAGTTCTTCCCATAGGTATGTCCAGGCCAGACCACTGGTTCGGTCTCTATGCAGTGCCATCAGGCCTTCAACTGGTTGGACGGGCCCTGATACCTCACAGGAAGTCATCTTTGGCCATTTTTTCCGATGCCCAAAGCACTTCATCTGAATCTTGCTCCACTCCTAGCTGTCCCTATAGATGCATTCCAACTACCATGAGAAGGAATTTTTTTTCTATGATTTTATCAGGTCATTTTTAACCCACAGCTCAGCAGTAAATAAGGGTAAGAGCAGGGATGGACAGCTAGGAGTAAGTGCATCTACAATCCTTATCACGTAGTGTTAACATACACCAATCTGACAAAAGGGACAAAAAGAATCTGTAAAAGTCAGATAAAGTACAATATGAATATTCTCTTAGTTAATCTAGGAATGTCATTTCAGTGTTTCTGCAAAAAGTTGAATCCAGCTGCTTTTCAGCTTTTTTAAAAAGAAGGACTCCTGGGTTATCTCAACAGATAACGTGCAAATAAAATTCTTGCAGCATATGTTTTAGAGTCTTTTCTTTCACTTTTAAGTATAGTGGTCTGTTGCAGTGCAAATGCATGAGGCTGAAGGTCAGCTTGGTTCCAAATGACTGCATAGATAATGGAACAATTCAGCTTCCAATTCACTTTAAAAGTCTTTTTTTTTGAGTAAATTAACATCATTTTCAGATGTGCAAAAATACAAAGCAATACTTTGGTGCAATAATTATTTTTAAAACATCTTTAAGTGGAGTTCTCTAAATAGAACTTGTATTTTTGATTACATTTATAACTAAAAATAAGTTTTTAGACCCTAACTGATGTTGAAAAATATAGAAAAATCTCCAGGTTTTTTTTGTGCCATGCTAAAGAGAACCCGATTATTCTGCAAGCTTTCAGTCAAAACACTTGTCTCACAAAATATATTTTTAAATGGCCTCGATAAACCTACCTGCTTTGCCCAGCTTTCGCCTTCATAAAAACAAAGATTTAATATTCCTCCTACATTTCTTGTTTGGGCTGATCTGACCACATGAAAGCTGGTGCTTGTTTGTGGTCAATCCTGCATTCTGATTCTGCACGCCTAATGCATCTCAGTGGTGAAGCTGCTTCTCAGTGAGTCCAGCCATATAGATGTCCCGCTCCTCCTCTCCTACCAGCTCCTCATAGACACATACACACAGGCACACACACACACAGAACAGCGGAGGGGCGGCCTTCCACTAAAGTGAAAAACAGGAAATTGAATGACATTGTTCGGTTTGCCGACGTCAGCAGTGACAGATGGAGTAAACAGTTTCCTCCAGCCCAAATGGAGGGACCGGGATGCGGGGAATCTTGGGATACCGGCAACACTCGTGCCAATTAAAGGGGTGCAGGGTCTCCTTTCTCTGAACTCCACACCTCTCCTTTTGACAGTGCTCTCTGTGTTCACAACGTTCCCCATCTCACTCCGTTTGGAGGTAAGCCCTTCCTTCACCCCCTCCACAAGATGATAAGAACATTATCATACAAACAGATGAGTCACCAGCATTAGACAAGATCAGCGTTTTTGCCTCACAATAAAATGTTCTCGCGGCGGCTCAAGTTAGGGTGCTTTGCATGTGCTTGTGTTTTCCCACTCTGAAAGTGTGAATCAAATGGAGATGAATCAATGTTCTTGATTAGGTTTGATTAAGGCCTGCACTCCCTGCCACAGGTGTGTGTGCACACTCTGTCCCAGACAGACACTCACACACACGCTACATCTCACACACTAAGTGATGAGCTAAATGGCACAGAGCGACACATCGGCCTCATCTCACGCTGGGCCGCTCAGATCGTAATTTTAGCCGCCCATGCTGTGTGTGTTGCCTCAAAGAGAATAATTCGCTTTCATGTGTGCCCACAGGTCTGAACTGCTCCATGACAATGGAGTTTCAAGCTTGTCCTTAAATCAGAGAGTAACCCTTAAATGCACCACAAACTGGTTTCGTCAGACAACTTTTCTTTGTGGAAACAAAATGCATGTGGCTGGTCAATCTAGCTGTGTTAATGCTTATGGAACCCAAGACGAACAGTCCAAGTTAGAAAAGAAACAATTTGGTGCTTCGGTTTATGCAAATGGAACTATAGCGATGGAAGTTACTGAGTTTAAAAAACTAAATCAAGGAAGAAAAGTAATTAAGTCACAAAGTGAGAAGCTAAACCTTCATGAGGCAATTGATAACAAATACATCTAAAAATGTAATACTGATTTTAAGCAGGATTAACCCTCGACATGAAAAAAAAGACGGAAGATTTTTGCTTTCAACTAGATGCCAATTTAAGGTACATTTAGATGAGAGTTTAGCATGGGCTTTTGAGGTGGTAAAAGCTAGCAGGAGAGAGTGTAAACAGAGGAATGATGGGAAATTAGCAGAGCTAACTTCTGTGTCAATAGTCCCTCTCACAACCCAGATCATAGACTATTAAAGAGAGAACAGGATTGATCATCTCTTCCCCACTTGCATTTCAAATATGAAGTACTCGCTGGTCTCAAAAAGTCAAAATTCCATAGACTTTTAATGAAAATAAACAGCTATTACTCAGTCATTACGTTTGTCAGAATAACCGTTCTTGCTCTGGTGTCTTTTTTTTTAACAATATTTTCTGTATCAGAAGTTATTCAAGTTATAAACTAACCAATCAGATGCTAAAACCATGTGGTCCTCACTGGCCCTCACCCGACCCCGCTTTCAGTGAAAGGGATATGGCTTTCCAACAAGCTCATGTCTGATTAGTGAAAGTGGTTGCCATAGAAATGTTGACACAGATCTACTCATGGTTTGATGCATATTTACATCAATATATAAACATAATCTAATGACAAAAATACAGTGGAAAATTCATTGAGGTCAGATAGTTTATCTGTTTTTATTTTAAAAATGTTTTTTGCTAATAAATCTTTCACAGCTAGAAGCCTATTTATTTCTCCAAACCACTGTATGATAGTGCTGCACTTATAATAATCTGCACCAAGAACATGAATGCTAAACACATCTTAACTTACGTAGAACTTCTATGTCTTCTATCCTTTATACATCACAACACAAAATAAAAGAATAATCAGTAAAAAACACTAAGTCGAATCATCACTTTAGGCAGAAATAATAAATTGCAAAAAAACATGCAGTACAGCTGTCAAATCTAATAAATATCCAAAAGCAAATAACAGTTAAGTGGCTTAAAAAAAAAAAAAAAAAAACTGAAAATATTCACAATGATAACATGGTAAACTTTCCCTCATGCATAACTGTACAAATATTATATAAGCTCTCAAATGTTTTAATTTTTTTTATATAATCAGTTCCATTATATCCTGCAGTCCTCAGATGAAACGGCTCTTGTTGCAGATCTGGTTTCCCCCAGAGCTCGGGCAGTAAGCATGCCCCAGGCACTGGGTCCTACACTGTGCTTATAGTTACTAGGTCATGTGTTCAGATCTAGGTATATTCAGAGTGAGATTTGAGCCAATAAGGACATCCAGTGTTAAACTGGCTTGGCTGGAGTGACCCTCTAAAATAGGGCAAAGCCAAAAAAAAAAATTAAATAATCAAGTGAAGTCAATGAAATCAAATTGAATTAGAAGATAAATTTGATTTAAGGAATACGTCACAAAAAATAAGCAGTTTACAATGTAGAATTAAGTGCACAATATTCTGCATACAAGTCTGAATTATTAGACACATTTATGTCACAAAGAGCTTTTGTTCCATCTGTAAATTCCTCTACAAATGTTTCAGAAGCTTACTGGTTCCAAATCTGAGCACAGTCACCCGAGTTAACCAAACGTAAGGTGCTGGAAATGTTTATGGCATTTTATTTTGAAAAATCCAGCATATCTACTTTGTCACAGACTTCTTGACTAGTTAGTTTTGTTTGATCAAGTTGTCATGTATCAGCAGCTGCAGTGCAACATTTATCCTCAGTGCAACAGCATGCAGCGCTGCTTCTGAAGCACCTCAGAAAAGCACCGATATTCCATCTGTCTAGAAGGATTCAAAAAGTAGCAGAGAACCCAGAGGTCCTGAACCGTTCAGTATTTACATCAACATTTATATCAACAAAAGAACTGATAGAAATTACATTTTCAAATCAGCCCATTCAAAGAGTGAAAACAATCAAGTTTCATGCCATACCTTATAGTATGATACACCAAAATCTATCAAAATTACAAACTTTATTTCTGCATGGTGTTGTCTCTCTTTGCTTTCAGTAAACAAGTATTGTAAACTCAAATAATTGACTTTATGTCAAAAACATACTGCATGCACTGAAGGATTAAGCTATGCACACACCAGCCATGAGACACGCTCATTGACTATATAATAGACTGGACATATCAACCCCTCCTCCCTCGTGTTCCTAATAGGAAATGCCAGCCGTTTCCAAGAACGTCAAAATCCCATAGACTTCCATTGAGAAAAAGACAGTTATTTCTCAGTCATTCTTGCACTGGTATCTTCTTTTTATCATCTTCTACCTAATCCTAAGATTTTTTTTTCTTCATCGCAAGTTATTCAAGTTTGAGCTTGACCAATCAGACGGCTCAGTAAAAGCATCTGCCTGCTGACTCCACCTCGAACATTTCGTTAGCAGATTCTCCCGAGCCACTTTCAGTGGAAGGGGTGTAGACTTCCAACAAGACTTTACCACTCATGAATGGTGACAGTAGTTCCTCTAAAAACGTGACTCAGACCGACTCGGACCAATCACTGTCTACGGGTTTCAAAATGGTGGCAAATTTTGGCATTATTTTGCGAGGGCTGGAGAAAAGGCATTTTCAGTGAAATAATCTTTGTCTATATGCGTGGTAATACAGATCTTGATCTCAAATGTAGCCCATGGTGTTCACACTGGAAAAACAGGGAGGGGATTCTTTTTTTTTTTTCTACGGTTAACTTGAACATGTCCATCACCAACAGGTGGAAGAGACCTAGAGTGAAATGTCAAAGTGGTGCAAAAATCTTGTAAATCTTGCTCCAGGCTGTTTCTTTCCAAGCTCTATTCCAATATATGAAATTTTTGGGGTCGTAAAATTCCAGCCGGGCACAAACCGAAATTTTTCATTTCTCCTCCATGATCTGTGAATCTTCCAAGAGTCCCTGGTTTAACTTACAACAGAGGTTCAGATATAAAGATTGATATGCTACATGAATCAATAAGTTCAAAACAACCAAAGAACAATACTTACACAATATCTTTATGGCTGCAAACCGATTTGAATGGTTTTGGAAACAGGTAATGGCACAAACAAGAACAGCACACACCCACCATAAGGGGGAGATGCACACCTTCCACAAAGACTAATCAAACCTCTGTTTGTCTTTTTCACTTCACAGCCACACCTGCCCAAATATGGCCTTCAGGGAAGAACCAGAACAGAACTTTTTTTTTTTTGGTCCTCTCAACATAAAGTTCATTGTCATTGGTTGGCAAACATACATCTAAATAAGCCTGAAAAATTTTGGAAACAAGTTCTAAAGCTGTGTTTGAAAGAAAAGGAGCTGCAAATTTTAATCAAAAACAGCTAAAACTCTGAGGGGGGCTCCATTTTAAGTAATGTTTAAAAAAAGATGAAACAAAACCATGGGTTTAAACAAACAGATAGGCCCATTTATGACCATACAACACATTTGCAGTAATTTTTTCCCTTACAGCAACCAAACTTACAACAGATGCAAATACTTAAAGACTTACTCAAAAATCTTTTCATTTATTGGAAAAGCATTTCCAGTGTTTTTTTTTTTTCATTGATGATTATGCTGTTTTTAGCCAACATAAAAAAGTCAGTCATTTTCTAAACCGTAGTTTCTGCAGAGCGACGAGCGATATTCAGAAATTTGCCTCAAAGTTGGAGCAAACATGCCCCCCTTCCCCTGTTCTCCGTAACAAACATGCTCTTTTTCAAACCACATTTTTTTGTCTGCACCTGTTTAACAGCATTTTCTATTTAAGAAAACACTTAAAATGCAGAAAACTGCCACAAACAAACTGCCAAAGAGAGTGAATAAAGTGAATAGCATACACAAAGCTAAGCCAAAAAAAAAAACTTTAAAGAATAAATGCTGAAAGAATTGATTTAAAAAAATGTTGTTAGGTTATCGGTTGAAATATGAATTAGAGAAGGTGATAGAAATTTAAAAAAATGATGTGCTTTGTGGAAATCCCAAACATACATAAAAAATTTCACTTTTACAGGAATCATATTGTACATCAAATACTGTTCCGAGATTCCACAAACACAAACTCTTAAAATGTTTGCATCTCTGCAGCACAAATGGCTTCATAATTTTCTTGTACTAAAAAAGACATTTTTATTTGTTCATACCCAAAATATGTACGGGGAAATTACCACAAGACCCACCCAAAAAACAGACTAAATGATCTTTTAAAATTTGCAATTTTAGTTCATATGTTCTTCTTAAAAGTCTAGAGTCCAGGATCTAGGCTGTGTGTTTTTCTCCTGATGCTGGATCTCACAGTCAGCCAGGCAGAAGGCTTTAGCAGATTCACTAACATGGCTGGGAGAAACTAGGCCAGCGTGGATCCGTTTGTCCCAGAACTTGGTAGTTTTTCTGCATTGCTATCTCTGTCTCTGTGTGTCTGACAGAATGCCCTTCACTTAAAGGGGGAAAATCAATCCCAGAGAACAAACGCCAACATCCTGTGAAGAACCGGCTTCTTAGGAAATGTAATCCTTTATCATGTAACCCAAAGAGTTCAGACCTCCACAAAAAACAGAATGTATTGACTTTACATTCAGTCTGTTTGTGATGTGCGGTCGTGATTTAACAAGATACATCCTGAAAAAGTGTGCGCATGAGATGATGCACTGTAGACATAAATCACTAAGCATTTTAGATAAAGACATCAACATTTTAATTTTTTTTAGCTATTTTACTCTTACTTCACATTGGATTGAATGAAAAATAATAGAAAACTAAAAAAATGACCAAAAAGGGGACTTTTAGGGGTCTGTCCGCTTCATTTGGTTACAACTAAACTTGAATCTTAAAGCAATAATTACAGAAAATGTTTTGTTTTTATTTTGCTTTTTTCTGAGCCGTTTTGCTGCCTACTGAACTTATTTTCTCGGCTAATACTTCAAGAAAAAGACAACAATGACATAAATGAAAAAGTTATTATTTTATCCTAAAAACAAAATAGAAATTATATAAAAAATTATTGCATATAACTTTTTCGAGACATGTACTGACTATTGTTTCTGCAAACTACAGAATAAATTATAGAGAAAATTAATGTGATCTTTGATAAATCTACTGGTAAATATCTAACATTTCTTGTTTAAACTTTGTGGAGAATTGTTGAGTAACAACAAAAGGTGACTTGTGACTTAATATAAACATTGTTCGTGCATTTTTCAAAAACGCAAATTGTACTCCAAAACATATTTTTAAAATCCAAACTAACTACAGTGCAGCAATAAAACAAATGTGTTTTTATCATGTAACAGATACAACAAAATAGATAAAACCTGCAGAAATAAACTCAGTTTAAGCTCAAAAATATTAAAATATTTTATTTTACTATTCCTTAGGATGGTCAATTCTCTTAAAAAAAGTAGGTATTTAAACTGGAATAGTAAAATGCAAACATATCTGTTTTGTCTCTAACGAGGTATTATTGTAGCTAAGGCATTTTTACAAATTTAGAGAATTTTTGTTAACTTATTTTAGAAAATGTTATTTTATTATTTCATTTGGTTTGATAGGAGATTCTTCGTAATATGTGATGTCTTTTTCTTTTAAAAGAGAATGCTGAAAATCTTTGTTTTATTCTGCTTGATCTCTAAATATCCCTTTTATGGTTAAAATAGTACTAATTAATAAAATAATGGTAAATGGCGTTTACTTGTATAGCGCTTTCTACCCTCCTTCGAAGGCCCAAAGCGCTTCACAGTCACAGACCCATTCATCCATTCACACACACATTCATACTAATAATGTAACAAAGAAAAAGTTAGAGCTTGAAATGAATTCATTTGACAGACATGTTGGCTATTTATGTTTGGTACAGTGTAGTATGGTATGCAGTTTCACGCCACTCTGTTGTTGTGAAAAAGCCATGGCTTTGTTCTGCATAACAAGCATTTAAATTTAATAAAATTGATTAACGCGTTGGATAATATTACAATTTTTTTCTATGTTCATTGTGCTACTTTTATCCATCTGCAGGTAAAAAACCCAACATTTTCTGTTTTAAACTGAGCAGTTGTTCATCCTCTAGTTGTCTGTACACGGACAACACTTCTCATTGAAAGACCAGGTAAAAGTATTTAGAGATGTAGAAAACCTGAAATATTAATCAGACTATATGAAAAGAAGCTCAACTGTGGACTAATGAGAGGGACAGAAAAAGGCATAAATCTGTAAAATTTAAACCAAAATAGGTTTAGGGGGAAAAAATACACAAGTCCTTGTTGAGATGCAACTGCCGGTGATTTAACATCCACTCTCGCTCATTTATTCATACGATTATTCGCATACAGCAAAAAAAAAAAAAAAAAAAAGGAATCATAGTCGATTTTTTTTTTTTGTTCAATTGAGATTTTCTATCTTAATTGCAACCTCTAATTGTTTTTAGACATTTTTTCCCAAACCTACAAACGTAGTATTACATGACCAAGTGTGCTGTTCACTGGCAGCTTTGCAAAAATGCTTTAAGTCTTCTTTCACAACTGCTGGATATGAGCTGAATGCGGGTGAAAAAAATGTGCAAATCTGTATGGGGCACACAGGTGGCTGACACGAAATTTTAAGATAGAAAACCACTTGATGACCCTGTTAAAGCAAAAATGTTCCTGCACATTTTTTCTACAGGTAATGCTGTGGGTAACAGGTGGGAGTGAACACAGAACGGACTATGCAAGAGTGAAGTGGGTCCTAAGGACTTTTCTGTTTTTTTTCCCCCAACCTCCCTGAAGTCTGCGTACTGCGCAAGAGGCCCATTAATGCCGTTCAAGGGATTAATGCGTGCCCCATGCAAGTTCGTTGCACGCTCAGCTTTCTACCTGACTGTTAGAAATTAGAGAATCGTGTAGTTTGTGTAGACATCCAACAGGAGACCTTTGCGCACTTGCGTATCGTGCACACCCCCTGCGAGCAGCGGTCATTAATAACCAAGCCGGAGGGGTTGATATTTAAGACATATTGTGCATGTTGACATGGATGCACTTAAGAACTCTTCTGTTCAGAAAAGCACGTCAGTCTTGAGAAAAAAAAAAAACATGGCGGCCATACACTCAGCTGATACAAAAATATTCAAATGGCTCAACAATATGGGATGTTCATGCATAAAATTAAGTACTTTAATTTGATGCACATCTAGAGAATACTTTTATATGTATATTACAAATGTAAGTTTTTCTGAGAGAAATACATCCATGCCAAATTTGGTGCTGGTACCACATGATGCATGATCATTTTAATATCCGGCTCCTATAAGGAGCTAGAAAGCACACCTCATGAATAACTGAGGCAGAGTAGAAGTGCACCGTACAACAGCATCCCCCATATATCATAAGTGCATGTAACTTAGATTATCCTTACAAATACTCAACGGTACAGCATGACAATTGTACATTTCATTTTCATGGCGTCCCTTAAGGTGGTCGTACGAGCATAAAGAGAACTGAAAAACACACCTGCATTCATGGCGGTCACACCTGACCACAACTCTCCATGGGTCTGGACAACACAAAAACCTACAGCACCCATACACCATGTGACTAGAGGAAATAGTCAAATATAAAAGAATATAAAAAAGAAATATCTTCACATAAAATCCATTACAGTAGTAGCAAAAGCTTTAACGAAACAGCTATTATTAAATGATTTGGGGGGGAAAAAAAAGATGCATGATATATAAAAGAATATATTGAACATTTATCAAACATACAGGAATGTGTGCACACACATTAGGAAGGAAGCAAGTATTTCACAGGAGACAGATCTTGTCCCGGAATTCAGTCCCAAATGCCCATCAGTGACGTCTGAGTTAGCAGAAAATGGATAGCTTTCTTCATCCTTGGTGACCTGTCCTCATTTCTCAGAAGTGCTCCACAGGTCCTGGGCATTGGCTTCAACCTCCACACAACCCACCAGATGCTGAGCCAGTTTAGTCTAACCTATCTTTTCTCGTTTGCCATAAAATATTGATAAATATCTTTATTTTACCTGATTTATTTTTTATGCAACTCTGGAGCTCCATGCGTACACCATGTGACCTTTGTCTATCTGCACACACCATCAGCTTTGACACATGTACATGATCTCCGTGCAACTGTGAAAGAAAGCACCTAGCTTGTGGAAAAGGCCAACTCCTGGTCATGTGAGGAGCATCTATGAAAGAAATACATAGGAGAACTTAGCCGCAATTGTGAAACTGTGACTGCGACTTGAATTCAAAGGAGACACGAGACTGTCACACGTCTCCTGAGGCTGTTAATTTATTGTTCTTCTGAGTTCCTTGATTTCTCCTCTTGACCCTTTCAAGCCGCTTCTTTGAAGCAAAGCCCACAAGAGGGACAGTTTCCGACATAAAAAGAAGCAGCAGCTCCCCGAAGTGACCGCTTTCTAGTTTTTAGGAACATTTTCAGAGAAGAAGCATAGAGTTCAAAAGCTTCTCAACAAGGCCAGTACCCAGTGTGAAGACGGCGTCTCTGACGGGTCCTGAGCAGCTGGTGGGTCAGGCCAGCTGGGTGATGGTGCAGAGAAAGCACGGCCGAAAACAGGAGCCTTAAGTTCACCAGCAAACAAACTGACTTTCCTCACTTCACTGTTGAAAAGTCCATCCCAGTAACACCTTAGCAACATCAGAAGAGCACAAGCAAGTTGAGCCTTTATACCTATGCAAGTGTTTTTTTCTTCAGTTTTGTAGATCAGACCCCCATCTGCTACAGGATTTAATGCAAGTAGACGAGAAACAGAAGCTAGAATAGAAAGCCAGTCATGTGGTTGCAAGGGCAGCTCATACAAGTTGGATATCAGCCACTTTATAATTAAACTACAGCAAAGCCAGACAGAAGGAGGATGTTAAGGAGACAATTTGAATGAGCTTCAAACCAAGTTTCTACACGGACTGGAAGGGCTTTTAAAAATAGAAGGCAGCTGCAGGCAGAATAGTGATTATTGTGTTAGCATTGCAGCCAAACCTGATCCAGGTTACATTTGTTTTCTGCAGAAGTGTTATATCAGAGTGAGGCACGGTACTGTGTAAACATAAACCCAGAGGACCGTTTGTCACATCATGTCATTACATTTCTGGGTAGGCGTAAGACGTGAGCTAAAGGATAAATCTGGCTCAACAGATCTGCTTCAGATTGGCCCTTACAGAGTCATTTCAAGTTGATGTTTTGTGCACACTGACAGACCATCTCCAGTGATGTACAAGTCTGCTTTAAAAATATATGTTGATTCTTCTAATCAAGAAAGGTAAACTCGTTTAGAGAAAAATAGATTCTCTTTTGGACAAATATGTAATTCTTGAGTCGTCTGCTAACGCACATCCATGTAAAATGTTTAAATAAAAAGTGATCCCATGACCAACTGCTTTAACGAGAGTGTAAACTGAAGAAGGGAGCAGCCACGTGTTGCTCTTTTGTAAACTTTTCATAATTTAAAGTTCTACTTTGATCAGCTTTTGATCTATTGTAAAAACATAATTATGATTATGACATTGTCAGCCAAAAATAAATAAATCTGTGTTGTTTTCTGGGACATAGTTTCTGCAAAGCAGCAGGCGATTATTAGAAATTCACCTCTGAGTTGTGGGTTTCACTCTTGGCACGGAGTATACCTTCCCCCTTCAGTCCTTCATCCGTTTACGCCTTCACCTGCTAGCTTACAGCCCCTCACAAATCCAACCAGTGCAACAAAAATGACGAGCAGTTTTGGAGATATCCAACCGTACAGTTTTAAGCCAGATGCCAGCTAAGACGAGGAACATGAAGACATACTGGATCTATTTATCTGCAAGTGGATGCATCAGAATGGAGCAGAGCAGGGAGCTTGTGGTCTGCAGAGACTAGCTTCTACGTCACAACTAGAAGGTTTTCCAAACAACATTTTTTAATCTGCTCCTGATTCAGAATGATTTAAATAAAGAAAAGCTAAGAAAGTCTATTTTAAGGTTAATTTTCTTAATGTATGTTCATCATCAGAAAAATGCAACACGAACATATTAAAAACACGAAAAGACAATTTTTAACGGAGTGGGTCTTTTAAACTAAATTAATATTAATCTGTTAACTTGAAACTCAAAACCTTTGGTTTGCAACCTTTGCAAACTGTTGGGTTTTACCTGAAAATTATTCTGATAGAGCCACAAGCATAAACCCTAACAGGGGTTTAGTCCATCAGCCAAATCACAGTCAATTAATTGAATGGAATATAAATCCAAGCAAGGCACTTTCTTCAGTTTTCACCTTCAAGGTATTTCTGTCCTTAACCAGATTACAACTAAAATCCACATAAGACCTTGACAATCCTAAGCTATCCAGGGCTGTGGGGCAGCCTCCTTGACACCGCCCCTCCTATTTTGCCCCGCCCATCTCTCCCAGCTTCACTGTCTCCTTCATTCGCACTCCGTCTCCTTTGATAACGTCACCGTTTTAGGCATTAAAACAGTTTTTTTCTGACTCCTACCAGAATGGCAATTTTTACTGAGGGTCATTTAGCCGTCATTGATCGAGTGAGTGTCAGCTTCCATCACTACATCAAAGACACGACCTGAAAGAGCTTTAAAACTTGAAGGTGCACTGCCAAGTTCAGGGACAGCGGGCAGTAATCTTACCAGGAAGCTTTCCATTGTGGTCAGCCTCTCCTGCAAAGTCCAACCGAAAATACATGACAACAAGAAAAAAGGATAAAAAAAAAAAATAAAAAACTCCAGCTACACAAGTATAAATGTATTTCCCAATTATTTTACAAATACTACACTCAAATATACATCCTGAAGGTACCCCACTTCTCTATCATTGCAAATGCAGGACGATAGTGATACATCCACATCATCCTCGACTATAGGGTCCCACCACTCCCCAAAGCTTCGTTAAGTTTTGTGAACATGTGAAAAAAAGGGCTTCTCCAGAGCTCTTCAAATGGCTGAGAGTGCATTAGATAAGCACCCCTACCCCACCAACCACACACCTCCCCTCCTTCACCTGCTAAAACAGGAGCGCTGATGTCACTGTTGCATGAGGGATTAGTGAGCGACATTAGCTGCAGCTTGGCACACAAGCTATGCTTGATACAAACACGGACACAGGCACACACTCCAATAAGGAGCACAGAGTAGGTTAAACTCCGTAAGCTTCATTATAAAATATACTTCAATTTAAGGAAATAAAAGTATGTCAGTTGAGATAGTTGGTTGCATGCTTTTGAGCCAATAAAGCAACGACCTGTAAGGAATGTAATCCATCTGGTGCAACAGGTGCTTTTCATGCAGGAATGCTTCAACTATTGTTCACTCCTATTATAAGCATAAATGCGATCTGCTGCCTTTGGTTGTTTTCTTTACCCGTGTCCATATTTCCTATTGTAGTATTGTAGCAGTCTCATAGTTTCCACTGAAGCATTTGTGGCTTGCTCATGGCATCCAGCAAGGCAATCTAAATGTAGTAATGTGAATGTTTAGGAGCTCAGCCAATGTCTCCAGACATCTCCTAAAGAAAAGCCCAAGCAAGAGACTGATGAGGAGGACGTGCGAAAGAATGACAAGATTAAATCAACTCCAGATAAAATGTCAAAGAATCATAACAGAGTTATATAGTGTTGCTTGACATACCAGACTGCAGCAGACATACAGTTGCAACCTCAGATGATGGGAAAGCATTCCCGAATTACAGAGCAATCCAACTTTGTAGACAAATATAGACATCTACACAGTCAATGACCTAAAAGCTTAAAAAAAAAAGAAACTTTCTATGCAGACGAACTGTTTCTGATAAACTGAATTGAATAACTGCTGTTCTGTATGCAATGAAGCCTCACTCAGATGTTTGTAGACTCAGATCTTTAGAGGCTTAAAAATATGGTCAAACTTTTGGCTAATCATGAGCACATGTTCCAAAGAAAGGACATCGATTTCATCTTCCTTAGCTCTGCTGTTCACTTAATATGCCCTGAAAACCACATGCCAATGTGAACAACATCTGAATTAAACTTTTGTTGTCTATGTTTAAAAAAAAAAATAGACAATGGTGTTATCTACCATGTTAACATGTGTCATCGCGTGAGTATGTTTTGAAGTTCAACAAAACTTTTTCATTTGAAACCTGGACCTGTTGCCCGTCTCTCCAGTTTTTTTCCTGAAATCGACGTGAAGACAGACTGGAAATAGAAGTCCTTGTGTCGCAGAGGGACAGACCTCAAACAGAGGAATGACGGAGGTTATATTAACATTCTGATTGATTAATAAACAGTCAGTTTTTTTGTAGTAACGCAACAGAGACGCAATGCAATGAACCAGGGTAAAACGGTCTTTGTGGACAAAACAAGGTATTGACGTCACCTAGAAAATGCCTTACCTCCAGGCCTCACGACCCAGAGTCACGTTTTTAGAGGAACTACTGTCGCCAATCATGAGTGAGCTTGTTGGAAGTCCACACTTCTTCCACTGAAAACAGCTCAATGTTCGAGGTGGGGCCAGCGGGCACCACATGCTTTTCCTGCGACATCTGATTGGTCAATTTATAACTTGAATACCTTGTGATAAACAAAAGAATTTCATGAAAAGAAAATTACATTAGAAGGAAGATGTTAAGATGAATGTATTAGAGCAAGAATGGTTACTCTGAAAAATGACTGACTAATAACACAAGTTCTCTTCAAGTCTATGGGATTTCAACCTCATTGAAACCAACGGGTACTTCCTATTTGGAACACGACAGAGGAAGGATTGATATGTCAAGTGAATATACAGTTGATGGTGTAAATAAGCCTCTCTGACATCTTCAGAGATGGAATACTGAACCAGATATTTACTCTGATCATTATTTCCATGAATTGTTCTTGGTGCAGAAAAATGGAAGATGGGTTTGTGAAGGGATGGGTTCAGATATCAACAGCACTGCTCTGTGGCTGGAATTCTCCTAAATGATCAGGTGCGAGGTTCAACCATCCAGGAGTAAGTTAAAAACGTAAAGCTGGTTCTTCACATCAAGAACGGTAAGTTGACATGGATGGGACTTCTGGCAAGAATGCCACCTGCAGGTCTTCCTGTGTAGGAATTTCTTGTTTATGCTTCATAACAATTGGCCATGGCATTAATCGTATCATGTCCCTACCACAATCATATGGTCTAGTTCTGAGATGAGATACTTCAGGTGTTGCTGTTGTGTCTGAATGATTTCCAGATATTCAAGCCCTTTTCATGACCGATTACCTGGTTCAGGTGTATCCAGCCAATTAGAACATGCCAGCTCTGGATTTGTTGGAGACATACAGGAATGTGGGCCTCAAGGCCAGGAGTTGCTCATCTCTGGTCTAGTTCCCATTAAGGATGGCTGGTTTCACTTTCGACTACCCTTGATTACTGTGACAAACTTCTGAATGGCGTTAAGACTTTTTAAGCCTGATGGCATGATTGTCTCCACCGTTTCAGTAGTTTATTTAAGAGACGTTTGAGATTCTTTTTTGTTATATACATATAAGGATTGTTTTTTTTTTTATGGGCGAAGTTTTTCTGAAGATGCTTACATCTGTGTAAATACGTTTGTGGTTCATTATTGGTGCAGACAAGACAAGGTAGATGATAGAGTTTTTTTTTTGGCCTTTTAAAAATGTCAACAGCGCAAGAGACACAAAAAAAAAATTACATTTGAAATGATTTGCCATTCGCTCCATGTCTTAATCGAATATACCTGAAGTCATAGTCGGATTATAAAGTAAATATACATTTTTTTGGAACCGAGTCAGGATGAAGTTATGTCAACCCCTCATGCATTTAGAAAGCAGCAACAGTGGCTTGTCTTTTAAACTCTGGGATGGAAAAATAGTAATTTTCAGAATCAAGTTTGCTCCGCCACAGTTTTTTCTAACCACTCAAACTAAGCATAGTTAAATTGCGCAATATGCCTGCAGTTGTACTACAAATCACTGTGAGGTATGAACCGGGCCACAGAATGCACAACAAGGAGGAGGCTCCGCAGCAGCCTCAGAAAAGGCTGAAGAGATCCCTCACCTGCCTAGAAGAGCTTCAGTTTGCTCCCGGAGGAGGTGACTAGGGAGAGCGAAGTCTAATACAACATTCACACCAGGCTCCGAATTCTGCATTTTTAATTAAAAATCTATGTAAACGCGTGTACATGAGCAATTCGGTCTTCTCACATTGCTAAGCAAGATTTTAAGTCAGTTTTTGGGCTCTTCATACAAGGCAAGTAGCCACTGGAACACGGGTTGAAAAATAAACCAGTTAAATTTTGACAAATCAGGGACTCGGATTTGGTACATTTGGGTAGAGTCGTTTTCAATTCGCTTTAGTGCCAATCGTTTGAAAATTGATTATGGTGGAGTAATTAATAACTGCAGTTTGTGTCTATATGACACCAAGTCTTTCATACATCAGAATAGAGTCATCACAGAAAAATCCTGGACCAAGATTTGAACCACTTTGACATTTTGCAACAAGACTCTTCCAACTTCAGGTTACAGTTGGAACTTTAGCAACTTTCCAGTATGAACACCATACGCTAAACGCGCGTTAAAGAAGGCCTGTTTAGCGCACTCCTGAACGTGCATCACATCCCCAGTGTGTATGTAGCGTTAGCTTTCTGCCAGAGACAGTTTCTGATCTATAGGAAATGGGCAGGTGATGAAAGCGGAGAAAAAGTTCATAATGTTGCAAAACCTCCAGATTTAAGTTATTGTTTAAATTTGATTAACTACTTCATTTTGCGTGCATCCAACTGAAAATTTGATGACACATCTACACAGAAATACTAAAGTAGAAAATAAAGATAAATAAAAAGACTTAAATGCTTCATAGCTGCTGTAATGTGACTGACCATCTCACCGATCATAATAAACACAGACCCTCTCAGGGTCAGTTCTGACATTTTGGACAGGGTGCAGCCGGTCTCTGCTTTAAAGTACGCATCAACTGCATGACAACAAGACCCCTGGAGATGTTCAGATGTTGGGGAGTGGCAAATTCAAGAAGGAGCTCTAAAATCAAACCAGTGGACCTGAGCCCACTTACTTCTGCATTCCAGTGAGCCTCTGAACATGAACAGAGTGTGCTGCTGCAAAGTAAACACTCACAGAGCCTTATTTTTGGAAAGATTAGCCTTTTGGTAATATCATGAAGATATCACATGCTGATCTTATGACAATAAAGTTTTTTAACCTGCAGGGTGAGCACAAATAGCTCCAAGTGTGGCTTCATTTCGCCAAGACTTCTTGAAACACAATAGGCGGGTCTGTTTTGCAAGTGCATGCAACCAGTTGACACCCCACGGTGGACGAGTCCTCCGAAGTGAAGAGACTCGCTGTATCTGCTCTCACATCGCTGCCGTCATGTTGGCTGCAGACTATTGAAGGAAGTGGTTCAAAGAAAACATATCGACGCCGCGGCGTAACATTTAACTCTGTACTCTTGGATGTTTTACGCACAAACAAGCAAGATAAGCCTCATGGCTGCTTTCACAACAATCAATGGAGCTTGGTTGCTCTCTGGGCCCCAATCTTGCTTCCTCCTAACTCCTCCACGTCATGTGCCATTGGAGATAAATGACATTGCAAAAACACATTTACGTTTTCTCTGCCCTCTTGTAGACCCTTTTTACACTCCACGCAGGAAGGGAAAGACAAGGACGCTGCCGGGCCTGTTGTTTATAGAAAACATACAAGCACATGCTAACGTCTCTCTTCATATCAGTGAAATGAAAGGCTCTCAAACGATAACTAAAAACACACTGAATCAATACATTTGAAAGAAATTGTGGAACATTTGTGGAGAATGTGCGTTTTCTTCCCAGTCGTGGGATCAGATAACAGCCTGCTTGCTGTCGTAAATGTGACACTCCAGTCAGCCGCTTATCTCACCACTCAAACTGGAAAGCGCGGGACTCCACCAGTCTGGTTCTCTAAATATAACAACACACTCTTAGCTATGTTTTTTCTGTGCTGGTTTAAATCATGCCTCCATAGCTCCGTTCTACATGTTTTCCTGCTGCTTGCTATGGCCACGAGCCAAGAGGTAGTGCCATGCACCAAGCTATAAAAGCCCACAGTACGTATACCCATGACATCTTTGATAAGGCACAGATAAGCACAGTTCATCTTTTTGGTCCATGCAGCAGCTGTAAAGACAACAACATGACCACAGAGGTCAGCTGAATGCAGTATTTGTTACCGGGAGCACAGAGGGACACAGTTTCTACAGAGTTCTCAAACATCTCTGGTGACTGTAACGACTGGTGGCCATAAACTTGTAGTGTCTGACGAGCAATCGCAGATCAAGCGTAATGTAAGACGAGCAACAAAAGAAATGAAAGTGTTGAACATCTCCAAGCTTTAAAAAAGAGAAGTAATATCAGACTCTGTCCTCCCAGCCAGCAGGAAAAGCACAGTGGATTAATTCATCACCATGCTAAGCCTTTGCCCTCTTCTGGAATGAATTACCCAATGATTCTCAACTTAGACTAAACACACACGCACGCACGCACACAAACACACAACTGGACAGAGACAGCGTGCAGACACAGTAGGAGACAAACTTGACAAATACAGGGAGTCTCCTCAGGTCAGAGGAGTATCATCTCCTTCCACACACTCTTTTAAAATTAAGATGTAGCATGTGAGGTGGTTGGCTTAGACATATTGAGTTAGCAACTGTTAAATGTTTAGCGGCTGATAGAAAAAAAACAAACCTTGTGCACTTTGTTACCACCAAATTTAGGAGTGTGGAAGGGTGAAAGCCAGATACTTTCAAAACTTTGAGTTTAAACACCACAGACACAAAGACATGTTGAAAAAAATATATACTTTTGTAACAAAGCTTTGATTCTGTCAGAAATCACTGACGTTTCCATCAAAAATTGACTAAAATCTAGTCAAGTTGTGGAAAATATTAACAAATATTCTTGAATTGAGGCTGTGTGAGTTTTGCTTAACTAAGTCAACACAAATACAGAAAAAAATGTTAGATTATACTAAAAATAATGATATAGTACAAAACTATAGATGCGTGTAAATCTATAAACGGCATTCTTTAGAAACAAGTCCAAACTTAAGACTTTTTAAGATCTGGTTTCCAAACCGATCTGAGGAAGAACCATTATCCAACAGGTCCCACAGTGGATCCTTTGTGGGAATCAAAGAACCCCATAAAGAAAATACAATCAGTGCTGGACTCCATCATTAACATCTATTGGGAGACCAGACAAAAGCTGTCTTTAATACATCCAATGAAAATAAAAAAACAAGAATAAAATATAAATAATGCAACAGACTATGCAAACACGCATTTTTAAAGCCTCAACACTAAAGTGGTCTGCATACATTTCCAGCCCAATTTTAGCTAATTATTATATCTTATTATATTTTCTTGGAATTGTTTCAGGTGTGTATAACAGGTAAGCATTAGGACTTTTTGACCTTTCGACTGTGACATCTAGAAACGCAGGGCCTGTATTTACAGATTGCTGGGCAGTAGAGTAGAAACGGTTTGAAGTTTCCAAGAAGTGTTAAAGAAAACAGCCAACCCTCCCCACGCCATCCTTACATCGCCGTCTCTGAGCTTTCTGTCGCCATGTAAAGCCGTGTTACATTTAAGAGTTTGGCAGATGCTTTTCTTTTACCAAAGCATATACTTAAGTGCTGTTAATATGATTTAATACGTTGCTGGTAATTTGATCAGTTGCATAAAAAGCAAGGGCTTCTAGTTTGGTTGCACTGTACAATTTTAGGTGTAAAAGTAAGACCAGTTTTTGAATCCTAAACAGATATTGTTAAAACATTTATTTAATCCTCATCACAATTTCAAATTCCTTTTAAAAGGGTTCATAGACAAAATGTAAATAGGATAAATAGTGGGGGAATTGTGAACACGTAAAGCTACAGTCAAAAATACCACTACCACCACCATAATGAGGAGGTCCGCAGAATATTTTTTTTAAATTGTTGGTGTGGTCATGAATGTAGATGTTGGTCTTCAGGCGTGCAGGATGGCCCGCTGGTGGTCTTGATATGGACGGCCACCATCCGGAGACATTTACACATCGTCTAGTTCGAGCTGCTGCCGGCTGGTGATCCACCATGCGGCCGCCCAGCTGTCGCCTGATTTCATAATGGTGCCATCTCCGCCCGTCACTGGACTCCCACTACGCAACCTCGAAATACACCCGGCCGGCTGCTGACCGATGTCACAAATTAGAGAAAAATGATCCAGTCACTGGGAAATTTGAACCTTTTTCTTCTAATGTGCAGTGTGTAAAAATGCGACCGCCTCCTGATTACAAATGCCGAATTCCTTGAAGAACTTTCATTAGGTCGCTGTGTGGTACGACTTTTAGATACATGACTTGATTCTACAGTTATACGATTGATATTTTAAAAAATGGGTCTTTAAACTAAAATGATTTGTTTTACTAGTTTTATGCATCTATTTTTTTGTTTTTTATAAATGTATAGAAGTTCAACCAAATGGGTCCTAAATCTATTACAGTGACACCCCAAATACAAAGACAAGATGAAGACAAAGCCCAGCATGTTTTGAGAGTTGTCTAACATAAGAAGGCAGGAAAAGTTTCATTGGAACCTAAAGGATTATGCAAAGGTGGCTACACCAGTGTCGTCTTTTCCTGGAGAAGCAGTAATTAAATCCAAACTGTTCTGCTACACTTTGGGTTCATACCAGAAGAACTTGTAGAGGCCAAAGATTCACCTGTAAGTTTCATGCAGTGGGACTCAGGATTTTTATGTTTTCAAAATAGTTGGTATATTTTTTTTCCAGCAGCTGCCCTCTATAAACCCATTTACAATTTGCAAACATAGTTTTAAAAAGAGGTTTTAAAGTTGTCAAAGCTTGTGTCATCATTGGCTGATGCGATGTCTGTTCACTAAAAGGGGTGGAGGTGTTGTAAGCATGACAGAAAAAAAAAGGGGCCAGCAACAAGGTTTGGTTTGATGGAGTCGATGGGATAGACAGTTTGGACAGACATAACTAAATAAATCTTTAATGGTTTGCCAAATATATTTGGGCTTCTGTTGAAACACCCAGGCAGTCTGCCCATGTGCTAACATTGTGTTGGAAACCCTTGAGATGTACGTGTTTCTCATTAAAAAAGAACTTCAATTTTAAAACACTTCAAAAACAAGTTTACTTAGTCCCTGGAGAAAAATGATCACTAAATCCATGATTTGGAAGTTAAAAAATGACAAAAGTAAGTTGCTTTTAGTACCCTCCTCACTCTTAGAATTGTTTAAACTTTGTCGTTAAGGTGGGAAGGTGCTGGATTTCTTTGAGGGGGGGCAATATGACGGCAAGCAGCAAGGCCAGATAAACAATATTTTGTTTGGCTGAGGTTTTTCTCTGTCTGTTAGGCCACACGCACACACACTATCAAAAGACCTTGTACTTGAGCCTTATCATCGCCATAGCAGCCCAGATGGTAACGTACCCTTGACGAAGACTCACATCAAACTCTCAAACTTCTTTTGACGTTTTTTTTTCACATCGCAGGCACCAGAACACGTTCTTCACCTTCTGAATGCACATTTAGACTTAAAGTTGAAAAAGAAACTAAAAACTTCCCCAAAACCATATATGATGAGAGATACTTTCACAGCTGCTGCAGTTGGTCCAATAAACTTAACTTGGAATAGTGCTCCTAAAACTCTAATCAAAATGGGATTTACTCATTTGAGTGGCCTAACTATTAAAGAAGTTCAAATACGCGAGAAAAGAAGCGGAAATTCTTCACATTTAAACACAAGAATGGTTTCATTTACTGATAAAAATGTATTGTTTTTGTCTGGTGAGTTCTTGCAGACAGGAGACACCTCCAGCTCTATTATGCTGCAAGAATTTTGTCCTTTTTTCTGTAACTCCGTGGCCCCATTTAATCTAAGAAGTACAGGCCATTCCAAAAAAAAAAAAAAAAAAATCAATACTCATTATTGATCCCTTTTAGGAGAAGAAATCAAAATAGGAGCAGAGCTTTGAATGCATCACAGCAAATGTAAGCATGTGGATTTAAATGACGGAATTGTTTTTTTTTTTGTTAACATTAAATGTGGGAAACCTGGGAGGATGCTAAAGATGACACCTTATGGAACGGAGATTAACCATTTCCAGCAGCAGGAGAAGATTTGTATACCATTAGTCTAACTCAATCAGGAAGCTAATTCAATCAAAAGCACAGTGGGCGTCCTGACATGGGGGCATCTGTCACACCGACTTCTCACTGCATCCTGTGGTGACATTTGGCCACGAAATTAAGCTTGACACGGCCCGTCAAATAGCCTTCACTTTTGGTTTTTTTCTTTTTGGACAAAAAAAAAAAAAAAAAACATCTCAGAAATACACAAATCTGCTCACGCACGGCAAAATTTACATTTCCTGCTAAGTGGTTTTTACTCTTGCTGATGCTTTGAAATGCTATAATGTTGATTTGAAGACATCACCCAGAGACAGATTGACTGCTCTCCATCACACACTGCTTAATTACAGAGTTTCCCATCAGCGGGATGATGCTCCTCCACACTCAAATGAAAGCTTTGCTTCCTGCCTGCTTGTGGAGCTGTTTTATGTGTTGGTGGAACATCCTTCTCAATTACTGAAAGTCAGAAAACCTGCTAATCTCAATATTCAATTAGTCTCTGGAGGCTAGCTAGCTGCCATTCAGGTATAAACTGATACAAAAATTTTACTTGTATTTGAACAGTTGTAGGAAATGAATCGCACGCTTTTAATGACAAATAGGGGGCAACACACTAAAGCATGGCTGATGGGACGGTGCAGATGTGACTCCAACTTTGCTCTATCTTAGATTTAAGTTCAAGAAAGTTATTAAATCTGCTTTAAGTCACGCTAAACGTTTAGAAAAAGACTGAAAAACAAAACCTCAGCTAAGTTGACCTCATGACTTCACCTAATATGTTAACTTTTAGGGTTTTCATCATGCAAATGTGTGTTTTTTTTACCTATTGTTGTCAACAGTTTTCATTTGTGTCTAATGCATACTTTGGGTATTTTTTAATATCCATTGTCAACACGTGACGGTATTTTTGTCTAAGAATTGGTGACAAACTGAAGTTCAGAATGCACACTTTCTGACACTGAGTGAAAATGGAATGAAGTTGCCTCACCTTGCAGCTGGGGGGTTTCAGGGGTAGTCCAGAGGCAGGATTTCCTTGATGCTGAGTGGCATTAGTCTGCTGGGGTGAGTGGGAATCCTCAGACTCTTTTCCATGGTAGACCACCCTATCAGAGATATGAATACTTGAAGCACAGCCCATGCTTCAGCCCACTTCAGCCTCTTTTTTTTTTTTCTCCTTTTTGCCAAGTGCTTCACAAGAGTGTCATTCGCCCTCTGTGTATGCTGAAGGTCCACTCTTCCTCTTGAGGTTTATTCTTTCCAAAAATCTATGGATGAACACATGAAAGTGACTATAATCTAGGCCACAGCAAAGCCGGATCTCCAATCTAACACAAGGCATGAATAATATATCTATCAATCTAACCCCCCCACCCACCCCACAACCAGGACGCTGATTTCCTCCCTCTGCCTTTCACATGAACTTAATTGGAGATCTTTATTCAGAGCAGCTTGTCTCGGTCCTGGAAAACTTGGGATCCCGTTATTCCTGCGCGTCTCCAATCCACATTGGTATCCGTCACTCCGGCTCCTCTTCGTACCACATCACCATTTTCTCTGCACTTCACTGTTACCAAGTAGGCCAAAAACACACCATGCAGTCCCAAGCTTGAGTTTTCTCCATCTGCTTCCTCCAAGCTCTCAAGTGCAGCCGCTCCTCGGAGCCATCAACCGGGATCCAGTGAGCCCTCAGTCCCCCCCCCTTAAGCGTCCAAGTGAGAGCTCAAGACGCGGCCCACAAACCGATTCTCACGACACTTTGCTCCAGTCCTGAGCGGATCATCATCAACAGGCTGAAATATTCACACTGCGGAGTGTTATTCTGGTCAGTCGCTCCCATGTCAGACGGCCGCGGTGAAGCGCAATGCCACGAAGCCAGACGGAACGCTCCATCTACCCGCTCCGAATCAGCCGGCCAGGACGCGCGGGGATCTCGGAGGCTCCATTCAGGCATCCAGAGCCCGGCTGAGGATGATCCGGGAGGTTCTGCAGCCGGCGACAGTTCAGGTTCAGCTATTTCCCCTTATTCTGGAAGTAAAGGAGGGGGGGTGGGGGGTGGAGGCTGTCAGTTTGTGTCAAGGTACCACCTCGGGAGAATGCAATAGCTTGAGAAAGACGCACGGAGGGGAGGAGGGAGGAAGGAGAGGGGGGAATCCAAAAAAAGAATGAAAAAAAAAAGAAAAGAAAAAAAAAATCCCGCTCCGTGTCCACAAGTTTGAGATCTAAAGGCGGAGAAGGAGAAGGCGGCTGACCGCGAAGTGGACTCAGATAATTCATTTTTTTTCAGCCTTATTTAGTTCTCTGTTTCTGCCACTCTGGGTCTATTCCAAAAGCTGTTGATGTGACACACCAATAAAAGCCCGCAAGTATTGACCCTCCAGTTCTTCTATTGCCATTCGTGTGAATAATACGCCAGCGTGGCTAAAGAAGGTCATTTGCCTCCGTCACATTTTTATCCTCTGAAGAGTACACCGCTGGACATAGCTTGCACAGCTTCAACGGAAGACGGCTGAGGAGCTGCGGCCGCTCCGCTCTGCTGCCTCCTGTTTGCAGCCGCATCAAACCTCGATTCCCTTTTCCATGCATTTGATTTGTTCTACAAACATTCAACTCAAACGTAATCGCAAAAGTTGTCTCAGTAGGTTTTTTACGCGCGTAAAAGACACGTTGAAAAGTACTAAACGCAGCAAATATGAAGAAATGCTTGGAAAAATTGAAAATTATAGTTTTTTTAGAGTTATTGTGAATTCATGTCAAATAATTATTTACCAACTAAATCAGATCATTTTCATGTTTCTTTCAGACTAACAAACTGAAATTAAAGTTTTAAGTTTAAATTTAAAATTTATATTCAAAACCAAACAAATGACACTATACCTTCTTAATTAAAAAAAGAAGACAGCGACAAATATGTTAATTTTCATGTCTATAATCTGATTTTGCATAATAATAGTAATAGTAATAAAAGTAGGACATATTATTTACATTAAACTAAAACACTATTGATAGAATTATCCAAGTTGAGATGCTTTAATCTGAGGTAAAAAATCTTTTTTTCAGAATTATTGTAACTCAAGAATAGATAAAACCTCACAAAAAAATAAATGAAAACATAAATTTGGTCAAAATGAAGGTTGAAGAAACAATCCCAGTAATAAAAGTGTTTCTTTGTTGTTAAATCTTTAAAGTTTTGGAGAAGTCACATGAAATAGTTATTGACCAAATGAATCAGATTTGGTTCATCATTCTATCAGCACAGTAAAACTTAACTTTTTGAGTTTAAAACTTACATAAATATTGAGACTAAAAAGCAAACAGAGCACAACTATCAAGTTATTGGTTTTTTTAAAAAGTTGCAAATAATATGAATATTCATGTCCTTTTTTTTTTCTGCCAAGCTAAGCGTATATTTAAATGGAAAGATTATTTGCAAACATTGCAAACAACCCAAAACTGTTTTGTTTTTAATCCAACTCAGAAAAAAAGGCGGACTATCGTTTTTCTGGGTCACTTCAAAAGCAGAAATTGTGTTAAAATCAAATCATAGCCTAAAAAATTGCATCGCTAACAAAAAGTAACTCACAAAAATACATCCCAAAATAAATAGCCTAAGAATACGGTTTAAGAAACAATCCAATGGTCATCATAGTGGTGATTCTTTGTTGACAAGTCAGCCATGGTTTCAGTCTAAAAATTAAGCAATTTGTACTGAATATTTTTAGTTTCACATTCTTCAGTTTTCTAATAAAAAAACTCACATTTTTTTTTTTTTTGTTTTGTTTAACCTATCTGCAGCTTTTGCATTATTTGAACAATGATGTGACCCTCCAACTTGATATGGCCCCTGGTTCATCTGAGTTTGAGATTTCCTATAATCTGTTAAATCCTTTTAAAATAAAAGCTCTGCCAGTTTAAAAAATTGCTGTTACTAAAAAACATTTATTGCCTCCTAACTATCAATATGTTAACCTCTTTGTTTTGAATTAATGCCTGTTGTAAGACATTTTGTTTAGTTACTAATACTTTTAGTGAGACATAACAATCATATTTAAATGTGAACTAAACAACAATGCAAACCTTAACCATAAATTGAGACATTAATATATTTTTTTTGTCATTGTGCCTTGTTTTATTTTAAATTTAGGTTAATAAAAAAGAGGTTGACATGTTAACAAGCAATAAAATTAGCTAATTCTGTAATGAGAACTTTTCATTAAGACAATGTTACCATCTTTGCAAATCACATAAAACTTTCAAAAACCCCACTGAACATAACATTTAGTTAGATTTGATTATGCAGCACATACAGAATCCCTGTTCTTCACCTTCTCCGTAGCTGTACTGGTTCATTCATCAGCGGCCAAATTAGCTTCATTTGTGTCAGCTGCTCACAGCCACAACAATGGCTGGATTTTCCAAAGAAGAGAAAATAACTGTTTTTCCTTTAGCCCGGAGTGGTTAAACGACTCACTGTGCAACTAAACTTGATGACCAGTAGTTTTACTTCACTTTCATTCAATATTTGACATATTTTCATATTTGAAAAGAGGAAAACTCCACTTTACAACATTATATTTTGCTTCAAGTATAGGGGTTTGAAATTAAATGATTTATTCTAATGAAACTGACAAATGAAGCATACACATTGTAAAGTATTATCGTGAGTACTTAAATGTCTTATTATCCCTTTTTTGTTTTTCATTCAGAAAGCTTTAGGAATAATTTAGCAAGTTATCAGTTACAGAGAAAAATTTTACTTTGTCAGATGATTAAACAAGAAAAACTGTAACTTCTTTCTTCCAGGTTTTTCAATAATTTATCAAGTAATGATGTTTTGAAGTTCTGCATGGGCATTTTTGTGGCCCAAAATGATTGAAATAAAATGCTTTTGATGCCCCTGTAGATCACTTTAGGATATTTCATGATGAGCACATTAGTTTACAGCCTCAAGTTCCTGCTTGAAATAGATATCTTTAAAAGTTGAAATATTTTCTCTTATTCTTGGAAGAGATGTTAAGTCCCATTCTCTCCTTATTTATTTATTTTTTAAATTTTATTCTTTGACGGCCACTCTGGCCTCAACAGTGTATCATAAAAAGTGAAAGCACGTGGACCCAGCGTGTCATCTCAGCTGACTTTAAAAAGAAGTTGTTAAAAGTCATTTGTCAAATTCTTTAAGAGGATTTACAGCACAAACTTTGAAGTTTATTGACTCAATACGAGGCCATAAAACTCAAGATGTTTGTGCTGTAGAGAGTTTCTCATGTAAGATTTTAATCATTTTATGGTAGAACATGGTTGTAGCAGCAGTGGAAAAGTAAAATGAAATGTAATTTTAGCAAACTTTTCTGTATCTCCACAGGCATCTGTGTATACTGATGCACCGCCATGATAGAAACACATGTCCAATGTTTTAAATAAGTGATCTTGCTTTAGATATGAAAATATTCACCCTACACACATCTGCAATCACACACCTCAAATAGCACATATAATCACCCACCCACACACACATCTACAATCGCACACCTACAATCAGAAACATAAAATCACACACCTACACACATCTTCTATCACACACCTACAATAGCACACCTGCAATCATACAGAATCTACACAGACTTCTACAATCGCTCACTTACAATCGTACATTTACAATCATATTTGCAATTAGAAACACACAATCACACACCTATCTACACAAACCTAGAATCACACACCTACAATCAGACACGTACAATCACTCAGCTATATACATCTGCAATCACACACCTACAATCATACACCTACAATCAGACAACTACTCACACATCCACAATCGGTCACCTACAATCACACACCTATACCCACAGTCAAACATATACACACACAACTACAATCACCTACACACCTAAAATCATACACTTACATAACTACAACCAGACACCTACAATCATATACCTACACACACCTACAGTCACTCATCAGCACACGCATCTATAATCCCTCACCTACAATCACACACCTATACCCACAGTCAAACATATACACACACAACTACAATCACCTACACACCTAAAATCATACACTTACATAACTACAACCAGACACCTACAATCATATACCTACACACACCTACAGTCACTCATCAGCACACACATCTATAATCCCTCACCTACAATCACACACCTATACCCACAGTCAAACATATACACACACAACTACAATCACCTACACACCTAAAATCATACACTTACATAACTACAACCAGACACCTACAATCATATACCTACACACACCTACAGTCACTCATCAGCACACACATCTATAATCCCTCACCTACAATCACACACAAACAATAACACAGCTACAGTCACACATGTATAACCGCACACCAACAATAACACATCTACACTTCCTGAAAAATAGAAAAGAATAAACTGTTAACAAAGAATTCAGATTGTTGACGAGTTTTCATTTTCAATTTTAAAATAATTAATACAGAAATAATCACTTCACTAGTATATTTATAAGAAATAATAAACGTATAGTGTTACAAGAAAACAATTATGATGTTTTTTTTTTTAAAAAGTGTGACAATGTTCAGCTGTGTAAGTCTTTTTGTGTTTTGTAAAAAAAGAAATGTATAAAATGGAGTTGAATTCATAGATAACAGCTTGTTTCAGCAAGCACATTTGATACTGGACTTGAATAAAGTTGTTTTATTTTGGGGCTTTGGTGGGGTAGTGGATTTTTGACCTTTAATACAGACACATGACATGAGCAGTACATTAAGATCTGAATAAGATCACAGAAGACAGATTTTAGTTAGTCCATTGTGTACATTCTCTTCTTATTTTGGAAATTTGTTTAAACTCAAATCCCTGACTTTGTGGTTTTCCTTCTAGTCAAACTAGGATTAAGTCCTCACGAGTCTCTTAGGGTTAACAAAAGGTTTGAACTGCCCTCCCCATGACAAGTAAAGTGACCTGTGTGACTCCAGCCCCTGCTGCAGCCCTCGCAGGACTGGCTGATTCTTCGTTTTGTTGTAGTTTCCACTCTGCCGTGTAAAACTGCAAAGCTCTCTGTGTTTTGATCAATGACAATTGCATTGTGCAAATCAAAACAATGTCACATGAGGCTTCATACTCTGCAGGGAAGTCCAAAAAAAAAAAAAGACAACAAAAGCCAGTTCTTCAACACAATCTTTAAAATCATTGTAAATCACAGCCTCCAGCTGTTTTAGGGCTCCTCTAAAACAAAACACAACCGTTTTGAACAAACACAGCTCTCCAGTGATTTGACAGATGAGGGCACATAAATGGATCCACTGACAGGTCTTCTCTGTTCCTGCCAAAGATCTATTCTGCTCGCCGTGTTCACGGGGGAATGACATGTTTACTGCGGCTTTCTTTGCTCTGCTGTCGCTGCTGCGTGTTTAACCAACACTTATCATCACTGTACTTTGTGCCGCTACATTCTTCAGATGAGCTTTTGGAGGAAAGTATTTGTTTACGTTTGGTTTGCTGTGTGTGATTTGGGGGTGGTGGCTGTGTGTGTGTGTGTGTGTGTGGGGGGGGTTATCTGATCATATGCAGACTCTACAGACCATAATACCCTTCAATTCCTTTCATCCACATTTGTGGAAGAAAAGGCTGTAGCTGGCATGATAAGACTGAAAAATGTGGATTTGGTGAAAGATAAATGTTCATTTATTTAATTTTTTATTAATATTATTACTCTCTTCCAAGCTTATTTTATTCATTTACCTATTATTTTCTTTGTGGGTGATTATGTGACTTTTCTGCAAAATAAATAAAAAAAAAAAAAAGATTAAAAGTTTAATTTAGTCAGGAAAAATATACCAACAGAAATCGGTGCTTTTAAGGAATACAAATAAAATAAAGGATACAAAAATGTATTTAAAAATTGATCAAGCTCTGGGAATACCAGCAGATACAAACAACCTTAGGTTGATACAAAAGTATGAAATTAATATGGAAGTATTTCTGGCAATATCCCAGTTCCTCCTGTTGTGCTCTTAATTTTTTTAAACAATCTTTAAAAATACACAAAATTTTTTCTTTTTTGCCCTACTGCCAACTTACAAATGTTTTTTGATGCTTCTGAAACTCTTTTAAAATCACCAGCCCTGTTGTATTTAAAGCTGATGTCCACAAGAGGGCGCCAGAGGAACAAACCTTGACAATAACCTTTTCACTATTACATTCTTTTTAACCTCTGAATGAAAATGTGTATCTCACATTAATCATTGACAAATGTTAAAGATTTGTAATAAATAACAACTTGGTGCTTGTATATTTATTAATTTTGTGGTGATTGTTGAACACACAGCTTGTGTTCTGCTGTCCTCTATTGTCAACTGTAGGTACTGATACTCAAGCGTGGTTCTTAAGAAATTAACTCTTCACTTTTGTGGAGGGGTGTACTAAATGGCACTTCAGGAAGGAGTTTTTAAAATGTTTAAATAAAAATTGAAAATATCTAAAAACGTTTATTTAACATATAATTCCTTTAGCAACTTTCTAAATTGAATGTCTAATATTTCAGACTTTTTAAAGTTTAAGTCCCCAAATTCTAGAGTCTCTCAATAGCACCTCACTGTTTGCCACTTTGAGAACTTTAGAAATTGTTCCATTGTTATATGTATATATCTCTGTGTTATTTAATAGATATGTATGTAAAAATATTTTATAGCTTTCATGCCTGATGGAAAACCACCCACAAATAAAATATTTCACACAAACAACAAGTTAAACACATGTTGCCCTGCTGTGACTTTTTAAAACTGTCTTGAGCTTTTATTTTATTTTTCCTTTTTTTCTAAAGTTTTTCACTTAAAGCCAATTAAAAGAAAATAAAACATTTAAAGTGTTGCGCAATTTGGACTTAGCAGTCAGTTCCTATATATGTATATATATTTTAAGTGAAAATGCTGTTCACACAAAAACTATAATCCCTTCACGTAACATCATCTCATTTTTTTTCTCTCTCAGAGAACGTGAACGGCCAGCTGAGATTTTGAAGTCAAACTGAGGTTTTGTCTTATACAGGATGCACAGACACAACACATAACGAGCGCTGTAACAGTTTTCTTACTGAACTTTGGTCACGTTGTTGTATCACGGTTTGTCTGCACAAACTGTACTTGCATTATCTTTGTTCAACATACAGTTCCTGGCCATGGTCCCTCGCCTCTGTAAGTCAAGTCACACGCAGCTCATAGAGTCCTTGTTCAAAGTGTTAAATCACAGGTTGTAAACGGTCCTTTCTGACGTACTCAGACTCTGTCAGAATCTTGTGTTCTAGGTCAATGATGTTTGACATGATGAATGATCTGACTGAAACATTATTTAGCTGAATTCTGATGTTCTAAATATTAGTTAAATTTACTCAAATTTAAGTGAAAATGTAAAATGTAGTTTAGTTTGTGCTTTAAAACACATTTTCCACTTTGTATTGAGTCATGGACATCACCCAGTGAGTACAGCCTCATGTGGGCACCAACATACCTATTATAATCAACATTAGATTTCGTGTCTAAAAGCTCGACAAGAGCAATATAAAAGTAGCTTATTTATGAAATTCCTTCATATTTAAAACATTTTGCAATCCAGAGTGATCCTTTTGAAACACCTTGCTTTAAGATATCTTTATTTTTTCATGCGAGTGCAATCACACACTGCAAAGACTTCAGCAGGTGAAAAGTGTGCAGCCTCTCTGAGAATATGACGTAACTTCTGACGCATGTTTCACTTCCTCCAGCAAGTGAAATCCCAAGTTTTTTTTTTCTTTCATTAGACAAAGGAAGGGCTTGCAGAGTTCAGACAACACAGAGCAACAGCTGCTTGCAGTCACCACTCGTTTATCAGCTTAGAGAGCTGCACAGTGTGTTTATTTTAAAGTCCTTGTATCTCGTCTCGGCCTATGCTGAGCGCTGGACCTGATTAAATGTTTTAGTTCTCACAATAAAACTCTTAACAAAAAAAACGTATTTTATGTAGTTATAATTTTTTAGCCTGATATTTATTTATTAAAATGGAAATTTTGTATTGTTTATTACAGTAAAAGAAGATGAGAAAGAGAATTCAGTTTAGTCCCTTACAGGACCTGTAGCAAAAGTTACAGAACCCTCAAACCTATGTTTTCTAAACTTTTTATTATTAGATTTATGTAATATTATAATGTATTTTATGTTAATGTGTTACATTAAGTTAAGTTGTTACATTTAAAAGAATATGTCAGGGGAATATTCATATTCATTTCTGTTTAATCTGTTTTGTGTAACTTTTAAGTTTGTTCATTTTTAGTACTGTGACCGAGACAATTTTTTTTCCTGAAAGTCCTAAAAAATCTTTGCAGTCTGAACAAATTATGTTCAGTTTTTTTCAGCTGTCTGGTCACAGCTTTTAATTTAGCATGCTAATTCCTACCTGCTGTCTGTTTTTGACTGCCGTGCTTCTGCAGACCCAGAAACCTTTAGCTCATGACAGCTAAACACGGGTCAATAGTTCTGTTTAGAGAGGACAGACAGACCATCTATGCAGAACTATGGAAATGCACACACACACATGATTATCTCCAAGCAAAACTTAAAGTCCAGCCTCAAGCTTTTGGATGAGTTTTGGTGATATAGACAAACCAATTTCAGGAGTAACTAGATGGGAAGGGGTTTACATACCACTAGAGGTTACCAATGTTATTGTCAATCACAAACATATCTATATAATGATTGATTGAATGAGCACTGATCTAAATCATGTCCTCCTGACTAACAGAAAAGAAAAAAGAAGTCCAGTCAAAATGTTTTTAAATCCACAAAAACTACAATTCCCAGAATCCCACCCCTTCACATTTGGTATCATTGAAAAGTCCCAAATGTCGTCTGTAGATCTAATTCAACATCATACAGAGGACACATTTGTAGATAGTCAAGAAGATCTGGAGGGAACTGAAAACTGTTGTCTAGAAGACCGCCTTAAACTTGAAACCTGGAGGAGTTTTTATTCATATATAGACACTGTCTGTCATCAAATGCAAGGACAACACTAACAAATTAATCCTCCTTAACAAAGTAGTAAATGAGAGGCTTTTTAGTTTAGCTTTTTGCTATCACAGTCAAGCTTCTTGGTTTGAACATGAGACCCCTACAAATGCAGGGAAGTTGGTGTGTTTCTGTTCTAGTTTTTTGTTGGTAACTGCAGAATAATTCAGCAATGAGAAATAGGGATGCCACAATTCACAATTTAAAACGGGACCATTAGTTACATCGTTAAACTGAATCATGGGGAAAGTGAATCGTTGCATCACTTCTGCATGCCATTAAGTGTAAAATAATTATTTAAAATTAAAAGTGGCAAATGTGTTGAGTTAAATTCAAGAACAATTTATTATTTATTGTTTGTTACATTACACCAGGCTTAGTATGATTTGTCTTCATTTTTCCTTAATTAGTAGCAAATAAACAAAAAAGATTTTTCTACATTTTTTTGGTTTTGTTTCACTCAAGCTGCATATCAAACCAAAACCTAACCGTGACCCAGAGATCAGGGTTTGAACCGAATCATGGGGAAATTGAGTCATACATCTTCAGAACACAGCTTTACTGGAAACTTCCTCTTTTGGTGTCATTTTAAAGGAGGGACATTATTTTGTGCTTTTTTTTCTCCATGAAAAATGCATTCTACCTCACTGCCTTTTTTATGTGTTTACCTTATTGTCGTCTCGAGATAATAGAAATTACAAGTTTTGAACATGCCAAAGCCCTGATCCTAAATTCAGACTTTAATACATAAAAAACTGCGTAAATAGAGTTATAATAAATAATACATTCCACTGAAAAGGCCTCCCACAATCATTTATGTAAGAAAATGTTATACTGCAACTCTGAAATAAAATATGTGTTAAATAAGGAGACACTTTAGGGCTACATAAATCATTTTGTTGTATCGTTGAAAGTTGATAACTGAGATTGCCTCAAACACAAGAAAACCAAAATAGAAAAAGGAAAAGATATTGTCATAAAAAATACAACATGTATTTTCTGAAACACAAAACACAATTATCTGATGAGGTCAAAAGGTCAAGAGGGATCCTGAAAAAATTACAAAAGTACTTTTGCAACAGAAAAAATATGTCCAAATTGTTTAAGTTTAGAACTCTGTTCAAATCAAACTACATGTCTTGAACCAAAGTCATCTTATTCACAGCAACAGTAGGAGATCAAACTGATCAAACCATTACTTTGTGTTACTGCTGCTGCTAAATAGGTGTCCAGGTCTTATATGACAATCCACGTAGCCGCCACATAGTGGTGCTGTATCTTCATCATGCTTAGAAAATTGCAGCAACACTGTCTGACAACAGATAATTTATGAATGTCAGTGTAATCAAATAAAAATGGCAAATTTGATTCTAGTTTAAAGATTCTACTTTACTTTCGTAATTTATTAATGCTTCCTAACTAATTAATAAGAACACAAGGAAGGCAGTAGACTTAATGAAGTCCTGTCAGCTGCATGCTGTCAAACTGTATAAAGTTCAAAAACAGAACAACTTGTTACTGGCCATAATGAAATAAGATCTCACAATCACTCTTCTGCACTTATCCAGTGGTTTACTCAAAAAGCCTGAAGTTAGAAGGGTTTCTTCTCCTGCTCTTTCCACAAACAATGTTTGCTTTCAACAACTATTCTGCTTTGTGCGTGTGTGTGTCACCAAGAAGAATGATGGGTTGCCATCTTTCATTGTGACTTATATTAAGCTTGAAAACCTATGCTGCAGCTTTCAGTATATTGAGCCTCAAAATAAGTTTAATGTTTTCTAGAACTTTTGTCCAGTAAATGGAAATACATGAAACCAGTTTTTGTTGAAATGTCTTTGGCTGTCCTTCAGAGTTTTGTCAGGAGTTTTACATGTAGCTGCTTCAGATATAAACTCCCTCCATCCATTTTTCAGAACCAGCAGTATCCCTTTCTGTGTCACTGGGTTGCTGGGGCCTATCCCAGATACTGTAGGGTGAAGGTGGGGTACACACCTGAGAGGTGGCCAGTCTGTTTCAGACCCAATCACACACACTCACACCTGGAGAGAAATAAGAATAATCAAGACTTTAGAACCTGGGGTTCCCAGAAAAAAAATTGCATGAATAAGGAGAACATGCAGACTCCACACAGAAAGGTTCCAGCTGGGATTTGAACCAGGGCCTTCTCACTTTGAGAATACTAACTACTCTGCAGCCCTTAATCCAAATCTATACAGTTAATCATAAAAAACAAATATTGCTGCATTTCAAATGTATAGTAATCTATTTCTGTTTTTAAAGAAACTTTCTTAATAACATTGCAGCAGCAGCAGCTCCCCTGACACATCAGCCAGGTTAATGTTTACAAAAGTGTTACATTCAGCAAGTTCTCACATACAGTACAAACATGCATAGCACGTATCTAACAGGTGAATGGATCCCAGGTTCACATTGACCTAAATGAACTCACTAAACGTTTCTAAACTTTGTGTTTTCATTTAATGCCACTACATTTGAAGGAGTTAACATTAACATTATGTGGCTTTAATAGATGTGTTTATGGGATGCTTGAAGGTTTCAGTTTTGGTTTTAAAATGATTGGCGAGGGTTTTTTTGGTGTTTTTCTTCTATTTAGTGATAGTAAAATAAATAGTGTGGCAACTTACAGACTGTAAAAAAGATACAAACAGTACCAAAAAAAAGTTGTATATATTTCTTGGTGTATAAACCCCCCAAATGTGACAGCTTATCTAAAAAAAAGACATTTTTTTTTCAATATTTTTTTTTTAATTTACTATAACGTTCAAATTATAGCAAATCTCAAGCGATGTAATATACTACATGAAAAGTCAGCATTTTTGGTGAAGTCCTAAAAAAAACCCCACAAACATTGATTTAAATTTGATTTTATAAAAGGTATTATATGGTAATACTTTTAAAAACACTTTATTAATGTTAGTTAATGCATAATTAACAATTATTTTACCATTAAATAACATGTTATCAGACATTTTTATGCAATACTAAGAGTATTATTTAATAAACATTCATTGACAGTTAGTGGGTGAGTTAGTTGTGTGGTGGTACCTAATGAACAACGAATCATTTATAAACGTTTTCTAATGCAAGTGCCTAGTGTTGTGTATGCATCTATAACAAATTGTTTAATCTGTATGTAAAGCCTTATTAACGTCTGAGGTAATAATTTACTTTGGTTGTTAGAAGTTAGGAATCAAGAGGTTTTACATAATAATTTTATTCTGAAGTAACTCTTTATAAAGACTGTAAGACCTGAGAAGCATTACCTAACCATTACTTGACCCTAAAGCACTATCCCTGGGTGAATTTTCGCCTGAGCAAAAGTGTTTACGTGATTTTTAATATGTTTGTATTTTTCTGAGTGTATGGCCTGCTGGGAAAAGTCTCACATGTCCCAGGAATGGGTTTAACAAAGGCCAAGTCACCAGTATCACTATTAGTATTATTATTATTTTTATTACTATTATTATTTTTTTTTTCTCAAATTCCTAATTTCTCTGTAATTTTATAGCATGTTTTTAGGATCTTCCTATGTTTTTATTTTGCATTTTATTACATAAACCACAGTTAAAATAAAACTACTCTAATTTATCATCTGTTTTAATTTTTTTATCTATGAATTTACTTTTAAATACTCTGTTATCTGAGTGTAATCGGGTTAAAATTAGTGATGGTTTAACTTTTTATATCGAAGGTGTTCTAGGGTTAATCATATTCAGTGATTATGAAATGATTATTAGAACCTGACTGTAAAGGGTGAACAATTGTCCCATAGGAAATACTTCATTTTTAAAAAGCTTTGTTAGTGTTAATTCCACATTAAAAATGTGAATATTGTGAAGAACTAAATGGCCGAAATACGAAAAATTCATTAAGGTGTTTTACTGTTTAAAAAAAATGTTCACAAGTACCAACAGGCAAACCTTGTAATTATAAATAAACTTCCAGTTATTACGTTACGATATAACTTTTACCTTCATTTAAAAATAATCTTGTAAGCATTTTTTAAGGAAATGCCTGGATTACCTGATATATTGAGAGAAAACAGCTCAAACTAAGATACAAAGTGAAAAAAAAACAATAAATAGCCACAGCAGTGAATGGAAATGTCTTAAAACTTCATTTTATTAGCATGGCATGACACAAACATTACTTGCATTACTCTGTTGAGCTGCACATCCCTTGAATTATTTGTCTGAAAATAAATATCAAGGCAGTTACATTGTGCAACTCACTCTGAGGACAGCAAAGGAATCAAACATCTTTTCAACCTTGAAGCTTTTTTTATTTTTATTATTTTTTGCTGTAAAACTCAAAAGCAGACAAGAAGTATTTCAGTGAGAATGACTAGCAGCATGTAACTGGCCCAGATTTGTAGAATACAGTAGAGGCAAAAGGTATACAATAACTGATATGGACCGCATAGTAAATATATAAAAACATTAACTGCTGGGAAAGCCAATATAAAGTTGTAAAAATATAAGAAAAACATTTTCTGTCCAATGGATCCACTTCTCTTTTCCCACTCTCTTTTTTTTCTTACAAAATAGCGAATGACAAAATTGTTTTATGACCTACGTAAAAAAAAAAAAAAAGTGTATACATGACTTTAAAATACAAAATTTTTGGAAAAAATTAAGACTTGAGGGCGTTTTTTCACGGAGTTGACGTGTTCCTTTGCTTCTGTCACAGCTTTCTCCTCTTTGCTTGTGGATTCAGAGCTGGAGCACACATTTCAGGACCTTGTGGAGGAAAGAAGCAAGGAGAACACATTCGCTCCAGGGAAAAAACCCACCCCCAGTTTTCTTAAGGAGGTAGTTTGGCACCCCCCGTGCCCTCATTTGATGACACTCCCATACCAAATTGTACCTTGTCCTCAGAGCTTTGGCGTCTGGATGGAGAAGAACCCTTTTTTTCACAATAGCCAGGCCAGAAATGCAGTTGATATTGAGATTGTGTGTAGTGACAACCATTAGAGTAAAATATGTACTGATCTGTGAACAAAGCTGTCTGCAAAGGCATCAATGCCTGATAGAGCAAATCAAAACCATTCATAAAAGTTCATTCTTGATACAAAGGTGGAGAAGCAGCTTCGGCACCTTCGCTCCTCCCATCCCGATCATTTGTTTGGCACAGAAACACACATGGCCAAATTCATTAAGACAGAGGCCTACATTTGCACAGTATATTTTTCTTTACTTTTTTTTTTTTTGTTTAAGTGTACATTACTGATCAATTCACGAGAAAACTCAATAAAAACTGCCTATTTCTGGCATGGCAATGCTCTGGAAAAACGACGCAGACATCAGTTGCAGCAGACGCCACCCAGGGAGTTGGCATGGCGATGGACATCAGTTGTCAGCCAGTGGAAGCCGCACCCAGGAATGACACGTTTTAGTTTGGGTTGGAGAACTTACCAAGGCTCTCACATTTTGAATGGCTCTCATTGCGTCCCGCACGACATTTGTGTTCACATCGACGAATCTAGGATGACACGTGTTTGCTCGGACGATCTTTTTACCAAGGCTACTAAACAAATTTCTGTATGGAGGAATCAAATTGGCGTCCCACCCATGCACGGCTTTTCATCTCAACATCAGAAAATCATGGAAAAGCCATTTGGAGGACATCCACAGGGGGTGGTCTGCACAGAAAGATCATTTTTTTGTTTGTTTTTTTAGCACAAAATCTACAAAATTAAACAAATTTCAGTAACAAATATGCACCATCAGGAATCAAAGGCGTTGGAGGTTTTACAACAGTCCAGCCGGCCTTCTTGAACATCTCAATCTAAGATAAAATATAAAAAAGCAGGTTATAAAGGTAGAGCTCAGGCCCGAGCTCCACAGGGGGGCAGTGAGTTTGCTGGAAAAATTGTTGTTACCTGGCGACACGGACGATCAGGGTTGGACAGCACCAGTCCCGGACCTATGATGTTAAATGTGGCATCGATGTGCATGGGATTGGGGTCCTTGAATGAGATTATGTGGATTTTGTAATCCGGCGCCAGATGACGACGCATCCACTCAATTCCCATGTAGTTTGTAACCTGTAAAGAAAGAAATACACGCCATAACGCGTGTCAAAGTCAAGACCCGAGGGCCAGATTGTTGGGCCAGTCGACTCCTGATCAGAATGTTGCAGGTTAAATTCCCGCCCTGGCCGCCCATGTGTCGAAGTGTCCTTGAGCAAGACACTGAACCCCAAATTCCCTCTGGTGAAAGTTTGGCGCCAGTGTTCGGCAGCAGAGCCGCCACCTGTCTATAAATGTATGTGTGAATGGGTTTGTCTGTGAAGCACTTTGGGCCGCCGAAAGAAGGTAGAAATGAGCTATACAAACAAATGCCATTTATATCCGGCCCCGCCAGATACATTTATATTTTTGTTATCAATGGCCCAGTGTTATCTTGCACTGGAAACATGATGCAACACATTATTATTCCTAATTCTTCACATATTGACGTTTGGTTAATGACCCATTTACATTTTGGGTTCCCCCTACTCATCGTTTTTTGACATCCAGTTAAATCAAGGCTCCCAAACCTGAGACGTGGACCTCACCTGTATCCTAATCGAAACCTTAACCCGGAACCGGACAGCCGGTCCAGAACGTAGATCACTACTAGTTCCAGATGCGGAGGATTAGGGTACCGGTACCAGCCGGTATGTTATGTTAAGTTATGTTTTTAAAGTTTAAGAAAAATAGTTTGAGTGTGTTCAATAAATGTTTATCCTGTTCGGCCCGCGAGCTGAGGTATGTTTTGGCCCCCTTTGCAATTGAGTTTGACACCCCTGCGCTATAATATGTGTGTCTTATCTGGGATGCATGCTCAGATGAACGCTCCTGAACCACAGCACCATACCCTTATCAAGCAATTATCTAATCAATTCTGTCGGTCTGCATCCAACTCCGCACCTGACTCCTCTGGACGAAGAGGTCCGTCCCAGCTCGAATGAAATCAGCAGCATCGAAGCAGGGCTCGTGCTCAGTGGTCACGAATTTCCCCTGTGCAGCCAGTTTGTGCCTGTCCTCCACCGTGCGGATGGGGTATTCCTGCGCAACAACGGAGAGATAGGGTTACTGGGAAGCAATAAAGCTGGAGGGAAAGAGCCTGTTTCCCACGTGAAGACGCAGTGAGCAGCGAGGGCATGGAGTTCACCGATATCAAGAGCCTGAATGACGAGTTCAAACACAGCTGATAAATGCAGCACATGATCTGGAACCTTCACAAGGATCGGGTTTTGACTGTAAACATTTCAAGCAAACATTTGGGAAGTCACCTGATCGTAAAGCTCATCAGCCATGGTGGGTTTGGGAGCTGTGGTCCATTTAGCACCTTTTCTGAAGTACTCCTTGATCAGAGGTCTGTAGGCGCGGTACTCAAAGAAACGAGCCCTCCAGGCCATTGGGGCCTCGATTATTTCATTCCCAACCACCATAAGGATGTCTCTGGGCATGGCAGCATACATTCCTGCAAGAAGAAGTATTTTTATTTTCATTCATGAAAACAAGAAAGTCTTTCACATGATCGGTTTTACCTGTTGATGAGAAATCTGGAGTTTTGTATTCCAAAGACCAGTCGAGGGGCTCCGGTCTCCTCACGACCACACCCTCATGGCGCAGAATATTGCACATTTCTTCAATCTCAGCAACAGCTTTTTTCAAGTGGTCCGCAGGAAAAGACTGGCCCCCATGCTTCTGGTAGAAGGGCCAATACTTCTCATATGTGTTAGCCTGTTGGGACATGCAGAAGCGTCAACACATTTTGCACACCTGCCCATCGGGGGCCCTATACAAAGCGAAAAAACTCACTTTCACTTCAACGGTAAAAGGAGGCACGTGGGCGTTTTCGGCTCGACCCACGATGACCTCCTCAAGGGGGTCCCATTCATTGTAGCTGCAGACAGGACATTCCTGCGGAGCAGACTCAGTAACATGTTCCTCTTCAGCTGCATGTCGTGGTTGTGCAGCTGCAGCGCTTGAGGTGCTCTGAAAAACCCTCTGCGCCCAGCCAGCGACTGAACGGCCAAGCTGAGGAGAAAACAAACAAATCAGGTTTACGCTGCCGCAAAAACAGAAGAAAGAAAGCTTGACAGAATGAAAATAAACTCTCTTTTTACTAAAAAACAGTAAATCTTTTTGTACTGTATTCAGTGCAATAAACATGTGATTAAGACAATTGATATGCCTTGAAGCAGTGCAAAGAAGCAGACAGGAGGCAGTGAGGTAGATTGGTTTGGTGCCAAAGTACACGTGTTATTAAGAAGCCCTTTATCTCCACAGATAGGCGGGAGAGCGTGGCCCCTGATGGCCCCTGACCAACTCCAGTGTCACAGAGTTTGAGAGGCGCATCTGTGCCAAACAGCTGTTCGCTGTCACTCCAGGAGCAGAGGAAAGAAGTGCTCTGCAGTCAGGAAAATCAGATCAGTCCTTGGACTTAGGTTTCTTTGAAGGAGTGCAAACAGGATTTGCTTTCATCCATCAAAAGTCAACCACACTAGATTTTTTTTTTTTTGTTTTTAGATTTTTTTTAATTCATACAAAAAAAATCCTTACCCTTTTTTTTAAGTTCACTAATCTCTAGCTAAACCACTTAGATGAAGATTAGAGAACATGTCCAACAAAAAAATGCCTTTATTGACTGTGTGCTTTTTTTAACAGACAGAAAAGATTGTTTTTTTTTTTCAATAAAAGAAAAGGGAAAAAAATAAAACCACCAAAATACAAACCAGGGCTCCGATCAGATGGGCAGCCTCGGCCCCCCTGCTGCCTCCTCTCAGACACCTCACTCGCAGCATTGTCCCAAGAAAGAATGAGTGGAGTCAAAGCGGCGATCCGCGTCTCAGTTTGCGCTTTTGCGTAAAGATGGCCCGCCCGACGCGCGGCGCGCTTTATAGCGGCGGGTCTACGTGTCTCTGAAACCATTGGTCGCTTCCATGCAGTGATGCAACGTGACTTGAGAAAAGAGCATTTCTGAAACACAATCCCTGACGCCAGCGAATTCTTATCAAGCGACCAGGCAAAAGTAGCCAAGCACATCTTTTTTTAAAAATGGATTCAAATGTATTTACTGCGCGGAGTCAGATGCGCATTTTTCTGGACTAAAAAAATAAATAAACAAAAAAACTTTTTTTTTAACAAACTCCAATTTCTTGAACTCGAAAGTATTCCTTCCAAAACAAGAGGATAAAAAGTGTTGCAGCAGAAGCAGGGCTGTCTTTAAAGGTGTTCAAAGGTTCTTTTTTTTTTTTTTTTTGCAGAAGAATCAATGAAAGTGTGCAAGAAAAGATCCGACTGCAGCTCCACATGTGCTTGCAAAAAGTTTCACAACCCACAGATCCCAGGGGGGCTGCTAATGTTTCCATGCATGAGTAGGGGGGATGGGAGGGAAGAGGGTCCTTTGACCAAAGCCCCCCCTTCTGTTGGATGGACATTTGAGGATGCAGCATCCTTCTTGCAAAACTCAAAGATGATTAAAGTGCAATCAGATCTGTTTTACAGGAGTTTATAGTGGGGAGGAATGAGGCCATCAGGTAAAGAGCACATAAAAAAGATAGCTTGCATAAACAGCGCAGCGACGCGTGCAGGTGTTCTACTTTGCACTCGGACGGGACATCAGAGGGGGTCTGCGGGTGCAGACTGGTGCAGACATGTGCACTCGGATCTCCTGCAAGCATGATCACAGAAATGCAGCTACGTGGATGGGTTTGTTTGTGAATGCTGTACTGTATTATGTCATAGGGATGCTGTGGGTTCATTCCCACCTCCTTCGTTTGTGCCCCTCTCTTATTTAAGCAGGTGATAGATGATTACATTTTCCCACAGTGGGGACATTTCTGTGTTACTACAGCATAAAAATATACACTTTGAATGTAAAGGGTCAAATGAACTGACAACCGTTTTATTCATTTACAACCCCTTGGAATAGTACAGTGGCTCTAAAAAACATGATTGCTCCAATGAAAGTGACAAATGATGTGAAGCATGTAAACGTCACTGCAGTGTTGTGAGGAATAGTGTACTGAAAGTGCTACTCAGAGCCTCCACAGAATGATGAGGGGTAAGAGGGATCATAGTGGGGCAATACTCAGCAGTTATCAATCGCATGATGGTTAAAGCATCATGCTTTGACGCCACTTTTCTGCGAAGTGGACTGACTTGTTAACAGAAAAATTAATGGAGCCATGTATGGTGATATTTTGGGCAAAAACCTCCTTCCATCAAAGAGATCTTTGAGGGTGAAACCTGGTATGATCTACCAGCATAACAGTTCTACCCAAAGGGTATTTCAAGATTCTGGAGGGGCTTTATCAGTTTCTGGACCTCAATCCAGTAGAGATTCTGTGGAGGGAGTCAAACGTCAGTGTTTCAATACCTGATGAAATCCGACAGTAAATGTTTGACCTCATCAACGTCCAGCTTTTCAATTTGAGCAGATACTTATTTTCGGATCAAATACATTCTCTGTCTCTCTAAAAATCATAGAATGTTATTTCTTCAGTCTTTTCCAGTCTATAACAGTTGAAGTATGTGGGGAACATTAAATACCTCTCTCATCTTTTTAGGTGGAGCAACTTGAGGAATCAATGAATGACGAATACTTTTTTGTTCCACTTTTTTGCTTCAATGATTGATGATGGTTTCATTGGCTTCCTTCTATTTGTCACCTCCTGGATGGTGTGACAGAGCCAGCTGTGAAGGCTCTTTCTTGTGTCCGGTCCGAGCTGCTGCCCGGCCCTCAACAACGTAGAGGGTTACTGAGTCCACAACTACATGAAGGCTGTATACTTCCTTCTTCCTCCTCCTTGCATAACTGTCATAGGCTAACTGAATCATCATATTGTTCTGTGGCATAAAACTGATTATACATTCGTATTTACAAGCGCCTGTCATAAAACTTAGGACATGTACAGAAATTCTATTTTTTAATTTATAAAAAATGCACATAAAAAACAAACAGGGAGCAGAATAGATGAAGTCACAGATGAAGGAGACTATGTTCGAATTCCTTCACTACTACTACAATAAGTACTATATAGAGCGTTTACACTTTTGTTGTGCTTCAATACCAAATTTGAGTGCACTTGAAATTTCCCAGAAATCTTTGTGAAAAACAATGTGTAACGATGCGCACTAAATTGGAGAGTATAGACCATAATGCTTCCATTTGAACAATTTTTGCAAAAAAAAAGAAAAAGAGTATTTCAATGTATTTTTTTTGATAAAACATCAGTGTTTTAATCATAAAAACACACTGGATTTATAAATAGTCATTGTAAAATGTTTGTGTTGATTAGATTTTCACTTTGTGAAATTTTTGATGTCATACTGGCCATTTAAAACAAACAAACAAAAAAAAATAGTGAGCATGGTATCTGCTTTTAAAATCTAGGGCACTTGATAGTCCCACACTTAATAGTTTTTTGGTAGTCAGGGAATGGGGAGGGAATTTAAAAACAGGACTTGTTATGTTGGTTTGAACAGATGAGCTTAGACTTGTTTTAAAAACGATTGAATTGGCCACAGACAAAATCAAACAAAAAAGTCAAAGGTTAATGTAATGCTGCGAGACCTAAAATACACTACTTAGCAATTCTACAATTAGTCTCTTCAATGGAGCTTGAGTGTGTACTTTGACACTCATACTTTTGTTTTTTAGTACATAAGTGTTAACAGATGACAGGAAAACGTTTCGAAAATACTTGTACCTACTGCTGCTGGGTAACAGGAAGTTTTGATGTTGTCAAAATGTGTTCATTTTGATACTATTGCTATTTAGTTTGATAACTGCCCATTCAGAGGTTGCCTAAAACAATATCAAATAAAATTGACACATAATTCCTTAAAAAGCCACACAAACATGAGCAGATGAGTTTCACTTGGTTTTATTAAAACAGATTTAATGCATGTTTGATTTGTAGCAAACCAAACCAAACCGACTCTCCCCCTGCAATAGCAAAATCACAGAAAAGAGAGGATGCCTTCCCTCTGCCACATGTGGTAATTCACACAGGAAGCTAACATTCGGAGGCACACTGGGATTTCTTCCAAACACCAGGATAAAGGAGCGTCAGGCTGTGATGCTGCATTCTCATGCTCATTCAGAGTCTGCATACCTCTAAGTGTTGGAGTGGAACAAAAGCCGTCTGAGAGCACTGGCCTATCCAGGATCCACAGGACGCTGCCCCACCCCTCACATTTTATTAAAAAAAACAAGTCTGCTTTAGGGTCTTTGTTATTCAGTAATGTTAATTAAATCTTTCTTCAGGTATTCTCAAGCAATTAATAAGATTTTCTTTAGGTTCATTTAAAGAAATACAAGTTTAAATGTTTTTTTTTTTTTTGTCTTTTCTGCTTGTTTTTGTATTAGGGACTTTTGTTATATTATTAGTTGTATTATTATTTTTATTATTCTGTGTTTATTTGTTTATATAAAATATTTTAAGGTAGGTGTTCTACTACAAAAAGTGCTCCACAATTAAAGATGAATATGAAATAAGCGTGTTCATTGATCTTTTTCAGTAAGAATCAGTCATTCCTGCTCTCTTTTTAACAATCAGTTTTCTCCCAATTCTAAATGTGATGGTCCTGTCATGCAGAAACGTGAAATGATGTGTGCTGGAAACACAAGAAGCCAAACAAATATGACTTCAGCAAAAAACATCTGATAGATAGTTAATATAGAACCACATGTCAATACATCATACATATTACAGTACAAAAACATTTTTTGAAGACTTGGTTCAAAATTCAGCATGATAGGACCATATGACCAATAACTAAATTTTATTCATCTCACAGAGGAAAAATTCACCAGTCACTCACGGCAACTCGAGGGATAACATAAACAAGCAACAATACAAACCACTCATCAGCAAATGACTTAACTTCTCAACATCATTTCAACATCTTTCAGAAGTTCTCACAGTTTTTGTGATAAACATTTGAAAGTAGGAGAACAGTCTCTGTTTGTATGGTCGGCAGAAATAGAAGCATGTTAGGGGTGCATGCTAGCAGAACATATCGCTAACAGGATGCTACTTTTGGAAATTACAAGAAAAACATGAAGCCCTGGACTCAGAGTTCAAGTTTGTGTTTTAAACATAGTAGTGTCAGCTCAGGAGACTCCCGTGCTTGCTATGAATAAAACGTCTCATTAAAATGTCATGACAAACATACTTTTGACACAAAAATATTTTCATTAGCAAATTTTGAACTCTAAAGAAACTCCACATAATATGTTATTTTTATTTATATTTTTGTTTTGTTTTTTCTCACATCCATAACCTGTGAATGGGCTCCTCTAAGTGCAGATTGAGAAGTTCTGTCACTAATCAGGAATCCAGGCTGTAATAAATCAGTTTAGCAGCTTGCAACCTGATGTGTGAGCCTGTGAAGTAAAGGGTTAAAGGTGGTCCTGAGAGCACACCGCTCTCCTACCCCACATATGCATGTGTTGGAGCGTTTCCACCACTTGAGGACAGTCCAGGAGAGATGGGCAACGTTGTTTGTTGTGGAAGAGAAAACCACATTCAACCAAAATCTTCCTTACAAAGTGAAAGCAAACAAAATTGGTTGTAGTTATAATAATATCCCTTTTCCCCCTGAATGATTAATTTTATTTGTAGAACATGATTGCAGTTCATCTCAGATGAATCACATTTTAGCATTCATATTGTCTGTTGGACTAGACTTGCATAAATCATGAACAGATCCTTCTACTGTTACATTTATGTACAGTGGATCAGATTGGTTACTTATATATTTGCAAAAATAACCCGATTCACAAAAAGTTGCCAATCTGCTGTGACTACTAAAGAGATTAAGCGATTGTGGGTATTCAACGCACTTCTGCACTCGTACAAAGTCAAGTCTCGAGGCCAATGACTTAATATTTACATATAGCTGCAGCTGTAGTCTGTATTATAACTTGTGAAACTAAGAAAATGCTAAAATGAATTATTAAATAAATTAAAACAACTTCTAAAGAAGTTAGTGTTATTTATTTGTGTCTAGAGTCTGGTATAAGTTAATTACAGTGATTGCAAAAATTAACCTGTCTGTCGTAAAGTTGTCCTTTAACAGAGTTTTATTGGATTTTGACTTTTTGTGTTGCTTCTACTGCTGGCTGCAGACACAATCTGAGAATCTAAGCTGTAATTTGAAAGAATGCAGGAAACAGTGAGGAGGATTGACTGGTAGCAGTTCAGCAAAGCAGCTGAAATGAACTGATTAAATCATTGACATTTGAATCCACTAGTTCGCTGTGACTGTACAAAATATGATTAGATATAGATAGACAAAAAATATTTAGCAATCATCAATTATGCTAGTTCAAACACAAATGTTCATAAAGGTCTGTCAGCTACAACAGAATGTAAAAATAAGTATCTTGGAAATCACATTGCACAATTTTTAATAAATGTATTTGTATTAAATAAATCCAGGACGGTGTTGGGAAACTCTGCTGTGGGTCTTCTGCACTTTTGGTTGCTGTTTTTGGTCCATTCTTCCATGCAGATCTTCTCAAGAATATGGTGTTTTGGGTTGGGTAGAGCACTTCTGAACCTAGAAATGCTTTTTAGCCACTCCTTCATTACTCGGCTGAGGTGTTTTGGTTTGTTGTCAACCAGTCACGTTTCATCCTCCATGCTCTCACTGATGGAAAGAGGTTTTTGTCAAAAAACTCTCCTTAAATCCCCTCATTCCTGTCCCTTTGCAGAAAATTAACCCCAAAGAATAAAGTTTTCACCCCATGCTTGACATTAGATTTTTCCGACCAGATCTGACTCATGTTTTAAAAACATTTGAAACTCTTTGAATAAAAAATAAAATCACATAAATGCTTAAAAACAGTTTTATCTTGTACGATGAACTACGGTACACTGGACATAACATTTAAAAAGACAAATTGTTCTCTCAAGTTAAGAACTTGTCATCCTGAATTTATATTCTGTGTCAAAAATTTGCATTTTTTGGCCACAATTTAGTAGGCCTATTTTGTGTTCATAGATTTCATTAGCAATCTGTGCGCACAAATTAGTAGTTCGTCAATTCTTACTACAAATTTGTCTACACAAAATGCTAATTTCTGGGTACGAAATACAATATTTTTACTCATAAATAGTAGTATACACAACATACTACAAATTTTTGTGCCCATAAAATGCTGTGTGCATAAAATATTAATTTGTGTAAACAAATTGTTTAATGTCCACAAAATACTAATTTGTTCCCACAAAATGCTAATTTGTGTGCACAAAATACTATTCAGAGCCCAACAAAATGGTACTTTGTGCCCACAAATGCAAATTTGTGCCCCGAAGCACTAAATTGTACACGTTACCGGTAAATGCTAATTGTGCCCACAATATGCTAATTTGAGCACATGAAATACTACCTTGTGCCCCAAAAAGTCCTTATTTTGTCTTCACAAAATGTTAATTTATACTCACAATATGCTAATATGTGCACATCAATTACTACTTTGTGCCCTCACATGCTATTTTGTGCACACATAATCCTAATTTGTGTTCACAAAATAATTTATGCCCATAAAATCTTATTTTTTTATCTTACTTTGTGCCCCAAAAATACTAAATCATGCATACAAGATGCTAATTTGTGCTGTCAAAATACTGATTTGTGCTCACAATATTCTAACCTTACCCAAAAAAAATACCACTTTGTGCTAGAAATATACTAATTTGAGGACAAATTACTAATTTTCCTGCACAGAATATTGTTTAGTGCCTAAGAAAATACTAAATGTGCGTAAGCAAATGACTAAATTGTGCTAAGAAAATGTTAATTTAGGAACATACTAAATTGTGCCATAAAAATGCAAATAAAATGCCAGTTTTAGGTGATGAAATACAAATATATGGCCAGAACATACAAATTATTGCCCCAAAATAATAATTTGAGGGAACAATTTGTATTTTTCCTGAATTTCATGTCCAGAGGCATAAAAAATAATAAAATCTCTACATGGATTCAGTAGATCCCAGACGTGCTGTTACTTAACACCTCATTGTTGACTCTTTTTCTGTGTCCTGGTGACATTTACGCATGGATTTGGTTGCTTAAGACGTTCTTTCTTAGTTAAACTAAGGAGCAAAACATATGTGACTGCGTTTTTTCCTTTCAGCTCTTCAGAGAACTTTAGATCATTCTGGGAAAAGCTCCGCCCCGCTGAGCAAAATCCCTTTTTGCAGCATTCCCAGTTATGCAGCCGCGGCCGCCTTTTCCAATTTCCCTCTTTTCAAAACAAGCCCATCATTAAAGATGGAGCTCTATTTGTGTTCGCTGGTTTTGGGCCTTCTGCTGCTCGTGCCGCTGGTTCTGAAGACCTTTTTCCCGTACGTGTGGTTGGACGTCTCCTTCGTCGTGGACATTTTGAGAATTTTCGTCGCTTTTGTCTCGAGGCGCAGAAGGAAACCCACGTTTTTCGCTCTGGACCGCTTCTTGGAGCAGGTCGCCGCCGTTCCAGAGAAGCCCTTCGTGGTGTTCGGAGATGAGAGCTTCACGTTCGCGCTCGCGGACGAGCAGAGCAACAGGATTGCGAACGCGCTGCGGGCGCACCCTGGGTACACGGCGGGGGACACCGTGGCGCTCTTCATGGGGAACGAACCCGCGTTCGTCACCACCTGGCTGGCTCTGGCGAAGCTGGGCTCTCCTGTTGCGCTGCTCAACTCCAACATCCGCAGCAAATCTCTGCTGCACTGCTTCAGCTGCTGCAAGGCTACGGTGCTGATAGCAGCCTCAGGTAGACTGTCAAAGTTTGACAACAAGATGAGACACTCAAGAACACACTTTTTTTTTTTTTTTCAAAATAAAAAAAATCACATTTTAAATTCAAAGACCCACTTCAATGAAAATTGATCTTAAATTTGCATTTTGGAGTATTTCTTTACTCAAATCGTTGTGAATCACGAGCAGACGAATAAATGCTGAGAATGCCACAAGCTCCCTGCTGCGCTCCATTCCGATATTTTCAGAAAAATAGATTCATGTTCGTCTTTGTTTTCCTCATCTGGGTTGGAATCTGATTCAAAACTGGATAGCTTGAATATCGCTCGCAATATACTGTTCGGTTGGTGATGGAAGGGGCTGTAAGCTAATGTGAGAGTGTAAACAAAGGGATGATGACGACTCCGAAACAAATTTCTATTGTATTACTGCCACTCTGCAGAAACTATGTCCTAGAAAACTATTTTGTTTGCATAATCATAATTATAGACCACCGGAACGCTTTAACAATAGATCAAATGGGAGTGGGACTTCATTAGCTCGAACTATTTTGGGGTGTGTCACATTAAGCTCGCTTCTTTCTGCCTTTGCAGAGCTGAGGAATGCAGTTGAGGATGTGCTGTCCTCTCTGACGGAGCGGGGAACCACCATCCTTCTGATGAGCAAACACTGCGACACGCCTGGGATCCAAGGCTTCTCTGCTCTAGTGGAAGACGCCTCCGTCGCCCCGCTCCCACGATCCCTCAGATCTCACATCACCTACAAAAGCCCTGCTGTTTACATCTACACATCTGGAACCACCGGTGCGGCAGGGAGGGAGGGAGGCGATGGAGGATGGACAAGCATCTTCTGTTTTTCAAATGTTGACTGTTTTGTGCTTCAGGCCTCCCCAAGGCAGCCGTGCTCAACCAGAACCGCCTCTTATCGGCTTTGGCTGTTTTATCTTCAAACGGTATAACATCAAAAGACGTCTTCTACCTTAACCTGCCTTTGTACCACACTGCGGGGTTTATTGTGGGCTTTATCGGCTGCATTGAAACAGGTAAGACTATTTATGATGGCTTTATCTGATTTACATTTGAAACGAGCGAATAGGTGATTCCAGTTTCTATTCTATCTTTAGTTTTTTTTAATGAACTGATTAATGAAGAAAGAGGAGAAAACCTTTAAGCAGCAGTCAAAAGTTTCTGTACTAGTGTGAGACTTCAGTTAGGGTTGCATACACATTGACCTGCTTAAGTCCGTTGGGTCGCTAAAGTTGAGCTCTTTTCTGGTACCGGTCCCAGGCACTGGCTACTCTGCAAAGGTGTTCCACGATACCGGTGACCACGACTTGGGAATGGGATAGTGCTGTTGTGACAGATCCTTTGTCCACTAAGAGTAAACACCACCACCTGCTGTATCAGCATACCTCTACCTGAACTCTGATGGTAGCAATTTTTTAGTAAGTGGAACCAGGGATGGCGAGCAGTCAAACCCTTGTGCTGCTTCCTCAGTAATTGGCGGTATTTATTTCTTCTAGTGGCAGTAGCACTATCAAGTTCTCCAAGTCTAGGGACTAGTGCCATGGTATATCACTGTAAAGGCTTAAACCTGAGCGAACTACCCAAGGAGCCGCACTTAGAATCCCGTCGAACAGCCTCATTGTTGAGCTATGAGTTGTGCCCTCAGAAATTAAGGGTTTGTGTAAATGCTTTTTATATTTCAGTATTAACTGTAATCATGCAAAATTCTTGGCTGTTTGTTAGAAAACACAGTATTGCCAACAATATTATTCACTCATCCAAAGGCTGAATTTAAGTATTCCATTCACCCACATGTCCACAGAGATATAAAATCCTGACAGACAAACTGCTTCTAAAATATGATATGCTAATAATTTGACTGGTCTACACAGAGTCCTGACATGTAGGATGAAGCAGAGTCAAGAGAGTGATTCCAACACATTCTCCAAAACGCACTCCTAAACCTATGGAAAAAAGAATTGAAGCTAGTATTGCTGCAAATATCATAGTAAACCCAATGGATTTTGAATAGAATGAGACTTAAGTTCATGGCTTTAGGTACGGAAAAGCCAATATTTTAGATAATATAATGTCTTCTAACGCTTGTTTTAGATGGTATTTGTGGGCGGAGCTACAGAACCATAATTCATAAACAACACAGGAAGCAAATCACAATGAAGCCTGAACATTTGCAGTTAAAAACATTTCCAAAGTACAATCGTCCCATATTTCACAAGCACAGAACATTTCTTACATCCAGCTGGAGATAAATATGTACAGTTTTGATTATTATTTGATTTATGTGAACAAATCCTTTCATTAATAACAGATTCACATTTAAAAAGTTAATTAATCATATTTTTTATTACTTTAAACCATGTTTTATGAAGCCATCGTCTTTAAAAGGAAAAAATAAAACTTCTAAGTTGTAAAATATATATTATTTTTAATTAGATAAAACACATAAATATTTATTTTTTGCCTTATGGAAAAACAAAAGTAAAGCCTCTTTGAGGTTTGTTTGGCTGTGTTTCACAAACACCATTAATTTACCGACATTGAAGGCTTACACCCCATCACAGGGGCCCCAAATGATCTCATATGACCTGAATGTGCTGACGCAAATTTTCAAGTGGTCTTGAATTGGTTTTCTATGCAACAAGTGATTCCCCCTTTCCTCCTCGCCGCTTCGCCGCTGTCCTGCTCTGGGTCAGTCCCGGTGAAAGGACCTTTTGTTCCCGCCAACCCGTCAGTAATCTGAGCAGATCCTTTCCGACTGCTTTATCCTAAATAGGTCAAAGTTCACACTGTTGTGTGTCTGCACGAGCCCTCTGAGGTGCAAACTTGTTATGAGACTTCTTTAATTCCTCACAGATTATGCACTGGTTGTGCACAGCTCAGCTTGTTGAGCTGCAGTTTGAAAATGTTCAGATCTCCTGAAAGGCCACATTTGTCTTGAATTGATTGAAATCAGAGTATCGGTTAACTTTAAAGACTGTTAAACCCAGATCAATTCTAAAGTTTTGTCTATGTAAATCTTAAACATGTGGCTACGTGGCTCTTTCCCTTTCTTATCTTGAAGGGTCAACTATCATTCTAAAGAAGAAGTTTATCAGAAGGAGAATTAAAACAAAACCCTGACAATTCTAGACACTATCAGGTAAAATAGAGCAAACAGTTAAAGTCCGCGGGGAGGAGTAGACTCCCCTAGTTTACGAACTAGTTAAATTCTACGAGGGCGGCGGCGTCCTCTGTGCCTCTGTGAAAAGAAGAATTATTTCAAACAGTTAAAGTCCGCGGGAGGAGTAGACTCCCCTAGCTTAACTAGTTAAATTCTACGAAGGGCGGCGCGTCCTCTGTGTTGAAATAAGAAGTAATAAGAGAAATAAAGTAAAACAGCGCGCAAAAAGTGTGAAAGTGTGAGACTGTGAGTGTGATTGGAAATACAGATACCATTAGGTATTTGGATTTCATACCAAATCAACAAGGATGGAAATAGTGAACCTTTTGTGGATGCACTAGGCAAGAAAACTCCACCTCTAAGGTTGAAGTGAGTTTTACCACAGAAGGTTATTAATCACTATCTTGTTGAAAGAAAAGCTTCCAGTATTAGAATACCCTAGGTATTAACAAACTACTGGAACCAAATTTTATTCAAAATGGGGAAGGGCAAAGTAAACTAAAACAATAAGCCTTGAGACATTACAAAGATTACAGAATAGTAGAAAATGAAAACCCAAATGCGATAAAACAACTTCCATATTGGATTGATCAATATAACTTTAATGGTAAGCTTTCAACTGTAAGAATAGTAGAATTACAAAACAAGATAAAACAAAAATGCAAAAATAAACGAAAACAAATGGATAAAGAAGGATTTGAAGAAACAAAAGTATGGATAAAAATAGCAAAACAGAGGAAAATGAGAGAACGTAAAGCCAGGCAGAAGAAAGAAGAAAAATAAAAAAATAAAATAAAAAAAGAAAGAGAACGCGAAAAGGAAGAAAGAAGATGCCAGAAAGCAGGAAAAGATGTGATGTTCATAGAAAGAGGATAATGAGTGTTCGGGTCCTTATGCTGCTGCACGCAGACAAATGGAGCAGGCAGCAGACGGAATATTTACAGCAAATGCAGATGGTCATCTTTTGATAGAATTACCTAATCTCAGAGCAGGAGAAGACGGCGTGGAGCTGGTGATTAGAGTGTACAGAACATGGACTTTAAGTGTTATGATTAAGAGCAAGAAAGGAAAAGATGCAAATAAAGCTGAAGTGTTTTTCAAGGTCCAGATGAAGAGGAGAAATGATCTATTGCTTATACTCTAGAGGTAAAGGTCGTGGTAGAAGAAGAGAGAGAGAGAGAGGAGGCCGTTTTGGGCCTCAAGTTAAACGCCCCATAGTCTGTTGGTCCTGTGGAAAAGAAGGTCACATGGCACGGGACTGTGCAAATCCCACACCCCCTACACATCAAACAGCATGACTAGCATGCTCTTACACACCAGCTGATGCTCCAAGTGTTGAAAATAGTTCCACAGAAGAAGAAGTGATTTTAATCTTAGAAGACTTGTTTTTGGTGAAATGAGCCTCTCCTGTTATTATAAGGCCTAAAACAGAGCACAGACCGAGAATTGAACATTTATCCGTTGAAGCCAGATGCTGTGGACGCACAGCACCTGTAATCAATGATCTGTTAAAAGCCCGTGTACTGATGCAGGACTTGATTGCTGTAAATAATGCTGTTATTCAGAGGTCACCCTATGTGGCTGATCCTCACACCTTGCTTAATTCTTTAGACCAGAGGCCAAATATTTCACAGTAATTGATATAAGCAACGCCTTCTTTTATACCGGTACATAAAGATAGTCAATACTAGTTTGCATTTACTTTTAAGGGTAAAAAGATACACCTATTCCAGATTGCCCCAGGGCTATTGTGAAAGCCCTACTATTTACTCCCAAGTCATGGCTTCTAGTCTGTCATCCTTCGAGCCGCCGTGTAACAGCCAGTTACTCACCTACGTGGATGACATATTAGTAGCATCAAAAGAGAAGATGAATGTCTTAAAGATACATTAGCACTGCTAAAGCAGTTAAAGAATAATTATTTAAGGAAATAAACATAAGTTGCAATTATGTCAAGAGAAAGTGAAATATTTGAGCCACCAACTAAGTGCAGAGGAAGAACTATTCTAGAAGAAAGAAAGTTGCTATCCTACAAGCTCCCAAACCCTTAACCAAGAAACAAATGATGTCATTCTTAGGATTAACAAACTATTGTAGAAGCTGGGTTCCAAATTATGCAGAAATAACAGCTCCATTACAAGCATTAGTGTATACAAAAGAATTAAAAAAGTCAGATAAATTAGACTGGACCACTGAAGCGGAAGAAGCAGTCTGTGACATAAAACAAATTATGATAAACAGCAGTACTTTGGCCTTACCCGACTAAAAAAAAAAAGAAGAAAAGAAAAAAAAAAAAGGTTGATACGAATGGTTGATTGCAAAGGTCATTTTATGACCTCTGTGTTAACTCAAAATGCATAGTAGTAAACTCAGACCAATAGCTTATTAATCCACTAAAATCACAGCCACATCTAAAAATAGAACGCTGTACAGTTTTGAACCCAGCCACATTAGTACCAACAGAAGGTGAAGGCTTATCACATCACTGTGAAGCCCTTGTAGACAAAACAGCTAAAGCAGCAGCACAAGGGGAAAATGATGTACTGCAAGTAAAAGGAACTGATTTAAATGAGGATATACCCAAAAGCAGAGTATCCTTTTCAACATACATATGGATTTTATAGAATTAAACAAAATAAAGGAAAGAAATATTGTTTGGTGATAATAGATTCATTCTCTAAAAGGATAGAGCTCTTTACTACTGCTCATCCAGATGCATTAACGGTAGCCAAAGCCTTATGTAAGATATGATTCCAAGAAATGGTATACCTGAAATAATCTACAGTAATAACGGATCTCATTTTGTGAATGATGTAGTTTTAAAATAGGACATGCCTTCATATTAATTTAAAAAAGAATTACAGTGCTTATCATCCACAAAGTGCAGGACTGGTTGAAAGAATGAATGGAACAATAAAAAGAAAAAACAGATTAAGGAAATGTATGGAAGTAACAAAGAGACCATGACAAAATGTTTGGATTTGGTAAAATTATATATAAATATAACAAGCACGAATGGATTGGTTCCATATGAAACCTTGTTTGGAAGACCCTATAGATTACCTTATTTTACAAACGAATGGGAAATTGATGATGAAAGTACACTAGCAGACTATATGAGAAAGATGCTTCAACAGCAAAAACAAAAATCAGACCAGACTAATGATGATGTCACATCTTCTGTGTTTTCACAGGATAGCCAAATTAGTCGAGCCAGGAGACTGTTATTATTAAAACAGAGTAAAAATACGTCACCACCACAGATTAGTGGAAGGCCACAGAAATCTGAAGCTCTCCGACAGCGCCTCCAGAGCAAGGCCGACTACAAAGGGGCTGTGAAACCATAGGTTACCAGTCGTCTCAAACCCGGTGAAGATTGTCCACAACTCTGTGCAGGTGATAGGGAGAGGCTTCAGGACCCTAGGCAGGATGTTGACCCCAAAGCAGCAAATGGTGGTGATGGGAGTAGTTCTCTTAGGAGTAATAATAATAGTTCCTTTACTATATTGGTTTGAACATAAAGAACTGATGGAAGATGTGACACATACCAACATAAATAATAATAATAATAATAATAATAATAATTATTATTATTATTATGCCATGAGGCTGCAGCAGCTCAGAGATTTAAACAGGTGCCGAGCCATGTAAGGATTTAAAAACAAATAAAAGGATCTTAAAATTAATTCTAAAATAAACAGGTAACCAGTGCAGTGAAACTAAAAACCGGGGAGATATGATCATATTTATGTGTTCTGGTTAAAAGACGAGCAGCCGCATGTTGCACTAGCTGGAGTCGAGCTATAGCGAGGTGTTAATAGGACAAAAAGGACATGACACAAGTAATAAATGCAACGGGAGGAACTTTGAAACTTGTGGGAGGTCTGCCTAAGGTTAAAGACATTCTGGTGGTTGATGACAATTCTGACCACAGATGATTGGTTCAGGATTACTACAGGAATCACTAAAACAGATAATAATTGGTTACTGATGGCAGAGGAAGCAGCTCAAGTAGTCAAAGCAGATTGTGTTGTGTGTTAGGACCAAGACCACTTCTTAAATAATACCATCCATATTACCTCCAGACTGTCTTTTAAATGTTATGACTCAATCTGTACCTTCAGATAATTGTTCTGTGAGGGATGAGTTTTATCCGCTCACAACAGCTGAAAAGCAGAAACCACTCTTCTCCAGTAAGATACCTAAAGCAAATTACACATGTATTTACAGAAAAGGCACAGGACTAAACTGGGGAAATTAAATTAAAATATGTATGTTGAAACTCTTGAAGTAAACATAACTTTCAAACCTCTGTCCCGCAGTGACAACTGGTGGTGGTGTGGAGAAAACAAGCTGTATGACAGACTGCCTGACAACACCACAGGACATTGTGCCCTGTGAATTTATTACTTCCTGTTTCTATAACCCCACTTTCTGTTGCAGACTTTCTGACCTGACGACAAGAAATTAACTAACCAGGTTCTTGCAGGTTTTCGAGTCATCCATCTGTCCGTGGTGCACCATAATAAAAATGTTGATGAGATAGAACAACGTTCACTACAATGTTCAGAGATTAGGCAATTAAACGAAGGCAGACACTGCCGTCCCGGGCGATTTTCAGCTACCTCACTTATGGCTTTCCAAAGCAGAATGGCTGTCGACACGGTGCTGTCACAGCATGGAGGAGTTTGTTCAATATTTGGTGATCAGTGTTGTACCTTCATCCCAAACAACACTGCAGCGGACGGGAGTCTCACCAGGGCCCTGGAGGCCTCCGAACTTTGAACAAAATGATGAAAGACCACTCAGGAGTTGATACATCGCCCTGGGACGGGTTTGGTGAGATGTTTGGTAAATATAAATAATTGGTCATGCCTATTTTACTCTCTTTTGCTGTCTTTGCAGCCATCCTGACCTTGTGTGGATGTTGTTGTATCCCTTGTATAAGAGCTCTGTGCACCAGGATGATTGAAAAAAGCCGTTGACCCACAGGTGTCCGGATGTATGCTCTCCTGCCTCAGACTGACAAACCTCATGGTGAAATGGTGAAAATGACGACAACAATGATGATGAGGATGATGTTGATAATTATAACTTTCCAGATTTGTTTTCAGTTCCAGAAACCTGCTAACCACCCCTCTGAGTGTAACATTTTAAGTTATGACAATGATGCTGTGGCTGAAAATCTCCAAAGTGAAGGGGTCATGTGCTGAAATAAAATAAGCAGAAAACGGAAAAAACAGGGGGGCGTTGTTGGGGTCGAAATATATGTTATCCTATTCTTACTATCCTTACCTCTTATTAGATGCGTTTTAGTTCTCTTCATTGTGTGCTGAAATGTCTTGATCTAAGCTGGAAGTGGACAACCTGCGCTGCTGATAAGGAAGATGCAGCGGCTGAGCCAGAGATTAGCAGGAGCCAGTAGAAGTTACAAGGCCTGACGATGATCACCTAGTCAAAACATGCACACACAAACTTTAAATGTTGTTTTTGACCTTGTATAAGAAACTGATTTGGACCGGTCTCAGCTGACGTTCTTTTGCTTCCCTTCCCCTTAGCAACTGAGACCAACCTGTAACTAGGGGCGTGTCTGACTCAATAAAATGCACGGAGAGAAAAAGCCTGGTCGGAGTTGGTTGAAAGATTGTGACCGAACAGGCTTTTGGCCCACTCTCCTTGCAAGTTTTAAACTTTAATCAATTCTCTGTGTCTCTTTCTGTGCAGGTTGTTTTTCTTTACAAATGTTAGAGCTTAAACCTAACACACATTTAAACTGTCAGTATGATTGTGTCGCAGGTGGAAAGGTGAGAATGTAGCAACAACAGAAGTGTCTGATATCCTGACGCTGAGCGGCTGTCTGCAGGAAGCCAATGTTTACGGAGTCCAGGTGCCAGGTGAGGACTGTTGTCTGTGTGTATGACTTGACAGTAGTTCATTTGGGTTTTTCTTTATTTGGGATCGTTTTAGGGCATGAGGGGCGTATAGGTATGGCAGCAGTTACACTGAAGAATGATGCAGAGTTGGATGGGAGGAGGATGTATCAGCATGTGGTCAGCTACCTGCCGTCATATGCACGACCTCGCTTCATAAGGATACAGGTGAATTACCCTGATGTTACTCCAACTCAGTTTTGCTCTGGAGATATTCATTAAAAATATTTTCATGTATTTCCTGCCTAGGATGCAATGGAAGTAACTGGACCTTTTAAGCAGATGAAAGTAAAGTTAATGGAGCAGGGCTTCGATCCAGGAAGTATCCAGGACCCTCTTTACATCCTGGATGATCGCGCTGAGAGCTACGTGCTGCTGACTGATGACATTTACAAATCTATTATGTCAGGGAACATCAAACTGTAAATAGGTTCTCCAGCCGCTCAGACCTCTCAGTCTGAAAGTGTGTTGACTTTTGAAATCATCCTCTTCCAGCTCAGGGACACAACAAAAATACAGACATAGGGGTCAGCAGGTGAGTGTGACGTCATATGTTGGCATTAATGTCAGTAAATGAAATCCAACTTACAGGAAAAGGTTTACTCCTCTATCATCACTTTCTGGATGTAAAAGCAAGTGGCCTTATTACCAGCATGGTCGGTGCTTAGAGCGCCAACATCAGTTTGTTACTGGTAACGACAGTATAACTGTTTGGGGCTTTGCATCCCACTAAAGCAAAGGTGCCTGTATGGATTAATTGTATAATTAATAGGAAATTCACAGTTTTTTTTTTTTTTTAGAACAGAAGTAAAGCCTCTATCACTTTGTCTCAGATACTGCTCAGTTGCAGTTCAGAAAGTTTTCACTTCTTGCATATGATGCATTTTAGAGAAAAAAAACTGTTTATATATAAATATTCTGCATCTTTATCTCTTTTTTTGCTATAAATTAAATTGATTTTTAAGGTAAAACCAGTTTCGTGTTGGTTTTTCTCAATCTGGCGTTGCACATCAAAAAGGTAAATTTCACATGTGACACATAAATATCACAAGGTGGAGCCAAATTCTACTGAAAAGCGAAGTATTCAGAGTTTACTCTGCCCCCACACCATCCTGGAAGAGTTTACTGATGTTCAGACTCAGGAACAGAGTTCAGAGTTTCTGCTTGTTTCACGACAACTTCAAACTCTACGAACTAGAACAGTGTTTCTGAACTGAAGCACAGCTCACTATGTTTAGTAGTTTTAAATGTTTATCGGGTTTATGTAAGAAAATTACTATCAAACAGTTGAATCTTTTTTTAACCACTTAAGATTTTTGAAAGAAAATGTAATTTTTTTTGTTTAAAAATTTAAAGATTAGTTGGATTGAAATGTGGGCCTCTTTTTGTTAGGTTTAATAGCAAAATAGCAATCCTATCAGATTTATAAAAAGTAGTAACCGATACAGCACTACTAAGAATAATTGCATTTAGTCTAGATCTCAAATGTTTTTTTCTGTAGATAAAGCCTTTTAACTCTAAAGAAAGAGGTTTAAAAAATAATTTCTCAATTGAGAATTCACTACTGATTGAAAAAAAGTGAATTTTTACTCCTGTCATTTGAAATGTCGATAGTCCAAAAAAAAAAAACACGTTACCAAATATACAATGTTGCTTCTCAGATGCTACCCGATGAGCAATTAGGAGAAAACCAGCTCATGAAGGTCTGTTTGTAATTACTGTGGCGGAGAAAGCGTAACAAAGTTCAAAGAGGCGGAACCATCATAGATTTTACTGCTGTCCGGCCCCTGAAAGACTCTGGATCTTCTCTCATGGCAGCTGGATTGACACATTCTGCCTGCTTACAATGATTGCTTATGTCCTGTGCACCGTTTTAGCAGCTTTTGCCGCTCTTCTCTACCTGCGGAACCCCTATTTACTGGCGGACTTAAATTACGCAATCAACGCAATGTATGTGGGTTATCGCTTAGGACAGATACAGAGTCGGTTTTACGGCTTTCTGGACTGTTTTCTGGACAGAGTAGCGAGGCATCCAGACAAGAAGCTGATCATTTTCGAGGATGTATCTTACACTTACAAACAAGCAGACGCAGAGAGCAACAAGGTGGCCCGAGCTCTGTCTGCGCATGCCCAGTTGAAGCCGGGGGACACGGTGGCGCTGTTCCTGGGTAACGAGCCCTGTTCGTGTGGGTCTGGCTGGCTTTGGCCAAGCTGGGCTGCGTGGCGGCTCTGCTGAACTACAACATCCGGTCCAGATCTCTGCTGCACTGCTTCTCCTGCTGTGGAGCCAAAGTCCTCATCACCAGCCCGGGTAAGACCACCGGCAGAGAACATTTTATTTCTTAGTCCTTTTCACTCACTTAGTAATTATTCTGACAGGAACTGCTCTAGCGTGTACATTATTATTTTACAAAAATAGTACTATGAAACATGCAAACTATTACACTCTTGCACAGGGGTGGGGGCAAGGGGGGGACCCATGGCCGCTCTCAAAAACCTAATGGTCCCTGTGGAGAAGACCCCTTATGATAAATCAGAAATGATTTGATAAGAAGTTGCATCTTCATGACTTCATTTCACTGTAAGGCAGGCCTGGATTCAGCCAGCCCCACTACGGGATACATGTAGAACATCAGGCGATGCAAGTCCGGGTGTGCTAAGAGATTGGGGTGTCATATCCCTCTGGACACCAAAATACTTAGAAATCCATAGATCTATTGTTTCCTTTGATCTATTTGCTTTTCCTGAGATTCCCCTCTGTAGGACCAGGCTTGGGACAGGCAAAAGCAGGACACTGGTTTGTGCCCTGTTGAGGTTTTTTTTTTAATATCTGTCTATTTATTTGTCTGTACGTCCGATCCTTGTGTTTTTTGTCTTTCGTTTTTCTTTTAATTTTTTTGTCTTTTTGTTAAATGTGTATTTTGTCAGGCCATCACATTCTGGAGGACAGTCACTGCATTCTAGCCTTGGTTTTCAAATCAAACAATTCCAACCTCCACTAATAGAGAGCAGAAACAAAATACATTTTAGTTCACCCAAAAGCCGTAGAAGAACTCACAGTTTAAATCATTTAATTACTGGCTTTCAAATATTATGGGCAGCTGTGGTGCAGAGGTAGAACAGCTGACCTCTGGTTGGAAAATGGCAGGTTCGGTTCCTGTCCTGCGCATCCATGTGTCAAAGTGTCCGTGGGGAAGACACTGAACTCCACATTACTCCTGATGGTTTGTAAGTCGGTGCCAGTGTTCGGCAGCGGAGCCGCCATCAGTGTGTGAATGTGTGCGAGAATGGATGATGAATGGATGAATTTTAACCCTAATCTTATGGGGTCCAGATGACCCAAGCCTTACATTGACGTGCTATCTATCCCATGACAAATGTGGATGACGGTGGGCAGGATTTCATGTCTGCCAAGGATACCACTCAAAAAAAAAATTGTAGCAAGAAAAAAAAAAAAGTTCAGCACGCTGTCTTGTGGGGTCCAGATGACCCCACTCTCAACATCAACATACCGGAGAGCACAAGGGTTAAGAAGGTAGTGAAGCTCTTAATAAGTATGCAGCATTTACCATTTATTTATCAGCTTATGTGATGATAAAAAGTGAAGTATAGAGAACTGAAAGGTCTCTGAAGTAGAATGATACAAAAATAAAACTTCATTAAACGAGGATGCATTTTAAATAAACAAACAGAAAATATTCTTCATAGTTGTTTATAGCTTGACTAAATCAACATGAGAAGGTGGAATATAAAGGTTAAGCCTCAAAGAAAATCAGAAAATAGTAAAATACAGCATGAGAAAGAATGCATGGATGTGTGCTTTAATTGTATTTCTTTCCAAACTTTTAAAACTAGTTCCTTAAACTCAAATTTTAGCATTATACTGTATAATGCATTTCTAAGAAATGATACAAATCAAATGCATTTAGTTTTTGCATATTTTCTATTTTTTTCATCTAATTTAGTCATTTATGGTTTCATGATTTAAAACTCCTATGACTTGATTTTCCATAAGGGCAGTCACGTGAACAGCTTCAAAATATGTTCAAGCTATAGCTTCAGTTCAAATGACCTTGGGTTTGTTTTCAAGTGAAAGCCCTATCAGAAAGCAAAGTCCATTTTGACTCTTGACACTCAGCTTTGCAAACCAGATTAGGTTTACTGGGACAAAAAAAAAAAAAAGTAATTTTTAGGTGAAAAAAAAACCTCTTCCTTGTGTTTGGTGCAAACAACCACACTGTCTACAGATTATTGGATGTTTGTTTTTCCCTCCCAATGGTCAATTTTATTACAGGTTTATTTGTTAGGGATGCTTTCTTTTTTTTAAAAAAAAAAAAGACTGATTGCTTCTGTTTAGAAAGTTCATTTCAAACTCTCCTTCTTCTGTCTGTCAGACCTGAGGGAAGCCGTGGAGGAGGTGTTACCCACGCTGAGGGAGCAGGGCATCCGTGTGTTTGTCCTCAGTGATCATGTTGAAGCCGACGGCTTCGAAAACCTCTTCGATAAGATTCAGAAGGCGTCAGACCAGCCTTTGTCACCTGAGCTGAGGGCGAACATTCACCACAAGAGTCCGGCGCTATACATCTACACCTCAGGGACCACAGGTAATCTAACAGCCTTATCTGACCTTGACCTATAAACGTGTGGGTTTTATGGTTTGCAGAGGCTTTGACTGATTATTATAAAGCGCCTTCTGTCATCTACCTATTACACCTGTGTTATCTTTCAGGCCTTCCAAAAGCTGCTATAATCACCCACCATAGGGCATGGTCGGCTGCTTTGGCTCAGGAAATGGTTGGTGTGCGCTCAAGCGACATCTTCTACCTTTATCTGCCTCTTTACCACACGGCAGGTTTTCTGATGGGACTCTGTGGAGGAATAAACAAAGGTAAATCTCACTTCAAACAATCGACTGAGTTTATTACAAGTTCAAATGTGTTTTTTGTCGTCTTTATATGAAAGTCAGTCGACTAAACTCCAAGGATTAACTGAAAAAATATATTTTCCAGGCGTTACTTTTGTTCTAAAGCGTAAATTCTCAGTGTCCAGCTTCTGGGACGACTGTCGGAAATACAACATCACTGTCATTCAGTACATAGGAGAGATCATGCGTTACCTCTGCAACACGCCAAAGGTATGCATCACAGCAGATTTTCAGTCACTTTTAATGTGAAAAGTGTGTTATTGGAAACGCAACCTGATTCAAAAAATGGGTTATTGGTGTTTTTAGCATGTTATTGTGGGATTTTTCTGATGATAACACATAAAATTGCATTTTTAAGTATTTTTTAAATTCATGTTGTTGTGAATCAGGAGCAGATGAGAAAATGCAGTTGGAAAAACGTTTGTATGTGTGTCATAGAAACTACCACAGCAAGCTGCTAGCTTCCTGCTCCTCTTGTTTGTAGACGAATAGATCCATTAACATCTTTTTTAATGTTAAGTCTGAGCTGACATCTTTCTCAAACTCGTCATTTTGTGGCATCGGTAATGTTTCACTTGTGTAAGATAGTGGAGTGTAAACAGAAGGATGATGGGAAATGATAGAGGGCTCACTCTGTGCCAACACTCAACTACAACTCAGAGGCAAATTTCTAATAAATCACTGCAGCTCTGAAAAAAATATGATCTAGAAAAACAACAGAAGTCTTTCAACTTTTGGCTAAAAACAGCATGATCACAATTAAAAGACCACTAGAAATGGTTTTGCAACAGATCAAAAAGGATTGGAGTGGATTTTAATGAATCACTGCATGAATTCAATAAATCTGCTGTCACATAGCTCGTAAAGGTGTCTTATATTTTACACTTGTCCTATCTCTTTATTTTCTTTTATTAGAAAGAAACGACAGGAATCACAATGTACGACTAGCGTTTGGTAACGGGATGAGGGCGGACACCTGGGCTGAATTCCTGGACCGCTTTGGAAACATTCAAATCTGCGAATGCTACGGAGCAACTGAAGCAAATATCGGCTTCATCAACTACGTTGGAAAGATCGGAGCTCTCGGCAGAGAGAATTTTCTCCACAAAGTGAGGATTTCTGAGGGGATTTGAGGGAAGTTTTCAGGAATTAATTTAGCTTGTTGGTTAAACTGGACCTCTAAAAGTAGTAGTGGGTTTTTGCTTCACACCATCATGCTTTCTATCCTTATTCAAGTCAAACATATTATAAAAGATAAAAACAAAAACAAAACATGGTTGCATATTAGTTCTTTAAATTCTACACAGCGCTAGAGGCACTGGGGTCAAGAATAACGACAAAGTTGCTAAACAAAAAAAAAGTAAACAAAAAAAAACACTTTTCCTTTTACTGTCTTTTGATCTAATATATTCAGAGGAAAGTTTTTTCTTAAAGCAGCAAGTGTTTGTTTCTGCCTGGCATTGTGTTAGGCTTTTTTAAAGAAATAGAAATGTGCACCACAGAAGAGAAAAAAAATAAACAGCAAGCAAACAAACAAAACAGGAAAGGTAAATATGTATTAAAAAAAAGACTAAAGGCATGTTTCATGTTTAAAAAACATGTTCAAATTTGTTCTCCAGATGTCAAACAAATACGCCCTCATCAGATATGATACGGAGAAAGAGCAGCCATTCAGAAACGCAGAGGGATTCTGTGTTGAAGTCCCAAAAGGTAATTTGTTCTTATATTTGCCCACAGCTGCCCCCTTTTCCCTGTTCTCATGTTGTGTTTGTCTCATTGAACTGTAGGGGAAACTGGCTTGTTGGTGTCGAAAATAGGGGCCTCCACCCCCTTTGTTGGTTATGTTAACAACCAGCAGCAGACGGAGAGAAAGAAACTGAAAGACGTCTTTGTGAAGGGAGACCTCTACCTAAACAGCGGTGACCTTCTGAGGATAGACAGCGAGGGATTTGTGTACTTCCAGGACCGCACTGGAGATACTTACAGGTTCTCTGATTAGTTCATTTTGAAGCTTTACACCACAAAGACAAGATGACATATGATAATATAAATATTTACTTTGTTTAAAGAAATAGGTGGCTTTCTTTTCTTTTGTTTTACATTTTTAATGGGATTTAGAGAAAGAAAATCTAATATTTTAGGCCAAAAACTCTTCCTGAAATATCAATAAACGGCTCACTATATAAAATACAACTCCTGACATGATAACCAGCTCTTCAAATGATAGCATTTCTACTCTACTTTCTCTAAAATACTGTCCAAAAAGCCTTAAGTCACACTCCAACCAACTTTTAATATTTTGGCCATTTTTAACCAAAATTTAAAAATCTGTGTCATTTTCTAGAATGTAGTTTCTGCAGAGCAGCAGAAGTTCATCAGAAATCCAACTCTGATTTGTGGATGGAACCATTGCTGCCCTAATTTCCCATCATCCCTTATGTTTGCTCTCTCAACCAATAGCTTACAGCCCCTCACAACCCCAACCTAACATTTGCAGTGCTACAAGAATGTCAAGCAATATTAGAGCCATCCACCCATACAGATTTGGGCAAGATGCAAGCTCAGACGAGGAAAACAAGACATAAATAGATCTATTTTTTTGCAAGTGGATGCATCAAAGCGGAGCGAGCAGGATGCTCAGAAATGCAGTTTCAATCCTAATTTTTTTAAATGTAATGAGAAAAATGACACAAGAACATATTAAAAAATAACAAAATCACAATTTTTATCTTCATCAATTTCATCAATGTTGTGTAATGTCAATGTTTTCAGGTGGAAAGGAGAAAATGTGGCGACCACAGAGGTGGCTGATCAATTGCTCATGGTGGACTTTGTTGAGGAGGCTAATGTCTACGGTGTGAAGGTGCCAGGTAAAAAGATCCTCTAAGATTTAATCAAGACATAATCCTTAGATTTGTTTTATTGTCCTTTAGTTACATTTGTCTTACTGTTATGTCTTTAAATCTTACATATTTTTGGTGAAAACTCTATTCTTCGTCTTGTTCTTGACGTATCAGGACACGAGGGCCGGATTGGAATGGCTGCCCTGAAGCTGCAGGAAAACATGGAGTTTGACGGCAGAGCTATTTATCAGTTTGTCAAGAGCAACCTGCCCAGCTACGCCAGGCCACGGTTCATACGCATACAGGTGAGCCAACAGCTGCCCAGTTGCACAAATGTTCTATTAGCTTGTTAAATAACCCTCTTTCTGCCTAACAGGATGCTCTGTCAGTGACGGGAACATTTAAACACATGAAGGTGAAGCTGGGAGAAGAAGGCTTCGATCCCGCTGCCATCCAGGATCCCCTATACTTCCTGGAAGACAATAAAGGCTACATACCCATGACCCAGGAGATTTTCAACTCCATCTCAGAGGGAAAACTCAGGCTTTGAATGTGATTTATTTAGAAATTTTTTTATTTGTATTTTTTTTTCTTTTTTACTTGCGGTGACACAAGATGGGATAACATTTAAAACGACTGATCTGTACACGTATGCAAAACACATGTTATAAACTGGGTTTCAGTTTGGGGAAAAAAATGATAAAAGGTTTTATTAGAAAATCATTTTTAACAACTGAAAAGAAGAATGCCAAAGATTTAGTTAAAGTAGTCATATAATGATGATTATTCTTAAAGACAGCACAGCCTGTGCAAAAACAAAATAAAATTTTCTGGATTACTGTGTGCATGTGAAGTTCTGGAGGATTCAGGAGTAGTCGCAGTCTCCAGTCGGAGTGCTGCAAACGGGAGGATTGGGAATGCAGTTTTTTGCCCTGCTGCTTGTGGACAAGTGTTTTTGAGATGCCTGGAAAGCCTTTATGGGGCAGCACAGCTGGGGGTGAGCGCACTGCACCCACGGATTGCAGAAACTGGGCACGCTGTAGAACTTGGTCAGTTTTTTGGGTCCCTGTTTCCCCACGTGAGTTGAAGGCATCTCAGGAATCTTTGACAGAGGACCGCATCCTGTCACCGAGGACACACAGGCCCCGCCCGAAGGGTCTTTAACAGCAGACGTTGCTTCGCAGTCATGACTGTACCTTGACCCAAAGTAAGTCAAGGGCAGGGGCTCGCTGCTGCAGCTCAGAGATCGCATCGGTCTCCTGGGACGATTCCAAGCCTTGTCAATCCAGAGATCCACTTGAAGCTTTTCCAGCTGTTTAACACGCGTTGACTCTCTTGTCAGCTTCTTCACCTGCGTGGTTGTCTTCTGTTCTAATCATCTCATCCTTGCCAGGTTTGGGTTGAGCAGAGATACTGGAAGCCTTTGTTTCCGCCAGCAGACCAGAGGCTGTTTTTGAAATGATGCCCCAGTCCTTAAGGATGTCGTCCGCTGTGGTGAACTGGGAGGTGACGGTAAATCGGATGATGCGTTTGGTGTGTATTTCTGCCGGGATGAGGTACATAGTGCCAGAACCCGTCAATCTCCTCAACAACTCTTGGGTTAAAGTATTTCCATCCTAGAAGGACAGAAAACAATAAACGAGCTAAACTGCTTTCATCTAGTTCACCTTTGACCAAGACGTCTTTAAGGTACATTTTAAAGATAAGGAAAAGGTTGCTTCATGCACAGCCTGACATGTTTCTAGCTGCATACTTTTAAACAGAAGACCACCAAGCCAAGATGCCTTTGTGCTGGAACCTCAAAATTTGGGTCACTTTTTATGTGAGATTCCAGGAGCTTTGCCATCTCAATCCCCTGAAACAGAAACGGGGGACAAAAATGACCTCATGCAAAACAAAACCCAAAATGCATTACAGAAATAAATATCACTTGCATGTCTGATATGAGCTTGGAGTTTTTTCAGTCCAAAGGAGCGTAAGACGAACCAGAGTTTGAGGGATCGGAATCGGCGACTGAGAGGAATTTGCCAGTGCTGAAAAATGAAACCAGTGAAAAAACTATATTGCAATAATGTTGAAACTTTTGATCCATTTAGTGATTAGAGAGTAATAGAGTACCATGAAATCGGTGGCTGCCTGTGAGTTTTCATGTCTCAAGTAAACTGGATCAACACTGAAGGTCTGCTGCAGTTTATATTTGTCTCTCACCCTGAAGAAAAGAAAATATGCAGAAAACTTCTCTTCATTTGTTCAATTGTTCATTTATGTATTGTTTCAGCACGCTAAAACAGACCCCTTATAAAAGTGGCAAAAATTCTCACCAAATTAGCAGATTTTCATTAAATAAGCAAAAACGGAAAGGAACAAAATTTCTCATTTAAGAAAAAAATTGTATTCTTTAAGAGATGTTTTTTAAAGTTATTTTACAATTTAAAAAATTTCTTCAGAAGATTATTTTTTTTTACAAGTCAGTTTTTCTTGAAGAAAGGGTCTTCTCTCTTTCTTAAGATTCAGTGTTTGCAGAGTAGATCTGCTTTTTCCATTTATTTTGATGGTGAGGGGTGGGGATGTTCTTACTCACCAAAAGGCTGTGCAGTCAAAATGAACCATCATCCACTTGGAAGGGTTAAAAACAAACGAGTGTGCAAACTCAATGCCTTCCAGAGACCAGCGAAGCTCTGGACAGAAGTAGGCGGAGCCAGCATACGCAGCATCCACGTGCAGCCAGAGGGCCTCCTCTTCACCTGTTCAAAGGCAGGATGAAGCACGTTATACAAACTGCACAGTGTTGAATAAAAATATGTACATATTTGGAGATAAAGTTTGGATACGCACAGACTGGACCGAGTTCAGAGAGCTTGTCGAAGGCACAAACTCCTGTTGTTCCTAAAGTTGCACATAACTAGAGACAGAAAGTAAACCAAATGTGAAGTGCAACATTAAATGTATCTTAAGCATGTGTATAAAACATGATGCTGCACTTGTCCATAGTTTAGCCTTCGGTATAAAAAAATTTTATTGGTGTTACTTGACTTTATGCTGCAAAAAATTACCTCTCACTAAGTATACGTGTCTAGTCTCTAATATAAATATCTTCTAACTCTTGATTTAAGACTGATCCAGCTTCCTGGTAAGTCTTCAGTAAGATGGAACAGCTTCTTTGAAGACAATAATTCTTGAAGAGTTATTTGATAAAACTCATTTTTGGCCAATAATAGGTGATTGTAAGTCATAAGATATCTAGTTACCAGTGCAGTATAAATATGAGTATTCATAGCTAATTTCAAGATTTGGTTTTAGCTTAAACAGGCAGGACATCATGAATTATTTTAAGAAATCTGATTAAGACTAATTATATTAGTTCCATTGGCAGATTTTTTTTCGCTTAAACAGCCTCTGTGATGACTAATCAACTTTTTTGCACTTTTAATTGTATTATAATATTAATTAATCACAAAAAAAGCGGCATTTTGATCCAGCTATGCATCTCTGGACATTCCTCTAAAACCATGAGCTCCTAGCCTCTCCCAACCCACGAAAACGATTGAGTCCTTACATATTATGTCTAACTGTGAAGTAATTTAAACATTTCTGCTTTAATTTCTGTTAATTTTATTTTTATTTTTAATTTTTTTGCTAAATGTGTGAATTGCTAAAAACTCAAAATCTTCAGAAAATACATGTTATATTTTTTGTCATACAAACCTCTAGCAAGACTTTCAACATTTGGTGCCACTTAAAAGAAGTGATCATTTATTTGTATAATTAAATCAACTATATAATTTGTTTAAACTGTTTAGGAGATATATTTAGATTATTTGCATTTTTTAGGCATTTTGGGGATATTTCTGAGCTTGGGTCATCTTAAAGGTCACACAATTGATTTTTTTCTTTTACAGTGGATGCCAAAAGAACATCATATTTGCATCCTAAAAACTAGATATTAAACAAGTTGGAGCTGCTTTGGTGTTAAAACTGCTAAAAAAAATGACCTGATGAAGAAGGAAAGCTGTGATTATTTAAAAAGCAACCAAACAACAAAAAAATAACATTTTGATAAAAACAAATTTTATAAGAAAATAAAGTGTGCATTCTAATCAGTTGAAAAGTGTCCCTTAAAAAGCACAAAGTGAATAAAGCCTTGACCTGTGACTCTTAAACAAGCTTAACATTTTAGATGCTCAAGAGCAATTGAGCTCGCCTAGTCTTACCTGTACTGGAAAGACAATTTAGCCAAAATGGAGGGAGACAATGTGAGAAGCTTGTGGATACCCAACAACAGAAATAAATACATTTGAGAAAAATAACTGTCCAAAACATAAATAGTAATAGAGAAGTTGTGCAGTTGTTTCATTGTTAATTGTCTGGAGAATATAATCTGCTGAATTGTGTTCCATATAAAAACCTCTCTGCAGCTTCTTTTGGCCTGTATTAATTTAATAATTTATATTACTGACCATGAAAGGCTCGAGTCCTCTCCTCCTGTCCTCCTGAATGGCTAGTTTCAATGTGTCTCCTCTTAGAGAGAGTTGATCATCAGCGGGCAGAAATCTGATCTTCACCAACGAGATCAGACCTGCCTTTTCCACGGAGGAGTGAGCCTGCAAAAGATGTTTTAAATCCACTCTCAGTTTACTTTTTCAAGAAGCTGCTGGACAAGAAGTTTTGAAACTGACCTGATCAGAAGAATAAGCAATCAGTCTGGAGTTGAGGACCGAGTCATCTACATCATGGTCCAGTTCAGCTCGCAGCTGCAAAATTTTGTCCTTCCTGGCGGCCAGCAGAGCCACTAATGTGCTCTCGCTGACTGTGCTCTGAGTCGGAGGGAGGAAACCATCTCAAAAAGAGGAAAGATGTAAATAAAAGATAAATGTTGGTGCATACCTGCAGCACACCTCCACCTCTGCTGTCAGGATGGTGATGGAGGAAGAAGTAGGGAAGCCCCAGTGCTTTACACAGCCAGTCCATCATCTTCATCTCCAGTTCTGTGCAGGCGGGACTGGAAGCCTGTTTGAAACCATCATTTCATTATGAATGAATTTTACATTTTTTTTATTATTATTATTTTTCACATTTTAAACACCTACATTTATTTCCAGCTGTAAAAAAAAGAACATTTTTGCTTTCATCTAGAAGCTAAATTAATGTAATTTTGGAGCTAAAGTGATTTGATGCATATTTCCATCAATAATGTTTATTACCCAAGTGAATCCAACACAGTTGATTGCATCTGCCAGCATATCTCCAAGCATTGAAGGCCATGAAGTCAGGCTGGGGTAGTAGGCGTGCATGTGGGGGCTCTGCCAGTGAACCACCTGAACAGGAACATTAGAAAGCACCATATTTATTCTAACTTAATTTCTTTTCTTCAAATTAACTGATGTTAAAATGGACTCGGGAACAAGGACAGTCGGAACTCACTCCTGGCATGATGACTCTCTCGATATCGTTGAAGATACTCTCCCAGTCCTCCGGCTCAGTGGGTGCAGAGTCAGGGAGAAGCTCTTGTGTGTCGCCGGGCTTCACATCTGGAATGACCCTCCTGTCCCTGATGGAGCTCAGGTACTGAGTGATGTAATCCACCATCTCCTTACCTGTGCAGGGAGACATCACATTCATTTCACTCATTTACCAGCACACAACAAAACCACAAATACTGCAGATATTACAAAGGATGTAGTAATTACCTCTGCGGTTGTATTCCTCAGCCTGCATTTTCCCAGGATCGGCTCCGCCGCACAGATGACTCAGGAGATGCTTTCGGTGGCAGAGATCACAGAACTATATAGACCTCATTTTAAGGAGCACGCCCTTAATTTGTGACGCACTGAACAAATGCCCTCCACGAGGTTTTTCCATCACATCGACTCCGCCATTGTCTTGAATATGTACTTTACTCTCATAGTAGTAATTTGTTTATAAGGGTAATGATGTGAATCTGAACAAATAAGGAGCACAATAAAAAAGAGAAACACCGAAAAATCTGAACAAAGATTTTTGGCTTTATTCATATAAATTCACATAATTCAATATATAACAAATGCTTTTGATCATTTCGTATTCCAGTGAGTAGATTTTAAAATTGTGGTTAACTGTGGAGGAAATTGCTGCCGAGCCCTTTCTACACCTGTTGTGTTTTGCAGCTGCCGTCGTGCATAAGTTGGGGTCCACCCTGGACAAGTGTGACAAACTCGTGCCAGCTGAAGTTAGTTAACCTCTCAAGACCTGGCAACCACATCAGCTTTGGGCTTTAATTACCACAGTGGTTAATTCTGCCTAACTGAAATCCTGTGGTGACTGTAAAAGGTTAACTCAAATATTAGCTCAGGTCTTAACAAGTTGGTAGTAAAGCAAACTAAACTAGAATAAATATAGTTATTTTTTTCCCTAATTGTTACTTCTTAATACTATAATCGAGTTTGAAGTAAAAAAATGGTGTTCACTTCAGAGAATGTGCTTGAACACCCAGCTTTGTGCGAATAACTTTTTTATTTTTGCTTACATGTGTCTTTTTTCCACCAGTGCATTTTTATTGTACCTGTAAAATTCTATTTATTACAACCACAGATATTTCATAGTTTGGTCAGTTACTGCTGTTTTTGAAAGTGTTTTAAATGAAAGATTGTCTTAAAAACTGAATTTTCACCCATAGAGTCCAGACCCATTTTTATCTTAGAAATAAAATTATGTGGAATACCACAAACCAAGTGGACTACAGAAAACATTTCAGATATTTTTCTGTTAGACTGATTTCACTATGGGTTCTTTTAGGTTAAGACAGTACAAAAAATCTAGTTTCAAGAAAAAAATGCCGCGCAAGAAGAATAATTTTACCATAAAAGTTTTTCAAAAGCAAAATAATTTCAGTTTAGAAACATCTTAGTTAATAGAATATTGTATTTCATAAAATAATACATTTTTTAAATTTTATTTTATTGTATTTTTTTTTCTTTTTTAAAGAAAATGTTTTGATGGGATAATAATTTTAAGCTTATTTCCAAGGGATCTGTTTGTGCGGTGAATATTTCTTATTTTTTTTAGTGAAAGGGAATGATGAGTTTTCATTTAACACAAATAGTTAAAAAAAATGTTAATGATTGTAAAAAACCATATAGAAGAGAATAATATTTTCATTTGTACCTCTTACTTTTATTTTAATAGAGAATTTACTAATCACCATTTGTAATGAATGTGGAGCACAAAAACATACCAAAAACTAATAGTTACCTACCCAGGCAAACCACAAGAGCTAAAAGTTTACGTTGTTACGTTTGCTCAGGGTGATGAGATCACAAAGCACATGCAAGAGACAAAAGAATGGAGAGAACAAACAAACAGTTATGGGTAAACAGAGGATGTGGCCTAACCCATGTGTGTCAAAACTTATGGCTGCCTTTTAAAGTCTGACAAAAGCTGGTGCAGCACCTGGACTGGTCACATACTGTTGTGTTTACAGGGTTTTGTGCTGCACATGTACCCGTTCCCATTGTGGGTAGGTTTTAATGGGAAGCAAACAATTAAAAAAAAGCATCAGCTGATGTTTACCTAAGCCGACCGAAACTGGTCATCAGAAAAACTTCACAATTAATAGGTGTACAATGTTATCTGCTGGAAAGCAACCTGGAATAATGGAGAACTTCATGTGGAGATTTAATCGTGATGCTGGAGCCTTATCTATTAAAAAAAAAATCTAAATTTCTTTTTCTTTTATTGTATTTTAATTAAAGCATTTTCCTATGGTTTATTTATATTTTTTCCTTAAGCACATTTTATGGAGGTGGTTTAAACAATAGACATTTGTGAAATCTCTGCAACAGAACAGTGGCCTCCAATGGAAAATGGTGGCTTCTGTACTTCAATATGTGTTGTGTGATCTCAAGCAAAGCACACTATGACTATTGTATCTTACACTCTCGTGTGGCTTTACGTCTCGTCTGGCCCTGATGAAAGCAGGTTCAGTCATAATCATTGTTACAATTGATGCTTGAACACAGCCTGAAAAAACATCAAAGACAGAGTGCTCCACGTCTGACCTCAACCTGCTGCTTTTTATTCTAATAAGTGAAGAAAAACAATCACTGCGACGTCATTCAGTCCTTTGGAAAAGCTCCAAATAGGCTGAATAATTCAATCTAAAAGTCACAAGCAATTTATGAAAACAGAATTCCACTAAGATACAGGGATAGACTGGCAAAGATTTGGCAATAAATCTTTGTATAAAAATGTGAATGTATCAACTGATCTAAATGCTTCCAAAGTGTTTATGAAATCTATTATTCTCTCAAAAAAAGCAGCTGGATGGCTCAGTGGACTGCCGGAAGGGAAACATGGGTTTGTTTTTTCAGAGGGTGTGATGGGCAATGCGGGTTCCTAAACAAGTCTCTTCACACCTAACTGTGTAGCCACAGGGGGACCCAAGTCTGCGTGTCAGGAAGGGCATCCAGTGTGAAAATCTCTGCCAAACCAAATGTCCAGATCAGTGAAAACTGGTGGTGACCCCTGAAGAAATAAGAAATTCAATTCAAATGATGGCTCTGTGTGATTTCACGTCACAGGATAGCATAACTGTCGATGGAGGATGTTTTATATGTTTCAATTTTCTACATTTAGATAGCAGTAATTAAAAAAAAATGCTCTCTTGAATATGGTTTCTGCAGAGCGGCAGTATCTTATTATAAATCTGCCTCTGAGTTGTGGTTGGGACAGCAGGCGCGGAGTAAGCCCACCCTTCCTCTCACCCATATGTTTACACGCTCTCCCATTTGCTTACAGCTCCCTACAAACCCAAGCTTACATTAGCAGTGCAACAAATATGGTGAGATATATTGGATATATTTAGTTTTGAGCCAGATGCCAGTTCAGATGAAGAAACCAAAGACGTACATGGATCTATTTGTTTACAAGTGGATGTATCAGAATAGAGCAGAGCAGGGAGGTTGTGGTCTGCCCATTGTCGCTTGTCACGCCTACAAGCTTTTTCAAATGCCTTTTTTTGTCTGCTCCTGATTTACAATAATTTGAATATATAAATACCCAGACATTTTCTTTTAATATTAATTTCATTCGTATATGTTCAAAGTTAAAAACACAATTTTCTACTTGTGACCAGAAAGCTGAATCGGTCTGTAAATACTTCAGTCCAGCAGGTGGCAGTAACCAGCTTCCCATTGGTTTGTCAAACCAAAATGGGAGGGGCACGAAGAAGACAAGAGAAGCGGAACAAGAAATCACAAATCAGCTGTTAAAAAGTGACTTGGATGTCAGCAAAGACCTGAAGAAAGGTAATTTGTTAAGTAAATTCATATTTAAAATACACCATTGCTATTTAAAACAATGTTTATAGCATATATATAATGCTTTTCAAATGTACTTGGTCCCGTGAGTGTCGGGGAAGTAGATAAACACTTCAGTATTCCTGAAAACGCATCATGCTAACATAGCTTCTGAGCTAAGTTGGTAGACAACAAAGACAAAGCCTTTATCTATTTTTCTGGTGATTGTCTGTGGCAGAGACTTGTTCAAGTAGTACATTTACATGTATTTGTGTTGGGATCTGTTGGTTTGAAACGATGCAAACCATACACATCGTCAGTTTAGACGAATGTTGTCGGCTAACTAACTGCGGTGGGCTATGGTGCTAACAGGGTGAGCAACACTATTAGCATAAATACAGACTTTTGAAACCTCTCTAGTTTGTGTTTAGGTTACCGGTAAACTCTGTCTGGCCGTTACGGTAATTGAACTTTGTCTTTAGTCGTTTTGATAAACATTTCGAGCTAGTATTGATGACCTTAACAAGAGTGTTTACTTTCATGAAATGCAAACAGCGCGTGATGTTTCTTTCGTTTTAGAGATGTTCGGTGTCGCCTCCTTCTGAGGTTTAAGTCCCGTCAAGATGCCTGCAGTGTCCACGGAGGTGAAGGAACTGTACTTATCCACATGTCTGGGCGACCTCAACAAGAAAGCGGAAATCAAGCCCGACAAGACCAGCACCAGGAGGTAAAGCGCAGTGTCATTGTTACCTTTAGAGATAATGATCTGGAAAGTTTTTATTTGCATTGCTATCAACCCCCCCTGCTGATGCAGGCGTAAACCAGCTCTCTGCCAGTTAATTATTTTTAGTTTCATCTGATAATTATCAAATGCTAAGGACAATTATTTATATACATACATACATACATGCATACATACATAGCAATGCATCCAATCAAAAGACATTTGCACATTGAAAATATATTAAAACTGGATACAAGGAAGGAGAACAAGTCTCCACTCGAATCATCTTATAGGTTGGGAAACTCTTCTTTAATGCTCTCTGTTGATTTGTTTGTGACACACAAAAGCAAGGGAGTAGAGAGGGAGGCTGTTTGTTTGCCTGAATTTTTTTAAAATTCCCACTTCAATCTTATTTTGATCTATTTTAAAACATTTTCCAGTGGTCTTTTAAATATGATTATGCTGTTTTTTGGCATACTAATAATTTAAATAAATAAATAACCCTAGGTTGTTTTCTAGCTTCTACAGTAGTTGATTAGAAACTCACCTGAGTTGTGGTCCAGAGAGAGCTTTCATTTTCCATCAAGCCTTTGTTTACACTTGCTCCTGTTAGCTTACAGCCTCTTACACCTCCAACCTAACATTAGTGGTACAACTAAAATAGCGAGTAATATTGGACCTATCTGGCTATACAGTTTTAGTCTATTTGTCTAGAAGTAGATGCATCTGAATTTAGTGAACTAGGGAGCTTGTGGCCTGTCAATTATAGTTTCTATGTAACAACTACAAGCTTTTGAGTGGGAGTGTCGTCCAAATCTGAAGACACTGTTTTTCCATAGCCCTTTATTTGAAGTCCTAAATGTTGTGGTAGGGAGGAGCCGTAGGGGAAGAATTCAGATTTGACCTTGGTGTCATGTAATTCCAGACTGGCTCTAACCGCAACAACTAATTTCTCCTTCATGATCAATTTTCCAACAGTTGGTACTTCCATGTTTTAAAAAGGAAACATCCATACATTACTAACAAATCTAAGTCCCTGATTGGGCAAAGTTAAACATTTACTGCACGTTCAGCGACTGTGCTTTTTGAATGTAAAGCCTGAAAAAGGGCTTAAAACCTTGTGTAGCAATCCGAGAGCGCTTGAGTTTTGAACACAGTATCCCAAAACGGTCATTTACGCTTGTTTACTTTGACTTTTCATTGAAAGTGGTCGCTTGAATACGTGTTTCTGAGAAATCCCTCAAAAACCTTTTGCCGTATACATGTGGGATAAAGGAATTTGTAAAGTTACCTCCATTTTCCAAGTTCACAAGGTCTTTAAACTTCAATTAGCTTTCCAATTAATGTAGTAATGTCTTGCATAGATGTAGGAATGTCTTATATATTGGTAGATCTTGTAATAAAGCTTTATTGGTGCATATACTCTGTCTTTACACACAACGGTTTCTGTATCTGCTTCCCAGAGGGAACCTTTGACCAGAGCTAGAAGTGAGGAGATGGACAGGACTGTTCCAGGCCTTCCTGACGGCTGGATGAAGGTATTTGATATTTACATCAAAGGCGACAATTAATTAGCTGGAAATGTTCACACTGAAGTCTAGTCTTAGTGTGGTCTATCTGAATTCTCAAACATTTCTCTGTTTTGCTTTTTTGGCTAGTTTCTTGACACCGTGACCGGAACATACAGATACTACCATGCCCCGACCAATCGCGTCCACTTGTACCCCCCTGAGGTCACGGTGCCTCAAACGCCACCTTCCACTCCACCCACGGTCAAACAGAAGGCACCACAACCAGCTGAGCCAGACACCAGCCACGAGAGGGAACAGGAGCAGTCCAAACTGAAGCGCTCCTATTCCTCCCCAGACATCAGCCAGGAGCTGAGAGAGGAGGCCCAGAAAAAGGCCATCGCCCCACCCACTCCCGCTGTCATACCCACCATCAACAGAGACACCAAGTAAGGTTCCCAGAGGATTCCTGTTTAATCCAATATGCTCATTTTTCTTGTCTTTTGCCCAAACCCAGATAATATTTGGTTGCATGAAGTCTGTTGATACTTTGAAAGTGGAACCATTTATGTTTTATAACTGACCCAGTGAATTAGTTTGCATTGTATTTTATTTAACAAATTAATTTTTAACTTGTATATTTTTTTATGGCAATGTGTAAACTGCAAATATAGTTTTGCCTTAAACTTAAAAATTTAAATTAAATGTTCATTAATCAGTTTGATATGTTTTAGGGACAATTTTTAACATGAGTTCATTTGGCTTCACTCCTTCAGACCCCGCCCCTCTCCTGTTACATCTGGTGTACCTCAGGGCTCTGTCCTGGTGCCTTTACTCTCCATTACTTAGTTCATTTTTTAAAACAAGTCTTAAAAAAAACTCCTGTTTAACCCCCTTTTCTCACAGTTATAACAATATATATTTTCTGTGTCTTCAGGGTTCTCTCATTTGACATTTAAGAAACGTGAGGGTTCCTATGTATTCACATTTTATCATTTGTTTTATTTGTCTGTTGGTGCACTTGTTCTTATACATGGGATTAGGGGGTTGATTTTTATCTTTAACAAGAGGGTATTTTTATTGTGTTGTTTGTTTTATGTGCAGCACTTTGAAATGTATTTGTTTATGTGAAAAGTGCTCTATAAATAAAATCAATTTGAATTTGAATTTAATGTCTGAGAACCATTCCCCTTTTTTGTCCACAATTATCAACTCTTTACACTAGTTGCTAACCAGCAATCACTGTAATAATAACTAGATAAACATAACAATCAAGCAAAGTAACAAAAAGCAACATTGAATCAAACAAAGGAGAGTAAAAGTGTGAAATGATTTAAAAAAATACTTTTAAAAAATCTGAGTGAAATGTCATAGCTTTAATGCTGGTTGTAAATATACAGAAATGTATTTTTATGTTTTATTCAAATGAGATCCAGTGAGATCTACGATTTAGAGGCAGTTTTTCTCAAAATCACCACATCCAACAACCCCTTGAGTTAATTATATGGGTATAATTTACTTTTGTTTCACAACACAGCAAACTAGAAAACAGGAAAATTTATCTGGAATTCCATTAAAAAATTAAAAAAGTTATCAAGTGTGTAATAATCATTGTTGGGAAAATCAGCTACAGATTGCGAAAAATGCAAAAACAATACAAGTTGTGTCATGGGACCCTATACGTGGTTAAATAGGTCACCAGTGATCCTGAGACAGGTACTGTTTGATGACACTCCACTGCTCCCTCTCAAAAAATAAGTAAAACAAAAACAAAGACATTTTTAATATTAATATTTCAGTTGGTAGAATTTTTTTCACACAGTAGTAAATTGCAACACATCCAATCAAAATACATTTGCACATTGAAAATATATTAAGAAATAAGCATGCTTTATTGTTTGTTTTTTTTTTTCAATTCTTTCTATCTTTGGTTTCATTCTTTCTTTTATAGAACATGTCTGGTGAAATATATAACTGTATTCAAGAAAGGAGAAGAAGTCCCACTCCAATCCTCTTTCCAGTGTTCTTTTACTTATAATTATGACATTTTAGCCAACAACAACAGTAATTAAAAAAAAAATGCTTTCTTGGATATCTTTTCTGCAGAGCGGCAGTATTTTATTAGAAATCTGCCTCTGAGTTGTGGTTGGGACAGTAGGCGTAAAGTAAGCCCGCCCTTCCTCTCACCCATATGTTTACACGCTCTCCCATTCGCTTACAGCTCCTTACAAACCCAGCTTACATTAGCAGTGCAGCAAAAATGGTGAGATATATTGGAGATATTTAGTGTTGAGCCAGATGCCAGTTCAGATGAAGAAACCAAAGACGTACATGGATCTATTTGTTTACAAGTGGATGTATCAAAATAGAGCAGAGCAGGGAGGTTGTGGTCTGCCCATTGTCGCTTCCATGTCACGCCGACAAGCTTTTTCAAATTACTTTTTTAGTCAGCTCCTGATTTACAACAATTTGAATAAATAAATACCCAGAAATTGTATTTTAATATTCATTTTATTCGTATATGTTCAAAGTTAAAAACACAATTTTCTACTTGTGACCAGAAAGCTGAATCGGTCTGTAAATACTTCAGTCCAGCAGGTGGCAGTAACCAGCTTCCCATTGGTTTGTCAAACCAAAATGGGAGGGGCACGAAGAAGACGAGAGAAGCGGAACAAGAAATCACAAATCAGCTGTTAAAAAAGTGACTTCGATGTCAGCAAAGACCTGAAGAAAGGTAATTTGTTCAGTGAATTCATATTTAAAATACACCATTGCTATTTAAAACAATGTTTATAGCATATATATAATGCTTTTCAAATGTACTTGGTCCCGTGAGTGTCGGGGAGGTAGATAAACACTTCAGTATTCCTGAAAACGCATCATGCTAACATAGCTTCTGAGCTAAGTTGGTAGACAACAAAGACAAAGCCTTTATCTATTTTTCTGGTGATTGTCTGTGGCAGGGACTTGTTCAACTAGTACATTTACATGTATTTGTGTTGGGATCTGTTGGTTTGAAACGATGCAAACCATACACATCGTCAGTTTAGACGAATGTTGTCGGCTAACTAACTGCGGTGGGCTATGGTGCTAACAGGGTGAGCAACACTATTAGCATAAATACAGACTTTTAAACCTCTCTAGTTTGTGTTTAGGTTACCGGTAACTTCTATCTGGCCGTTACGGTAATTGAACTTTGTCTTTAGTCGTTTTGATAAACATTTCGAGCTAGTATTGATGACCTTAACAAGAGTGTTTACTTTCATGAAATGCAAACAGCGCGTGACGTTTCCTTCGTTTTAGAGATGTTCGGTGTCGCCTCCTTCTGAGGTGTAAGTCCCGTCAAGATGCCTGCAGTGTCCACGGAGGTGAAGGAACTGTATTTATCCACATGTCTGGGCGACCTCAACAAGAAAGCGGAAATCAAGCCCGACAAGACCAGCACCAGGAGGTAAAGCGCAGTGTCATTGTTACCTTTAGAGATAATGATCTGGAAAGTTTTTATTTGCATTGCTATCAACCCCCCCTGCTGATGCAGGCGTAAACCAGCCCTCTGTCAGTTAATTATTTTTAGTTTCATCTGCTAATTATCAAATGCTAAGGAAAATTTTTTATATATATACACACACACACACACACATAGCAATGCATCCAATCAAAAGACATTTGCACATTGAAAATATATTAAAACTGGATACAAGGAAGGAGAACAAGTCTCCACTCGAATCATCTTATAGGTTGGGAAACTCTTCTTTAATGCTCTCTGTTGATTTGTTTGTGACAAACAAAAGCAAGGGTCCTGCATTGTAGAGAGGGAGGCCGTTTGTTTGCCTGAATTTTTTTAAAATTCCCACTTCCCCAATCTTATTTTGATCTATTTTAAAAAAAATTTCCGGTGGTCTTTTAAATATGATTATGCTGTTTTTTGGCGTACTAATAATTTAAATAATTAAATAACCCTAGGTTGTTTTCTAGCTTCTACAGTAGTTGATTAGAAACTCACCTGAGTTGTGGTCCAGAGAGAGCTTTCATTTTCCATCAAGCCTTTGTTTACACTTGCTCCTGTTAGCTTACAACCTCTTACACCTCCAACCTAACATTAGTGGTACAACTAAAATAGCGAGCAATATTGGACTTATCTGGCTATACAGTTTTAGTCTATTTGTCTAGAAGTAGATGCATCTGAATTTAGTGATCTAGGGAGCTTGTGGCCTGTCAATTATAGTTTCTATGTAACAACTACAAGCTTTTTCCAAAAGCATTTTTTCATGTGCACCTTATCCTCTACATTCACAAGATATACTCAAATACAATTTTATCTTAACTTATTGTATACAATAAGTTATATCACTATTGTTGGCATGCTAGGTTGTTGTGTATGCAAAATTGGACGCCATATTGGAATGGTATAGATGCCTTTTTACTGCTGTTACAATTGTACAAGCAGAACAGGAAAAAAAAAAGAATGTGACTTTTCACTAGTAAGTTATTGCTGTCAGTTGATAAAGGACACCTCCAAGAAAACATTTTAACAAGATCTGAGTGAGTTTATTCCTAATAGTGAACGTTTAGGCTGGTCTTGTAGCCTATTCAAAGTCAATGGCAGCTTTAGACTTCGCACTATTTCCACATTTTCTGGCAGGACCATCAATCTATTTGTTTTATGGAGGTTGACCGTGGTATTTGTATGTGTGTTAGACTTCAGATCAGCTCAGACCAGACAGACCTGCTGGTAATTAGATTACTGAGAGGAGAAAAATAAACTAACCAGGATTTCCTCATTAGTGAAGATGGAAGAGCCCAGCGCTGAATCCCCGTCTGGTGAGCAGAGCAGGAAATGTGGTTTATGAAGGACCACCTGCACACTGTCGTGTTGGTGCCAGAGTCCTTCTGATAGAGGCTGGTTGGATCCACTTGTAGAACAAGAGCCTCCAGCCCAGCGTTGCCACCTCCGTGAGGTGACTTTACCCCGCAGTGTTGCGTCGCGACCGGCACGGCTATATAAAAAGTTCCGGCCGCTGCATGCTTTAAAGTGGGTGCTGCTCTGGGGCTGTGGATGGAGTGCTCACTGAGCCGTCTCACCCATCCACAGGGCCATTGCGACTGGGCTGCACTGTTGTCAGTTGGCTCAGACCGTGTCACACTGGTCCAGGCGTGGACAGGCCCATATACAACAAACACTAGCAGTCTGCGGCAATGTCGGTTACCCCCCGATCAGTTTATAAGCACAGACCTAAGATTCTAACAACTTGTGTAAATGTTAGTCTGTGTGTAGATTTGAATAAAATCACAACTATGCATCAGGTATGCATTGCGTTTCTGAAATAATAACCTATTTATTTATTGAAAAGTTTGAAATTTTGTTCATTTGTTGCACTACAAAAACATTATTACCATCACCATGGAATCATTTTTTTGATGAGTGTTTTTTCCTTTTTAAAATCAGACCAGACCAAAATTAAGCACTTTACGGTCATTTTACAGTGTCTGCTAAGCCATATCTCATTGTTTTTATACCATTCCAATATGACGCCGCCCTTTACATATCTTGGACAACAGTAAAAAGCCGGTGTGTCACTTCTAGTGATTTATCTCATTGATTGAATATATGTTCTCCATCATGAGAAAAATGCTACAACAACATGTTAACACCATAGAGATAATTTTCATGGGTGTAGTTCTGATGGATTTTAGCTTCATTTGCTGTATTGCCAAATGAAAATGCCAATAAAGGAAAATCTTTCATATTTCATGGGTTTGTAAACTCGTCTTTAATGGTCTTGGTTTATGTGTTTGGGACAACAACAGCAGGGTCCTATTTTGTGAAGAGGCTGGCCATTTGCTTGCTCTAATGTGTTTATGAAATTATAGGTGTTATCGTCAGTGAATGGCGGAGATCAAGGCATACTGAAATGTCATCACTAAGACTTCAATAAAAAAAAAGTTCAAATAACTTTTATTTTCTTTTGTTTCAGTTATGTTCAGAGTGCCTGCAAACTCTTTAAGGCAGCAGAAGAATGCCGTTTGGACAGAGATGAGGAGAAAGCTTATGTCTTTTACATGAAATATCTAACAGTATATGACATCATTAAGAAAAGACCAGACTTCAAGCAGCAACCGGTATGTTTTATGCTCATGTGGAATGATATTTGAAAGCAAAAACCTTTTTTGTTAAAAAAAAAAATGTCTGTCTTTTCCTTTGTTTAGGACTATTATATTACTCTGCTCGGGCAAAACAGCTTCAAGAGAGCCATAGAGGAAGCAGAAAAGCTCTCTGAAAGCCTTAAACTTAGGTGAGAACAATTTTCCAATTCTGCATCTTATTGTAATAGATGACCATAAAACATTTTTTTTTTCTTTTTTCAAATTCAGTTTTTGATTTGGGTGCATTTTTTTGTCTCCAGGTATGAAGAAGTTGAGGTTCGAAAAAAGCTTGAGGAGAAGGATCAATTAGAGGAAAAGAAGAAAAAAGAGGAGGTTGAGAAGAAAAAAAGATGTGGGCTCTCCAAAAGCATCAGCTGCAAACAAGAAGGACAGTAAAAAGGTGCGGTTAGCCTATCAACAGTATAGGATGTCTTCAAAACAAAACGGCTTTCATAATAAAACTTGTTTTTCAAGTGTCTCTTCAGTTTACAGTTTGTATCAACAAGTTACTTTTATTAAAAGTCGGTGGAAGCAGGAGGTGAACAGCGTTAATAACTAAGAATAGTAATAATCTGAAGATAGAGTCACTTAGGAAAAATGTCAAATGATACAAATCTTTAAATTATTCAAATGACTTTATTGTCATGGTATCAGCAAGTTCAGCCATCCCTCCAGGTCATGATTTGAAGGAGTTGGACAAATTACTGATTTTTTTCACTTCACATGTTTTATTGTTAGTTGTAAATTAAAATACAAATATATTTTAAAAAAATGTTTTCAGTAAAAAAAAAAAACTTATTAGCACAATTGTGATGTCACTGCTGCAGAATAGAGGCAATAATCAATCCTGATCCATTTTTAAAAGTTTAAAAACAATCATGTAAGATTTAAAATTTTGTGAGGAGTTTTACTGAAATAGTAAAAAAGCACTTTATGAGTGAGTCACAGAGAAGACAAAATGATTCAGGTCAGTTCAGAATGAGAGTATGGAAGGGGAGGATTGCCTTAAATAAACACACATTTACCTTTTAATGTTGCTGGAGCTGCCAGTGTGTTAAACTGCAACTTCCAAAGCTATGTTCCAACCACATTATTTTCAGATCAATTAGAATTTTTGATACTTTGTCAAAGGACTTGCTTAACAAAAAATAAAACAGCTGCAAAATTAAAACGTCTAAAAATAAAAGTGAGGAATTTCTCTCCATGTTATTATTTATAATCTGATTTAAATTTACAAGCTAGTGAATACATAAAACCATTCTTGTCAGTTTAGGGGAAAAAAAAATCTGTCATGGGATTTTTATATGTTAAAATACCAGTTTTATAAGAAATATACAAACATTTTTTTTTTATGTGTCAGGTGAGAGGTGAGCAGAACGAGCTGAAGAGTGTAATCACAAAAGGTAAATGTGTACTTCTACCAAAATTCGACTTTGCATCATTGATACATTGTTTTAGATATGGAATTCTTAGATTGAGCTTATCTGTTTTGTTTAGCCGTACAACCAGCTGGTGGTATTACGGCCGAGAAGCTTTTTCAAATGATGAAGGACCAAACGATCACCATGGTCGTCATGGATGCCCGAAGCCTCAAGGACTATGAGGAGTCTCACATTCAAGTCCCTGCCCAGACGTGCATCAGTGTGCCTGAGGAGGCCATCAGTCCAGGGTGAGAACTAGTCTGATACTTTCAATAAAATTAAGAAATCTTGCATCTTATTGACTTGGATGAAATGTTTTTGTGGGATTAAATGTGGCAAAAAAAAACAATCTTTGTAGAATCACTGTGAATCAGATTGAGGCAAAGCTCCCAAGCATGTCGAAGGATCACTGGATGAGGCGGGGCTTTGTGGACTACATCGTCCTGCTGGACTGGTTCAGTTCCGTCTCTGACCTCAAACTGGGCACCACCTTGCAGAGCCTCAAGGATGCCCTCTTTAAGGTATTGGCCTGTGTGGCATCAATGCATCAGATTTAGCATGAAACCCCCTTTGGAGTGAGTTCTGATCTGTTTACGTGCTCCACAGTGGGACAGCATCACCATCCTGCGAAGTGAGCCTCTCGTGCTAGAGGGGGGCTATGAGAACTGGCTGTTGTTTTATCCCATGTACACGACCAATGCCAAAGTTCGACCCCCCAGAGAGACCACGGTCAATACTCTCCCTCAGTGTAAGTTTAGCCTCAGCTTTGTTGGAAATGTAGCACTTTAGTGATTCTGTTTTTGTGACATGTATTTGTTGTGTGATGTTTTGCACAGTGAACTTCAGCTATCCATCCTTAGAGGAGCCAAAGCCTCCCGTGCTTCATCCTGAGCCTGTGGTACAACCCGACTCTCAGAATCCGCCAGCTCCAGCGGTGGTCAATGGAGTTGCACCTGCTGAGCCTCCCACATCCAAAACTTCTGTTATTGCTGACAAATTGCCAGACACACATGACGCCCCAGTAATAAGCTCCGTAAGTACTGGGTTGGATCTAAATAAGAAGAGTCCTGCTCCCAACCAGTCCCCTGTAACGGCCAAATCATTCCCTCAGGTATTGTTCCTGTGGTCATAGCATCAACATTTTGATAAACGTGAGTAGCTGCTGCTCTGTCAAAGTGTGACTCCCGTTGTGTTTTGTGTTGCACCAGTTTGACCGAACCAAGAAACCCATGCGAGATGATCCCAAGGCCAAGGAGAATGGGTCCACAAAAGACTCCACTCTGAATGGACCTGTTGTCCCTGACCGTTCAGTGAAGCCCCCCCTTGTTCCCAGCACGTCTCTGTCCAAAGAGGAGCAAAGTCAGATTCACCTGGAAGCTGTGGCAGTGATGGAGAAGGCCAAGCAGGAGCAGGAGAAACGCATGCAGGAGCGCCGCCTAGAAGAGGAGAAGCGAGAGAAAGAACAGAAAGAAAAGGAGCTAAAGGAGAGGCTGGAAAAAGAAGAAAGTGAGAAGAGAAGCAAGCAAGAGGAGGAGAAAGGGCACCTGGAGAGGAAGAGACTTGAAAGACAAAAGGCAGAAGAAGAGGAAGACAAAGAGAACAAGACGTGGGATGAGAGGGAGAGGAGGGGAAAGGAGCCCAACGCTGACACGCCCTCCAAAAGCATGTCTCTGGATTCCCCTGTTCCTAACCACCTCGTTAGTGAGATTAAGGTTAGTCCTTTTTGCTGTCAGTTCTTGACAAACCTTCATTTTCAACCTTTCACCTTAAAGTTGCATACATACCAGGAATGTGATGCACATTCTAGAACATGCCAAACATGCATTCTTGAAGGTGCTTTTAACATACTGTGTTCAGAGTGGACTGTTGCTACTTGATACTAGTGCATGTACTCACAGTTGGAAGAAGCCTGGTGAGAAATGTGGATGTAGCGCAACAAGTGCAACTTTTGCTCAGGCTTTTTCTTTCACAGCTCTATTCCGATATAAGAAACACTTAGGCCGAATCCAAATCCTTCCCCTGTGGCTTCTCCCTACCCCTCCAATTGTAAGGGCATTTGGAGGGGTGGGGTTGTCCGAGATGGTTTTTTCAATGGCTACACCTCACCCCAGAGGGATGTAGAGCCCTCGGTGCTCCTATGACTCCTTATGATTCAGTTACCTCCATTTTACAAGTCTACAAGGTCTTTAAACTTCAATTAGCTTTCCAATTAATGTAGTAATGTCTTGCATAGATGTAGGCATGTCTTATATATTGGTAGATCTTGTAATAAAGCTTTATTGGTGCATATACTCTGTCTTAACCCACAACGGTTTCTGTATCTACTTCCCAGAGGGAACCTTTGACCAGAGCTAGAAGTGAGGAGATGGGCAGGACTGTTCCAGGCCTTCCTGACGGCTGGATGAAGGTATTTGATATTTACATCAAAGGCGACAATTAATTAGCTGGAAATGTTCACACTGAAGTCTAGTCTTAGTGTGGTCTATCTGAATTCTCAAACATTTCTCTGTTTTGCTTTTTTGGCTAGTTCCTCGACACCGTGACCGGAACATACAGATACTACCATTCCCCGACCAATCGCGTCCACTTGTACCCCCCTGAGGTCACGGTGCCTCAAACGCCACCTTCCACTCCACCCACAGTCAAACAGAAGGCACCACAACCAGCTGAGCCAGACACCAGCCACGAGAGGGAACAGGAGCAGTCCAAACTGAAGCGCTCCTATTCCTCCCCAGACATCAGCCAGGAGCTGAGAGAGGAGGCCCAGAAAAAGGCCATAGCCCCACCCACTCCCGCTGTCATACCCACCATCAACAGAGACACCAAGTAAGGTTCCCAGAGGATTCCTGTTTAATCCAATATGCTCATTTTTCTTGTCTTTTGCCCAAACCCAGATAATATTTGGTTGCATGAAGTCTGTTGATACTTTGAAAGTGGAACCATTTATGTTTTATAACTGACCCAGTGAATTAGTTTGCATTGTATTTTATTTAACAAATTCATTTTTCACTTGTATATTTTTTATGGCAATGTGTAAACTTCAAATGTAGTTTTGCCTTAAACTTAAAAATTAAAATTAAATGTTCATTAATCCGTTTGACATGTTTTAGGGACAATTTTTAACATGAGTTCATTTGGCTTCACTCCTTCAGACCCCAGCCCTCTCCTGTTACATCTGGTGTACCTCAGGGCTCTGTCCTGGTGCCTTTACTCTCCATTACTTAGTTCATTTTGTAAAACAAGTCTAAAAAAACTCCTGTTTAACCCCCTTTTTCACAGTTATAACAATATATATTTTCTGTGTTTTTCCTTTCAATGTGATGCCAAATTAAGTAGATTTTGGATTAAATGATAATTTGGAAATTCCAAATTTATCTATCTTGTTATCTTATTGGGTCTTTATCTTATTTATTAACCTACACAATGTCCTCAGGTCTATTGAAAGTCACTCCTAAATAAAATTATTTTTCTGAATATAAAGATCATTGTAATATTTGCTGGGATATTTTCTTTATACAAATAACTTTTGTCCACCTTGCTGATCTTTTCTCTTTTCTTTCAGACCGGTCACTTCAAAAGTGTACTCTAAAGTAGAGATCGTACGGCCATCAGCAGCCAAAATTCGCAGCCTAAATCCTACGTTCGGAGGTTTGGGCGCATCGCTGACCGGCCTCCGTAACCTTGGCAACACCTGCTACATGAACTCCATCTTGCAGTGTCTCTGCAACACCCCCGCCATGGCTGAATACTTCAATAACAATTACTACCTTGAAGATATTAACAGGTCAGACAGTCAAAAAAGCAAAAGTTACTTCTTATAAAAAATATAAACCTAGGAAGAAGATAAAGGATTATGTTTAATCTTCTTTTGGCAGATCCAACATTCTTGGCCATAAAGGGGAAGTTGCAGAGGAGTTTGGTGTGATTATGAAAGCCTTGTGGGCCGGTTTGTACAAGTTCATCAGTCCACGCGACTTCAAGATCACCATAGGCAAGATCAATGACCAGTTTGCCGGATATGACCAACAAGACTCCCAAGAGCTGCTGCTGTTCCTCATGGATGGCCTTCATGAAGACCTAAACAAGGTAGTACATGGCGCCTTTTAATATATTTTTGGCCCAAATGAATTCTCACAAATGTTCAATTTAAAGTAGATTATTCAGTGTAAATACAGTAAACAACATTTATTATTTAATAAAAGATCTGTCTGAGGACTTCCTTCCACAACACCTGTATGTTGTTGCACATTTTCCTGTTGACAAATGAAAACATGTTTTTTTTTATCATTTTTTTTCCTTCTTTCTATTTTGTATTTGTTTTCACTGGGTTTCATTTTGATGGCAAATTTAGAGAGTAAGTAACTGGCTGTGTGTTGTTGGTCCCTCTGCTGTGTCTGCATCTGTCTGCTCTGATGCTCTGTACCGATTCTTTGTGCATGTGGACCCAAAACATGCGTATTGACTGGCTTTATATCCGTTTAACAGTGAAAAAAAAACAAACATTTATTTGACTCTTTCAAATGATTGATTACTTAAGGGACTGTTTTAAATTTCTTCTTTCAGTTCTAAAATTGGATAGTTCTCGACATTCAGTGATGTAATCTGAAGATCGACTTAACCGAGGAGGATATGATCTTGTGCTGACAGTTTTCCCATCACTTATTTTATGTTAGAAAGAAAAGGATGCTGGGTAGCAGCTTGTGTTGAGCATTTTCACGACACACTCCATCCCATCATGTCTCTGTGTGTGATGTTCAGGTCTGTCAGCCATGGCTGGTCCGGTCTCAATCCACTTTGTGGTAATTCTGTCCCAAGAAGATGTCGTTTAGGAAGAACTAACCTGCTGCTCACATCCTCCTGCCTATTGTAGTTGGAGTGATCTGCATGTTAAATGAGGCATTAATTAAACTCTGAAATGTTCCTAGTGACGTTTAGTTAAACGGCTGATGCTTCCTGTCTTCCATCGGTACAGTGAGATGAGCAGATTTATAAAGTGACCCATTTGTTGTGTATTGTCAGGCGGACAATAGGAAGCGATACAAAGAGGAGGAAAATGACCACCTGGATGACCAAACCGCAGCCGACCTGGCCTGGAGCAAACACAAACTCCTCAACGAGTCCATCATCGTAGCCCTGTTCCAGGGCCAGTTCAAGTCTACGGTGCAGTGTTCCACCTGTCATCGCAAGTCACGCACGTTTGAGACCTTCATGTACCTGTCGCTTCCCCTGGCTTCCACCAGCAAGTGCTCCCTGCAGGTCAGTCTGGATTTTCCCTACAAGCCTGTCTTCTTTTTTTTCAGGTATGAAACTGAGTTTGTGTGCTGTCGCTCTGCAGGACTGTCTGAGGTTGTTCTCCAAAGAAGAAAAACTGACTGACAACAACAAAGTGTTCTGCAGACACTGCAAAGCCCACAGAGATTCAACCAAGAAACTGGAGATCTGGAAGGTTCCTCCCATCCTCCTGGTACACTTAAAACGGTATGTGGACATTCAATATGTGCAGTTGACATATGATGTTTTCGCTGTGTTTGCTTTGGGAAATGACATATTCTTAAAGTGCCGCTCTGATCATCTTTTGAGCTCCTGTAGAAGTGTCCCCAGTGGTATTTTATTATGATTAAGCTGTTTTTAGCCAAAATAATAATAAAAAAGGACAGTTTTCCTTGTAAGAGTTGATTAGAAATACACATCTGAGTTGTTACCAGGATTGTTGCTGCAGAGTAGGCCCGCCTCCACCCCCCGTCATCTGTCTGTTACTACTGTTACTTACAGCCCCTCTCGTCCCAACCTAGTATTACACGAGCAGCAAAAATGGCGAGCAACATTGTAGCTATCCAGTCGTTAAGTTTGAAACCAGACGTCAGATCAGATAAGGAAAACAAAGATGTACATGGATCTATTTTTCTGCGAGTGGATGCATCAGAATGGAGCAGAACAGGAGGATGTTGCCCGCCCATTGTAGCTTCTACGTTACAGTTTTTTTTATATTTCTCGCCTGATTCGCCACAATTTGCATAAAAAAATACCCAGAAATGTAATTTTATTCCATCATGAGAAAAGTGCCACAAGAACATGTTTAAAAATTTCATTGGAGTGGGTCTTTAAGATTAAACTATGGATAAGAAGAAAACTTTTATTGAAACTTAAGTCAAGTTTATTTTTTGTAGGTTTTCTTATGAAGGAAGGTGGAAGCAGAAGCTGCAGACTTCAGTGGACTTCCCTCTTGATAATCTGGACCTGGCCCAGTATGTTATTGGACCCAAACAAACCCTCAAAAGATACAATCTTTACGGAGTTTCGGTAAGGAAGAATAATTGCATTTTGGATTTTCTTTGTTGAAAGGAGTTTTTTTTTTAGAAAAACATATTACCCAATTTTACTGTTTGCTTATCAAGTTTTACTCTGGTCGACAGAATCACTATGGGGGCTTGGACGGTGGACATTACACAGCCTACTGTAAGAACGCCATGAAACAACGCTGGTACAAGTTCGATGACCACGAGGTGTCGGACATCTCCACCTCCTCTGTGAAGTCCTCTGCGGCCTACATCCTCTTTTACTCCACCTTGTGATGGCGCTGTAGAGCGTGAGGTAATAAAGGTTAACCGGAGCAGCGGTGGCTCTAATGTGAAAATCCCAGTTCTGAGGAGCTGGCGCTCATATTTGCAGTTCAGCCGGACAGGGGAGAGGAGGCACTGAAGCGAGTGGCTCAAGAGCCCCTCAGCAGAGGTGAGCACACAGTGCAATGCTTCAGCCACTAAAGGACCCTGTAGCTGTAAAACATGCCGTCAGATCACAGTACTGATCATCCAGACTAATCAACATAATTGTGTTTTAGGAGCGACGGCTTTGCTCTCATTTCTGCTGTGTGGGTGGCAGTGTTATAGAACTGCTTTTTTTTTTCTTCCAAAGCTTTCTTGTACTGTGTATACAGGATTAACAGTTAGACGGCATGTACATTCATACCAATGCTGATGTTGCACTTTCACATATTTTGGTGTAAATATTTGAGGACAGGGTCTTCATCTGTTCAGCGACCAAATGATGTTCTCATTAGCGGTAGCAGCCAGCGGCTTAATGTCAACACTCACAGAAGGACTCTAGGGGATCAGTTTGCCTTCTAGTGTTTGGATGAGATGAATGAAGGCTTAAAATTTTGTTTTCAGCTTCGATTGCTGTTCATTATAATCACATTCATGCACTTCTTATACATTATGCAATCATATTAAATTGTTCATGTAGAACAGATTATTAAGGGCGTATTTTAACACAGAACAAGTAAAGTTCTTTTTTCCAGTTATTGCTTGAATAAAACTCTACCAGCTTCAATACATTTTGCTCAAGATATTTGTTTCCATGTTATTTTCCTAAACCACTGATTTAAAAAAAAGAACACTATTTAACATGAATAATTGTCTGAGAAAATGAGCATAATCACTTCACTGTAGCTAAACTGTTTTTTTTTCCTGGACATTTCTTTTGTAAAGTTTTACAGCTATATTTTGTTTTTCTGTTCAGTAATGAGGAAGGAGTGATAAATTTCCTTTTTTTTCTTTTGGTTTTGTTGTCATTGTGGATATTTGATGCCTGACAGAGGCGACTGACGTGAGGAAGCACAAAGTGAGCTGATCGTTTCTCAGTTTTTTCCCCTCCTATTCTTAAGTTTGAGGGTTTGCATGAGAGAATACCTGGACTTCTTTTCATTTTTATGTTTATTCAAATTTTTTAAACTCTCTATATAAATAGTTTCATATATAACAATGATATTAACCCCAAACAAATCGTGTCTATTTATTAAAATTACTTCAAATGAAGGTTGTGTCTGTACATTTTTCAGTTTCGTTGTTGCAGCAGATAAGCAACAGTTTTGTTAAAGACAGGTTTGCTTGAAGGAAACGAGGAGTCACCGAGACGAGCAGCTTTTTGACAGGAAGCTGAGCTCAAAGCCCAGAGATTCGTGGTCTGTGGAAAGGCTTGTGGCTGTAGAACAGCAGGTATGCATTTGGAGATTGCAGTCGGTCCTCCTGAACCTCACTGACTGCAGCGTCATCAAAACAATGCCACGTCTGAGCTGGGCTGTTGTAGCACACAGCCGTGTAGTGACCCATGTTCAGGTGACCGGAATGGTTCTGAAGAAGAAAAGGAGTTTGTTTTTATGAGGATAAAGATCATATATTGAAACGATAAAGCATTTTTCTTTTCCCTGGTCAATATTCTAAGTTGAAACAAACTGAAAGGAGACAAAGTAAAATGTGGCCGTGCACTGAAACAGAACGCGTAACACTTTTGATCAGTTTGGCTTGGTCAGAAAACCTCAGAGCCCTGTATTCAGCTTGTTTTGTATTTACACAAAATAAAATAAGGAAAATAATTGACTTTCTAAAAGAAGGTCTCAACTAAAAGTTTCAATTACAACAGAAGCAAAGCTGTAAACTGAGTTTGGGTGGGACTCATTTTAAAACGTGTAAAAACTTTTTTTTTTTTAAATCCTTTCATTGTAGCTAATGGATTTTATACATAAATGATGGGTGCACTTTTTTTGTAAATGTTTTTCATCTCAAAAAATGAGTTTTTGAGTTACACAGAGTTGTAAGATTTTAGAAGCAACAAAAGGAAGGAGGCAGCATTTTTTTAACAATTACAACAATTTTTTTCTGTTTCTAAGAGTTTTTTCATTCATTTTATCATATAGGACCAGATTCTGCCTCATTATCGAGACAAACTCTTTATATGACTGAATATATATATGAATGAATGAAATAAACCATTTCATTCATTCATTCATTCATTCGTTCATATGACTTAAATTATACAATTCGCCTTATAATTAGGCATGACTTCCTTTTTCTGACAAATCAACAGTGTTTTATAAATGTGAGCATTGACCCACCACAACAGCATACAGGTGATAAGATTATTCAGTCGGCACCAGGCCTGACAGAAACTGGGAGAGGTCGAGCTTCGTGAAGAAAAGAACGTTTGTTCTGAGTTTCACCTGGTTCTTCCCTTTGGATCCAAACCTGCAGAGAAGATGGAAGAGGTTATTTCTGATGTTCATCCAATGTTGATTATCTCCTGCTGTGTCACGAGTTAGTAAACACAAGTGCATCACAACATATGCTGATACACATAGTGGAATAATGCATTTATTCCTAATGCAATTAATTCTCCCTTTAGGCATCCATGAAGTACCGTACACAAATCATTTTTATTTTAACTAAACGGACTAAACTGATTTTTCTCTTTTTTTAAAAAAAAGCATGTTTCAATATGTTTTCTTAATTTACAGAGGTCAAGTTCACCTTTTTTATACAAAACAAAATTTTATTAGAACACATTTTTGGGTATTCATTCAAATTACTTTGTAGATGTAGAGCCTTTCCACTCTTCATCCTTTTCAAAGCCCCTCTCACTTCACCTTTACTAATCTTTGTTGGTTCCTGCTCCACAACAGTCACCTCTTCCATTCTTTGTTCTCTCTCATTCTCTTTATTCATCAACTCTTCAAAGTATTCTTTCCATCTTTCCATTCCACCACTGACACCTGTCAACACATTACCATCTCTATCCTTGATCACCCTAACCTGCTGCATGTCCCTCCCATCTCGGCTTCTGTCTGCTATAATCTGTACAGGTCAGTCTCTCCCTCTTTACTACCCAACCTAGCGTACAAGTCATCATAAGCCCCTTGTTTGGCCCTTGACACCTCTACTTTCACCTTAAGCTGCTTCTCCCTGTACTCCTGTCTACTCTCCTCAGTCCTCGCTATGTCCCACTTCTTCTTAGCCTCTTACTCCGTATACACTCCTGCACCTCCTCATTCCACCACCAAGTCTCCTTATCAACTTTCTTTCCTGATGACAAACCAAGCACACTCTTACCTGTCTCCCTGATCACCTTCGCTGTAGTTATCCAATCATCTGGGAGTTCCTCTTGACCCCCCAGAGCCTGTTTCAACTGTTTCTTGAGTCACGCAACAATCCTCTTTTTTTTCCAGCTTCCACCAGTTTGTCCTCTTCTCTACCTTTGCTCTCTCTTTCTTCATCACCAGAGTCATTCTACACACCACCATCCTGTGCTGTCGGGAAACACTCTCTCCAACCACTACTTTACAGTCACTGATCTCCTTCAGATTACACTGTCTACACAAGATGTAGTCGATCTGTGTGCTTCTCCCTCCACTCTTATAGGTCACCCTATGTTCCTGTCTCTTCTCAAAGAATGTATTCACTATAGCCATTTCTGTCTTTTTTGAGAAATCAACCGCCATCTGTCCTTCTACGTTCCTCTCCTGGATACCAAACCTACCCATATCCTCCTCATCACCTCGGTTTCCTGCACCAACATGTCCATTGAAATCTGCACCAATGACAACTCTCTCGTTTCCAGGGATGCTCATCATCACTTCATCCAGGTCAAACCAGAGCTTCTCCTTCTCTTACAGCTCACATCCTACCTGTGGGGCGTACCCACTAACAATATTGAACATCACAGCCTCCATTTCTATCTTCAGACTCATCACTCTATCTGACACTCTTTTTACCTCCACAACACTCCTGACAAACTTCTCCTTTAAGATAACTCCTACTCTATTTCTTTTCCCATCCTATCTAAGTGAAGTTATTAGTTTTTTCTAAAAACCTCCACACTGGATGACACCCTCGCATCCTCATCTAGGCTGTTCTACAGGCGAGTCAGAAAAGTGGCCTCACTGTGGGTTTTAGTTCTGACTTTTGTGACCATCAGCAGACCTGCACCTGAGGACCTGAGAGCTCTGTCAGGGTCATAAACTAAAAGTAAATCTGATAAAACCAAAGGTCCAGTTCCCATTTGGGTTTTATAAACTAACAAAAGAACCCTAAAATCGATCCTCTTTTGACAGGTTTGACCAATTGGACCCCTTCAATTCAATCAAGTGGAACCCTTTTATGTCAAATGTCTACCCCCTATAGATGAGGGTCATTTGGAGTTTAATTACAAGTTATGTGGATTTTTACTATGTATTTTGCTGTTTTTTGATTTGCTATTTGTTGTAAGTCATTGTTATTGCACAAGTTGCAACTTTTCCTCATATCATGCAGTCCTAATGGTGTTTTCTTCACGCACCGTTTCAAATGCAGCACGAGGATCTCTGGAGTTCTGTCCACACACGTGACGACGGCTGTTTCCCTTTTCAGACGGCACACTGAGCACATGGCCTGCTCCCCCCCAGTCAGGACAGTCTGCTTGAAGAACAGTGACAAACAGTCCTGCACAAACATGCAAAGAGATCAACTGAGACCACCATGTTCTTTCACAGGAGGGTTTTTTTTTTTTTTTTTTTTAATGAAGCCCTGAAAGCTTCTATTGTTGTTCAAGCAGTACCTGAATAGAGCACTTGATGCTGTCCTTTGGAACTGGCACTGAGAGTACCGTGAAGGTTTGCGTGTTGTGTGCTTGGTTGTGGCAGTGCATGCAGATGCACATGTAGCTCAGCTGGCCCTCAAACAAACGTGTGACTATGTTTGAATCGGAGGAACAGCCCCTTCTCAGCTGCTGTAATGAGGAGTGCATCTGCCGCTGTGCAACCTTTCACAACAGAGACACACAGTCAGTGAGTGAGCGCACAAAGCAGAGAGCTCAACCATGTACCTTGTTGAAGTCGTCATGAAGTGTGTTGACCAGAAGGAGCAGCATCTCCTGCGCGTCCTGCTGGGAGTCGTTGTCAAACTGGGGGAAGACGGAGCGTAGCGCTGACCTGACCTTCAGAGGGCTGCAGCTGGAGCCGCTGCCCAGCCACATTTTCTCCAGCAGGTCCACGAACACTTCAGACACCCTGCACTGAGATCTTCATAGACACAAAACACTGAGAAAATGCGATGTTTCAACAAATCAAGATAAATAAGTAGTGGCACTTTGCAAGCTCTTTGCGCATGTCCTGGTGAAGAAGTTGTTCTACGAGGGGCACAGTGGTGCAGAGACACTGCAGCACGGCGTTCAGGTAGCAGGAGTTGCCAGAGTTTTCAAGCCCGCACACTCCTGGTCTCCTCCAACTCTTCTGGAATCTCAGCAGTAAGCTGGGATTCTCCTTTGCCGTGGCAACACTGTTTGAACTCATCCTGCAAATACAGCACACCTCTCTAAGTATTCATCATTACTGCTGGACTAAAGCATCTTCAGACATTTTTAAAACACTGATTCTGATGAAGATGCAGTGATGTTGAACAGGATTCGGCGGAAGTTTCACAGATCTAATGATCCAAAAATTGAAACGCGTCACACAGACTCACCTTTCCTTGCAGGGGTGTGTTGACTCCTGGTAGGAGCAGCTGTTCAATCGTGGCAGAACCGGCACGCTGATGCTGTGGTCGGCAGTCAGCTGTGAGGCCAGAGCGCGGCTGAACTCGGTCAGCTGGATGTGTCTACCTGAAAGCTGCAGGCGTTGCAGCGTGTGGAGCACATAGGTGTTGATGCAGACAGTATGCAGTGCAACCCAGAGGCCCGGGAGAAATATGTCCACAGAGGATCCTGTTAGGTCTGAATGGGGAACCAGACTGGGGCCAGTCCATCCCTGCAGGTGGGCAGAAAATGTGTCCTCAGATGATAGACGCTGAGGTGAGATTGGTAGAGATTCAGATGATGTTGGGTTCCTCATCTCCTTTTGAGTCACTGGGACAAAATGAACATTCATATCTCCTCCTGAGAAGATGCTTTTGAGTCTGCCGTCCATCCAGGCTGAGGAATCTATGTGAACCACCCATTTCTGGCTGCAGAAAGGTCCCAGCAGTTGCCTGACAACCTGCTCTACTACAGGTTTCCTGCTCTGCTTCTGGAGCTGCTGCTGACAGTACAAGAACATGTTACAGACAAATCCAGAGCGCGTGTCAGAGAGGAGAGCCAGCTGGAGAGAGCACTGACCCTGCTGGTGGTAAAGATTGTATTTCTTCACTGTCAAGTTCGGCCCGGGAGAGTGCAGAACCTGGTAGCGTTTGAATATGTGGCTGCAGAAAGCAGACAAGGCTTCCAACTTGTTTCCATCTTCCAGTCCGGTCAGAGACAAAATTTTATTCTGGATGCTGTTTCTCTTCAGAAGACCCTGTAATTTGTCCAACTTCTGGGTCGGCTCAGGGCTGAACCTGCAGTTCTCTCCAACACACAAACCACTTTGTAGGACTATAGAAAACCACATGAGTCCCTCGGCGTACTCCTCAGAGAGAACGCTGCTCTGCTCTCTGCCGTGTGACAGCCGCTGTTCTCCAGCCTTCACTCCAGGAGCTCTCCTAATCAGCTCCCAGATGGCTTCTCTGTCCAGGACCTCTAGAAAGAGCTCTCTGGCTGTATAGTAAACCTGATATGTTTGGGTGACTGGAGTCTTCCTGCGTGGCTTCACTTTTCTGGACCTGAAAATATTTGGTAAACAAAATGTGTCCATCTCCACAGCTACACCCTGCTCCTCCACTAGATGGCACTCCTCTGTCGTCCAGCTGCACTCCTTCACTGTTAAGGAGCTGGCTTTCATTTCTGCCTGCATAACAAAGAAATCATGTCAATTTGGTTTCTTCAAATCAAAGACATTTAAACTCAATCTGAACTCAGAAAAAAAAATCTGTTACCTGAAACTCTCCAGCATCCTGAAAGTTTGACGGTAAAGCTGAGCAGAGACTGAATGCAGCTCAGTGTCCTGTTACCTGCGAGTGTATTGGACATGCGTGGATGCATGATGAAGCAAACACTCATGAGAATCTGCTGTTAACTTCATTCACCAGGGATCAGCAGTAGCCAGACAACACAGCCCTGACAACGAACAAACAGTGACCTGATACTGTATTCCTGTCACCTCATGTTTCAGATAGATGTTCAGCAAATTAGGCGGAACCTGAGGAACGTCCATAGTGTGCATCAAAAGGCCTCATGCCATTTTTTGAGCTTTGCATGAAACATTCTCAAGCCTTGATTCACATGTATAAACATATATGCATTGCAAATATTTACTATCAATAGGAAACAACTGTGCCACATACTTCCTGATAAGACTCAGAATTGAACTCTTTCTGGGTTTTAAAGCTAATCTTTGTATGCATCTTGCAGTGAGGCTGCAAACAGAAAAAAACTATTTGTCATACAAGAAAACTTCCCTCAAATTTTTCAGAATCGTCTCAACTAACCTATTTTCTTCAAGGAGCAAATCGTATCTAAAAAATGTTCATTTTTCGAAGGTTTTCACAGCTAATAAAAAAATAAAGATTCAGAGCCTAAGAAGATATTGATTAGGCCAATCAATAATACAGAAATTCAGGGCTGCAGAAAAGCATGAACATGCCTTCTATGATTGATCGAGGCTCTTTTAGTATGAACTGCAGCAACACAGCTTTCAGTTCTTCTATTGTTAGATCTGATATTTCTCATCTTCCTCTCCACAATGACGCTCAGACTTTTGGGTTTAGGTCAAATGAGCTTTCTGGCCAATCAATCAAAGGCCCTAAAAATGGTCTTTAAAACAGGAAGTGCTGCCTTTGACAATTTCCCCAAGTCTTGCTGGAAAATGACGTTTACTTTGAATAAAGTGAAAGAACAATGCTCAAGGGTTTCAGTCGTTCCAGCTGAGCCTGGACCTGATTAAACACTGTGGAAACAAACCAAGCAGATCACAAAGGCTCCCAGAACCGTCTTCCTTGATGTTAGAGTCAACTCAGTATACTGTTTGGCCAAAGTGAGGTACATCTTGAACTGGTCGTCGGGCTGTTGCAAGGTCACGCACTCACATGCACACAGTTTTAGAGATATTAATCAGCCTGAGATGCATGTTTTTGGACTGTGGGAGGAAGTACCTGAAAAAAAACCCATTCATGCACATACATGAAAACTCCACACAGAAAGGGATTTGAACCAGGTCCTTCTTGCTGTAAAGCAATAGTGTCAACCACTGTACCACAGTGCAGCCCAAAAAACCACCAATGAGGAAGAAAATGTCACATAGAATCCCAAACAATGGTATGTTAATTTTCAAAATAAATGCAAAATTTATTTAAAACAAATGAGAACTTTGAACCACTGAGCACCGATCAGGTCTTTGTTCCTAAACCACATGCGGCACCGGTGACATTGAAAGGACTGCAGCATTACAAGTCTGTCTTCTGAATCATTTTCATTCAATGTAGTTGCTTGTTTTGCTTTTTTTTTTCTCTATAATACGTTTTTCCTCCATTGAATTTGCAACTGATGACCTTAAACGCAGCACTCTGTCTTTCAAAATCAATATTGAAGTTCTTAATCCCTCAATTTACTAGTTTTTATTTAATCATCAATAATAACATTAGCACGCATCCAGAAAAATGTGGGCATTTTTTACTTCTATGAAAAAAACACAAATTATGTCCATTTATAGTTTGAAACAGAGGTCATTTCTCTAACCTTCTCAAAATGCTTTAAGCTTCTGCAGAGTCTCAAAAATGAAGATTTTAATTAGAAGTTGATGGATCCTTTTTAGGATATTTTTCCCCTTTAGTCTGCAGTAGGTGGCTGAAAATGAACATGTCATCATCTATTGAAAAACTTTTTAAGGAGTCAGCATAGCGTTGCCACATGGAGCTTCTCTGTGCATCAGCAGGCCCACAAGCTTCCCAATACAAAGAAATTAAAAGCTTCTACAACTTTCTAACAAGTAATGCTGCTTCTTCTCTTGTGAATTTGAGTTTTCTGCATAGAACACGACCAGCCATACCCAAAGTTGCAACTCATAGTGAGTTGTAAAAGGATTTCCCATTTAATGGATGAAAAGTCAAAGAATGTGAATGATAAGCCATTTGGCGTGATGCTTCACGTTAGTAAATCATTTAGGAGCAGATAAGACACTGAGACGTGTTACTCTGTGAATTGGGAGTCAGGGTCCACTGGAGAATCACGCAGGACGTCACAGTTTGCATCATCTGCTTTTGGCTGTTTCTCATTTTATTTGTTCTGGTTATGCATTTGCAGGCCTGCAAAACCTGCACACTCACAGTACAACTGCAGAGGGAAAAGTACTGCTCACTTTCTACACGCCTTTCAGTTATGAAGGGGATGTGCTGTGCTTTACTGCATTGCTGCATATTTTAGCAGTAAAACTATTTGAAACATTAAAAAAATGACGTTTTGCATATACTGGCTGCATATGTATGTGAGGGATTCAGGCTTTAAATGTTACAAAATGTATCTGTAACTATGAGTGATCTTTCAGAACAAGATAATAAATCTGATCATAAAAGGCTGGTCTCTTTGTTTTATTATTGGGATTACCAAGGAAACAAAGCTGTATCTCCACCTACTCTCCTACCTGCACAGGTGCATCTGTGCACAGTTGCATGCAAAAGGTAAATGATGTGAAAATAAAAGGACTGTGCCTCCTTGATGTGCCTCGCCTAAAATCTTTAGATAAAGAATATAGAAAATCTGTTGGAAAAATTTGAATATTTGTGTCCAAGTATTATTGATTTTTCATGTTAGGTGCTCAAATATCTGTTTACAGCAAACAGCAGGAAGTGAAAACACAAAGTTGTGAGTTGTAGCATCTGGACTCCTTGTCTTCTCTTCTTGAAACGATTTGCCACTCGTCCAAGTGGCTTCACAAGGCTGAGAGGGCTGCGTTCAAGGCCCAAATATGACCCCTGCAGGTGGGTTACCCGACTTCCTGCAATTAGATGGCCTTGACTGTGGCAACTGAACCCAGCCTCACTCAGATTGATGACGTTACTTGGATGAGCGGAAAAACGTTTCAAGAAGGATACAAATAAGTCCAGATGCATGACTGAACTTCAAGGTTACCAGCATGAATGAGAACATTCATCAACATATAGAAAACGCTGAGGGAAAAAAACGTACTTGTAAATTTGTAATGTTTGCATAAAACTGGTAAGATTTAACACCCATACATGTTATTTGTTTGAAATCTAAAAATAGACAATTCCACAGAAATCTGGGAAAACTGTAGATTATATAGAGTACTCAAAACATGGTTAATTTCCCATCAAATTCAAACAAAAGACTATACATTTTTTATTTAATTCACGGTGCACTTTTCGCTATTGGTCTCCAATTAATACTACCTGAGTATTGTGTTGCAGCCATCAAGGTTTTTCCATTTCCTTGGCCTGCACTTCTATCAGGCGGTAAGGAGAAGAAGCAGAAAGTCTTACTGTCAAATGTTTTGACATTGTGAGTCTGAAGGATCAAAGTTTCTGCAGATCCAGAGCTACCAGTTTGACTAAAGGGATTATATCACTACTGTGAAACTACTGGGGAATACCTTAACAAGTATAAGTGCCATCAGGATCACAGTGGCTACAATCAGTCTGTGTGGCAGTACTAAAAACAAATGCATCCTAAATAAATGTTTGCTGTCTTGATTAAGGAATCAATAACATTGTCATCTACTGAAAGAACTATTATCTTTTATCCTAATGACATCTATTTAAAAAAAAGGAAATTCCCGTCCAATTTTTTGAGTATTTCTGAAATGATGAGGCTTCACTGCTGCATGTTTGCCAGCAGACTTAAAAGCAGCTTTTTTCTCACTTCACAAGTAGCTTCTTCATCAGCTGTTAGAGGAGCAACCTGCCACATTACTTTAGCACTTGTATAAACATAAGCACAGTGAGAATTTTTCACATTTGTGGCTTTTCTTGAAACAAAGCAAAGTTGTTTATCATCTATTTGTCTCTGGAATATTTTAAAAAGGATTAAGACATTTGTGTTTTCAACATTCAAGTTTATTGGTTTAGTTTCCCATTTGTACAGTTAACACAATATACAAAAAAAAACCCAAAAACAAACAACCAATAAAACAAAGGAATAGACAGAAGCTTAATAAGCTTATTCAATGCCTTTCCTTGAAAACAAAACAATATCTATGCTGATCAACATGACAAAGAAATAGATATAATTAAAAAATTTAAAAACACACAAGTAAATCAAATCTTTTTACATATGTCTATTGCAATCATTTATATACATTTTCGTTTTAAACTTTTTGTAAACTGCAAAAGTGAAGACTTAATTTTAATTCGTCACTATTTCTAATACACTAAATAAAAAAAAAATTAATTTTAAACTTTTATTCAGACAAAATAAAGAATGTGTTTGTTCACAATATCTGCTCTGTCATCTATTCTAATTGTTTTTTCTTTTATGTATTTATTTATTGTGGTTTAACCAATGATTCAATAATAGTTTTCCCTGCATTTCCCCAAATCTCTGCCCAATATAAAAGATACTGAACAGCTCATGAACAATAAACAAACTTTTTGTTTGATGCATTGCTGATTTTAAACAGAATACCAATGCATCTATAAACTTTGTTTTGATTTATGTGAGATTTTAGAGACTATCAATTGCTACTTTTCAATAGAAAAAAAAATGACTGTAGTATTTTCACCCAGAATCATAACATTTCAAGATTCAAATGGTTAATTGTGTTAACACAAAGCATTTCTAAAGGATAATGTGTATCAGTATATGGAGTGAATAGAATAAACTGAGCACAGACATCTGAAAAAATGTATATAGTTTTAAAAACGATATTGCCCATGGTGACATCAGTGCCACAGAACATCAGAAAGGCATGTGGTCTACTTGGTTTGGGGTGTATTCCAAATTTTTAATTTTTTTTTTTTTAAGAGAGAAAATGAGTCTGGGTCTTTATGGGTTGAAAATAGTAAAATCAATGACCACAAATGTATCTAGTATAAAAACTATTCATCCCTGAGGTATGGTTTTCATTTCACACTGGTTGATGTTTATAATTGTATTCTCTCTCAATCTTCACCCATTGTGTCCAAGACTGGCAACAATTTTGGAGTTTTTCTTCTCACTGATCAATTGTTTAGAGTAGAAATAAGTTTTTTTTTTTTCCTTCTGTCCCCTTTTCATTTTTTTTAGCCATGTTTGAGTTTGCAACACTAGATTGGATTGAAAACACAACACAATTACAAGTAATAAATGCATTAATTGTCAGGGATGGTGGTGGAGGACCCAAATGCAGGAACCAGACTGGTGGCAAAACATAACATTTACTGATAACTTAAACATGACAAAAAACCAGGAGCACAAACCAGTGAGCAACAGAATGTAGAAGAGCAGATGACCTGACAATGAGAACTGAAACAACACTTAATACACTGAGTTGATTAACTAAATGAAGTGACAGCTGTGGATGGTTAACCTGAACATGGTGAAACTGACAGGGAAAACAGAACATGACAAAACCTAAGCACTGAAACATTACATTAATGAGTATTAAAAAAACACTAAATAGTATAGACAACAGAGAAAGCAATTAGTTCAAATGCAAAAAAGCTGAAAAGCAAGAAGTAAAACGTAATCTGGTATTTTTAAGTGTTTGATGTGCATGAAACAATGTTCCATTGAACAGAAGTAGAGTGTCGTGCAGCGGTGGGAAAACGATGGCCCGGGGGCCATATACGACCTGTTAAACTATTTAATCTGGCCCGTCAAACTGGGATAAATTATTTTATAAATGATGTTAAATTTTTTTGCAAGGTGTATTACCAAAACACTCCCCAAATCTGCTCCTGGTCTGGCCCTTCTGTCAAATTTTAGAACCCTTTTTAAATTTGTTGCCCACGGTTAGAAAGTTTGCCCACCCTGGTGTAGTTTGACAAAGCGATTGCATGAACTTAAGTCCTGTCAGCTGTTCAAGAGTCTGAAAGCAGCCGGGAAAGAAAGAGTTTCTGAGTGTTGTTTTGCTTTTCACACTTCTGTACCTCTGACCTGGGGGCAGAACAGTCCTTGTTGTTGGTGGGTGGGGTTTTTGAGTAGGAGACAGCTCCTCTGTGGAGTGCAGAGGGCAACTGGCAATCCTGTTTGTCAACGCAAACGTGCAACAATACAACAAAAAAAAAAACCATCCAAACTTTAGGATTTGTGTTGATTCCATGTCCATCCTTAACAACTTCTTTCAGTTGCAGCAAAGACAATGAAATTTGATTATCCAAATCTAAACGTTGGGATGCATGTGGTGACCTGGCATGACCTTACATCAATTCTGTCCCTTTTGGAAAATTGCTTTAGGGGTTTATTTGACCAAGCAGTTAGTGTTTTTCCACTGTGATGCTTTCTAAGATCAAATGATGCCAATTGTGCTTTTTATAAAAAAAAAAAGTGATACAATTAAAAAGATCTGAAGGATTGCACAGTCTCAGCCTTTTGGTTGGATCCTTCCCTGTTTTTCCTCTCTGACTCTGAATCACGCAATGCTGGGGAGTCGTCATGACTCCCTCATTCTGGTTATGCACTCAGAAACATATGACCACCTCAAGGGCTCTGCAGACACTGTCCTCTACCCGCTTTTATGCTCAACGTTTGTTCATCCATTAATATCAAAGAGCAGCGCTCTCCTTCAGAACAGCCTTTGAGCTTTTTGTCACATCAAATCTAATAAGCAGTTCATTTTCAGGCGCAATCGTGAGTGAGTGTTCTCAAAAGTGTTCTGTCTATCTGCACAACGAAAACCTACGCAGTGGTTACAGTTGTTAAACCCAAAGGATTTATTTTGTTTTCATGCTCTGTTTGTGATCCATCTCCGTGCATCTTAATGAGACAAGCACAAACTACAAAGGAGACTCATTGATTCACTCATTAAAAAGAATTCATACAATTTTTATAGCTGCGTGTTTAAGGTAGGTGGATATATATATAGACGAGTCAGGAAAAGCAAGTTGTGCAAAAATGACATTTTATTTAATGAATGTTCATGACGCACCACTGAGACTTATTATAATGACAGGCAGTCATGCTCAGTCATGCCTGGCTTTCATACATACTGCAGGAGATTTTCTGCACAACCACTCATTATGCAGGTTTGGCACTCAAAAACAGTTATTTGCATCCTTTTTTTTCCAATTCTGAAGAATCAGCAGGAACATTGAGTCACTGAGTTTTGTTCAGCTCATTCAAGTAAGTGTTGATGTCTTCCCTGAGTCCCTGAGGTCCGGAGGGTTAAACTGTCTGCATATCTTTTCACAGTCACTTCAGCTCTACTGTTTTCTGAACAAGGACTTTTGCAAAAGCCAACTGACGTAAATGAGAAATTAAAGGTTTAACTATTCTGTTGGAAACTCTGTGTTTCTGCTGATCTAACCTTTGTCTTCAGCTGAAATGTTTGTGTATACAGAGTAAGATCCTGCATTGCAAAATGCATTTCAACTATAAGGTCAGCTTTTGGAGACAAATCAATGAGCATGCAGCTCCTGGATTGAGCTGACATTTGATAAATGACCACATATTTACAAAAAAAAAAAAAAAAAAACACGCTTTTAAATTTAAACCATTTTTATTTTTTTCACTTTCTCTTCATTTTCAGCTCATCTCACCTGATTTGCCTTGTGAATATCATTGCTGTATTGCATCACAAAACAGACAAAATTTGTCCAAATACAATCCGTTCCAAGAAAGAGAAAAGTAACAAGAAAAAAAACAAAAGCAGGTTTTTAAGTTCCATGATACTCAGAAAAATCATGTTAGCTGTCATATTTTAGAAACAATTCTTTGTTTCAACCCATAAGAAGTCAATGGTGATATCAGTGTAACAGAAAAACAGTAGAAATGTCCACTTGTCTGTATATTTACTTAAATGTCCTTTTAAAAAACATGTGTCTGGATTCTTATGGCTTAAATCTCAACAAGAAACAATCTTTGTTGTGCTTTTCCTTTTAAATTTTGACCAGATAAAATCATGAAAATCTTTTTTTTTTTTTTTTTTTTTACTAGATAAAACACTAAAGTTCTGCTCTACAAAGACGTCAGTAGCACGTCATCCTCAAAAAATAGAACGTATAAGGGACATGTCTAAAGTCCATTCCATGGGCTACGTTCAAAATTCATAAAGTCAATAACATGTGGCCCCCAACACTTTGCAAGATCTACATTTTCTTGATCATGATTGGCTAAACTACAACCTGTTGCTACTTAACCTTCAGAAAAGAGGAGTAGTGTAGGGGCCATGAATTTAACTGTTGCTTATATTAAGGTGAACGAATATTGCTTTTTGATTATAGTATTGTTTGCAGTCATATTGAGCAGGTAATCACTTGGTAGGTCCCATGTTTGTGGGAGGAGACATTTTTTTTGTTATAACTCACCTATTGATTTTGCACCTTTAAGTTTTTTTTTTTGTTTTTTTTTTGCACCTTTAAGTTAGACAGGAGAGGGTGAGCTAGGTTGCCACATTTTTCGTTGACCGCTTTTTGTTGTTTTCTATGCATTTTTGGTGCTTTTTCTTCTTTTGTTTGCAATAAGCCAGAATCATCCTAAATTGATTTAATTACCTTTTTCATCATTAATTAAACACTCAAACTATTACCTAATTCAAGTCCCTTTGTTTAGCGCGTCACACAATTACCGGTCCCAGGGTCGTCTTTCAGCGACTTTGGATTTTTTGTTGTAGTAGTTACAAGCAGATTTTACTGTTATTTTTCTGTTCACAATTTCAATTTAGACATTTTTTAATGAGAATTTAATAGTTAAAATATCTAACATTTCATGTAAATCAAGATTTGATGTTGACAAACTGCTTTTTTTCAAATAGACTTTCTTAATTTTATTTCTGGACAACAAACAAGAAATTTCCCAGTAATTTTGATAAAAATTTATTTAGATATAATGTGAAAAAAATTATTAAAGAAGTATCCCATTGCATTTTTTTAAATTAAACATTTCATTTCCATTTGATTGTATAAAAAGGGTTCAAAGAATTCAAGCTGAATGGTTGCTCTCATTCGTTTTTACCCCTCTAATTTTGGTCATCTTTGCAAAATGATTGTATAAAACACTAAATACTATTTAAAAATTTCTGGAAACAACACAGGTGTCCCTTACAGGTGTAAGTAGAACAGAAGAAGCCCCTTGGATGTGCAGTGATATTACCTGAAATACAGAAACTCTTGGTGAGGCTTTAGCATAATGTCAGTGAGGAAGTTCTCCCTCACATCAGGGTAAGCTGTGTTCTTACTTCACACACTCTACACGCCACTCATCAGTTAAACCTTCACTCTAAACAGGGGTCTACAACCTGCGGCTCCATAGACACTTGTAGCTCTGGCTAAACAAATTTATTTATTTATTTTTAACTAAGGGTTACTAAATTGGCATTTATTTAATGTAGATTAGTTACATTTATAAATTTATGTCTGAGATGCGCTTCGAAGATATACTATGGTTTTTTTTTTTACAGGTTTTTACATCCCTGTTGACTTGAAGAGGCCTTGTTTGTTCTTTACTTCCTCAGATTAGATCAGATCAGATGATCAAAATAAGACTTTGCAGCTCCTACTAAGTTTTGATCAGTAGAAAAAAAAACCAAAACACTCTTTCACTATTAAAGGTTGCAGAACCCCGTTCTAAACCAAAAGCTAATCTGTTAACCAATTGTAATTTTGATTTTAAATTGATAGACATTTATCTTTCTGCAGAGAGTTTAGCTGGCCCTCTCAAACCCCATCTGTTTTTCAGTCCTGCCTAGTCCTGTTCAGGGGAACGCGGGTTGTCTTCTTCAGGGCAAAGGAACGCTACACACTTAACAGTTTGTAGCCTACTCAGGGCCACACTAAGACGACACAAGAGACAACTTTGAGTCACTCAGCAATCAACTTGCGAGTCATGTCTTTGGACTGTGGGAGGAGGTGTGTGAAGAAAACCCTCACTTGCAGAAGAACATGCAAACTCCACACAGAAAGGTCACAGCTAGGAGTTGAACATGTGTCATGCTGTGAAGCAACTACTGCATCATCGAGCAGTAAGACTTAAGACAGAATTCACATTGATCTAGAGTAAAATGACTTCATGATAAAAACATGGAAGATTAAACTAATCTTCTATAAACTGCAGAAAACAGAGAGATTATCTGCTCAGATCAAGATTTTCTATATGACTCAGCAAACCTCACTTTTTGCTTGCCAGTAAGCTTTCAAATGTCTGAACCAAGCATGACCTGGAAACATATATGTGTATATATTTTTTTTCTTTTTATTATCACAAAAGAAGAGTGTTCTGTTTTGCAAATTTCAGCAGTGCCTGCAAAATAAATACGCCTTAAAAAGAAAGGAGCTGCTGCCTCTGCAGGTACAATGCATCACGAGGACACAGGGGGCCTCACAGAACTCAACTAAAGGCTCTAGAAATGTGTTGGAGAAACCACATTAATAAAATGAGGGCGCTTATCGTCTCCCCCATGTGAGGAGCAAAGTAAATGTGATGTTATGACACGTTGCTCGGAGGTGTAAGCGATACACCGATCTGATGCCCTTTGGTCAGGACGCCGTGCACTTTGGCAAGAGTCTTTTAAAGTGAAGGTCTCTGGAGGGTGAAGTATATTTATGATAGAACTTAAGAGTTCTAACTTTAGTATCAAGTCCTCTACGCATCTCCGGCCTGATTACAGACACACATTCTTACATGGAGGAATCCTAAAGTGGAGGCCTGTCCTGTCCTTTTTGCCTGTTTGCTCAATGTGCCATAAAGCAGGTCCTAATGCTCTTTCCCTGGAGGAAAGTCTCTTGAGAAACAGACTTTTAGGTAATCTTCCAGGAAAGAGAATAGCCTTTGTGACCTTGAATTAAAGGGTGATGTTTTAAGCGGATGTCAGCTGATGAGCGGGTGAGTTGAGCTGCTTATCTGTGTGTGGCTGACTTTTTTATTTTTACCCTGACACTACCTGACAGGCGGAGGACACAAGCGGAGACCTCCCGGAGGAAGGCAGAGAAGGTGATATGAGAAAGGGAAGTAAAAGGAAAATGCATCTTCATCTGTGCGAGTTTGTGAACTAAAAAATATTCTCTCAACAACAGTACTACATAGATTTAGGTTTAGCAGAGATGAGCCAGAATCCATGCGTCCCACAGCTCAGAGAATGAGGGAAGTGTGTGACCTACATTTAGCTTGTAGAAACTCTTGTCGCACATATCCCGTCTCAGGTTTTCGTCTGAGTAGTCCAAGAGGGTGTAATCACTGCCCGAGGATTGTGTTGTTACCAGGAAAAGAGGGAAAACATTACATGGCTGGCCTAATTTTTAGCAGGAGGAAGTGACCGCACTGAAAAAGCCATCTGTGGCTGATTATAGACAGTCAGCCCAGTCTGTTTTAATCACAGATTCTGTTCAACTGCTCACCATCTTCTTGGAAGAATGTTCTTTTGGCAAGAGAGTTCTTTAAAGAAATAAATAAATAAGACACATTGAGTTGATTATTTTTTCTTAAAAATAAAACTCTGAGTGAAGAACCCAAAGGTCAGGGCAGCAGTAATGGAAATATGTAATACTTTAAATCTCATGGGAATTTGTCCATTTTATTGCAAAACATTTTATGTGGTTATAGATATGGGTCCTCTTGGTGCATCATGAGCTGTTTAGCTGGTTTCTGAAAACAATACCTTGTAACACTGATCCAGAAATCTTAAGATCCATCCATTTGACTGCCACTGCCATTAGTTTATCTTAGCTGGATTCCAGATACTAGCATTGGCAAGATTCTGGCGATACGATACATATCGCGATACCCAGCTCAGAATGTGATATGTATTACGATATTTCCAAAGACTGTCCCTGAACAATTTTTAACTATTTTTTTTAAAGAGTATGACTTATAAAAATCTAGAATATTAATTGAAATAAATTGTAAAATTGATTTTATTTAATGATTGTTAAGCAGTACAGCAGTATCTCACAAACAAGCAAATTCATGCTTTTCTATTGATAAATCTAGAAATATTTGTTCTAAAGGAAACAGTCTGATTTCCACAATAAAATGTATTACACTATAAAAAAGGGGATGAAACAAAAGGACATCCATAAATAATTAAAAATATTGTCATCTTAAAATCGATACAAGTATCGCGATATATCGCCAAATCACTTTTTTCCTACACCACCAGTAGATATGGTTGTGCTGACTTTCTGAATACTTTTCCAATAGGGTCATATAGACTTAAACCTGGCTTCATACACGACAGAGACCGTCTCTCAATCTTGACACAAAATTGTATCTGAAAATGCTTTTAAAACTTCTGTTTTTTCGCTTTAAATTGGTCCAGGTTACAATCAAAAAATGATTCTTCTGTTTGATTATTTGTGTTTCAGTCTCCTCCATAAAGATCCATCCTCTCAGATTTTAAAGAAATCCAGAAGTGCAAACTAAAATACAATCCGAGCTGTAACCAGAAATAAACAAACCAGATCCAAACAAACTCTTTGCCAGTAACTTTTATTTTGAGATATTTTGTAGAACAGGAGAACCAATGATTACAAAAAAAGTCCATAAGTGTTCTACATGCTACACTTTAACCTAATTCATCATGCTTGCCTGAAAAAAGTACATAAAAAAACAATTAAAACTGACATACAATATAGTCATTGTTTACTCTTGGTGTACCTTTCTGTTGCCTCCATGCACACATTTTTTTCCAACATGTACATAAAAAATAAAATAAAATTAAGACTTTTGGGCACTTTTATTTTTAAACCATACATGAGTTTTACCACTAAAGACAGAATGCACTAATACTTCAAAAAGAACAAAATAATAATAAAAAGGAAAAGTATCCATTTGAATATTGGACATGGAAAGCCTCCACTTCTTTTAGAACACCACATGAATTTGCATCCTACCTTAAAACAGAGGAACACTTGCACACCCTTATAGTGCTGAAATGAAAATGGAAGTCTGTTCAACTCCTCAACCGTCAAGAACCACATTGAAATAACACATTTTCATAAAATAAATAGCGCACATTTGCTAGAAATAAATAATGATTACCGAAACACCTCACTATCTTAAATGCTAAAAGTGAGACAGGTTTCATCTAAGCGACCACTTCATCTGACGGCATGAGGATGGTCACGTGTGTAAAGCACTAGTGCGGCTTCGAGTGTCTCTTCCGGCTGTTACCTTGAGGTAGATAACACGTTTACATTAACGCCTATGATAATGGTTGCTGCTGGCATCATGTGTCAGATTTACAGTATGAAAAAGATGTTAAGGAAGCTTTTACGGGGGGAGGAGAGGGTCAATTTAGCAAAAAAAAAAAAAGAAAAAAAAAAGTTTAAAAAAGAAAAAAGGGGGAGAGGAAAGGCTGTTTTAAAGCACTTTAAAAGCCCATAGCAATGTCAGTCATGTCACACCCTAACCAGCCAAACTTCATCTTTTAAATCCTGCAATGGTCATTTTTTCCATCCTCCACTTCTGTACAGTACTGATACAAGCGAATGACACATGAGTTTAGCAGTGAGGGCATAGACATTAACCCATGAAGGCCTGGTGATCAAGGCTCTAAGTGATGGTCGTAGTCTTTAAATATAACAAATAACCCCTGTAAACTTATTTAAAAAAAAAAAAAAAAAAAAAAAGAAAAGAAATGATTCAAGTACAATATGCCGATTTAAAAAAAAAAATGCTTACATTTTGCACTGTAAGGAGGGATATGTACACTGTATCAATTTAGATGCTTTAGGATGCTGCTGTAGGTTTTGTGGGCAATTTGAGGGGAGCATTTGACAGCACACGGTGTGAGGGATGCCTGGATGGATTTTAGAGGCAAGTCATCGGGGCCGTCGAAGCTAGGCAGGGCCAGAGAATCCAGCTGCACGTTCAGCACGATCTCCGTGCTCCTGTCCAGGAAGCTGTCATCCAACTCTTTCACCACTGAGGCCTCCACCTCTGAACTGGCGATGGTTTCTGCGATGCTCTCTTCCTTCCGGCTGAACAGGTGGTCCAGGTAGCTGGTGTAAGTGCTGTCCTTCTGGAAGTGGTCCTCTTGGTCAAGGCTCCAGCACGCTTCATCTATCAAACAGCCACTGTCCGCAACGATCTCCGCGGGCCCGAAGCCGTCCCAGGGGCTTGGAGGGACGACGCCGAGCCCTCCCCCACCCAACTGTGCCAGGTTGACCAAACACTTTTCCTCCTTCTCCTGGCTGATGGTTTTGGACATGGAGGTGGAACGAGGGGCTTCCAGCTGAGAGACGGAAAAGTTGAGCTCATTCAGGAGGCCCACCTCGCTGAGCAGGGTCACCTCCTGACAGGGCTCCGGCTGTAGGCTCAGTTTAATGGTGCTAGCGATGAAGGAGTCAAAGTCAAAGCCCTGGTTCTGCTGGCTCTGGGGCCTCTCCGTCTGATGTTTCTCCTGAACTTTGTCCTTCTCCGCTGCCTGCAGTGCAATCTGGGCCTTCACCAGCCCGTTCTTCTCACACTTGCTCTTGGCCTTGCGATCTGCCTTCTCCTTGCTCTGTTGCTCCTTCCAGTTGGAGAGGTCAATGATGAGCTTGGGCTCATAGTAGTGGTTGACTTCACTATCCCTCCAGATGAGGTTGTCCAGGTAGGAGGGGGACACAGCCTTGTAGTTACACGTGTGGCTGCACTGCAGGTCACAGTATTTGTTCTCGTGGTGTTCGTCCTGCCAGGACCGCTCCGATGAGAACGGAGTGGAGTAGTCGAAAGACTTGTCCACAAACTTTTCTCGGTCTACGTCGGCATATTTGCGGGGGTCGACCTACACAAAACAAAGACATGTTTTTCTTTTAGAATCAGCAAAGGAGCAATATGAGATTAAAAGCACCATTCCATGTCTTTGCATAGTAAACGAACATGCATCCAAACATACCTGGACCTCCCCGTCATCTGTGACATCAGAGAGCGCTCTCGGGTCGACCTGAACCTCATCTGGGTCGTGAGTACTGTGCAACTGCCAGTCAGCCTCTGAGAATTGGCTCTCTTGATACCTGCAGGTGGATCAAAGGAGACACTTGAGTACACTAAAACGACAACACTCGAAGATCAAGTTAAGCTAACTGCTACTTTATGACGTTCCTTTAGGGGTCGGCACGATTAGTCTTTAGTTTTGATTCCCACATTCAGTTTCACAGGACACAACATTTTGGCATATTGTGGTTGCAATTACTTTCAAACAAGCCATCAAGAAAAAGAGAAAATTGAATATCATTAAGAAAGGAAACTTACCTGTCCCAAGTGTGGCTGTGGCTCTGGTCCATGAGGAGAATATCATCCACTTCATCTTCAATGTGGAAAGGATGCAGAGAGATGGGCTCATCCAGGGGGAAAGAGTAGTCAGCCATATAGGGGTGGGCCAGGGCTTCCTCTGCAGTCAGGCGATCCATTGGGTTAAAGGTCAGGATCTTTTCCAAAAAATCCAATGCTGCCGAGAGAAAAAGGACGATGAGATCAAGACGAGGGACTGACATGATGTATGAGATACGTGACTGTGCTTCTGTTGCAAAGTGGATTTCACAGAACTCCCATGAGGCGCTCACCCTGTGGACTGACGTCAGGCAGCAGCTTGGCCAACGGCGTGTGAGGTTTTGACATGTCGCTACGGATGAAGACCGGGATGACACTGTGAAGCTCTTGTCGGTCTTCGTCTCGCAGGACAGGGATGGACTCCAGGATCAGCTGCATCTGCTCCAGCTCATGGGCTCCTGGAACAGCAAGGAGACATTAGTTGGACAAAACACACTTATAGTTGAAAAAAGTAGAGACTGATGAAAAGAAAAAACCTTAAAGTAAACATTTTTTAAAAGAAAAAACAAATATTTTACTTTGCACATTCAAATTCAGTGCAAAAAAGCCTTCATGACAACAAAGTTTGTTTAAAAATTGACTAAACAAGAGCATCAGATAAAAAATGGCTTATTTCCCAGAATAGTTACATCACTCAGTGTGTTTGACCAAGTCAGATGATTCGCTCTAAAATGTGCTCCATTTGTAGTTTAATTAAATGCCATGAATAACATTTACCTGCAAACAGGGTTCTCCCTGTGAGCATCTCTGCAAACATGCAGCCAGCAGCCCACATGTCGATGGCTTTGGTGTAGTTGTTAGGAGAGAGCAGCAGGCGAGGAGATCTGTACCACTTCGTGACAAGACCTTCAGAGAGATGGCCCTGTAATAAACAGAGACCATACTGGTTTAAGTCTTTGTTCAAAGAAAGAAAGACAAAAAAAAAAAAGAGAACAATTCCAATAGTCAACTACAAGTGATAAATATTTAATAGACATCTACAGATGTTTCAGGGCAGTTGCTGTGTGAAATGTGGGTTGGGTGCCATCTCCCTTCACAGACTTGTGCTCTGTGGGTCACGTAGCAGGATCAGACACGTTTGCGTGTGTTAAAAATGAGAAAGGGAAGAAAAAGGATTGGAAAGGAGGGGGGATCAGACACGTGCAGGCCGTGTCAGCAGTCTGGGAGAGCAGAGTAATCCCCCTCTCTGCCACACCACTGGCACTCAGACTCTCCCCTCTGACTAGCCACGGACACCCAACACAAAGGAAAACGGCCATTCTGTGTGGATGCAGACTGGGGGGAGGGGGATAAAATAACACCCCCCACCCCACCCCCGGTCTCCTCCACATGCACTACTGGTTTCGGGTGAGACAAAAATTGTATTCTTGCCATTGAGCAAGGCTCCCGTTTCTGCCCTAATTTAGCTGCAGGTACTTGATGTCACACTGTTCTGGGGCACCATCACTCCTTTTAAAAGTTTGTTTTGGGCTTGGAGAGGGGGGGTGCTATAAATGACATGCAGTGCAACGTGCAGACATGACCCCTTCCTGCAGGTAACAAGCTAATCTTCTAGCCTGAGGACAGCTTGTGAAGGAGGTCAGGCAGAATTAGACCACGGTACACACACATGTCATACCAAATATCTGACACCTGGCAGAGCGCACCGATACCCATCCAGAGAAGCCAGTTGTGAAGCTGACTTAGTGTTAATGGTAGGTATGTGTGCCATCAGTTCAGCTAAGGACAACATAAATCAAACCACCTTCACTAGGTTTTTTTTTTTTTTAAGGAAAATATTCTGGGATGGACTGTGGAGGGAAAAGATCCAGGGCATGGGCATTTGCAGACCAGGAGAGCCTTCGGATGGCCGAGAAATTGAGAAAATTGGATTTGCCGACGAGTTACTCTCCGCAGAGCAGACCGAGTCACCTGGGAAATGTCACGCAGTAACAGCAGCTGCACGTTTGAAAGTGATACTGCTCAAAATTAGGACCGACTAAAGAAATAAATGAGCTTAGGGAAGAAAAACCCAAGTCAGACTGGACCTCTTTTGCCACATTTTTTTTTATTCAGCTGTGGCCTTTGATTTGTTTATTCTTTAGCTCAAAATATACGGTACTTATGAGTCCCTTTGGTATTCCACTTGGTGACCCTCTGGATAGTCCACCTGTTTCTCAACCACACCAGTGAAACCACTTGATTCATCGTAAACTGTAGGAAACTGACTGGACCAAACTAACCTGCTGTGGTAAAATAAGTTGGATTTTTAGCAAAAAAGCTAAACACTCGAGCTTCAAACTTTTACCAACTTCAAAGGAGGGCACTTATTATAAAACCATACTATGCATAGTCATATCAATAATGTATGAATCATCTCAAACAGCTCTGACAACATTTTGAATAACTTTAAACACTTGGTCTGGATCACAACAGATTAACATTTAGTGACTCACAGCTTTTCTATGAAACATTACTTTCCACTTCCTGAAGCAAGTCAGACTAGATGTCGGTAAAACCAGCAATGAAGAATCAAAAACATCATACTCTCCATTGCACACAAGAGAAACCAAGATGACTTGCCAAGCATGAATCCTGTTCAACTCAAAACAGTCTTCTACGGTTAAACGAGTCTGTTAGGGATAATGAGAGTCAATGACCATGGCAACATTTCAGTATGGACCTGCTTTACATACTAAATACAACGTTTATGATGTATGGAGTTTCTGTAATACACAATGGTTTCATTTACTGAAGTCTGCAACTGAACTACCACATGATGCAACAAAGTCAGAGCTGTACGGATTTAGGAAAACAAGAAAAACCTTCTCTTGAATTCACTGAGCCTTAAACTTCCTTCCAAGCATTCTTCTTATGAGCCCTGCAGCCTAATACCGGACAGGCCTGTTGCTGGCATTAACAATTGGGTCAAATGTGTGCGTAAGAGTGACATTGCACTTGTGGTTTGCAGCTGCAGGGAAACCGTGTTGCAGAAGACCTCTGTGAACTCTCCTTTGAACACAACCCAGAGCCTAAGCCAGCATCTCAAATTACTTCATTTTACACTGAGCCGCATGCAGGCACATGTTCTCAATAATCATACATTAACTCCTATAGCTTCACTACAAGGAAAATCCCTCCAAAATTGTTTGCAGAAGACAGACGCATTCCCGATGTGGACTATCAATTGAAGACATAAAATAACTAGATTTTAAAACAAGTGTTCAGATTTTCAAACACACCCGCACAACCAGACAAAGAGCTGTAGAACTTGAGTTGCACTGGAATTCTTGTCATTCCTTGCTCTTAGAGAAAAAAATAAATATGGACCAAGATTACAGACGCACGGAAACAGTTTGACTACTCAAAAGAAGACTGCGTCAACAGCACATGCATTTAACAGTCACCACAACATAATAAAGCTAAACGGGAACTATGGGGAGGTTTTTGCTTTTATTCACTTAAACAATAGAAAACATAATGGAAAAAACTAAAAGAGACAAAACTTTTACGTCTCTAAAACTACGTTTACTGGAAAAGCCTACACCTTTTTTTAGAAATTCTATTTAAGCACTGTGCACTCAGTCACCCAACGGCTGTCTCACTCTAAAGAAAGGGGGTGTTGTAAAAGTGGATTTGCCCAAAGGCATTTTGTCATGACGCCTATACAGGACTGGTGACATATTTTACAGAATTAACCATTATAATGCCATACAGATGTGATGCATTTATCTATTTTACATGTTTTTTTAAAAAAACTAGTATTGCTACAAAGCCAATTAGAAAGCAGACGATAGATAAACTCAGATACAATTTAAAAAGGTGGCTGGAGTCTGACGGACAAATGTCTGCACAGTCAACATTTCCACAGCAATAGCTGCTGCAGCACTATGGCAGACAATAATTAAGCTTGAAACAGCTGACACCAGGCATGCAGCTTTTGAGCACCCACTTCCCTGTACGTTTGCCATCAGGAAAACTGCAAAGCTTGAAGTAAAACACCCATGTGGTAAATCCAGCAACAAGGTTGTGCCAGTTAGTGAGACAAGCACTTCTTCCAGGCAACGGTGAGTTCCCACCATCTTATTCTGTTGCACGGCGACATAAAAATGCTAAACTTTACAAAAGTGTATTGAAAACAAATGTGAATTTAAAGTATTTAGTTGTGTCTAAATGCTTGAACTTGTACTAACAAGTCTGCTTCAGGTGGTTGCATGATGTCTGCAGCTCTTCCAGAAAAAGCGATCACATCATGTGAGCCCACTTCAGACATTGCAATGACTAATCTGAGACACGTGTGAGCATCTGACTGCCTGTGTGCTTAAAGAGGATCCAGCAACTACAGGCCGCCACAGATGGACCGCCCAACTTAGATTTTCTCACATCACCGGACCATATGGCTGCAGACAGACACTTCCTTATCCCTTTATTAGGTGACAGCCACACAAAAAGAGCAACTAAGATTATCCAGCTGGCAGCAATTAATCTAGGTTAAACTTAATTATTCTAAACCACAAAAAGAAGGCAACATACTTTAATGCTCTGACCTCAACTACAAGAAAGAAAACAAGTTTTACAGCAGCAGGTTTTGCATTTGCACAGCCGACATTTGCCGATCGCTGCCACGTGTACGCAAACCTTTCTAATCAAAGTACAAAATAAAAGAACTGTAGTGGAGCAACTCGGATGCAGTAAACCATTTCGTCATTATTCTGAAATTCCGTTGTGTCCAGTCTTCGTTCTCATGAGAAGGGAAACTGAGGCGTTACCTCAGAATACCACATCCTGTCTTGTTTATTTCCTGCTGTAAAGAAAAGCTGCCTCCCTCTGGGGAGCACCACTTTACTGCGCTACAAACATCTAGTTTCACAGCAACAAGCATCCAACTGAATACAAATATTAAATTGGACTTAAGTGTCAGCTTATGTTAAATTCTAAACACAAAAGGTGTCAACAGTAAATTAAGTGAAGGTCCTACCTTGTGGGAGTAATGGGGATCCATGATGCGGGCCAATCCAAAGTCCCCGATCTTCAGTACCAGATCCTCCGTGTTCACAAACAGGTTGGCAGGCTTGAGGTCACGGTGCAGGACATTGGCAGAGTGGATGTACTTGAGGCCCCTGAGCAGCTGGTACATGAAGAGCCTGGCGTGGCCCTCAGAAAGCGGGCCCCTCTCCAGCAGCTGACTCAGGTCAGTGTCCATGTACTCTTGGACTATGTAGACCGAGTTGACTTCAGTCAGCGACACAACGTCCTCCGTTAACCTGCGACCACTGGGGCCCAGTACCTCAAACACCTAGTGGTAACCAAAACAAAGTGATTCCAAGGTCAACTTTGTCAACTATTCTTTTTCTTCTAAATCCAGTGTTTGACTTTGAACCTGGCAACATACCTTGACAATGTTGTCGTGATCAAGTCGCCTGATAATCTTGATTTCCCGCAGGGCATGCTTCACACTCTGAGGATCGGTCAAAATAATTTTCTTCACAGCTACACGCTTGTCACAGTCGGTGTCAACTGCAGAGAACACCAGGCCGTTGCCCCCGTAGCCCAAAGGCTTCAAGTCCATGTAGCGAGAACCCAGGTCAAAGCCGTGGATGTTCATCAGTGACTCAAACTTCTCTGCCATGATGACTCTTCTTAGGCTTTTACACCAAGCTTCTGCTACGTCTCACTCCTGTTTTCTGGCCCCTTACAAACCAAACTTTAGCACCAACAGAGGAATTTCTCCAATAGTCCCCCCCACCAATCCAGAGGCTAACTATCCTCCCTATAAAGACAACTACCAAGTCCCCCTGGATAGCCGTCACTGTCAATTATGGGACACTGCTATGTAATCACAATTTCCTTCCATGTTGAATGAAAGACAGAACTCTTAAAAGATAAGTTTCTTTTCCAATTGTGTGCATTTTGGTTTTCTAAACTGAAAAAAACTAATCAGACCAGTGTTTATAGACAGCAAATGGAATGAATTATGATGCCAATTTAAACAAAATTAAAAAATAAAAATAAAATTAAAAAAGGGGGGAAGGCTATATTAAATTATAAAAGTCTGTAGTTGCATCTTCACAGTGCAGATACATTCAGTGTATGACTGGTCCTGAGCAGCTTCATATGTTTTTTTTTTTGTTTGTTTTTGTTTTTTTTTTTTTCCTTAATATATATTTGAATTTCTTCCTATCAAGTCACCTGATCTGTCAAACGGAAATGAGCCTGACCTAATCTTAACAGGGAAAAAAAAAAAAAAAAAAGATCCCCCCCTCAGTGATCAGGTGGCTCTAGTTCGCCACAGTCACAATCAAAACTATCCTCCATTTTACTTGAGTAAAACCTGAAACATAAGAGAAGAGAGGGAGAAAAATATCAGACAAGTACAAAAAGTACAGGAAGCCATTGTTACAACAATTTGACCCAAACACACACACTCATTCGTCTTTCCTAAAGCTGGAGATGGTGCTGAGTATTTCATCAAAACAACCAACCGCCTCGATTACCGGATTTCTTTGAGACATGAATGTCGTAAGAGAGGCTGGCCCCTCCCCTACCCGGCGTAGGCGCTAGCTAGTCCGGTTTCCAGGATTAGGTAAATTTAAGAAGGAGGGAAAATAAGACCATAAACGCTTGAGTAAAATACAGTAAAACCAGAACGTACGAACACCATACATTTACGACACATACAAATCCTTAATGACAAACTAATGTCGCCCTTTTCACCAGGCCAAAAAGCGTCCGCCGGCGGAACAGACAAGAATGCTAACGAAGTGACAAGACGCTAAGAGGCTTCGTCGATTAGGGACGATTAAACCGTAAACCTAAGACCAGCTGACGTGATGTATGTACACGATATAATTCAATAAAGACAGAAAAATTCAACAAATTCCCACAAGTATCAGACAAATCATGAAGCAGAAATCGTCTGCTAGCGTGAACAAAGGAGCCGTTGTTGGCGGAGGCTTTTGACTACGTGGTACGGCTTTTCCATCGCTTAGTAACACAAAGCCGACCTCGGTTTAAACGCAAAAAATAGAACATAAAATGTCGTAGAATCCCATACAATGTAATCCACATTAATGGTAATCGATATAAGGTACGTTACTTACAGTACGTATTCGCAGCATTTATCCGGTTACTATTTTAAGCAACCGAGAGAAGGTTTGTGTGCGCTCCGCTCCCCGAGCTCTGCGGATCTACTGCAATCGCCATTCAGGCTGGCTTTGAAAGGCGGGGGTGGCGTCACAGTGGTGCATTCAGGGGCAGTGGATAAAAAGACTACTTGATGGATGAGTCGTCAGGATTTTTTTTTTATTTGCTCAAATCTGTGTAAATGTAGACGATAATAATAATAATAAAAAAAAAATCTCTAGCGTAATGAAAGATACACATACAATAAAAAAAATGATTGAGAATTTAGTATTAGTAAAGGTAAAACTGGTTCATATGAAACACAATTTTACAAAATACAATCTCCAAATAAACACAGTATGAACCTGTTAAAAAGCCAGTAAACTCGTTTTTGGTCGTGTTTGCTTGCTGTAGCTCAATTTGACAATGCTGATTATAACTTGATTAATCATTTAATACAATTTTACTGAAATAAAAATGTTCCTAATTTACATAAATGATACTGCTTTTTACATGCTACGAGCGTGGGCAGGGGTATTTTGAGCAGTGCTTGAAAGCAGCAGGAGTCATTCAAAACATTTGTCTACAGCAGATCAGCGGCAGATTCAAAATTCAGTTCAACGTTAAAAGATTTGTGAATGAAATGATTAGTTTGCGCATATTATAGTTTAAGTTTATAGTGAAAAATCCCCCAAACTAAGAAATAAGATAAGTCAAACGTAAAATATCACCATGGTTGCCACTGAAACACTTATTTTGCCCATAACAACAATAATAATAATAAAAAAAATTATGTACAAGGAGATAAAGAACAATAATATGCATCATAATTTTTTTAAACTAAAAAGTCTTTAAAAATGTATCTTCTATTAAGGTACTTGCCACATTATTTTTTGTAAAACAAACATTCAATAACATCTATGGAATTAAAAAGGATTACATCATTTATTTGTTTTCCTGTTTTTTCATTCAACTTTTTTTTTTCTTAGCATTATAGTCCAGGCTATTTGCTATGGCCTTTGGTCAGAATTAATGCTGTTTCCAGATTATAGCACAAGTATTGCATTAGTCTTGTCAGTGAGAAAAATCCCTCGGCCGGGTCACTCACTGTAGCTTGCGGATTTAGAAAGTCCATCTGGCACCGAGCCTCTCCCTCCTTTCACCTACGAGGCTTATAGGCATCCCGTGCTAAACAAGAGAGGAAAGACCATTCCTCTGTGTTCTTTTATGAAATCCTGTGTGGTCCACAGTCTGGATGCTGTGGACGTCTGAGCGGTCTGGTTGGCGTGCAGGCAAGCAGGCAGGCAGGCAGGCAGGAAAGCACTATACAGCCGCATCAGACTCCAGTCACATCCGCAGGCAGACCATGTGAGAACCCATGTGCCTGACAATGCAGATGCTTCTTACAGGCCGGGATGGGCTCTGCGATGGAGGAGTGCAAGTGCAAGTGCATGCGGAGTGAACGTGGCACAGCAGAGGATGAGAGACTCTGTATGAATACATATATTCTCTTATCTTATGTTCATTAATATATTTTTACTAATCAGCAGATGACTGAAGTATATTTTTAAAATAGGTACTGGAGAAAAGAAATAAATATTTATTCATGGCCTAAGCACTCTGCAGTTTTCTGTTTTCCATCATTTACAAACAAGTCAGAGATCTGCAGAGTGTTGCATATATATTTTCTGATTCATTTGCACTCTTCCACCTGCACTTCCACATGAAGTTTTCTTCTATCAAAGGGAACTCGTGTGATTACATTCCTTGGTATTTACCCCACTTTTACAGGAATCACAAACTGCAAGAGATGCAACATTTTACACTGACATATTAGTTTAATAAGGTGCTTATCTTTTCTCCATTTGTCCTGCACATCCAAACTTACAAAGTTGACAGTTCCAGCTTGCATTTTTTTTTGCACACCAGTTACATTTTTTGGATGAAATATTCATGTTCTAAGTATTAACATTATCTCCCAACCAACCAGAGCAGCCGACCTCTGGAGTTACATCAAGATACAAACAGTTGACATAGCCTAACACGTAAGAGGGATCTATTTTTGCCACTTAGTGACGAAGAGAGTAATCTCTAACTCCTAAAGAGACTCTGCTGCAGTTAAAAGTCTTGTTTGTTGGACAGACAAAAGCTAATATAGCACACAAAAACATGCACAGGCTGTCAATGTTGAGTCATGTTAATAAACATGTAATTAAGCACACAGCCACCTCAAGAGAGCATCAGTTCTTCTCCGGAGGCCTCCACCATATCTCTTTTTTGTTTCTTCTGTTTTCTGGATTTGTTGTCACCACCCCACAGACACACAGACTTTCAACACAAATAAAGCAATGACTTGATAAACTTCTGCTTTATCTTTAAAAAACTACTTACTGGGACCGAAGTTCTCCTGGGAAAACCACATGATTAAAAAAGTCAATATTCCATCAAAGACAATAAATCCAGTTTTGGAAAAGTTAGTCCAAAAATTATAAGAGTTGCGACGCAGTCCAGTGTCAGTAAAAGTGAACTCTCAGAGACTCAGCTGTGTGTTATCCTACTCCATGTGTCTCTGGTTGTGAGGTGGAGCTCCATGGGAAGTTGATATATGCTCAGCAGGGGAGGGGAGGAGACTGCTCTGTGTATGGCTTGACCCTGTGTTAGATCCACTTTCAGCTTTTGCTACGTCTTCCTCAGTCGTACTCTGCTGCACTTTGTCTCATCGCCCTTTAAACTTTCCCAAATGTTTAAGTCTCTTTTGCTCCTGACTTGATTTAAGGAAAATAGGCCAATCTTGACCAGCCTTTATCTGAGCTCTTCAGATTTGTGAATGTGGTGAAAGTCTAACAAATCATGTTTTTACTTTTTATTGTTTTGGAATTTTCCAGTTTTTAATCAAAACAATAATCATAAAGATTTTTTAATGCTTTTTAAAATAAAATTATACTCGATAATCATCTTGCATCTTTCCACATGCAGGTGCCTCGTTTTAAGTCTTTTTTATTGAACGAAGAACATTCATCTGCACACGGTGACACTTTGTGTTGTGAGGGCGAGTGTGCCTGCTTTAATGCTCACCACCAACAGGAGGTTCATGAAGTATTATGAAAAGTCATGCAACAGCAGTTTGCTCATTTTCCCCCTTTCCTACTGCACCAAATCAGATTTAACTCCCCTCCAAAAAAAAAAAAAAGAGTAGAATTAGCAAACTCCTCTAAGCTGTGCTCTGCCTGTTAGACTGGCCCTTCTGGCAGATCTCCTCAGTCATGTTTTTGTGGCAGGACCTGGCACCTCCAGAGGCTGCTGTGTTTGGGCTGCAGGCAGATGTCTGCATGCACATTTGTTTGATATTTAAACCAGACTTTAGCAAGCTGTATGTTATCAAAACATTTGAAGGGATGTCTGAGAACAAACTGTGAATGTTGAGGTTTTTTTTTTTCAGTGTCTTTTCATTGTTTTCCCTTGAGGTGGTTACGAACTGGCTGTGGTTAATTTGTTAGTCACTGTTTAAATTGCATGAGTACATTAAAAGAAGTGCACCTATATGATTAAAGAAGCAATAGTACCTGCCGGCTGATCAGCAGCTTAATTGGTCCACAGTGAGCTCTGATGCTTCGGTTGCTTCCCAGACGAGTTCTGTGGTTACATAACCCTCTGTCTTCCAGGGCCTGAAGTTAAAGTACAGAACGGACCCGAAATGAGAAGGCTTTTGTGTGGTCCTGTGAGTAATTGTCTATGCACACCATCTTCAGCTTTGATTAAACTTGAGTGCTCAAAAAGGTTTCAAGGGAAGCATTGCTGCAGAGGGGGAGCACACAAGTGTAAAGACCACTTGGTGATTCAATCAAAGTGGAAACCGCAATTGAATGAGGCAGATTGACGACTGGATCACTTCCAATCTAGACTGAAATGTTGGACTCAGAGCTGATTTGAAGTTCCTTCTCATTTCCATACACTCCTGAATTTTTCCTCTCCTTTGGTATCAGAAATGAGATCAGCACAAAGCAGAGAAACCAGTCTGGAGCCGCTCCCGTCTGACCATTAAGTCAGTGTCCACGTGGCCTCTCATATGACTGTAGGAAAAGGTTCACAGTGAGGGACAGTGTCAGTGGGCTGTCACAGTATCATTATGCAACCCGCCGCTCTGCCACCACTGACCTGGAAACGGCCTGTTGGCTCCTCTCAATCATTGTATAATTTAACTGGTTCTGGGAAGAGACCAGCATCCACAAAGTGTGATAACAGCCCTTCAAAAAATAAAAAAACTTACAATGTCATCAAAAGCAGATGAGATGACAAAACTTGATCAAAACTAACCGTGGAGAAGCTGCATTCAGCTTCTATACTCCACAGATCTGGAACAGACTTCCAGAAAACCTTTGATCAGCTGAAATACTCAGTGTATTAAATCCAGGATAAAGACTCACCTGTTCTCAGCTGCATTTGACTAGTATGTATTCAAAAGTTTATATCTGCACTGTTTATAAAAAGACTAACAAGAACATCAGCATTGTTTATCTATACTTAACTTAATTCAGTTCTTTTTAACTTACTTGAATGATCACACCTTTATTATTTCCTCCTATTGTTTCTTTTAATGTTTTATGTAAAGCACTTTGAATTATCTCTATACATGAAATGTGCTATGCAAATCAACTTGCCTTGATTTCAGAAAACTCATCTTTCCAAAAAAAAAAAAAATTAAAAATTAATAATAAAAATTCTACCAAGAATGATGGCAGAATTCACTAAAAAATTACCCAGGATGATCTTTGAACACCCATTACATTAAAAATTGTATATTTGGTGTTTTTATCACATTCACGTAGCATTATTTGATTATAGAGGACAGGACATATATAAAGAAAATATAGATTAAATTAGCATTTTCTTTATTTAAATTGTTGTGAATAATGTTGGCTTGGGGGTGTAAGAGTATAAACAAAGGGATCATGGGAAATTGGGAAAGCCTTAAGGTACTCTTGCAACTTAGAGGGAAAAAAAAAGCCGCTTTGCAGAAACTATGTCCTAAAAAATCCTAATTAAAAGACCACTAGGAACGTTTTTCCAATAAACTTAAAGATGACCGGAGTGGGACTTTAAGAACAAATTACTTTATTGGTTTTAATGCCAACAAAGTTTAATTTATTGGCAACTACATTTTACAAGCCACAGAATCTATACAATCCACTGATAACCTGTTGCCGAACTCTTCACAACACCCCAAATCTTCATGGGTTTGTCAGCTAAGCCTCTGAAAATAAAAAAAAAAAAAGAAACAAGTGGTAAATGTAACAAAATGTATTAAGTTTATTTATATTGTGATAAAATAGGGTGACAAATAGAGATCAACAGAGAAAAGGGGGTAACTCTGTGCTCATGCTCTAAAAGTCAGGAAAACATTTGACCAGAAGTACACATTTGAATAGTAAACCATGTTTTATTGAAGCGAATCAATCAGCAGGCCAGCAAATCAATGACTGTTTTTAGGAGGATCAATCCCAATGGTTTTGGAAACAGGGGGAACATGAGGGTGGAAGAGGAGTGGAGAGGAGAGGACCATCTGCCTTTGCTCTCCTCTCACCATCTGTGAGAGGAGCATCCTGAGATTAAAGCGCCAGTGTGTGTCTGCGTGTGTCTAATAATTCAGTTATTATATAAAACGAAGAGTTTGCTTGATGGGGCACAAAAGCAGAATCACTTGCTGCAGTGTTTACACTAAAGAACAAGTTTGAGCCCATAATGGAAACAATGAAAAGAAAAAAATGGGAGCATTTCCCTTGATTTTTTTTTAGCCTGAATACCTGCTAAATATCATTTTTGATGTCTTTGTTGTATATTCATGAACAAATCACAAAAACTGGAAGTTGCTTGGCTCATAAAGACTTGATTTAATGATCAAACATTGTGAGTAATGTGTGCAGGCAGCGTGCTGGTTCTGATTAGATCTGTTTGTGTGGGGTCAAAGATAAAACGCCCTGTTTTGGTGGTGATGTAACAGGATCAGAGGGTTTGGACTCTGGAGGTTTCTTAATAGGACTTATGTGGAAACTTTTTACAGTGAAAAGAACAAAAAAGTTTATTAGCTGCAAACTGTCACCCTTCAACATGAAATAGTTTGTTTTTGTAGAAAAGCAATTTGGAACCGTCTGATTTTGTTTGAAGTTATTGATAAAGCTTTATTGCTGACGCAGTTTTCTGAGCGAGAAAATCCTCCTTCAGATAAGTTGCTTTCAAAATGTTTAATGACACAATGGACTGGAAACTTTCCAAAGCAATTAAACTGTAAAGATAAAAAAAGATAAAAAATAAAGTCAAGTTTAAAGATGATTGTTGTTTTAACTGAGTAGAAGCTAACTAATAATGTTTAAAAAATCTTTATTGAGCTGGAATCAACATTTTCTTTAATTGTGTTGTGCTAAAATTCCTTTTTTCAAATTTAAAAGATCTTCTAATTTTTTTTTATTCTTTAAAAGCAAAACTACGTTAATAGAGTCTAAATCTCTTCCTTTCTGATTATTCTAAAAGCTAATACAGTTGACGCCTTTTGAAATTGTTTTTTAATTTAGTTTAGATAAAAGAAAAAACCTTGAAGAAAATATATGAACAAACTTTTACCCATTTTTTTTATTTTTACAACCAGATAACACAAAAAGCAGTTCGTAATTCATTTTAAATTGAAAAAAAAATATTCCATCTCTTTTTTTTAGTACCCCTGCTGCTGTGTCTTTTTCTCTTGATTGTCTTTTTTGTGTCCCTTATGAGCAACACACTGTGCATTTCAGACAACACTTCTGCTGCAAAGGTTTACTTTTTATGCAGTGAAAATAAAAAATATTGGTTTAGTTTTTGCTGTTTTTAATATTTTAAAAAGAAGTGACCATCTGAGGTTAAAAAAAAAAAATGAAAGCAACAAGGAACCCTAAGAGCCAAACTACATTTTCATTTTGAAGTCAAATCGGGGGCCAAATCAGAATGAAGTTTGTGCTGGAAGTGACCCCCAAACCTGGAGTTTAAAGGTTCTAATGTTTGCAAAAAGTGATCAAACCCATATGATCCCACCTGGAACAACCTGTACATGTTTGAAAAAAAAAAGAAATGAGCTGAGAACATGACTGTGACAACGCTGAACTGAATGTGACATCTGCTATCAGGATGTGTTAATACAACCACCACACCTCTGTGCTCGCACAAGGTCCTCTGACTCATAATATTTGGGTTTCATGGTGGACTATAGACATCTTGTGAGATCTTTATCAGCAATTTTCCACTTGAACATTAGGAGCCACACAGTTGGTCTTGTTCAGTATGAATTCTGGAGTTGGTCCTTACTCAGATATTTTCTTTTGGGATATTTCTTTCTCACTGTAAAACTCATTTGAGCAAATCTGAAGGTTTGATTTTCAGAATTGTTTTTTTTTTGGGCAATTTTACTTGGTGGTTTTTGTTGGTCGTCTGAACAGAAATTTTGACAACTGGTTATTTTTTAAATCTAGAAGTCCAAGTGAGAGTCATAATGAGTGTATTTTTGTCACAATACTTTACTGTGGTATTTTTAAACAGCGTGTGCATCATTTGCATTTAATGTGTTTACATAAATGAAGAAATGCAGGTGCTCTGATGTCCTGGAGGTAAACAAAAAACTAAAGAGAATGGTTAACAACACCAAAGCTCAAGTAACGAGTCTCAAGTCAAAACTCAAGTCATTGCAGGTGAGACTCAGTCATAATCCAAGTGTCAAGTCGGATGTCTGTCACTTTCTCACATGTACATATTTGAAGTACTGATGACTACTGGTGCTCTTCACAGTTGACACATAAAATTGACACTCAGTTGTCACATTCTGGGCCTCTCTGAGTGATTGATTGAGTTCCCCTCACAGCATGTGAGTTACTGGCTCGATGGCAGCACTCTGCAGTAATCACACTCTGAACTCCTCTGAACGTGACTCTCACACATCTTCATGACTTCCATCCATTTTTCAGTTACTTTTCCGCTGAACTCTGGCGGACCACAGAGAAGATGAAGCGCTGCATTAGTGGCACGGACGATCTTGTTCCGCTCACAGCCAGCAAGTGTGAGGAATTATTGACAACTGATCAGGCCTGTCTCATGAATGAGGCAGTTCATGATGAAACTCACTGACTCTGCTCTTTCTGCTCTCTTCCTGCCTAGTGTGGATCAATGCAGGTCAGGGCGGTGGGAGAGCCATTTTGGAAGTTTGACCAAACCGTCCTATCTCTTGTATCAGCCCACACATGAAGTCAGACTAGATAAGAGTTTTTCCATGCCCAGCTTAAGTTAGCTTCCACATCTCTTTCCATGTCTTCTTCCAAAGCTGCAAATGTGGAAGAGTTCTTCTTGAGTTAAAGCCTCTTAAGTTATTCCAGAGTAAAAAACATTTTTCTCAAACGACCCTGAACGGCTTTCAAAACGGGATTTTCCAGACACCCAACAGGCAGGTCATTACTGGTACACTGACCAACCTGAGTGAGGCATCAATTATTAACCTGTGGTACTATTGCATGATGTGATAGGAAGGTGGAAAAACACATAGCTGCTATTGCAGGTCAGGTGCTCCACATCCTTTTCCTGTCAGAGGACTCTGAACCCCAGTTTGTTTTGCAAATATCTTGTAATGCTGTACAGCGGAATGCCGCCGCTCTCCGGCCCGCCGGGGTGTACGGTCGCCGTGTAAACTGAAGACTTGGATATGCGCGTCTGTGTGTTTATGTCCACATGTGTTTCCTCAGCTGCATCGCGTGCTCCACAGTACACTCTAGCGTGGGCCGATGGGTCTGTGCAGACATGAGGTCATTGCAGTTCAGTCCATCTTTACTCCTCTGCAGTACAGTATGTTGCATAATGGTAAGAAAAATGCAAATGAGCTGGGATTGAAACAGAGCCCCCGTCTTCATCGTCACCTTCACAACTCACGGTTTAGATATGATTGTGTAACTGAGAAGTGATGACCTAAAATCCCTTCACCAATGCGTCAGTGGGGTAAAGAGGGTCTATCTTACTCCAAAGATTACGTAATAGCCGATTTCAGAAAAGGTCCTCACTCCCTTTTTCCAGTTCAATACTCTGCTAAACTCTGTCTCTACTGCTATGTCCGGGCCTGAATGCTCCCATTAATGGCTGGACAAATCAATAAACATGGTTGGTTGTGAACCTGTGCTGTGTGTGCACGCAGACATGCGTGTGTGGACATTTTCTATTTATAGCTACTAATGAAGGGGGTTACTGTGTGCTCAGAACAAATCAAGTGCGGAGGCAAAAAGTCAGGACTTATTGAATCTCCCTCTGGAGAGTCAGTGACAGACTTCAGGTCGGGAGACATCTAAATCATTTCCCCTTAAATCGCTCAAATCACCACAAAACTGCTCTTTTTATATGATAATAAAAGTCATATGTCGTGCATGTAAAGTGAACTTCATCAGTTTATTTATTTCAAGCTTAAGTAAATGCTAGTTATTTATGTTTACTTTACAAAAAAGAAAAATCCATACTATTTTAGATGCAGCAATTTCATTTTTCATTTAATTATTGGAAAAACCTCCAGTCCAGAACAAAGACACAAAAATCCATCCTGAAAGTATCCAAAAATAAATATAGCTGATATCTGTTTTCTACATTTAGGCAAGAACCCATGACATAAAATTTAACCACAGTGTTGATAAAGGTCAGCAAGGCAACACTGAACTAACTGCTGTTACATAAACTTCCCTTGTGATATTTTCATGTGTCACAAACACCTAATTAGGAATCCAAAAAGGGAATGCATGAGCTTTTCTACGTCCCGCCAATGGCAACAATAAAACTCATCGATGATGCTTTAGTGGCTTAGCTGTTCCCAAAGCTACGTGTACACAGTCGGAGTTTGACGCGCGTTCAAGAACGTTCATGCTGTATTCAGACCAGAAGTGTGGTGCGCTCAAGAATGTGTGCCACGCGGTTTTATTCAGCTGGTGGTATTCACTCTTGAAACGCAGATTCTAGTTCTTTTGTGTTTTTAATGTTTATTAGCACTCGTCCGCCAACAGGCAGAGGCTCGGAGTGCAAAGTCAAGGTAGTGCAAATATTGCTCCAGACTTTTCATTTTTAAAACTGTTTTTCCCAGTAATGTCCGTACTAGTGTCATAAACTGCAAATGTTAATCTCTCCTTCTGGATAATTTTTACAACGGTTGGTGCTTGCATGTCTTGAAGTAGACGACACCGACGCACAGGGCCAGCCCCAGGTATCTGCTGGAAGAGGGCGCCAAATTGCAAAATTGCCTTTTTTCTTTTTTTTTTGACTGTTTAAAACACTCATTCCGTGTAAAAATGTTTAAAAAAGAAAAATTAAAACCTTGAATACAAAACTCAAAAGTTTGACATTGTCAATCATTTTTCCTGGTGCTGCGCCCCTTCTTGCCGGACGCAGCTATGAACTGGGGGAGGAGGAGACGTGGTGTTATTTGTTAGCACTTCTTTAAAACTTTAAGGATTCAAAAAACAGCAGCAATGGGCGCCTTGCAGTCCATGGCTGGCTCTGCCCACACGTCACTACCAAATCCGAGTCTCTGATTGGTCACAGTGCTGCGTTGGTGCGGTTCAGGGTGAAAAAGTTCAAATGGTATAACTTTCAGTGCACAATCAATGAACGCCTGATTTGTGCGTTGAATGTGCAACAGGAGTAAAAAATTTGCGTGGCTACAATCGATCACGATGTTGAAGCTCAAAATTCTGGTTTAGATGCCTTTGCAAAGACGTTTCATTGAAAGTGGCCACCTGAATACGAGTTGACGCAGCTGATGTATATTCACCAAACTCAAGACTGTGCCACATTGATGACTGAGAACCTTCACCAATATGTTCAAGAATGCTCTGAACACACCTTCTTGAACTAGCGCTTAGCCCATGGTGTTAAAATTGGACAAACAGGGAGGAGCTTCTTTTTCTTTTGCTAATTGTGGCAAAGTGGTGGTGTGGGGGGCTGCTGATGCAGTGCACCCCACAAACAAAAAACAACGCCACCCCGGAATACCGGGACCGGGGAACCCAGGTGCAGTCCTAACGGAGGACGCGTAGATTTTCCCAACAGGCCAAGACGTGGTTCCAGTTTCAATAAATAGTTTTATTACAAATAAAATGAATTAAAAACAGTAAAAGTTAAAATAAAACCTAACTCGGGGAAGGCTTACCGGCAGAGCGCTGGGCAGACGAGGGGAGGACAAAGAAGAAAAACAAAACTGAACACACCCCACAGTGACACGCACACACTTGTGAAAGGACTTGGACCAACACCAGAACATGCACACAAACTGGCCTCCACCGTCGTCGCCCAACACGCTCTGCAAGCACTTCACCCTAAAAGATCAAATTAAAACAAGTAAAAAAAATTAAAAGGCAACCGTCCATACAGTCTCGGGGCTCCCTGAAGCCTGAAGCTTGAAGCGGGGAGGGCTCGCCGTGGGCCTGAAGCGGGGAGGGCTCGCCGTGGGCCTGAAGCGGGGAGGGCTCGCCGTGGGCCTGAAGCCTGAAGCGGGGAGGGCTCGCCGTGGGCCTGAAGCCTGAAGCGGGGAGGGCTCGCCGTGGGCCTGAAGCCTGAAGCGGGGAGGGCTCGCCGTGGGCCTGAAGCGGGGAGGGCTCGCCATGGGCCTGAAGCCTGAAGCGGGGAGGGCTCGCCGTGGGCCTGAAGCCTGAAGCGGGGAGGGCTCGCCGTGGGCCTGAAGCCTGAAGCGGGGAGGGCTCGCCGTGGGCCTGAAGCCTGAAGCGGAGAGGGCTCGCCGGGGGCCCGCAGCAAGAAACCTGAGGCAGGGTGGTAGCCGGGAGCCTGTAGCTTGTAGCCGGGAGCCTGACCGTTGGTTTCGCTGCACCGCACAGAAACCAAACAGCAAAAACAAAACAGCACAAAACGGAACAAAACAGCAGTGGTGCCTCTCTTGCACCTGAATGGCTGGAGAAAACAGATTCACACAGCGCACGTGTACTTCATGTCAGCCTCTCCAAGTAATGGAGTGCTTTGGTTTGTTGACCAAACCAGCAGAGAGCTGACAATGAAGAAGTGGCGTGGCTGGGCACAGTGCTTAAGATCCCTATAGGGTGAGCCAAACCATTTTATACTCTTCCCCAGGGACTCAGTGATTGGGAGATTGAGTGCAGCTGCACAGACTGCTGCTACATAATGTTTACTAACGCATGTCTGCCACCTACAGTTGGAAGAGGCTGGGTGCGAAATGTTGAAGTGGTTGCAAATCTTGTAAATCTTGCTCCAGGAATTTTCTTTCACAGCTCTATTACAACATATGACAGACTTGGTGTTATACGATTCCGTCCAGACACAAAATGCGATTGTGAACGTCTCTTTCATGATCAATTTTCAAATGTTTGGAATTGATTTAGTAAAAGGCCACCATCCATATGTCACTACCAAGTTCCTGATTGGTCAAAGTTCAACCTGCATTTTTCGATGGCCACCCATTTTGTATGTAGAGCATGGTCATGGAAACTACATGTGAATGCGGAAGAGCAAAACAAGCTTGTACATAGACTTTTTGTTGGAGGTGGTCACTTGAACCTAGGTTGACTGTATCTCACAGAGAAGAGCAAAGTAGCTAAAGAGCAGCTGTAATATAGAAAGCAGAACATATTTTAAAAAGTAGAGATGTCTCTCAAGATTGGTGCATATGGCTGAAGCTGTTCACAAATCCTGTTAATGTCTTACGTAAACCTGTGTTACTGCAGGTCAAAACTCTTAAAAACAGCTCCAAGCTTCATTGTGATGATATCAAAGCTGAATGGGGAACAACCACAACTGTGTTCCATTTAAGCACCTCATGAGTGCCTGAGGCAGTGTTCTCACGCCGGCTGCTTCTCTGTGAACATTCACAAACAAATATTACCTTGCCTAGATCCCTGTCAGACAGAAACATGGAAGTGGCCTGGAAACAGCTTGCTCATCCAATAAAAAGAGGATTTGAGGAGCAGTTTACAAACAAACGAGGATGTGGGTGTAATTTCATTATTTCTGTCCAGTTTTGTAACTCTAAAATATTTATGTTCGACAGCTTTCAAATCTTCAAATACAAGAATTTTAATCTAAAAAATATTACCCCTAGGAAATGGGATGCCAGTTTTCTCTGTTGAAAACGAACCACATGTGGAGGTGAAATGTTGCATTCATATTGTATAGCAGTATACTTAAGTTGAAAGTGTCAAACCTTTCGCGTGAAAATTAAGGATTTATTATTTCTTGTTCTGTTACTTTACACCAGGCTTAGTATGAGTCAGCCGACAGGTTTTTCCCTTATTTCCTCGTGTTTATTTGCAACTTTAAGAAATTATATTTCCTGATTTTTTTTATTTTTTGTTGTTTTTTAATACGTGAAGTATATTTTGAAGAAAACCATGATCCAAAAATCTATGTTTAAACTGAATTGTGGGGGAAATTGAAGTGATGCATCCCTAGGAAGTGCCATCAAATACTCATCTTTAATCTTGCGTCCTCTAGTTCTTTTCCTTTTTGGTGCAAAACATTAGAATTTAGGGGAATCTGGTCTCCCCAAAAAATACATTAAGTACATTTAGGGCAGGGTCTTTATTTGCCTAAGATTCTTCTTACCAAATCTGTCGGCCATAATTCTCAACCATTAATTAAATCTGCTCAGTTTTACTGACCAAGAAAGAAAACCTATAGAAAACCCTAAAATAGCTCAAAAGACTGTGAACTGCTGTCACGGTGTGAGGTTTTCCCAAACAAACCTATAGGGTTAGTGTACAAAAGCATTTGACAATTAATCCATATCAAGAATCAATTAAGATTAACTCACTTTTATGAACTTCCTCTCACTAAACTTTGTGTGTTTTGACCCCAACTGGTTTTCAGAATTTCAAGCATTTAACCCTTTTTTATCTTATGGGGTCCAGATGACCCCACCCTGATATGGACGTGTGATCCCTCCCGTGACAAAGATGAACAGGATTTTATGTCTGCCATGGACAGCGAAGAGGAAAAAATCCTTAAAAAAGTGTGTTTTGTTGTGGGGTCCAGACAACCCCACTTTTAATGTAAACATGCCTAGGATGACACAAGGGCCACGCATTTTTTTTTGTCACTTCTGCAGATTTCTTACATCCATGACCTCCTTACACTTGTTTATTACAGTTGTTAAAGAGAAAATCAATCTCCTCATAAAATGAAGAGTCAACATTTATCTGATCAAAAAAAGGACTGTGAGCTGAAATTTGAGCCAACTTTTCAGTCATCACCTGTTCATTTGTGATGTAATGATGACATTACATCAATAAAAAAAACAGAAGTGGTTAGGAGTTAAACATAGCAGTGATTAGTAATACAGAGTAAAGAGTCCAGAAACTTTCCTAATAAGGTCCAGGATGTGGCAATGCTGACAAGGTTCAAGTAAGCATCAAACTTAGCAACTTAACTAAATATTTATTGGCTAAAAAGCAAATTAAATCTTTTTAATTGGAAAATTATTTTTTTGGCAGGAGCTTGGTGCGTATAGCTGACAGTAAGTCAGACCTGTCCTGGTACATGTTGGACTCCGGCAGGGCTGCCATTTATCCCCGGTTCTGTTCATAGTCTTTATGGACAGAATTTCTAAGCGCCGCCAGAGGCCGGAGGTATCTGGTCTAGGGACCGCAGATGATGCTGTCCTGTTGGCTTCATCGAGCCAGGACCTCCAGCATGCATTGGAGCGATTTGCAGTCGAGTGTGAAGCGGCTGGGATGAGGGTCAGCACCGTTAAGTCTGAGGCCATCGTTCTCGACGGGAGGAAGGTAGTTTGTCCTCTCTTGGTGGGTGGAGTGCTCCTGCCTCAGGTGGGGGAGTTTATATATCTTGAGGTCTTGCTCACAAGTGAGGGAAGATCGGAGTGTGAGATTGACAGGCGGATTAGAGCAGCGTCCACCATTTTACAGTCGCTGCACCGGTCTGTTGTGGTGAAAGGAGAGCTGAGCCAGAAATTGATCGGTCAATTTTTGTTCCAGTACTCACCTACGGTCATGAACTCTGGGTCATCACCAAAAGAACGAGATCCCGACTACAAGTGGCTAAAATTAGTTTTCTCCGGAGGGTGTCTCAGCGCTCCCTAAGAGATAGGGTGAGAAGCTCGGTCACCCGGAGAGAGCTCGGAGTAGAGTTCCTCCTCATTGAGAAGAGCCAGTTGAAGTGGCCCAGGTACCTGGTCCAGATGCTTCCTGGATGCCCCTTTGGAAAGGTGTTCATGACATGTCCCACAGGGTGGAGGCCCCGGGTACAACCAGGACATGTTGGAGAGACCACGTCTCTTGACTGGCCTGGGAACGGGTATCTCTGCTTAGGCTGCTGCCCCCGCGACCCGGTCCTGGATGAGCGGAAGAAGAAGGATGGCATTTTTAATGTCATGTCCATGGGGTCATATTTTAAAAAAAAGATAATTTTGTTATATTGATAAGTTTTTTTTAACTCTTCAATGACTAATTCGTGAAAAATATACATTTGGGAGAGGATCTCCAGATAGGAATTCGATTTGCATTCTGAAAAAATGAACCTCTCTTTTCTGTCAACTCAGACTGTCGTGACTTAGAATTGTTCTTCCAAACTGCACTTTGGGTTTCAGCCTGAAAAATGAACACAGTCTTAAACTGCAAATATGTCTGTTTTTCTTTGGTTTTATGGTTATCTTTCAAGCATAAGGTGTGTACTGTTCTGGATAGTCTCATTGAGTTCATTGTTCCATTTCTTTTGTTATTCAAAAATTCAATAAATGTAAAATTCGTCAACAGTAAAAAAGTGAATGCATTAAAAATGTAATGAGAGAAGCTGGTGAAAATGTAACAAGACATGCTTTTAATGTTCGGTGCTGATCATTTCAACACATACATGTTGTTCAAACCCTCAGCAGAAGGAATGACAGCCTGCAGAAAAGCAGAACTAACAGTAAGGAGCCAGAAGAGGCCTTTGAGGGTTTTTTTGCTTGTTTGTTTCTGTTCAGACAGTCCCGACTGGTGTACTTTTACATGTAGACTCAATGCAAGTGAACTCATGACCGTTCTGTGCTCACTGATTCATCCACAGGCCAAAAGGTTTGCATTGGTGGTTTTGAGTCTGCATGTGAGCCGTCATTCTCTCTGCCCTACAGCGGCTGAGTGCGGCCGAGCCAAAGTCACGCACTGCCTGCATGTTAGCTTCATACATGGAAATATGTTGCACTGTTGCTATGCTGAACGGATTGTTCTTTTTGCTAGGACACGGGCTTTCACAGAGACAACTCGTAGAACACAGCAGGGACCAAACCTTTTGAATGTAATGCATCTAAAAGGTCCTTTGTTGATCTTCACTAGTCAACTGATCAGTAGAACGGATCATGCGGATGGAAAGTACGGTGACACATTTTCTTGGAAACTGAGATTTCGACAGTTTGTGTGATAAACTGATAAAAGCAATCCTGCAGTTTCGTCTTTGCAGGAGTGTCTTGGATCCTACATACAGTAAATTGCACTGCAGTAAAAAGCGACCTCCAAGAACGATCAATGCGTTCAAACAATCAAGAAAACATTTATAATTATCCTCTTTTTTATTTTTCTTTTCTGGAGATAAGTTAATTTTGAATCCTACATTCGATGCACTTTTAAGAGATGTGTGAAAAACCGATTTTCTCCAGATTTTGCACCATTTCTGTATTTCTGATAATTTAAAGTAGAAAACCACTTATTTCATTTTAGCTTGTTTGGACCGTGTTAGTTTGTTTTCAACAATAACTTGGGGAACTTACGGTGAAACGAGAAATTTACAAACCCTAAAAGGCATTTCTTTTTTTTTAATAGTTTAAAAAAAAAGGAGTCACTTGTCTTGTCAACTTATAAAATTTTATCACTTTTTTTTATAACTGAAATAAAATGTTATCTTCATCATGCTACTATCATCTCTCTCTTTAGATAATTTATATATTTATCTTCCAGATAAAAATCTGTTCTGTTTAGATTAAGGAATCTGATAAAAGGGTTAGGCTGGAAGAAAAACATAAAAACTGCAGATCAATGCAGTTTATTGCCAAGGTACAAGTACAAATCAATTGGTGAAACTCCTGGATGATTGAGAATTGCTCTGTTAAATAATTAAAACTGGCAATACTTCATCCACAAAATTCTGGAAAAAACTAGCGAAGAGAAAAACTTATAAAAACAGTTGTAGCACTGTAGTAAAAGTTACTACAGCAAGGCTCAGCTCCATTCTGATGCTTCCTGTTGCAGACAAGTAGATCTCTGTGTTCTCGTTTGCCTTGTCGGCTAAATAGCTCCTATATGTTGCACATTTTTGTTGGACCGGTAATGTTGTGTTGGAGGTGTGAGGGTTCTATTGGATGATGGGAAGTGTGGATAGGTTTACTCAGTATACCAACAGTCCCACCCACAACTCATAGGAAAATTTCAAATAAATTCCTGCCGCGCTGCAGAAACAAACGAGAGAGGTTGTTTGATTTTGCGCATATAAATGTAGCAGCAGTCTGTGCAGCTGCACTCAATCTCCCAATCACTGAGTCCCTGGGGAAGAGTATAAAATGGTTTGGCTCACCCTATAGGGATCTTAAGCACTGTGCCCAGCCACGCCACTTCTTCATTGTCAGCTCTCTGCTGGTTTGGTCAACAAACCAAAGCACTCCATTACCTGGAGAGGCTGACATGAATTACACGTGCGCTGTGTGAATCTGTTTCCTCCAGCCATTCAGGTGCAGGAGAGGCACCACTGCTGTTTTGTTCTGTTTTGTTCTGTTTTGTGCTGTTTTGTTTTTGCTTTTTGGTTTCTGTGCGGTGCAGCGAAACCAATGGTCAGGCTCCCGGCTACAAGCTACAGGCTCCCGGCTACAAGCTACAGGCTCCCGGCTACCACCCTGCTTCAGGTTTCCTGCTGCAGGCCCCACGGCGAGCCCTCCCCGCTTCAAGCTTCAGGCTTCAGGCCCCACGGCGAGTCCTCCCCGCTTCAGGCTTCAGGCCCACGGCGAGCCCTCCCCGCTTCAGGCTTCAGGCCCACGGCGAGCCCTCCCCGCTTCAGGCTTCAGGCCCACGGCGAGCCCTCCCCGTTTCAAGCTTCAGGCTTCAGGCCCACGGCGAGCCCTCCCCGCTTCAAGCTTCAGGCTTTAGGCCCACGGCGAGCCCTCCCCGTTTCAAGCTTCAGGCTTCAGGCCCACGGCGAGCCCTCCCCGCTTCAAGCTTCAGGCTTCAGGCCCACGGCGAGCCCTCCCCGCTTCAGGCTTCAGGGAGCCCCGAGACTGTATGGACGGTTGCCTTTTAATTTTTTTTTACTTGTTTTAATTTGATCTTTTAGGGTGAAGTGCTTGCAGAGCGTGTTGGGCGATGACGGTGGAGGCCAGTTTGTGTGCATGTTCTGGTGTTGGTCAAAGTCCTTTCACAAGTGTGTGCGTGTCACTGTGGGGTGTGTTCAGTTTTGTTTTTCTTTTTTGTCCTCCCCTCGTCTGCCCAGCGCTCTGCCGGTAAGCCTTCCCCGAGCTAGGTTTTATTTTAACTTTTACTGTTTTTAATTCATTTTATTTGTAATAAAACTATTTATTGAAACTGGAACCACGTCTTGGCCTGTTGGGAAAATCTACGCGTCCTTCGTTAGGACTGCACCTGGGTTCCCCGGACCCGGTATTCCGGGGTGGCGTTGTTGTTGTTTTTTTGTTTGTGGGGTGCACTGCATCAGCAGCCCCCCACACCACCACTTTGCCACATAAACAAAAAAAAAACAAAACAATTTGTATAAAAAAAATGTAGATTTTAAAAACCATCAATAGGAAATAAGGTGGTACTGAAACACACCTGCAGCTGTTATCTGTCACTAGCAAAACAGGATTACATAAGAACGAAGCTAAATCTCTTTTTTCCTAGAAGTAGCACAGACAGCATACTTTGCCCTCAGACATCTTTCCGGCAGTCTATCAATAATAAAGTGGTTTATATATTTTGCACTGTGGTAACCAATAATTGCAGATAAGACTAATTTTCTGTGAAAAGGTTTCTAATTCTTCAGCAGAGACTTCTCAGTATGACTCTGCAAAGACTGCACACTGATAAAGAACGTCTGTTGCATTTTCCAGCAATGGCTTTTTGCATTAAATTTTGTTTTCCCCATGGAGTTTTACAAAAAATTAAACACTGATCAAAGTTTGGAATGTACCAATTTAAATAGGAGAATTATCATTTAGAATTTTGTTCAAGAGACTCATAATTCAGTGTTTCTGTGTATTTCAAATTCAAAAAGCTGCAGTAAATTGTCTTTAAAAGTGTAGACACACGCAGGAACCATTAGAGTTACTGTGAAATCCAAAGTAACCTGTAAGCCTGACTTCTCGGGTTCCCATGTGTTGCTGCTGCTGCAGACACTTTTATCCCTGCTCTCCCACTGATATGCAGCGCTCCCGGCTCCTATAGCTTTGTCTCATACAACATGAATTTCTTTTCCAGGAGGACTCATCGCTTCAGAACCTTTAACCTACATACCATATAGGAAAGAGCTATTCCCAAGAATAAATTGAGGGGAATTTGCCAACCAGCTGTCAGATAGAAAGAAGTTGAGACACCAAAGCCATGAAACGGACAAAAGAGGATGGCTGGGAATAAAAAAAAAAAACTGATGAAGGCCTTTGTGAGGGGAGGAGATGGCTTTTGCCAGGGAAACTTGTCATGGCCTTGAGGAATGCAGCCTATCTGATTAGTCTGGTAACCAGCCATGCAAAACAGGGGAATTTATTCCTTGACAGCGCCCTGGAACAGCAATCAGAAAGAAAACTCACACACAAAATAAACTTTTAACAGAAACTGGATTAAAAATAAATAAATAAGGAGATTGACAGGAAAAAGAGACAGACGGCATCATGGGAGATGAGGCTTTTCTGAGAAGCAGATCTACCAAACTGTATATGGAGCTGCCTATTTTTAACAAGTTTGTATTAGCAACGCATTAGATAGAGCTGGCATGGGTGGTAGCCTGCAGCACATCGTGTTGTACGCTTTGAAATGAATGGAGAGAAGAGACAGATGAGGAAAAAAAAGCTATTTGTGTATAAATGTGACAGATTAAAAGAAATGAGGGAAAAAAAATGCACAAAAGTGATGCCTCCTGCTGAGTTCAGACGCTACCGTGAAAATGATTTACTCTCATTTCAATACTGGTTGCAAAGCACAGTTGAAAAGATAGAGAAAGTAATGCTTCTGTTTTATGCTGTTTGGCTGGTTTCATTTCGTACGCCTTAGACTGCAGAATGAATTTGATTCGTTTACTGCATGTGGAACTCTTCCCTTTCACGAACGCCAGAAGGATTAGTCTTAAAAGACAGATACTGGACCTCCCAGTTTGCATCAGAGTCTGTTTGCAGCTGCTAATTCCGTCAGTCAGGGGGCTTTTACAATTTTAATGTCAGGAGCCGTGCACTCGAGGATTGACACTATGCAGCAAAATTTCCAAGCAAATCTAAAACTTTGTCAGACTTCCTGTTGCTTTTACTTTGTTTTTATTGTTAAATATTACCGAAAAAACTCTTTAAAGGTACTGCGCATGTTTTTTTTTTTTTTTTTTTAAATAAAATAAGGTTGCTGAACTGATCCAAAAACAAACACATAATAAATAGATTGCAATTAAATTTATTTCGGATGGGTGATACTGACAGAGGTTTCTGAAGATTCAGGAGTTTTTAATCTGAATCCAATGAGACTGCAACATTCTTGCCATTCTTAGATCATTTTTGGCTGCAGAGGAAAGAACAAAGCTCTGGGAACAAGAAGGGTTTTATTAAAGAAAAATAAAGCCAAAAAAGGTAGCAAAGCAAAAATATATGTAGATGTGAGAAAGTGTGAGTGGGGGCGTGTATCGTGAGTCAGGCCATGCAAATCATGCAAATACCCCACATGGAAACAGATGCAGCTAAACATAAGACTTGCATCCTATCGTCACACAGTCACTATATTACACACAGCTGGGATGGTTTTTGTTTTTAGACAGAATATTCATTCAGAATGAATTTATTTTAATTTCTATTGACTTGATCAAAAAGGTGAAAGCTTGTGGTGCAGGTGCTTGAAGTGGAAAAGTTTATGTGGCTCAATAGAGATCAATCGTTTTGTTGTTGACAGGAAGCAATCAAGCATTAGCCTTGGCTCTAGGGTTGAACATTTTCTTATTATAATACTTGATTTGATCCTTGTTTTCTAAATCTTACGTTTACCCCGCGGAACAAAGGGACGGGTCTTCCGATGAAGAGTAAGGGTAAGAAGGGCCAAGAAAATATAAAGAAAATATACGGTAAGATGAAACAAAAGAAAAAGAAAGACTTTGTAATTTTCTTCTTCACATGGCGCCATACCCTTTTTGACCAAGATAATTAAAACTGGATCTGAACAAACATGCTGACTAGTACAACAAAGACAAACACACATGTTCTAAAGGGCAATTATATTACGCGTTAGCTTGGCACGCAAACTAAAATGAAGAGGTGCAAAACCAGCACAGCAAGAACTATTTTTTGTGAAAGATGTGGCTCATCAACACAACTGTCTTTCCATGATTACTCTTTAATGAAAAACATTCAAAAGGTTGCCATGTATAACTGTAATTTGCGGTTCCGTTCCAGTGATCTATTTTAAAAGCATTACCAGGGGGCCTTTCAATTATTTTTGTCATTTTTAGCCAAAAAAGAAAAAACAACATGTGTTTATGCAGAGCAGCAGTAGTTCTTTAGAAAAATTTGCCTCTAAATTGTATGATGGAGTGGAGTAACCCCATCCTAACTTCCCATTATCCATATGTTGACCCTCTCCTGCTATCTTGCATTCCTTCAAAACCCAAATTTAACATTACTGGTGTAACACAAATAGTTAGCAATATGTTAACCAGACATACAGTTTTGAGGCAGATATCAGCTCAGACGAGAAAAACAAAGACGTACCTGAATCTAGTCATCTATAAATGGATCCATCAGAATGGAGCAGAACTGGGGGCTTGTGGCTTACAGATTGTAGCTTCTAAGTCACACCTACAAGCTTTTTCTGGCTGCATTTTTCACCTGCTTCCAATTTACAATGTAGAATAAAGGCAATTTTGATCTTCATTTTCTTGATATATTCCCTCCCTCATGAGAAAAAACCCACAAGAACATGTTAAAAACACCCAAAAAAAATGACATTTTAATCAGAGTGGGTTTTAAATGACTCTTTTCTTTCCAGCTGACACATAAAACAAGCAGCAAAAACATCATGGACATATGTTAACTTTAGTAAAACTGCTTTTGATTAGAATGATTCTAAAAGAAAAACAGGTTTAAATAGTTTCATACATTCATAATCCTGTGTCCTCAGCTTTCAGTACCCTTTCAAAACTAATATTAAAAGCTACATTGACCTTTCTTTATGCCATGTTTGTGTGATTTAGTCATCCTCTGCACTTTTGTCACCAGACTAACTCAAATCTGTAGTGTTTGTGTGTGTGTGTGTCTTAACTTGCTCAGCTATAGTTGTTAATATGATGTTGAAAGAGAAAATCCCTCTGCAAAGGTATGTAACCTCACACATCAATCCTCTTAACTGATTATAACTAAGTTGCTCTAACTTTGGCCATCTGCAGGTCAGCTGTATGCCGTTATAAGTGGGATCAGCACTGATAAGGACGATTATAGCTATTGCTCACTTTATGAAACCTTCACAAGCTAATCACCACTAACAAATGACTAACATTTAGAAAAAAAACAACTCCTTTTTCTTTTGTGTGAAATTCTGAGCTACACACAGAGACTCAGAGGATTTATTTTTAAAATGGATCAATCGGCTGTCAACAGACGACTTTTAAGATTTTTAACCCAGTTTAAATGAACTTTCAGTGAACTCGAGGGAATGTGAACTTTGATCATCTTTAACTGTTTTGCACATTTACATCAGTCTTAACCTAGTTTGGATATGCCAATCATCCAACATCTTCACTTTGTACCTCAAACCTAAGAAGCTGCAGAGACACAGCGATGGAAAAGGAGTCAGACACAACATGGCAGGGCAAATTAAAAAAAGAAAGGTTGCAGGATAGAGATGAAGTGGGGATGTGAGCAGCTGTTGTTTTGTGAATCTGGATCATTGTCATGACATTATCAATTCTTAAAATATTATAGTTCATAGTTATAATATAATAATATACATGTTGGAAAAAGTTAAAAATGGATGAATGAGTCCCAGAGACAATGTGCTACACTGATTTTTTTTTTTCAAGAATTAATGGAAAGATCCCTGTGTGTGCGTGCATGCATGTTGTATGTTTGACTTCTGAGTAATGCAGGGTGTTCTTGTTCAGCTGATGCTCTATTTGTGGAAGTATCCATGGTGATAATGCCATGGAAAAAGAACCAACGGACAAGTTAATTTATCTATTTGGCACTCGTGCGTGACATCCATGCTCTACCTGACGGTTTATTCATCTCAGCAAACAACTGCAGGGACAGCTGGTTGAGAGCGGGACAGGTTACAAAGTAGAGAGGTTGGAAAATTCTAGAAAGACCAGCAAATGAAACAAGAAAAAGCACAAGATAGCAGAAAGAAAGTTGAGTGTTTAGGACAATGTTGTGTCAGAGTTAAACCCTCAGGTAATTGAGATGAGGCAAATCAGATGAAGCTAAAGCTCACATTGTTCTGCATCATACGTGCCTAAGATAACAAAAGAGTTTATTAATGGAGTTCACTTTAATGAGTGTCTGTGGGGAAAAAGTAAAAGCTCAAATCATAAATTAGTGAGGGATTGATTTAATTCTTCAACTGATTTAGAAGTAAAACACAAACGGGGATTCAATATAGCTGATAAAATGTTACAAAAAAAGATCTCTTGTGATTCAGTGGAGAACAGCCGTTTGTCCTGCTAGTCTGTTTCCCTCTCAGGCAGAGAAGGCAGTAAGTTTTTGCTTAGCAGACTCCAGAGCCTCAGGTATGGACAGTTCAGGAATCCCTTTCTTCACACCTTTCTGCAGCTCCAACAGCTGGCTCTGCACACTGCCTTAATCGTTGTCTCCAACCTCTATTTCCGTGGAGGGTACTCCTCATGTGAGGTGTTTGACTCATAGCCAAACATCAAAGTTGTTGTGTATATCAACTCATTAAGAACTCACAGAGATGGTTGTAGTACTGATTGAAGACATTGCTTCATTCACATCTTCACCTACCCATCCATCCATTTCCTAAACCTCTTTGTCCTTTTAAGGGCTGTCAGAGCCTAACCCGACCACTTCTGGGCAAAGGCGGACACACTCTGGACAGGTCATCAGTCTGTCGCGAGGTCCTCTACTAGACGTTCAAAACATACTTTGATAAGTTGGTTAGAGTTCCTGGTTGAGGTTGTTGGTGGTGATCTTCATTCTGAGATCAGATGGTTTTGTGTTAAGCCTACTTGGGCTTTGGAACCAATGCTACAATCTTCTATCTGAGCTCTGGCGTAATCAATCACAAACTTTAGTTGTGGAAGCAGTTGCAGACATTGGATGTTGTTGTGCCATAGCTCTGTGTTTGGGTTTGAAGTAACCATATTTCTAGCATTCTCTTTTGGGTTAATGAATCTATTTCGCACTGGTTCCACTTTCCCAACAGCTGGCACAGACAATTGCTAATTTCATGACGTCTGAACCATCAAGACCATCTTTCAGTTTGTTATCAGAGGTAGGGAGAGTGTGGTGTGATGGGGTCTTACCCGGGGCAAAGTCTTAACAGCTGCAAGTTCACCCTAACTAGGATTTATACCTAGATTTCCTGGTGAAATGATCTTACCGCTATCTGTAAATGTGCAATTATTCATGCTTTAGTTATAACAAAGCGAAATATTGGATTTGTTGCTTTTAAGATGGTAATAATTGTCCTTGTTTTCCTGTTTTCCACTTGTTAGGTGTTGTTTGAAGGTGTGCTTGAGGACATTTTTCATTGATGCCGCCACCCAATTCAGGGCTGGGATTGCTTCCTGAGGCTTGCAAGCTTCACCGATCCAAAACCTATTGATGATGACAAGAGTTGCAATTCAGACTTTTGCCAGATGCCAGGTTTTGTCTGCAGAAAATAATATCTTTGACCTGACATCCAGCTGCCAGCTGTGCTCTTGTCAGGGTGTTTTTTGGAGCGGTGTCCTCTGTCCTCAATGAATGGCCTGTCAGCTAAAGTCAGAGGTTGTTACCAAAGAGCAACAGTAAACTCTTTGTTGGTTTAGATAGCATCTTTATGGGGTCCATTTGGACGTTTTGTACCAAAGCACATAATTTATGGGACACAGAATCTTTCCAGATAAGTGTGGTGGCTTCCATGGTGACAGCACCTGCATTGTTTGACAGGTAACTCACCCGCAGCAACTTATCTAGTTTGCATTAAAAGCAAAAAAATCAGATTTCCTTGTAAAAGATTCACTGTCATCTGACACTAACACGTTTGTGAGGATTATGAAACATGTCTGTCTAGATTGGTGGCATAAAACATCTAAAATAAGTGTTTTTCTATTCATGCAGATTTTATTAAAGTTGATGGACATTGTGAACAAAAGCAAGCATGCATTCATCTCCTATGCATCCAGACGTGTTTTTGCTTATCTAGCCAGAGTGGTGAGACAGAGGCCTGGACAACAGATCAGAGTCAAAGGGACAAGAGAGAAAGACAGACTTGGCTCAGCATGGTGCGTGCAGGGTGGTTAGATAACTGAAGGTCAGAAGCAGAGTGTTCTGTGAAAATGAGTTGCAGTGAGCTCTGAAATACCACAGGCCAGAGAGCCTGGGTTTGCTGGGCTCTCACCAGACCTCAGCTCTATTCTCTCACAGCCCACTTTGTGCCACAACATGCTGATACAGAGCCAAACTTTAGATCCTTCTCTCTTGATTCAAAACATAAAGTCTTTGTGGATTCCCATTTTGGTCTTGTGTCTGTAACATCATATCTATAAATACTCCAGCTGATAAAGTGAAAGGCAAACAACCACACTCTGTGTAACCAAGGTTATTTTAATAACCCATAAGTTTCTCTTTTTGGATGTCAAGGTGTGTTTTGAGAAACTAAAGTGGAAATCATGTTTTATTGTGGTAACATTTTCTATGTTTTGCATTTAAAACTTTTATTTTAGTCTGTTTCTATAAGAAAATGTCTAACTCTTTGTTTCAGTTTATAATAAAACTCTTTTTAATTCTACTTTTTTATCCGGAACCAAAACATTCAAGCAAAATATTTCAATAGCTTAATAGGTTAAATAAATGAAAGTTTTCTTACTCATAATGAATTTCAGCTTTGTTAACCTAACATGTATTTCAAACACTTTTACGTGTAGCTTCTTGAGATTTTCTGAAAAATAGCATAGAGTTTGAAATGTATTTTTATTAACTCAAAAAATTTTCCACATAGTGACTCATTTCAGCTCATACTTTGTTCTCTTAAAAATGCAATGATTAAACTTTATTGCTTTAAGACTTAAGAGCCATATTTGAACCAATTGAGCTAACCTCTGTTACTATAAAAGTTTGGGACATGTCATTCTACTAGTGAACATCTGACCTGTTTAACACCTGCTGGAGCTATAAAGTGCCAAAAATAGCACAGATAACGTGTTAAAGTGTAAGCAAAATCAAATCTGGATTATTTTTTTTATAATGTGATGCTGCTTTTCCTTTTGTGTTTACAGTATGTTTCAGAGAGAGAAAAAAACAATGATATGTTGGATTTCTTCATGTTTTGAAAAGCAAAAATAAAAAAAACTGTTTTTGAATTCAATATTGAGGCTCCATTGGTTAGCTTAGGCATCTAAACTGGTTGGTTGGCTTTAACCCTTGGGAATCAATGTCTGTTTGCAATAAAACTGAGTATATTCTGCAGCAAGACTGAGTTCAAATGGCTCAGACAGGGCACACAGGGTGCATGACCTTCTGTGAATGTCTGTAGAAAGTCTATTTGTTCAGAAGAAGGTAAGGAGCAAATCCTGTCAGGTCTTTGACCCCATTAGAGGAAAAGTTTGAACTCTTCCAGGCCAAATACAACTGACCAGAATGGCTTTGCGCTTTATTGTGGAGGAAAAGTTCCATACTGCAATAGTAACTTTTTACTCTCACTTTCAAATATTGAGACTATATGACATCCTCTATGAAAAGACATTTACATAAACTGCAGATGTAACGTTTGATCACATTTTTTCAGTGATCTTCAGACACTGTGTGTTGGGAGTTATTGTCAGGTATTATTGGATGCATGAATGATGAGTGAAACTACCCAATTATATTTAATTATAAATTTGCTTCAAATAAGTTCCGTTTGCCTAGAGACAGATTTAAAAAGGTCAAAATGAAAACCTGCTTAGGGAGTGATAAAATTAAAGAGGCTCTGACAACAATTTTGTGGCAGTTTTAAGAAACTCACTTGTTGCAATACACCATGCACAATTTGAAAACTAGAGAGGAAACGTGTCTATTTAATTATCTTCTGTCTCCACAGAATGCTAGAACCCATTCAGCTCAGTCTCAGAAAAAGATGTAAATTTAAAGGAGCAAGAGAAACTCCTTGAAATGAAACAAGACTGTGGTTTCAACTTTCCCTGAACTTCCTTTGGACAGTTTTTGGTTGAGCGATGTCCAAGGAGTTCCTTATTCTGCCCAACAAAGCTGTTTCAACATGGCTCCTATTTTCCACATAAAATCTGTGTGAGCTTTTCTTTAAAAAAAAAAAAAAAAACTAATTGTGATAAAAATTACAGAGAAACTGATAACTGTTGAGGAAGAGCTTTCTTCCATTCAAAACAGTACATTAGCTTTAAGTTTGTCTAAAAAGGTCCAAGTTTCCAAATGAGTTTGTATGAATAAGTTTAGAAACTACAATACCAATTATTTTATTATAAATACTGTATTAAGTTGTGGAGTGTCATTTTATAAAAGTTTGGTGTGTTTTGTCAATGAGAAATTGAGCGGCATTTCTCAATTAAGCCTGATTAACACTCCTTTATTTTGTAGTCTAGACCTCTCATCAAGGCTTTAGTAAAAATTGCTGGTTAAAAGATTAATTTATTTGCTGAAAAAACAAGTAAAGTGACAGTAATGTAAAAATATGTTTTGCAAAAACACTGAAGGAGAACATTTTGAAATTCTAATGGAAACTGAAATTCTGAGCATCCACAAACTTCTTTTTATATAAATGATTACAAAACGTATTACATAAGGTCTCGCATTTGCACAGCATTACATAAATCTGTTACTTGGAGAGTGTAGGGGTGCATTTATTTACAGTATAATCCTACAAACATCCACCCATCTTCTATTCCCACCTATTCCTGTGCTGGGGTCATGGGGGGGGTTGCTGGAGCCTCTCCCACCTACTGTGAGGCGAAGCCAGGGGGCATCCTGGACAGTTTGCAGGTCCAACACAGGGGCGCCTACATCCTTGTTCTAACAATATTTTTTTGTTTTAGCATGGTCTTACACACACACAAATAATGTTCTGCAAAACATGTTTTTTGTAGGTGGGAAGCATAATACTGTTGAAAAGCAATAGAGAAAAAACTAAAAAACTAAAACTTAACTGAAACAAGATGAGATAAAAACATCTACAACCCAGCCACTAAAAAGAGTAAGATCCCTTATTAAGATCAAACATTCATGTGCCCAACCATCAGAATATGAGCATAATGGCGGAACAGTTGATGTTGGTCATGGCATGCGTGCACATGACAGATCATGGTCTCATAAATGAAGCTCAATACTTCTCAAAGATATCAGGTAGGAACACTAATAAGAAAAAATCATATTGAGAAAAGACTAATCTTGATAGAGGAAAAACACAAGGGAGAGCAATGAGCTGATGTTCTGGTTAGGAAACAGCTGTACAGCACTATAAAGTTCTGCTATCACAACATGTCTGAAGCCTGCTGGCTTCAATGGAAGAGACTGTAAAAGCTGCAAAAAGTGAAATCTATGTTCATTCTATCTCTGTTCTGAGACTCAATGTTTGAGGGAGTCATGTCCATATAGACCCAATAAAATGGAGGTGCTGATGTTTCCCCATCCCAGAGAAATACAAACAATTCCAATTACTACAGACAATCACTGCTCTAGAGGAGATCTGCATGGAGGAATGGACCAAAATACCAATTTGTGAAAAACTTGGGTAGACTTACAGAAAACGTTTGACTGCTATCATACCAACAAAGGGAATATAACAAAGTATTGAGATGAACTTTTGTTATTGAACATTATTAAATACTTATTTTCCACCATAATCAAAATTATCATTATCTCACTGTTGGTGTGTGTTTTTGCACACAAATTACACTTCTGGGACATCCAAGTTAACACTTTATACATTAAAACTATTTTTGTTCAAAGGCTGAATTATGTCATATAAAATTTACAATTGTGATTAATTATGATTGGTTTGTTAATCGATTGTCAGCACTTATATGCATTTATGCCTGGAAAATAGCAATTAATCCATTTTAAAGTTTTGTTGTAAAATCTATTTCTTAAGAGTCTATGCTCGCATTACTTTACCATAGTTTTGTGTTTTTATCACCTGAGCTTTTGATTACTTATTGCTACAGTCTACTCTATCTGCCCTCATTTCCACTGAACTCTCTGATGACTGTCCTAAGTTTTTTGCTTCTCAGACTCCCTAAGACTGAGACCTTGAGCTGGCCTGATAAACCTAAGATGTTGAAGTAGTGTAGTGTGAACTCCACACATCAGTTATTCTCACAACCACATGGGGTTCAAGCCATACTTTCAAAACAAAACAGAATAAGGTTGGTTTGGAGAATCAGTTACAGACCTACATGACACATTTCCTCATGTACAGATGAATGCAGGTCGACTCTTGTGTGGGAATTTCTAGCTTCCAGGCCGTAAGAAGCAATCTATGTTTTGTAAACAGTTTGATTTACTGCAGACATCTAAAGTAAGACACTGATGCAAAAAGTTAGTGACTGAAGCAGAAATATGAATTTTCACACATATGTCAGGGTCTTTTTTTTTTTTACTATTGCGTCTTTCAAAACGTGGTCCTCTTTTTGCATCTGAATTAGATTATATGATGCAAAAAATGTCAGGTCTTAGATGAAAAACTGAAGCACAGCAGAGAGGGAAAGGCAAGATTGTGATTGTGCATTCACACGTTTTTAATAAACATGCATTACTCATATGTTTCCCAGCTTATAAACCTGCAGCCTGTGCCCTCCGAAGAATCATCTTGTTATTCTTCTTGGTCTGTTTATTCAGAAATTCTCAAGTATAATCTTCGTACAGAACAGCTCACAGTTGAAGGTAACCCATTGTTTACAGATTAGACCCTGTTCCTTCAGCAGAACATTCTGACCCAAATTGTTAGGGTCAGGAAAGAAAACAACATAAAAAAAACTCAGATGATACTGACTGGTTACAGTCCTGTGTTGTGTGTGTGTCTATGTGAATAATGCGCACCTGCTTGTGTGTAAAGGAAAATGTTCCAGCTAAGACTCTCACAGCAGTGTGCAGGTCAAAGTCATGTGTGAGTGTGCGTGGATCCCATTGTGAGAGTAAAGTATTGTGTTTCTATTTTATTTATTAGCTTCTTATGTAAGCATCAGCAGGGGGAAAGGGTCACACTGAGATGAGCAAAAGGGCACAGAGCTATGTAATCCAAGCAGAATCCACAAAGCCAGTCCTGGATCTGCAAAGTTACAACAAAAGTTGAAGAGCTATTTTTCTGATTTCGATGAAGATGATAAAACAAAAAAAACACTTCACTTTTAGAGTTATTCTCATTGTGACATTCAGATAAGCATCCTCTCCTGCAGCTGTCTGGTTGGTTCTGAATTAGTGAGATGTTGAATTCCTTGCCGCACCTGCCACGTCCCAGATGGTCTCTCTGATTTTAATGTAAATTTTAGTGTGATTTCTAGAACTATTCGTTTTTCCAAAAAATAAATGAAAAGAATAAAGAAAATCATAAAATCTCACTTTTGTCTTTTGTTTAATACATTTTATAAAATCTAGCATAAACAAACTCATATTATAAACTTACACACATGCTGGTGGCTTTATTAAATTTAATGGAAATCCCATGAAACTCTAGGATGTTAAAAGGTTAAATCTCAAATTAATACATTTAAGCATTTCAATCACCCAAAAAAAAAAATCATTTAACAAGCACCATAACAGAGAAACCATGTACTTAAAGCTAATAAAAATATAATTCCACCAAGAAAAACTGGGGTTTGTCAATGATCTGGTTGATTGTTCATACTCATAAAGTCACAGCACAAAGTCATTCTGGGCTGTGGAGGATGCAGAAAGTCCTGCAGTGGTGCTAAAGAAGACTGCATGAAAACATTTTGTACTACAGAGGTATAGATTTTTCCAGAGTACAAGCATCATTATCAGCTTGTTTGGTTTTTTTTTAGTAAGCCATCACTGAGAGGTTTGACCTTATTTACTGAGTTGTAAAAATAAAAGTTCCTGCAGGGTTTTATGATGTGGAATGTCAACAAACTGGTCCAGTGGTTTTAAAGGGACTAGGATGAAAGATTGTGTCTTCCACACCATGGGGACCTTTTTCTGACTTCTGATAAAGATACAAAAAAAAAAAAAATGATAAGAACGGGAGACAGGTGAAAATGAAGCAGTTTGAGCATCCATATGTAGGAGGAAACTGCAGAGGTTTGACATGAAGATGCTATATCTCCAGAAATTGATTTTTGTATTTGTTATGGACAGAGGATGAGGATGCTGGGAAATTGTTCAGTTCCTTCAAGACATCAAATAATCCATTTTATTTTGAAGTGAAATATTGGCTGACAGCATGTCTGTCATGTTGTTTTCCTGATTATCTCCTGCTTTCCTCTTAAAATCTCCAAAACCAAGTCAGGTTGCTCCTTCATCTATTTACTTCCCTCTTGCGATTGTTGATTTTTTTGTTTGCTCATTGCATCAATAAGAATCTGTTTGGCCACCTAAAAAAATGATTACTGTACAATAAAGTCAAATCAATTATAAATGCAAAATAAACGTTTCTAATTTTTGTATGATCTTTCCTATAGTAAAATCTTAAAATCAACCGTGTCAGCAAATCTCTATCAATCAATATCTGACTTACCTGTCCTCACACTGCAAAAACTGAATCTTAAGAAAGAGAAAAATTGAAAAACGGTCTTATTATCAAGAAAGTTTTTCAATAGCGAAAAAATATTAGTTTGGGAAAACATGTCTTATTGACTAGATCTTTTCAATAGAAAACCTGCCAATGGGGCAAGCATTTATGGCTTATTTATGACAAAGGGACCTGTTTTTGCAGTACACTACAGGAGAAAATTAATTAAAAAATAAATAAGTTAAAAGTTGTTTTAGCACTGATTTATACCATAAGCTTATTACAATCTACAAATACATGTAATTAAATATGTAAATGTAAGCTAAATCTTTCAGTGCAAGGACCAAAAAGGTGAAAAAAGTGAAGGATTATTGGGGCAACCAAAAAAAAAAAACAATATTATGAGTTATTTTTCATAAATGTATGACTTTTAATCTCGTAAATTTACGAGATTTTAAGTCGTAATTGAGAAAAAAATGTGCTTGTTAACTGGCCCTATACAGTGAAACTAGCAAGCTAAAACATAAAACACTCCTTTTTGTTTACCATGATTTAATGACGATATGTTAAACTAATAATATCCAGGATGTAATTGAAATCCACTTTCTCCCAAAGACTGGGGAAGCTGATTTTGTTTGAACTCACCATTTTGCTCCTGGAATGACACACACCAGTGAACTTCAGTGGAAAAAGAGCCCATTAATGAAAACAAACTGCTGTTTACTTCAAGTACACCTGACCTTGCACTGGCCCACAGCCACCGTCTCTTCCATGACCCAATTCACAGAACAGTTGCCAATTAAGCTCTGTGTTGCAGAGTGAATGCGCCTGCAGTGCTGTGCCCTCTCTGAGCTCTCTCTCTCTCTTTTTTTTAAGTGTGTTCCCTGCTTAAATTCAAGTGGTATTTCATTTTCAGGATCAACAAATATCTTAATACAGAAAATAAAGCATTGAGGAGGATGAGGATGGAGCAGAAACAGAATAAAATACTGCAGCCCTCCCATCTGTTTCCCCCCTTTTTCAGGGACTGCTGACGATGTAGCACTGCCTCCCCCTCTCCTCCCCTCCCGTAGCCAGTCCTTACTCTGTGGAATTGGCTTTACATAACACACTGCAGTCTGAGATAACGCAGCACCCACCGATGCTGACACTTTCTCTTTAAAGGCAACAGACACAGCATTTGCATCCCAAATCCACCCCCAAAAAAACATTCCTACATGGCTGTTTGCTGGGTCTGAGCAGTGTGCCTGCAGATGTGGAGATTGGTAAACATGCACATTAGCATCTGAGGAAACAAGGGTGAAACTCATGCTTTTGGGTACAACTCTGACTGCGGGGGGCAGCACTTCATTCATGAACAATTTTCTGGGCACTTATCATTCTAGTTAGCGATTTGTTTGCATTGCAGGCGGCTGCAGCCAGTTTGGCCTGGGCAGTGCTGGAGGACGGGTCACATTGCAGGTTTGAAATGCATCTCTGGGAGCCTGGTGAAATACCTCAGTGTGCGACACTGTGCGTCATTCTGGCAGCTGAACCTGAGTGAGCTGCCAGGATTGTTGTTCTCTGCATTCTCCCCTTACTGTGAGCATGAAATCCCAACCCGTCAGCTCATCCAACCTGTGATCGGCACCAGCTTAAGCACTGACTGAAGACTTTCTAATGGCTCATCTGGACTAAACATTCCAGAAAAAACGTTGCTCCATAGCAGAGTAAAACATAAAGCCTCTCTCCTCATAGATGTCACTCCCTATAAGATATCTGCAGTGTTTGTATCCTTTGTTTTTTCATGTCATCAGCATCAAAAACAGTTGCATAATACATGTCGGAGTGCTTTTTCTTTGTTGCCTGGTGCAATTTGACTCTGTCAACTTTAGTTTTCTCTGCAAAGGGAGGATCATTATTTTCCACTGTGAAACTATGATGACTCAGGACAAAAGGTTCCTCTGTGCGTTTCTCTCTCCAGTGTGAGTTTCCAGTAAGCTCTAAACTTTGAATGCATTTTACATAAGGTAAAGGGAGGCACAGAGAGGGACAGACACTGAGATCAGTTTAGTACTGCTGGTAGGTAACCTGAGCTGTTGAAGGGCAGCGGAAACACTCCAAAATCAAGTCCATTTTAGCTCACTAATTCAGAATTCAATAAATTACGGATTTATTTTCAACATGTCCTGAAAAACCCATTTAGTTTGTTGCAGAATTTTCACACAAATTGTGATGCAAATTGATTAAACGAGAACTTTCCTTGACAAAATTTACCTAAAAACTACAACAGAAGTTTTGTTGTTTTTCTTTCCCAGTGGAAAAAAAAAATCACAGTGCATTTTTTAAGTAAAAATTCATTTGACATAAACTTTTTTTTTTTTCTTTTTACCCAGTCATAGACAGGTGTAACTTATTTTAGAACAACCCAAGAATAATTTTAAAAGATATCCAAAATGAAAAAATATATGTTAAGAAAAGCATAACGTGGAAGAATTATTTAAATCCACTCCCTTTCAAGCAATTAACTAAACTTCTTTTTGATAAACTTCACATGTAATGGATTTAGTATGTTGTTTGTTCTATTTATAGGCACGAATTTGCTTAATTGAGATAAAGAGTGATTAAAATTGCACATGTATGTGGACGTATATGTGGATATTTATCTGTTTGACTTTAATCTTTTACTTTCCAATTAATCCAAACAGTTTTTGTCCAACTGAAACATTAAACCTGGATCTCTTCTTGTAAATTGTGACACGGTGGATGTTTTTCTTCATATTTTATAATTATTTTCTCTGGTTTTAACTATCTCAACACATAGAGTGCCCTGTTAAAAAAAGATAAATGCATTTTATTTAACAACAAATTGATTTAATTTCATGTTTTTAGTTACCAGATAAGTAACTTTCATCTATTTATCAGTTATATATTTTAATAGTCAGCATTGTACCTGCAACAATGACAACTAAAGTTCTATCTTAACTAATCATCTAAAGTTTGATATTTGATATAAAGGTTGTTTGTTTTTTTTCTTTAGTGTTTGAAATAAATCAAATCCACGTTTTGCACCACATATTTCTCCCAATAGACCAAAACAAGCCTTCATAGTTGGGTTTTTATTTTTTTTAAATAATTCTTAAAACTGTGAAGGGTTTGACCTTTTCAACCATAAACCCAACATTCAGATTTCATTAACACTGATCTCCTGATTGAGAACCAACGCATCCCTGCTCCTCATCATCCAAGGCGGAACAGGGAGCTTAAACCTCCAAATTGTTCCTGATTACAGCTGCCTTTTTTTTTTACTGCTCCCTTTAGAGGAATGATTAAATGTGAAGACATTTTGCACACTCAAGTGTGTAACGAGAGGCACTTTAACTTTGAAGGACCTCTAAATAACAGACACATAAAACAGTGGTCTTTTCTTCAAGCATCTGAACACATGTTTGTTCTCTTTGTAACCAGAATCAATTAAAAACATAAACATGCTTTGCTTTGTTCCACAAACTAATTTAGTTCATTTTCTGTTTTCTTGCTCTATCAGTACAATAAATAAAAAAAGGCTGATCAGATTAAACATTTTAGCTCCAAACCACAATTAAGTAGGGTCCTAAACAGCTGGAAATGCACAATTTAGGAAACACTTCTATTAAATTTAGGGTTATGTGTCCTTCCTCATCCTTCTACAATGGCTGTAAGGATGAGGAGCAACATTTCACCTCATCCGTTTCCTGTCTGTCCAATTGAATTTCTTTTTGAAATACTCTAATGACTCAGGACTGTTTCTTGGAGGCTCAAACATCCGCTCGCTCAGTGCTGTGGATAAAAATGGGGTCAAACAGCAGGTGTAGCGCCTCGACCACTCAGTCCTCATTGGTTCAAGACTCTCAGCATAGTTAATGTGTTTCTGCTTGGAAAAAGAAACTTTTGGTTTTGCAACCCAAAAACTAAAGTGTGATTCATCCAAGTTTCATAATGTTAAAATATAAAAAAAGACAGAGTCCTTGGGAAGCTCTGGTTATGTAAAACAACCATCTTTTTATTTCTCATCCCTGCTATACACAACACTCACTCACACACAGGTCTTAGGAAAATATACAAAACATAATATGGCTGTTAATACACCATGTGGGCTCAGCACTGATATTACAGTGGAATGATTAAAAAAAAAAAGGAATTATTCATCATCTTCCTCCTCCTCCTCCTCCTCTTCTTCTTCTTCCTCCTCCTCTTCATCGCTGATGACATACTTCTTAGCCTTTTTGGGGGCCGCTTCTTCATCATCCTCCGCCTTTCTCTTTCCTGATCCCTCACCCTCCTGCGCACACAAAGAGGATAATGAAGGTTGGACTTATAACTTGCACAGAAATCAAGTGTATGGAACCTTCATCTTTAATCTATGTAATTTTTGGGAAAAAAAAAAAATCAGGAAAATCCTTTTGATGAAGATTAAAAGAAGAAATTATGGTTCACCTAGTTAAGATTTTATACAATACAATATAAAGCTAAAACTACTAAAAAGTTTAAAAACACAGCATTTTCTTCTCAGTCTGAAAGATTTCTGGTCTGTTCCCAAATTTCCAAAATTAGAATAGCAGCAAAATAGGCCTTCAGCTTTCAGGTTGTTCTGAGGGACCTAATCTTTCTTTTGGTTCGGCAGACAGACGCAATCACCATCTGAAAAGCTAGACTAACAAGCTTCCCTTTTGATAAAACTTGTAGCAAAACTTGCACTTTGACCCTGAAGCATGGCCTCACTTATGCTGCTGATGGCTTAAGCTGTTGTGAGTCGTTTAATTCAGAGAGAAATTAGACCCACCCTGATTTGTGCATACGCAATTCTTAATTTGTGCACATAACTTTGGATTTCTGTGTGCAAAATTCTTGATTTGTGCGTAACTATAGGTTTGTGCGTGTGTAATTTTTAACTCATACAAAATATTTTGTGCAGAAATTATGAAATTCGTAAAAATACAAAATAGTTTATACATGAAATTAAAACTAAAACCGCTTGAAACTAATTACATGCATAAAACTTAAAAAAAACTATCAGCAAATCGTTTGTTACACAAAAAAAAAAAAAACACATTTACGCACAAATCTGGGGTGAAACTCTTTTCACATCTCCAAGATTCGTCCGTAAGAGATGCGCTTAAATGCACAGTCTAACCAACTTATTCAGCAGTATCCTCGTGATATAAGACAGTCGATGAACATTATGCATAATTATTATGGTGTGTATAATAAACTGTAATAAATCCATATTTGGAGTAAAGACTTCTGGTTTTGGTCTGTTGAAAAAGTCTTTTATTATGAAGTTGAAGGCTCTTCTTCTGTTTCCTCACTGACTGCTTTTTACACAAAAAAACATTTGAAATACGTTTGTTTTTTTTGTCAACTTTGTCAGCTTGGGAGTTTCAATTTAGCGGTCGATGTAGACGCTTAATGAAAGTAGCGGATGGATTTTTGACACGAGATTGAGCGACTTGAAATCTATCAAGAATGAGTTGGATGTAGTGGAGAGAATCCAGTACTTTTGAAAAAATGAAACTTCCTCTAGAACCCGATTACAAATAAAGTGGAAAAAACTATAGGCTTTGTGGCTCGGTACCAACTGTCCCATGGACCCGGTACTGGCCCGTGGCGCAGGACATTGAAGACCACCGTTTTAGAGGATGTTCTTGCGTTATTGTCAATGTTCCTACTCTTTCATTACAGGGGGTCTGTCTCTCAGAATAAACCGATTTCAGTACGAGTCAGTACAGGAGATTACACAAAATATTATGAATGCTCATCTTTAATTTGATGATTCTTGAAGCAATCTTGGTAGTGGGTTTCAAAACTGAACTGATATATGTTAATCAAGCTTTTCAAAAGTTTCAAAAAATTGTGTGTCCTCTCAGTGCGTTTTGGTGTTTTGAGGACAAACAGTGAGAACATGTGTAAATACATGCAGTACTTCCTGTCATGTTTGGGCCACATGAAGTTGGCTTTTCAACCCTTCCCGTCTCTCACTGCCCCCTGTTGTCAAGCAGAGGTAGTGCACCTACCTCATCACTGTCTAGCTTTTTGGCCTTGATCAGCCTCTGTGCTTTGTCGTCATCAGAACCTTCATCACTGTCTGAGGAGTAGATCCTCGCTCGCTCCTCTGCATTGGGGGAAGGTAAAAGGGGTCACGCTACCATAGTAAAGTGCAAAGAGGAAGTTACAGAGGATTAAAAAGTCAATTCACCTCTCAAGCCTCCACCTCCTTGTATTTGCTCTTGATTGCTGCTAGGCTGATGGCCTCCTCGCCCTCCTCTTCATCGTCGTAGCGATCGGGCTCCAGGTAGCTGCTGCTCAGGCCCCTCTGGTGCTGCCTCTCTCTCATCCTGCGCTGCTGCGACTCTCTGCGGATTGAAGCTCGCAGCCGCTCCTCCTCTTTCTGCCAAGAACAGAGAACCGACAGAATCAACTCGAAGTCCAAGTGCAGCAAGAAACAGAACAGAAACGCTCTTGCGGGTTGTAAACAATTTCACATACACTTCATAATACACATAGTTACACATTTGATTTAAAAACAACAAAAAAAACCCAAAAATTTAGTTCTTGACGAGCTAGACTATTATTTTCGAATTAAGAGAGGAAGAAATGACAGAAGATTTTTCTCATTATGCTGAAAAAATAAAAACAACCTATGTGCAGATCGAAAACAGAACGAACAGGTTAAACTTTATCCATCTAAACAAAAATCCTTAGAAAGAAAGTTGGGAATTGACCCTGATCCAGAAGCTAAAACAATCTGTGACGTTGGAGACAGAGGGTCAGCAGAGTGATGAAACCTGCCTCAAAGGCACAAGCTGATGGCACAGAAACCCACTACTGCTTAGCAAGAGTAACCCTGAAGTGACAAAACTGCCTTATTGCAAATCTGAGACTGAAAGTTTTTCACAAAAACTGAAAAATGTGGCAAAAAAACAGAAAAACAAGAAAAGCGGGTTAGCATGACGAAGCAGAAACTCTTTCTTGTATCATCGTACACAAAAAAAAGAAATCTGAATATTTCATTAAAACCTCTTCACTGAATTAAAACAAAAAACCAAAATCATCTTCAAATACAGCACTTAACCTAAATTAAACATGAAATGTTTGAGGATATGCATAACAGTGGAAACTGTTCATTCCCACGCCCTCCACGTCTGGCTGTCACTCAGCCGTTTGGCCGCAGCTTCCCCCAGGGATTCCTCGCCTGAATAAGCTGTACTTGTGAGGAAAAAGCTGCTTTGCTGGCTTTATCCAAATGAAATTATTTCTCAGTGAAAAACAAAACAACCAGCAGGAATCACTGCAAAACCTCGGGCTGATTACGGAGAGCGTTCACATTCCAGAATGCCAAAGTGTAGGTTTAACCAAACACAGGACGTCCCAGGTGAGATCAGCTGGAGGGTAAACGATGCTATCAGAGCTGCTTGTTTAGGTCAACGATAAACCCCAAAACAAGTCCTGAGGAGATCCTGACAGGATTTCTATTTCACCGACGGCAGCACGACCCCGTTACGTAAAGGACTTTATGCCTTTATGTAACCGGGAAGGAAGCTCGTCAACACCGGGCCTCGTGCAAACTCTTTTGGTCCGAGTGGCGACTAAATCATTTTGGGATGAACAGAACTGCCAGTTACTTTGATCATTTCATTGCGATGGGACTCTGGGTCTCTTCCGGCCATGGGAAGGATTCTGATCTTCTGCGTCTTGGAGCAGCGGTCAGCCAGGGACAGGGTCATCTTCCTGTGGGTGGCGCTGTCCGTAGAGTGTGGCCTGAGAATGCAGAGAAGACAAAAATCAATACAATTATGAAAACTTTTGTTTATAAAAGTCTATAAAAAAGATCTGCATGAAGCACATGTCAGTATAATATAACCTGTTAACATTTAAAGATTTATTCTTAAAAATTGGAACCATCACACTTCTCCTCCATTCCTCAGGCATCCAAAAAAAAAAAAAAACTCAAACATTGTAATCTCTGTCTAAACATTTTTGGCAGACTGAATGAACCATTTCATACTAAATAAAAAATATTATGCACATTTTTATCAGCATGATGAGGATGTATCATTGTTAAATGACGCCTTCATTTATTTGGCTTCATATTGTTTCCTGCTGACATTTTCAGACAAAGTATAAACAATGGTCTTTCCGCATTTCCCACAACAGTAGTGTTTTAGAACTTCTCAGAGGTGCAGCTCTTTTGGATCAGCTCACTAAAACCAGCTGGCTCTTTTCGCTACAAAATGGCTCTTCGGGTTGTTTTTTTTTTTTTTTTTGCTTAATTTAATTTACTTTTATTATGTTGGGTCCGCATGACCCAACATCTGGGTGGGGATCCAGACCCAGATGCTGTACCAACGGAAGGGTACAGCAACATAACGGTAGACGCTGCTCCTATCCTCCCTCACTCATGAACAAGACCCTAAGATATTTAAAGACCTCCACCTGGGGCCGGCGCACTCCACCCACCGAGAGAGTGCAAACTACCTTTCTCCGGTCAAGAACCATGACCTCAGACTTAGCTGTGCTGACCCTCCTCCCAGTCGGCTTGCAAAACCACTCCAGTGCATGCTGGAGGTCCTAGCTCCATGAAGCCAACATTAAGTCATGAAGCCTGTGGTCCCCAAACCAGAGCCCTGGCTGCGCAAAGAAATTCTGTTCACAAAGACCACGAACAGAACCGATGATAAAGAGCAGCCCTACCGGAGTCCAGCATGCACCCGGAGCAGGTCTGACTTACTGCAGGCTATGAAACCCGGACCCCAAATTCCCAGAGCAACCCTTCACAGGAAACCACGGGGGACGCTGTCAAATGCCTTCTCCAAGTCCAAACACATATGCACACTGAAGATGGAGGAGAGCTGGTCCACCGGTCCATGAACAGGACTGACTATCTAAGGTTCGACTATTGGACAAACTCTCCTCTCCAGAACCCTGGCATTGACTTTCACTGGGAGGTCGAGGAGTATGATTCCCCCATAGTTTGAACACACTCTCCAGTCCTCCTTAAAAAAGGGGAACCACCATCCCAGTCTGCCAGTCCAGTGGTACAGTTCCTGTCTGCCACGCAATACTGCAGAGATGCGTCACCCAAGACACTCCCACAGCATTTAGAGACTTGAGATACTCGAGGTTAGACTTCTTCCACTCCCAGGGCATTGCAACCAAAGATCTCGTTGACTACCTCAGTAAACTCAGCTTGGCTGATGGACAGCCCATCCACCTGTGTGAACTCCAACACATAGCAGGTGAGCTGGGGGCTCACAAATAAGCCCATCATGGCCTGTTGCCTTTCACCATGGGCAACTCTAGAATGGTAGAGTCTGTCCCCTGTGGAGGGACTGAGTTTCAGAACTTAGGTTGTACGTGGAGGTGAGCTATATCTAGCTGGTATCTCTCAACCTCTCGCACAAGCTCAGAGTCCTTCCCTCCTACAGAGGTGACATTCCATGTCCCAAAACCCAAGTTCCATTACCGGGGTCCTGGCAGCCGAGGCACTCGCCTTTGACTGTCACCTAAACTACACTGCGCCAACCCTTTATGAGTAATCCCACATTGCTCCTTTGGGCTTGGCCTAACTGGGGCCCTTGGGAGAACCCTGGGCAACAGGCCCTCACCTAGGAGCCCGGACCCTTTTGGCCTGGCTCCAGTGACGCCAATCTGGGCAACATAACAGGATCTTTGTTCTGAACCACTTTTAGTCTAGCTCGTCAACCAGAACCTATCTGCCATGGGAGACCCTATTGGGGCAAAAGCCCCAGACAGCATAGCTCCTGAGATCACTCGAGCACGCAAACCCCTCCACCACGTTAAGGTGGTGGTTCAAGGAGGGGAAATATTTTTTTATAATTTACTTTTTTTTTTTTTTTCCTTTCTCTGGCTGTTTCTATTCACTCTCCTTAATAGGTCCCACCATTTGACCTACTTTGAAGCTAAAAATTATAAATGTATTTTTTGGTCAAAATTTATATTTTTTTATTACTTAAATATTATTTTTTTTTACTTTAATTATTACTTTCCTGTTTGTTGTGTTGCTATTTTCTCAAAAAAGTCCAACAATTTTTTAAGCCAAGATTTTGATTTTTTGTTTTTTGTTTCCTGTTAAAGTTTCTACCACTTCTGCTAAAATCCTACTTTTAAGCTAATATTTTTTAACCTACTATTTTTTTTAAATGTCCCTACGCACATTTCTAATGTAAAAAACTAAGGAACCAGGTAACTGGTGTCACTCAAACTGCTGTTTCTTTAGACATCCGTTTCCAAAGTGTTTGTGTGTCAATTTGCACCACCCTGTTTAGCTTCTCCTGGAGGATAGATTCTTTGATTGAGAGTTTTACCTTGTCCTCTTCATAGGCTTTCCTTAAATTTGAAATTTCCTCCTTCTTCCTTTTAAGACTTTTGATTTCTCTCTCAGTCAAAGCATACTGAAGTTGCAAGAACATCTGGTCTCTTTGCAGGGAGATAAATTTCTCCAATAAGACCGCAAGATTGGCATGTTCTTGCCTCATAACAGTTATTGTCTCAGCCAGTTCGACCTTTATCTGGTATAAGGATTCCCCCACTATTTCCTCGTCTGTTGTCTGTATTTCTTTGGAACATTGGTTATGTTGGGCAAAGTATTCATCAAAATCAATACTTTGTTTCACCAAAGTCCCCTTGCTCTTCAGATTTGACTGTGAGCTCTGCTCTTCTCCTGGAACCTTAGGATGTTTTTTCCTTCTAAGTTTCCGTCTTAGAGCCCGGAAGAATCCTTTTTTGCGTTTAGTCTTACTGTCCTGGACATTCTCCTCCTCCAGAACTTCTTCAAGCTTCTGGATGTCGTTTATTTCTCCTGAACACTGAGATTCAACCACCCCTTCTTTTTTAGGGTCCTGCTCATCTGTGATCGATCTGCGTTTTTTTACATATCGATATCTTGGGTTGATCGGGAGCTTCCCTTTGCCTTTTATCCTCCTCTCCTCAGACTCTGAATCCTCACTGCCCCATCCCCAAAGCCTGTTTTTTATTTTCAGGTCTTTGGCTTTTGGAGCAGTAAGGTTCATTCTCGTCTTCACTTGAGAATCCAGGAAGGGATTTTGTACTCTTTCAATCCCTCCTCCTCAGACTCTGAATTGTCCCTGTCCCATGCAAAGCCTGAATTTTATTGTCAGGTCTTAGCTTTTGGAGCAGACGTTCATTCTCGTCTTGACTTGTGGTGTCCAGCAGGAATTTTTTTGTTCACTTGCTTGCTCTGCTTCTCAGACTCTGAATCCAAACGTTCCATTGACAAAGCCTCTTTTTCATTGTCAAATGTTTGGATTTCAGAGCTGCAGGAAACATTCAAGTCTTCACTTGCTGTTTCCTTTACGTCTGATGGTCTAGGAGCTTTTTTTCTTTTGAAAAAGCGCAGGAAGCTTTTTCTCTTCTTTGGAGGCGCTGTCCTTTCAGATTCCATTTCGGTATCTTGTGTGGACATTCCTTGGTGATGCCTTTTCTTGAAGCGAAACATTTTGGTGAACAAGACTCCAGAGGAGTCTTGTGAAGGAGATGACGTTAAGGTGGTGGTTCAAGGAGGGGAAATATTTTTTTATAATTTACTTTTTTTTTTTTTTTTCCTTTCTGTGGCTGTTTCTATTCACTCTCCTTAATAGGTCCCACCATTTGACCTACTTTGAAGCTAAAAATTATAAATGTATTTTTTGGTCAAAATTTATATTTTTTTATTACTTAAATATTATTTTTTTTTACTTTAATTATTACTTTCCTGTTTGTTGTGTTGCTATTTTCTCAAAAAAGTCCAACAATTTTTTAAGCCAAGATTTTGATTTTTTGTTTTTTGTTTCCTGTTAAATTTTCTACCACTTCTGCTAAAATCCTACTTTTAAGCTAATATTTTTTTAACCTACTATTTTTTTTAAATGTCCCTACGCACATTTCTAATGTAAAAAACTAAGGAACCAGGTAACTGGTGTCACTCAAACTGCTGTTTCTTTAGACATCCGTTTCCAAAGTGTTTGTGTGTCAATTTTGCACCACCTGTTTAGCTTTTCTCTGGAGGATAGAATTCCTTTGATTGAGAGTTTACCTTGTCCTCTCATAGGCTTTCCTTAAATTTGAAATTTCCTCCTTCTTCCTTTTAAGACTTTTGATTTCTCTCTCAGTCAAAGCATACTGAAGTTGCAAAAACGTCTGGTCTCTTTGCAGGGAGATAAATTTCTCCAATAAGACCGCAAGATTGGCATGTTCTTGCCTCATAACAGTTATTGTCTCAGCCAGTTCGACCTTTATCTGGTATAAGGATTCCCCCACTATTTCCTCGTCTGTTGTCTGTATTTCTTTGGAACATTGGTTATGTTGGGCAAAGTATTCATCAAAATCAATACTTTGTTTCACCAAAGTCCCCTTGCTCTTCAGATTTGACTGTGAGCTCTGCTCTTCTCCTGGAACCTTAGGATGTTTTTTCCTTCTAAGTTTCCGTTTTAGAGCCCGGAAGAATCCTTTTTTGCGTTTAGTCTTACTGTCCTGGACATTCTCCTCCTCCAGAACTTCTTCAAGCTTCTGGATGTCGTTTATTTCTCCTGAACACTGAGATTCTACCACCCCTTCTTTTTTAGGGTCCTGCTCATCTGTGATCGATCTGCGTTTTTCTACATATCGATATCTTGGGTTGATCGGGAGCTTCCCTTTGCCTTTTATCCTCCTCTCCTCAGACTCTGAATCCTCACTGCCCCATCCCAAAGCCTGTTTTTTATTTTCAGGTCTTTGGCTTTTGGAGCAGTAAGGTTCATTCTCGTCTTCACTTGAGGAATCCAGGAAGGGATTTTTGTACTCTTTCAATCCCTCCTCCTCAGACTCTGAATTGTCCCTGTCCCATGCAGAAGCCTGAATTTTATTGTCAGGTCTTAGGCTTTTGGAGCAGCACGGTTCATTCTCGTCTTGACTTGTGGTGTCCAGCAGGAGATTTTTGTTCACTTGCTTGCTCTGCTTCTCAGACTCTGAATCCAAACGTTCCATTGACAAAGCCTCTTTTTCATTGTCAAATGTTTGGATTTCAGAGCTGCAGGAAACATTCAAGTCTTCACTTGCTGTTTCCTTTACGTCTGATGGTCTAGGAGCTTTTTTTCTTTTGAAAAAGCGCAGGAAGCTTTTTCTCTTCTTTGGAAGCGCTGTCCTTTCAGATTCCATTTCGGTATCTTGTGTGGACATTCCTTGGTGACGCCTTTTCTTGAAGCGAAACATTTTGGTGAACAAGACTCCAGAGGAGTCTTGTGAAGGAGATGTCAAAGCATTTTTTCTGGGTCAGGTTACTTAAAAATTTAAGTTGCGTTTTGATGACATCACACATTGTCGCTATGATGTCATATAGAGACAATAATAATGTTGTCTTGTGACAGTGTTTGATGTTGATGACATCACACACTGTCACTATGATGTAATAAGGTGACAAATATGGAGGACAGTTTAAGAGAAGTGGGCCAATAAAAAGAGCCAGCAAGATGCTCTAGGTTAATCATCCATGTACACTCAGCAGCCACTTTTTAATTCTAACTTTAATAACGTTATAGCGCGGACGTACGCTGGATTTTTAAGGTCATTCGTACACGATGCTCACTATTTTACTTTCGTTTTTCTAAAAACCGGATATGACGTCATCGATTTCACGAAGTGAAAAATTGAATAAAAACGAAGATTTCACTGCGTTTATTTACGACTCTACTGTGTTCTAAAAGTGAAAATGTGGATTATTTATTCAAATATTGGATTTAAACACGTTTTTTTGTTCGAAATTGTTCGACCGCAATGCATTGTGGTCTAAAACCGCTAATCGATGTATGCTAGTTTTTCGCAAAGACTTCTGGGAAATTTCAAGCACAGCAGTTTCACATGGCCTGTCGCTGCATTTTCTGTATGCGGAAGCAAAACGGTTGCACCACTTACCGCGCATGCGCGAACCATACATCACTTCCGCTCTTCGCCCACTATACGACAGAGTCATTTCCAAACAGTAAAACTCCTTGATCACAAGAATATACGTTTTTCTCAACAACCGAGAGCTTCTCCTGACTGGATTACTGAGCGAAGAAAAGCCACCGAGTTACTGTTTAAAAAGAATTTGGATTACTGGATAAAATAAAGTGTTTTGAAGTGGCGCTGTTTCCTCTTAGACTAAGGAGTAAACTGCCGTCATGTAAAACTGCAGAAGAAGAAAACATTTGTAGTCCGTGGTAGTCACTGCAAGATCGTAAGGTCCTTATCCTTAACGTGTATTTTTTCTTCAACAATAAGTGAATGTTTTCACTATAATAAATATTTTCGAAGTGCTATATTAACATCATACGAGTTTATTGTTGTTGGTACCATAGACATAGAAAGATAGACGCCGCATCACGTGATCCTGAGTGAACCAGCGGAGCCGCCATATTCCTGGGGTCAACCTAAGCTAGGCTACATTCACAACCACATAGACTGAACCACTGAACGGAGAATCGCAACCGATTGCAACCACGCCTTTTGCTTGTGCAGCCTTCGGATGCAATAATCGGCGCTCGATTCAGAGCCGATCACGTGGAATTACATTTCACAAGTAAGTTTTAACATTGTTTTTGTTTTTTACAAGTTTTTCAAGCCACCTGAACGTGTAATCGTAAACGACGTTATGTGGCTAACAGCAAATATGCTAGCGGCAAAAACTGTTCCTCCCTCGTGTATTATTTTACTATATTGTTAATATTTTTTCCTCTTATATAATTTCCGAGGTTTCCCAGTGAGGTGGAATTACGGAGGAGATGGGAAGTTGCGATGAGAAGACGAGAAGGATTTTGTTGTCACCGAGTTCTCCAGGCTCTGCAGTGAGCATTTTAAACCGGATGATTTTGACCGGACTCTGTTTTTCATAAAGTATGGCTGCACCACATGGCAAAATGACTACTCTGGAGTTTCAGAGTGCCAGCACACGCAAGAAACTGTCTACACAAGTTCTTTTCAGGGGTTTTAGTTGTGGCATTTTGTGCACAACTAAGTATATAAGTATGTATGTTCTCATAGTTTTGAAGTTTCTTGTTTACTAAAACAAAATGTATTTCGTTATTTTTATTCTGTAACGTAGCAGATGTTGAAATGTTTATTGTGCATTAATGCCACAGTGAGGATAAAGTCTATTATGTGTTTGATTTTCTTTGTTAAGGCTGAACAAATTTCCCCCTAACATTTGAAACACATTTTTACTGAGATGCCATTACATGTTTTTTTTCTGTGTTTTTTGGTAGGTTTGATGAGTTAAAATTGTTTTTCAACCCCTCTCAGATGGAGAAAATTCAAATAAATAAATAAATAAAATAAACTATCAAACTTGTTTTGCATATTAAATCAATTCTTTCTTCATTAAAATACCATAATCATATGATATATTATGTTTAAAAGCATAAACATTTTTTTTTTAACTCTCAGAAACATTCCTCATTAGAATCAATGGCACTGCAGGGGCACTTTGACCTCGTCAAGATGGCGGCGCGTTGAGACGTCAGCTCCAATAGGGGGCGACAAGCGATGCGGCGTCTATCTTTCTATGTCTATGGTTGGTACCATCCGAAGACCGTAAAATGCTTTAGCGGAAGTGACGTATGGTTCGCGCATGCGGGAGAGCGGTGCAACCGTTTTGCTTCCGCATACAGAAAATGCAGCCACATGGCCCCTTTCCTTTTTATTTGCAATAAATATTGGCATTTAGACTTGAAAATGATTAACTTACAAACTGGTTAACATAAAGCTTTTTAGTAAAAAAAAAAAAAAAAAAAAAGAGCTCTACAATAATAACAAGGTACTAAATGTATATAGTATTTACAAATTAATAAAATTGTGCAGTTGGAACAAGCTTAAATTCGGGACGGCAGGCAAAACGGATGGAACCTATTTCTTCCTGCTCTGCCATATTCTGATCTATCTACTACAATAAATCTAAGACAATAAATCCATGTACGTCTTTGTTTTCCTGGTCTGAGCTGGAATCTGGATCAAAACAGTACAGCTGGATAGAAACGATATTGCTCACGGTTTTTGTTGCATTGTAATGTTAGCTTGGGGTTGGTAAGGGGCAGTAAGCTAGTGAGAGAGAGAGAGTAAACAAGATTTCATTAGTTATCAGTGTGAGGTTACTTCACACCAGCAGTCCTGCCTAGAACTCTAATGAGCTCCTGAGTCGATCGTTAGATCGTTAGATCACATTAACTTGCCATAAATCTTCTGCGGTTCACACTATCACCGTGTATCAGCCATGTCTGACGCAGGACAAAGCAACTTTCTTTCTAGCTTTGCTCTGATATACACAATATTACTAACGTAGAGCGTTCATGATGAGAGCGCTGCGCCACAAAGCTGCTTTTTTGCTGGAATTATGCTCATCTCGATAACAGAAGACAAAATAATGTAGCCTAAGCACTGTGACTGTTTTCATTTGCTTCACCTGCCACCAGCGTCAGGCCCACATGCACAGGGTGCGTGTGCATGGACCCAAACTGAACAACTCTGAAAGTCTCTGCTTGATTGCGCGCCAACGCAGCCGGTGTGGAAACACCTTCAGATGTACATTCTAATGAAATAATAATAAAAGTAATAATTCTTATAGGAGGTTGTTACACCTGCACACACATACAGGAAGTAGACTTTTTGGAGTTGCAGAGATTAGTGTTTTTTTGTTTTGTCCTCACAGAAGACTAGGTGCACTGGTGCGACCAAGAATTTCTTTTGGCGCACCAATGAAAAATCTGGTCGCAAATGTGACAAAATTGGTCGCACTCTAGAGCCCTGTATTGAAATGATAGCAACTGCAATGTTGGTTGTGGATGCTGAAGCAGTTGCTGAGCATTCATGCAGCTTCTCCAAGTATTTGGTCTGAGAAGACAGAGACTTCAGGTGGACTTAAGGGGCTCTAAGAGGCTTACAAGGATCTCACAGATAAAACCTGTGCAGCTTGAATGCACAAGGTGATGCAAAGACTTAAAGAAAAACAATTCTGAATGAAAGTCACCATTGCTGTTTGGTATCAAGCCTGTTGCTTTTTTTAAGTGGAACTCCAATTATGTTTTGTTAAAGTGTCCCCAGTGGTCTTTTAATTATGATTACCCGTATGCAGTTTTTCACCAAATTAAAAAAAAAAAAAAAAAAAGGGACACTTTGGTTGACTTCATAGAAAGTGGAAGTCGAATACCAGTTCAGCAGACTTTTTCACAAGTCCAAACTAAAGGTTTGATAAGAGGTGTTAACCTGAATGTGAGCTTGGTCTTGAAAACAGCCTGTCCCTGCAGTCCAGTGCCCTGTCGGATGAACAGGTGGTTGTGGTCTCCCTGGAGAGGAGCTTTGTAAACGTCAAACACCTCATTCCCCAAGTGAAGGGACATGCTGCAGACAGAAAAAGAACATTTTAAAGCATGCCAGACAAAGAGGTTGTGAATGTGAACTTTTTGTAGCACGCACCTGCCGTCAGACCACTTGACAATGCGTGCATTGCTCTCTCGTGTTTCGTTTCCCTCTTCGTCTCTCTTTGCCCTCCACCGGATGGTGTTTTCCACCTGTGGCAGGAAGGGTGGCAGGAAGGGCGAAACTACCATGAACATTTACCATCAAAGTCAAACAAAAACAGGTGTGTTTTTATGATGCATTTATCTGTACTGTGATGCTTTCAACATGCCTTTAGTTTGAGCCTGGTCCGGCCCTCCTCATCCAACATTTCTTCATCCTCAAATTCATCCTCATAGTACTGGGGATCAAAGGGTCTAACAACATAAACATAAAAAATAATACACATTTTACCAATATCAAAGCATTTTTTCCATTTATCGGTCTTCCACTTTCTTATTTTTAAATAAGTATCCATCAATATGATCATTTATACCAAATGTATTTAGGTGGGATTCTGACCTGGGCTCCACTGACAGGAAGTTAGGTAGCTTAACAAAATAAAGCTCAGATCCAAGGTCGGTGCAGACTTTTGGAATCTCCACTTCAATCCGAGTTTCAGGTGCAGGCTCCTCTTCTGCTGGTTCTCCTTCCATCAAATCATCACCATCCTGAAAAGAAATGGTTATAATGTCTAAAGAAGGGGTCTCCAACCAGTAGCTCATGAGACCATTTCGAGTAGCTCGCGGCAATACCACACAGATGACCAAGTTTGATTTGTCATTTGGTGACAGACAAACTATGGTTGGGCACCAGAGTTTGGTTCCAAATAGGAACAGTTATAATTTACGCAGTTCTACCGTAACCGAAACAAGCCGCTGCAGACGGAGCTGCATTTTGGTGCTAAGTTTCTATTGGTCTTTGGACACGTCAATCAAGTCAGTACTTTGAACTTCTAGCCAATCCCACTGATGGAGTTTATTTTATTTTAATATTTACCTGTTTTGATATTATGTATACTGTTTTGCTTTTGTTGTAAAGCACTTTGTGTTATTCTTTTAAATGAAAAGTGCTATATAAATAAAGATTGATTTGATTCTAACTTTAATATTTTCAGTTGTGAAGTGTGAATAAAAGTTTTCAAACGCGAGTAGCTCTCCGGCTGTTTCAGTTTGCAAAAGTAGCTCACCGAGCAGAAAAGATTGGAGACCCCTGGTCTAAAGTATGACACTGGAAAGGAAAAAGGAGCTGGATGGAGCCGGTTTAGCTATGGGGCATGACTCAAGAGGACTTATGGTTACCAGAGGCTGTCCCGGGGTGGGAGGTTTCTCCGCATCACTTTCAGAAGAGATGTCGTCGGCTTCTCCAAACAGATCGTCTGCTGCAGTTTTCTTTGCTGTTTAACAATACGTAAAAGGGCCAAATATGAATAACAGAAAAACACAAAAAGTGTCATATTCCCAGCAGAACTCATCTTACTTTTCTTAGTTTCAATATCACTGTCTGAATCGGAATCAGAAGCCAGTTTTGGTTTCGTTTTTTGTCTGATGAAGTCGTCCTCACTGTCGCTGCCTTTTGGAGACTCTGGAAGAGAAAGGCATTAGGGTCGTTAAATAGTTTAAAAAAGAAAAAAAGGTACAGACAACCAAATTTAGAGCTCAGGATAAAATATATTTGTATAGTCTGATGGTAGTCAGCCTCAAAGTCCCACTCCAACAATTTATTTATTTTTTTTGGTAAAATTGTTCAAAGTGTTTTTTTAAATACGAAAATCCAGTTTTTAAGCAAAAATCAAAAAGCCTGTGTCGTTTTTTAGGACATTTTATATGCACATTAGCAAGAGATCGTTAGAAATTCATCTCCGAGTTGTGGACAGGACTATTGGCAGGGATGCAACCCTGCATTAAAAACTCACCATGTTTACACTCTCCCCTTTTAGCTTTAAAATATACGAGATTTCCAGCTTTCCAGTTCTGAGCCAGAAACCAGCTATGATGAGGAAAATTAACACATTAATAAATCTATTTGTCTGCGAGTGGATACATCAAAATTGTAGAGTAGAATGGAGATTTTGGCCCACCCATATCAGTTGCTGTGTCGCAAACCTGAGCTTTCTGGAACCGCAGGTTTTCATCTGCTCCTGATCCAACACAATTTTAATAAAGAAATACTCAGAAATGAACTTTTAATCCTACATTATTTAATATTTGTCCTCCTTCATGATAAAAATGTGACGAGAACATGTTAAAAACTACAAAAAGACTATTTTCTTTGGAGTGGGTCTTTAAACTCTCGCATGTGCTACACTTTAAAACCCTTGATGTACCTGACTTCCTGTCCCTTGGTTCTTCATCCGAGTTCTCTCTCTCGTCCTCAGAATAATGACGCTTCTCGTCCTCATCGTCTGACTGGTCACTCTTGGCTCCACCTTCCCACTTCTCGTCCTCAGATTGGTTTTCCCCTTGAGAGTGAGGGGTTCCAGGCCCGGACTGTGGTGTCCCTGGATCACTGTGGCCACTGAGCAAAACAACATTTTAAAAACAACTCACCAAAGAACAGATTCATAGATGAACTGACCAATGTCACAGTTAGATATCTTTGAGGTTCAGCAATAACTAATAATTGAAAATTGTACAGGTGAATTGACTGCCAGATCAAAGATGTATATTAGAGCTGGAAATTAGCAAATATCTGGTCTATTTGAGCCTATAATGTAAAAGCATCAACTCTCACTTAAGGTCTACAAACACCAACTAGCAAAGACTGGCTTAAGCATCCACATATAGCAATAAAAGTTGAGCGATTTTCAAAATAAATCTATATCGGTCAATAAACCAGCATTACTTTATGGAAAATAGAGTTCCTCTAAAAGTCCTTGTATTTCAACAATGTAATATGTGTCAACTTGTCAACCATATTTGAATGCCAGAACACTGGTTTCTTTCATGTTTAATCATATCTACAGACAACCATCCTGAAGTTCTCCTTAAATGCAAGCCAACCTCTTCCGAACTAGGAATCCTGCATTTAATCATTCATTCCCAAAGAATTCTTGTTTGTTTCCATTTCTTTAAGATAAAAGTTCCAACATTCTTCTTTGTTTAATTTGGGGTCATTTAAAGGACCAATAAACATGGACACAAAGAGAAACATGCCAAGAACTTTCTAATAGAAATGGTATAATGTGTTTGGAGTTGCAACTCCACATGATCGTAGGGTTTGTTCCAAATTCACGGCTCTTCTCTTTTTTTTTTATTGAGGTCCAGTCTCTATTGTTCCAACATTCTTCCAACGTACGCTAAAAACAAACATTAATCATCTGGTCACTCACGTTATTATTTTTAACAGAGTAGTTTAGTTTAGATACTCAAGTAATTACAGGAAAGAAATGAACAGTTTGCAGAATCTGGAGTGGTATCATGCTGTTCTTAAAAAAAACATTAACACTAACCATAATGTGCTCAATGGCTGCCTTTGTTTTGGGGATGATCTCATTACCCTTCAAATGCTCATTTATCCAGCTCCAAACTGTGGAAATTTTCAAAGTCCGGAGACCAAAGTCTCCCTTTTTAAAATCAACTAATACCTTAACTAAAATATTTTCCCCGGATAACATAGGTTGTCTAGTAACCAGTTAGCTGTATGTGATTTAAAAAGAAAAACAAATATCATCGTTCTTTGAAACTCTGCAGATGGAAAGGCGAAATGTTTGCTGTAATTGACAGTTTTACGATCAAGGAATTATAAAGTCAGAAATTAAGGAGTAATTGTAAGATGTTTACCTTCCAAAAACATAAAAACTATAAATAAATACAAATTTTAGTTTCTTTTCATTGTGATTTATTCACAATAAGACTGAATATTTTTTAGATAATTGATCTCCTATCTAACCACAATCCTTTTTCTCTTTAATCAAACATGAAAAACCACATCTAACTTCACTTGCTGGTGTAGAAAAACCTAAAGAAAAACAGAATAGCGTACACATTTTTGCTTATTTTTTTTTTTTTACAGCTGCAGTGCTAAAAGAATCATTAGGCTTAAGTGAACTCTCCTGACAGTGAAGAGTGTCCTTCATCAAGTCCTACCTCCTGTCTGAGGGAGCGCTGCCTCTCTCAGAGCGAGGGCTCCCAGCACCAGACATCCCACTGCCTGCAGGGCTACCTCCATCTGATCTTTGACCCACATCATCATCATCGTCATCTCGCTGGTCGTGCTCCGAGCCGCTGTGTTGCTCTGCATCAGACTGATCGTTCTCCCCCTGATCAGAGTGCATGCTGGCATCTGACTGGTTTCCTGAACGCTCAGACTGATTCTCGCTGCCGCTGCGCTGACTGTGTTGCTCATCCTCACTGTCGTCTCCAAACAACTCCTATTGCACACAAGGAAGAAGGAGATTGGAGTTAATATTCGGATCACAGACGTACCTGTAGGCTCTTTGCACCTGAAAACCGATATCGTCCTACGGCTAAAATTGTGAGTCACCTGGCTGGTGGAAGAGTCGCACGAAACTACCACAAAGCTGACAGTCATATTGAATTTCCCTGCAGTTTATTTAGACTGGTGCATTAATGTGAGGCAGGAAAACACTATCACATGTTATTACAATGATTCTTCAATAAGAAAAATGTGGTGGAGAGGGAGTCAGAGTGAGGTTATTTATCAACAGATTGAAGATTCACTTTCAGGTTACAAACTTGTTTTTTCGTGTTTTTAACATGTTATTGTGACATTTTTCTGATGATGGGGGATATGATCATTGAAAGTCTTTAAAAGAAACCGTAGTGGAGGTTCATCATTCTTGATTAAAAACTACAAAAACCCTTGTTTCCTATAAGATGCTAAGACTGCTGTTTAATAACTGCGTCTAAAGTTTAGATGAACATACTTAATCATGTAAGATGTATTGGTATCATTTTGTACCTTGTGTTTTTTTTAGTACAATCGATTATAAGCTCAAGAAACTGATTTGTTTACATTTTCCAAGTGACAAGACAATAGGCATCAACCTTGTTCATGCTGTTCTTTCCTCTCTCCTGGCCGTCTTCGTCGTCGTCATCATCCCGTTCCCCATCACTGTCGCTGCCACTGCCAGAGGCATTGCTCACAGATCTGGGTCTCTCCTGCTCAGAGTCGGAACCAGAACCAGAGGCAGACTCCGCTAAGATGGAAAACAGACAGCTTTTCTTCACAATAAAATCATGTTGACATTAACCAACTCAAGGGAAAATAATAGGCATTTTGTTAAACAGCATCAAATGATTGATCCTTCTTTAATGTTGTTGCTCAAATATACATCAAGACTAGTAATAACACCTGCAACAAATATACAATGTTCCTTCTTCTCATTAGGATCCGGTAATATATAATCCACCTAAAGTTATATTCCATACGCAGGAAAAAAAAAAAAGATAATTCTCATTTTAAACGAACAAGGGCTGCGGCTAACGGCTCCAGAACCTCTTTTATTTCTCTAATATGACACTTTTGGCATTACATAAAAATAAAGGCGTTTTGAATACATATTAGGTTACATAATAACACAGGATGTATTTTATTTTGAAATAAATTGCCTAAATTAAAAGACATTTAAATTGTTATGTTTAGGAAAAATATTAAACATTTCTAATTATATTATTGTACATATTTAAAAGCTACATTTTAAGATTGAAACTTTTTTTGGTTAAGAAAAAGAAAAACATTACAGCATGATTGATTTCGAATAAGTCCGCACTAATAGCCAAAAATACATAACGTGTATTTTTCCAAGTAGTGAAGGGAAACTTTACTATTACTACAGCCGGCTAATAAAACCAGCATCGTTTTGTTCCTGTTAGTCGACGGGGGCTTTCGAAGAAAAATTACATCGCTGCACGATGATTAAATATTGATATCTTGCCATTCATTACATGTAATGCTGACGAGAAAAGGGAAAAAAACTGTGTTTTTGATATAATGAACATCAGCGCAACTTTCAATACTTCAGTTGAATTTTCTCGGGAAAAATCCTGTTCAGAATGAGCACTAAGGAGTTCATGTGAGTGATTTCAATCGATAATGGAACATAACTTCTGACTATCTGCAGCTTCTTTTACCTCTCTGGTCATTCTCACTGTCTCCATCACTCCCGAAAAGCTCGTCCATGTCCGCCATTTTTCTGAACTGTGGAGAGACTGTACCGGAAACGTTCAATGGTTTACATCCGGGTTGAGCTTAAGATTTCGTTATTATGTAATGAATGCTTTTAAACACCAAGAGGCGCTGTGTAGCAGTTTAAACTAAACTAAATGAAATGAATATATATCTTTTAATTATTTTCTATTGTATACAATGCTTTTTTTGAAATATTATGCATTTTAATTAAAACTGTTTTTAAAGGCTATATGAGGTTAAATATGTTAATAAATGTAACTTATTTTTACTTACACAGAGCTTCAATTAGTATCTTTCTTCTACAAAAAAATACAATTTCTTAATGTCATTGTTTAAATTCTAATCACAACCCAATGGAATCTATTTTTTTATTTTATTTTTTTTTTTTTTTACCACTTTTGGAATAATAAATAAAATAACAACCCTGTAAAAAATGCCAACTTTAAAACTTTATAACAATAAGTAGACCAGGGCATGAATTGAATTGAATACAAGTGGCTTTTTGATCAAAAATAAAAATAAAAACTTACTCAAAATTTCCTATTTATTTAGAAGCACGAAATGCACTTGATTCTTCATTTGAGGGGGGACGCGATGAGCTCATTCTGGAGTATGTCCTGAGGCAAGACCCTTCATGCCACAGGGGTAAGTCTGGGTCTCCCTGTGTAGATACCATGAATTAGAAGGTTATGTCAGGAAAAGGATCCAGGGATCCTGCCAATTAGTTGATTCACTGTGTTGATCCGTGACGGTAAATGCCTAGAGGTGAACTTTTTGCAACATGGAATTGGAAACCATGTTGCAATTACTGTATATAATGTGTATACAATAAATAAACACAATAATTAATTAATTGGGAACTGTATAGAGTAAATCCATACATTAATTAATTAATTAATTAATTAAAAGTAATACTTCACCAACTAAAATTGTATTGGAATAGCCATAGGAGGCAGTTGTAAGTTTCTATGACTGTAGTTACAGTTTTATGCCTTTTCCAGACTGTTGTCAAAGGTAGAAATCATGTGACTGCAATTTTGATCTACTATTTTGTTTTTTCCCAAAATCTGACACTGTTATTTTATGCTTTATAAAACATCAAAATTCCAGTCAAACATTAAATCCTAACTTCAAACTGATTGTCTTGGTAGAGAACATGTAATTTTTTTTAATTCCTTTTATTTTTTTTAAAGATAGACATTTTTCTCAACTTCTCTCTAAAGTTAAAGTAAGGTATGTCGAATCAAGAGTTTCACATGGAACAGAAAGTAAATAAAATCCTTCTCTCTCAGTACTACCAAGTGAACAGTAGAGTAAAGAAAACTTTAGAAAGTTAAATGAAAAAGCAGCTTACAAACAGGATTAGCAAAAGTCACACTACGTTACAGCTCAACAAAATAAAATGAGAACATTTTTAGTGACATAAAGCAGTTCAATCAAACCTGAGGTGTATTGCTCAGCTTTGGAATCATTTTATAAAGCAACATGACGATCAATGAAATATAATATTGATCATTAATGTGTGAACCAGTTACAATGCCTAATTATTCATTGCAAGAGCATCATCATGTTATTTCAAAAGTCAGGATCAGTACAATTAAAACTGTTTAATTTGTAAAATGGAAATCATCCTGTTACAATGCACGTATACTGTAAGAATTGAGATAATCACTGTATTGACTGTGTAGTAATACAAACATATTGAGTCGACATGTAAGAAATTAATTGTGTTTTATATTTGCATTTATTTCTTTATTGTGAAACTCTGTGAATCTCTGTAAAATTAATAAATTTTCAATAAAGTATATTTAAAAAAAAAATAGGAAATACATTAACCGTACAACACAATATGAATGACTGGAGAAGTTGAAAATTAATATATTAGCAACTTAACTTTATATACATTTTTTTAAATATATATAAGTACATACATACACATGTATGCCACTCCACTCAGAATGTATTGTTTAGCCGTAAAAAGCAGAATAATAAATACTACTTGGGACAAATTACTTAATTTTATCTTGATTTATTAATAATGAGGTGGGGCAAAAATGCTATTGGTTCTTGCTTTGTATACTGTCTTCTGATTGGTTCAGTTGCACGTCACTCAAAAAATGCTTCTGTTCCCTTTTCCTGTGATTCCGCCCTTGGACGGGCTGAGTGAGAAGCCGACCCACTGTCTCCGCTCTCACTAGCAGGAACAGTGTACCGGGATAATCTAAGAAAAACGCTGTTCCATTAGCGTCGGGTTTGGACGTCTAAACTACTGCACCGTCTTAAGTAAGTACGCGAAGTGAGTCCTGTGGTGATTCGTCTTTCTTCACACCCGCCGTTTCTCCTGTGTAGCTTTTTAGCTAAACAGCTAGTAGTGACTTGAAGCTTTAGCATTAGCCGCCACATCTTAGCAAATGTAGCGTCAATTACCATCGCACTTTTGACTCGTATTTACTTTTTTAAATAATTTGTGAACGCTTTCGTTTATATCTTTAACGCGAGGTGACATGAACAATATTAAATATGTTAGCTAACGCAAGTCGATAGCTTGCTGCATAAAGATCGAAAGTTGCCATCAAAGTGTTTGATGCAATGTATGAAATACTAGAGGCAATGATATTTGTTTATTTTATTGTAGTTGTTAACATATTTTTCACGTTTTATTGGTGGTATTTTATTGCGTCATACTGTAGCAATGCACGTTAGGAGTGGAGTTGATCAAACATTGTGCCCATCCCTGTCAGCCAGGCTGTACAATAAGAAAACAGCTAATACTGACTTTCTGTTTTGGATTAAAACACAATTTTTCCTCACGGAAGCAGTAATTTATATTAAATGGATTTCTCAGTGCTAGTTTTGGTGTTTTTAAAAAAGAAAAAGACATATTGTTTTTTAGCCATAAGATCAATCCATCAGTGGGAGAGTGTGATAGTGACACTTGTGAAAGAACTGAAGTGAGAATTTGTAAACTGTCATCTGAAGAGGCAGCTTAGCCAGCAGGCCTCTTGGTAAATGAAGGGCGTGGTCAATGTCTGAAGAATGAGCTTTTCTCCTTAGATTTGACATTGTATAACTTGTAAAACGAGCATTTAAAGCAAAGGGAATGTTAATGCTCCTGATATTGCATTTGTCCAAACCCCGCTTACTATACTCGTTTCTTCAGTCGTGTTGCTGATAAACTGGTTGAAACCTTGGCTGTAAGCCACACAAGTAAATTCACTTTTAGCTGTGGCAAAGATGTAAAAGTGCAACTGAAACCTAAATCTGCTTTACTTTTTATGCGGGAGACAGCAGATTCAATTAAATCAATCATTATATATTTATGTGCTATGTTAGTTTAAATCTAATCACAAATAAATCACATCTGTTGAGAAAAAAAAAGACTTCTCTTCCTGTCTGGCTTCATTTGAACAACAGTTTTTGTTTGGCAGCTGCTTACTAGCTGTTTTCTGAATCTCTCTTCTCAGCATCAGTACATGAACCATTTTAGCACCATTTACCTTAATGGATCACGCACTAGGGTCTTTGCTCCATGTGTTTTCCATCACCCTGAAGATCTGAACCGAAGAGCAAAAACTGAGTTTCACTGTAGAACAGAGTAGATAGGAGGAGGAGGAACTGCAGTCTTTCCCCATGGGACTGAGCTGGGTCAGTCTTTTTTAGTGTTTTCTGGGCGTTGTTCTGTTATAATCTAATTCTATTCACACACTGTTTCTTGTACTGTCCTACCACTACTATGTACTATTTCTCTATTTCATTACATTAATATGTTTCAGAATGCTTGAATATTTTTTGTTAAGTCTTCTAACGGAGTTAGGTTGTCATGGTTCATATAATTTATATTGCAAAAAGGAAAAAAATTAGTTTATACAATAAATGAATCATCTATTATAATTTTAAAAGCCATCCCAGCAAGAAGTGTTCTCCTAATGACAACTTGTGTTTTTTTCTCTGCTTTTAAACAAGCATTTTATTTGGTTGATTACGATAACTCTAAAACTATGGTCTTTAATAATAAAAAAAAACAGATAACAGTTGAGCTGTAATGTGATGTAGTTCACAGGTAAATGAGGGTGGACTCAAGGTGGTACACACAGGTTTTGAAGTATTATTGACTTTGAGCCATCTGTTGTCTTCAAGGATTAACAGGGTGGAGAAGGAGAAAGGAAGCAATCAGATTGGTCTAATGTATCCTCTCCACCTTGGCCTAAGCCCACCCTTTTACCACCAGCATTTCAGTCTGCACGCTCCATTACTCCTGTCGGCACACTCAAAGTACAGGGAAGGCATTATTTATTTAATGTTCTCAATGAAATGCCAGTGAAACTTAACACCGGAGAAAGCTGGATGCTAAAATGCTGTGATCAGTAACTCCTCTGTTTTGTAACATGTTTAGCATGTGACTTTTTACCTCGTTTTCTCGACATTCATTTTAGTTTTATGTTAGGATTATGGAAACTCCAGGGCCTGTAAACACTCAAAAATATTTTCCATCCCTCTGGACGTCTTTGACAAGATAATAAAGGAAATTACGTCTCCATTAGAAACAACAGTTAGTTCATCCCAAGATGTTTTAATGTTGGAAGATGCTGATTTATTCAAAACTGCAAAAAACCAAAGTAATAGGATTGCATCTGGTTAAATGAAATCAAATTAATCCATTATTTCTGTTATATTGTTTGTTCTTGTAGGATACACTCTTAAAGTCCCACTGCAATTATCTTTTGATCTATTGTAAAAGTGTTCCCAGTTGTCTCTAATTTGGATTCAAAAACTGTGTTGTTTTCTATGACATACTTTCTGCAGAGCAGCAGGACTTCATTCAAAAATTTGTCTCTGAGTTTTGTCATAAAGTAAGCCCATTGCCATTTCCCATCATCCCTCTGTTTACACTAGGGGTGTCAAACTCAATCAACGTAGCTTGCAGGACAAACATTTATTGAACAGTCTAAAACTACATTTTTAAAACCATAACTTTTTAACATAATTATGAACTAGATGTATAGCACTAACTGCAATAATGCTAGTGTGAATGCTGTAGGCTGAATTTTGCTGCTGAAGATGCTGTAATTAATGGCTAAAAACGCTGAAGTTGATAGATGAAAATGCTGAAACTGATAGTCAGCTAAAGTATTGGCTAAATGCCAAATTAGACAAAAAAAGAAAAAACTTAGGTTTGCCAAAACAGCTGGCATGTTGCTGAAATATTAGCTAAACTTAAAAATAGCCTAAAAAACTGAAAATAGCCAAAACAGTTGCTTTGTAAATATTAGCCTAACTACAAAACAGCCTAAAAAACTTTTTAAAAAGCCGAAATTAGCCAAAACAGCTAGCATTTAGTGGAAATATCAATAGCCTAGAAAGATCTTAGTAAATGCCAAAATAGATCTAAAAACTAAAAGAATGTCAATTTTTAAAACTTCAAAACCGTAACTTTTTAACATTTTAACATGAATAATAAAAAATGGAGGAATATTATTCCAGAATAAATCAACTTAATCCTTAAATAAGTTCAAATATTTTACTCCGTAAAAATATATTGTTAAAATTATACATGTTAGAAATAAATGAAAGATATCATCAGGCCATAAATAACAATAAAAAAAAAAATGATCTGGAGGGCCGGATAGCATTACCCGGAGGGCCGGATCTGGCCCCCGGATAGTGGTGCAACAAAATAATATTAGAGATATCCCGCTGTGCAGTTTTGAGCCACATGCCACACTCAGACGAGGAAAACAAACACATACATGGATCGATTTGTTTTGGATGCATCAGAATGGAGCAGAGCAGGAAGATTGTGGCCTGCCCATTATAGTTTTAATAACTACAAGATTTTTCCAAACGGCATTTACGGCACAATTTTTATAAAGAAATACACAGAAAGACAGTTTTAATCTTAATTTTTTATGTGTCCTCTATCTTGAGAAATATGCTACAATAATGTGTTTAAAAACAAACTAAAAACACAATGTTCATTGGAGTGGCTCTTTAAAGCAAGGATCAAATGTTTCTGACATTCATTTGATCTCTGGACTCATTCAGAGGGTTCAGGTTTGGCCCAGATTTCACCTCAGATTCTGATTGAAGTGCTCAGAAAATTCTGCATCTATATCCCAAATCTAAAATCTTTTTGGATTTCTTTCCTATTTAATTTTCTTTAGCATTTTTTTCCCTTTGTTTGCAGCAGCAATAATCTGTATTTATATTGTAGATTTACAGATTGATCTTTTGTGATGGCACCATCATCAAACTGTTTCCCATGCATAGTTGGTGCCATCAAATGTCAACATATTCATATGCTTTTATTAAAGTCATTGGTGACATTTAAACTCGACTCCATCTGCTGGCAGTCAAACTTACAGACTCCCCTCCTGTTATAATTTCACACATCAATGTGTGCAGTGAACTAATGCAAAGTAAGGGAGCGCTGAAGCATTAGAGCTGGATAGAGATTGTGAAGACAAGAAGCCAAAGATGAGAATCTCCTCCGTTGTCCGACTCCCTTGACAGTTCTCTGCTGTGGAAAAAAACCCAACATCCATCTCCCAACAACTCATTATTACAGCTAAACATTTTTTTCTTTTCTTGATGTATTTGTGTTCATGTGTGGTTTTATAGTTACAGTGTGGAAGCTGGAAAAGATGAGGTCATTTTTGTGTGTGGACTGTGGTATAGCAAAGGGAACTAAAGGCTTAAACTCTCTTTTGACAGGCTATAGATTGAGACTGTGAATTTAAACTTTATTTAAAATATCAAGTTTTATTTAAGTACACATGCATATGTCTTGTTTCCTCTTTGATGCAGAAATGGTTGTAAACAATGGTAATACACTATCTGAGTTTTTGAGAAAGCTCTCCCTGTTCCAGCTGCTTGTCTGGGTTGCGTCAGTGCAGGGCTGTTATTAAATCCAGCTGTGCGTATTGTTTCAAAGGGAGGGGATGAACAATGTGTGCCCCGGTTCTCTATAGTCTATTTGCTGTTGTTTTCGGAATTTTCATGAACAGCGTGTGTTTTCTGATTTTTCTCCCTCAGGTTGCTAAGTCACTCAGTGGCCTGGATCAAGAACAGTGTGGCTCCTGTTCGGTGTTTCTTGACAATTTATAGCCATCATGGCGTTGTCTTATAAGAAGGATCTCGGGAAGTACAAGGATCTAGATGAAGATGAAATCCTCAACAACTTGTCGGCGGAGGAGCTCAAACAGCTGGAAAGCGCACTGGAGGAGATGGATCCCGAGGTAAGGTACTCACAGTTCGAAGAGTTTTGGTGCAAAATGCTTAAGTGGTGCAAATCTGGTGAATCTTGCTCCAGGCTTTTCCCTTCCACAGCTCTTTTCTGTCATATGAAAGACTTGGTGTCAAATATTTCTTGACGGGCACAAACCGCAAATATTTATTTCTCCTCCTTGATCAATTTTCACGTTTTTGGCACGTCCGTGAATCAAGAAGAACACTCATTAGTCACAGCCACATTGGAGACCATGATTGGTCAAATTTCGACTAGTTTAACTTTCAATGTGCATTTTGTTTGTAGAGTCAGAAAATTGACGTAAAAAATTGCGTAGTGACATGTGAACATTCGAGTTTTGAACGCAGATGTCTGAAATGTGTGTTTACGAAGAGTTTTCATTGAAAGTGGCCCTTAAACGTGTGTTGCCAACATGGATGTTAGCTTAGCTCAAGATGTCATGCAGCTCCTTACATTATTTATATAAATCTTGAGCTTTTTTCAAATCCGCCTTTCCAAAAACCTTAAAGTGACGGTTGAATCGGCTGATTCTTGTATGTTTTACCCCCATTACAGTCATTAATCCAAAGCTAGAAGGTACTGATTCAAATGTGGGTAGTACTTTAAAATTCTGTCCATTTCTAGCTTCTGACTAAAACCACCTGATCCAGGTTATCAGTAAAAGCTAGTCCAGGAATGAGGGTGAGAGAACATACAGGAGGGTGACCTCATTGATCACAGGTTGGAAAAAAGTGTTTGTTTATTTGATGATAGCAGGTTGGGTCAACAACCATCCAAGCTTCCCCCTCTCGTTTGTTCGCCTTCACAAAGTTTACAGAGGCAGGAATTTTTGGTTTAAGTGTAGAAACAAATTCAACTGGTTTGTTGAAAGATTGTTTTGGGGAGATAGCCTATCAAGTGTTAGATTTTAGATAAAGGTGCAGAAGATTTCCCACAATCAGGTTTAAGCTTTAGAAGTGACATGAAAACAAAGATTTCATGAATTCTCATCTACCTTTCTGTTTTTCCCAGAATGCTTTGCTACCGGCCGGTTTACGCCAAAAAGACCAGACATCTAAAGGCGCTACGGGGCCGTTTGATCGGGACCGCCTCCTCAAATACCTGGAGAAGGAAGCCATGGAGTACAAAGACAGAGATGACATAGTGCCCTTCACTGGAGAGAAAAAAGGTGTGTGTTTGGCATCTTATGTTTAGTTTTTTTTTTTTTTTTAATTCAGGTCATTCGTTTACAAGTTGTTTATTGATGATGTCAGGAATCCTCTTGTTATCTTGGTCGCTCTTCTATTGTTGATACCAGCTGACATCTTGTTGTGCTTATGTTAAACAAAGGTCAAATTTGATAATGTAAAGAGAATTTGAAATGGCATTGTTGGAAAGTTGTTTAGTAGTGCTAAAGAAAGGCACCGAAAACAGAAGTAAATATGCATCAGAGTTGGTCTATCTGAGGTATCTGCTCACACTCGTGCATGCTGTACACTTTTTTTAGTTTGAAGGTTTTTTTGTTTAAATTTACACTCATAGCAAATGTCGTGTTTTTACCCTCTGTAAATTTTAAATACACATTCTTTGTGTATATAATGGTATAACTTTTTTCTTTTTTCAAATTAGATTTGTTTTCATCTGGTTCAGTTATAATTAGAAGAAATTGATGGAAACATTCTTTCAGTAGCTAACCCTCCTCAGGGTTCTCTGCTTACATAAGGGAGTCGGGTTGAATGTTGGATCTCCAAACAGTCACATACAATCCCCCCAAGCTAAACACGCTGAACTTTTCTACATTCTATATCTTTAGCTAAATAGTTACATTTTAATTTTTTTATTTCTTTATTTTTACCATAACCTGTGTACGAAGGCCGTTTGGGTTAACACCCAAAGAATCGTCTGAAATGTCAGTGTTCATGTGCTTTGTTTGCACCTTGCCCTCATTATTATAGATTGCGTTCACATATTAGCACCAGAGTCCTCTAGGAAGCATCATCAGTATTTGTGGGGCTGTAAATGAAAACATACGGTAGGTAGATATTACTAATAAGATGTTCAGGACTTTTATTGATCAGTTTTCTGATCAATATAAAAAATAATTTTATACAGTTCAACTGTTTGAGTGTCTTGAATGTATTTATCTAATGTTGAGTCTAGAAAAAGCAACTGTTTGTTACATGAGTAACTGGGCATTTGTTAATTTTGATTTTCACGATGATTTAAAGTACTGCATTTTCTGTCTTGTAAGATATAGAAACAAATGAGAGATAAAATGCTTAAAAAATTATATTATACTGCTTTTTGATTCTCTTTAAGCCCCAGACTGCTGTCTTTCCCTAAATATTTTTCTAAGCACAGTGTAACCCATCCTATGACACAGTACACAAAAATTAATCAATTGGACTCATGTGATGGTTAAAATGGCCAAAAAAAAAAAGCTAATTTGTGTCCATAAATAGTAAAAACATCTGAACAATGTTAATTTGTCTCCAAGAAAAAATAAAAACTTACGAACAAAAGTAGTAATTTGTGTAATCAACAAAATGTCCTTTCATGGCCTCAAAATAATAAAATTAAAAATTGTGGTACTAATTCATCATATCAAAATAATTGGTGGTCTGTTGGGTCGATAAAGAGTGAAACTACATGGTAGACGGAGACGGTACGATTGAGTTTTATCTTCTGCTAGGAAAGACCTGCAAATGCATTTGAAAAGTTGTATTGCAAGGAATCATCACTTTTGAGAGACTTTAAAACAGGATATTGAGAGCCCGCCTGCTTTAATGGTGAATGGATGACGGCAGAATAGATTTTTTTTAATGCAAAGGCCTGGCATGAATCATAAAGTAGTATTTCGAGACCATGAATCTGCTAGTATTTTGTTATTTCGTTTCAACTTTTGTGGTTATGATGTTTTTTTGTACCAATGTGGCATGGGGACAAATGTAGATGAAGATCCGAAAACTACATATGCAGTTTATTTAATATGACACTGATGTGCAAACCTCACAAATTTTTGACAAATCGCTTTCCACTTTATTAATTAACTTAAATAATGTCAAGAAACTTTACTCATTTTTTTCCTGCTTTTTATTTTCCCATTTTAACATAGCATACTTTAAAGTGCTTTTAATGCTGGAGGAACTAATACAACTGCCACCGCGTGATGGGAAGGCACCGGCAGAATCTTTAAGATTTCATGCCGGAGCCTGACTTATCTTTTTTTTTTTCTTAGCGTTGGCGTGGTCATGAATGGAGACGGTGGCAGTTAGGCAGCAGTTAGGTCAACTTTTTATATATGTGCATGCTACTGGGTGGCGGGTGGACAGTGGCACTTGAATGTGGACATCCACAGACATTTACGCATTGTCCAATCAGAGCTGCTGCCAGCTATCCACCTTGTGGCTGCCCAGCTGATTTTGTAATGGCATCATTCTGCTGTCACTGGACTGAGACCATGCTTTTAAGAGAAAAACCCCCAAGTTGCCTTAAAAATTTTAGCTTTATCTTAAAACCTCTTCTACCAGTTCACAGCGTTTACAACAAATGCCACCGCATAGCCAAATTTTCTGAAAAACTTGGCATTTGTTGCCACGCTGTGGTATTTCTCCATTTTTGTTTGTCCATGGTGCTGCTAACATAAAAGGCCATTCAAGTGGCATCAGAAGGTTAGTCAGGTGGTTTTAAAAAGACACACCTATTCCCCACAGTTTGTGCACTGAAAAGTACACAAGTGAAGCGAGTTTCTAAGTTAGTTTCAGCCCTTGCTGACGATATGCTCACTGTCATGTAAAAAACTCAAAAGAATTCTTCTGAGAGCTATTTGTTCTTTTCTGAAGTACTATGTGATGATCCATTGGTGTTTTTTTTAAAGAAAAAAAGAGCAAGAAATGATTGAAAAAAAGTTGGAACACTTCACAGCACTTCCTTTTTACAGGGGAAGGAATTTTTCTTTCGGATCTCTAGGGATTCTAGATTTACTCCCTCACTGGAGAGAAAATATAAATAAAACTGGTGTCTGTCGCTGAACTAACACGTTCGAAATAACGCAGTGTGTGTGCGTTTGCGCGCGCTGTATGTTTTCCTTTCTTCCCTCAAAGGAGCGGCATGATGGATTTCAGTGGGTCTGTGGAATGCAGTTGTTTCACCTCCACTTGTTATGCTGCACCCCTCCTGCTGATTACTTCTGTAGCCTTGAATGCTTGTGCTTTCATTAATGGATGTGTCAGCGGAAAACAAAAACGCGCAAACGTCATGGCAACTGCTGCAATGGGAATTTACTCATATAAAATTTTCCATAGTCTACGTCAGCAATTCCAAGTTTTCTTGATTAGACAAGAGTATTGGGGGGAGAGACAGTGGTGAGTAATAGCCAGGTTTGTGTTTGTTTCTTTGAAGTTTTGTGGACAGAAGGCGATTTTTTTTTTTTTTTTTGCTGCATTTTAAGACATTAGAAGAAAAACAAAGGCAGTAGTTCCCAACCTGAAACTGAAGACATGGAAGTTTACTCAGGCAGAAGAGATAACGCCCGCACGATGTCAAGAGTCAAATCATGTAGAGATCGCTTTTCACATGGGAGGACATCTGTAGAGCATTTCTCTTGACTTTGTTGAAAATAATTTTTTCCCCCTAATTTCTAAAAATGTAAAAATGAAATTGAATTTTTCTTAGTCTTAGAAAAAGTTGATTGTAACAATCGTTTTTGATCTATTTAAAAATCATTCCCAGTTTTATTTTTAATCCTGATTATACCATGGTCCGGGTGAATACTCGATTCTGATTGGCTTCTGGGTGTGGATTAAAAAGTGATAAACCATGGTGATAATGCACACCTAAAAAGCCAAAAGTTCTGTATCGCTGCGCAGGACTTCTTTAAAACATATTTTTCCTTCATCATCTGGACAAAAACAAGTGGTATGGGGTGAACTTTCTCTCTGAACTGATGCTTTATTTAACTTATTGTAACAATCAGCATATAAATCATTTTCCTTTTAAAGGTAAAGGAGTACATATTGAAAAATTAGTCAACCTCCCGGCTCATAATGATTGGCTTAACTTCAGTGTTATTTTGTTTTGGTGTTAGTAGGAGTTATTCTCCTACTAATAAAACAGCACTCGGGAAGAAAGGTGTAGTCTTCTGTTTCACCACAAGAGGGAGTTTCCGTTTTTGAGCAGATCAGCTATCCAGCTGTACAGTTTTGATCCAGATCAAACGAAGGAAACGAAGACGTACACTAATCTATTTGTCTGCAAGTGGATAGATCAGAATGGAGAAGAGCAGGAAGCTCATGGCCTGCTGTTGTAGCTTCTACATCACACATACAAGCGTTTTCAAATTTTGTCTGCACCTGATTCTCAACGACTTAAATAAAATAAAAAAAAAAAAGTAGTTCCTGATATATGTCCTCCATCTTGAGAAAAATGCTACAAAACGCAATATTCATTGGAGTAAGGCTTTAATGTTGTTTGGTGAAACTTCCTTATTAGGTTAGTCGTGTTCTTGTGGACTTCTACAGATGGCCAGACTCTGGAGGCTTACGCTTTGTGTCCCTCTGCTTCCTTACATCCTCTGAGTTAAATGTCACTCCAGAGGGGCTGGCTCTGAAAGCTGCCTAATGACTGTAGTTACTGTTTGCTGATTTTCAGGAAGTGCCAGAGCCCCCACCATGGGACCAGTTCCAACTCTTTGACTGGTTTTGATTTTAGAAGGAGGGATTGTGGGGGGTGTATAGTTGAAGCAAGCGGGTAGAAGGGCATCTACAGTACTGGACTGTCTCTCCGTCATCTGGAAGTGCTTGTTGAACCAGCAGTGCTTTTTAGATTAGACCCCAGTCATTGTTCTGCTGCTTCCTTTGGACTTTCCGTTTCTTGCATGTGATCAGTTGTTAGAGCAGAACTGCAGTTGTCATCGTTTGACTGAATTCAGCTTGACTGAACCTCTAATCTTCAGCTAATGTTGTGTATTGCCATAGCAGAGCCACTGTTTTCTATACACATTTCCAGTGTGCTCACTTCCTCCCTCTTTGACATATTATTCCAATATTTTTGAACTAAAAGGAAAATGTTAGAACTCAGGCAGATTTTTTTCTTTTTATAAAACCCCTCTGATGAAAGTTGTATTTTTTTCTAATGAAATGTGCTTCAAAAATAAAAACCTTTTTGCTTGTTGACCTCCACTTATTTAGTTTTGTCTCATGACTGCCCTAAAGCACAGGAAGAAAAATCTCTGGATAAAAAAAAAACCTCTGTGATGTAGCAACATTAAACTCCTAACATAATCAGCCTTTGTGAATCATTCCTTCTCTGTAAGCATCTATCGCCTTTTTTTTGGATGCTTTAAAGAATCTACTCCCAATTTCCTGAAACATGTCTGCTCTTTCTGTCCAGGCAAAGTTTTTATTCCAAAGGAGAAGCCGATGGAAAGCCGTCAGGAGGAAGTGACCAAACCTGGATCCAGAGTTGGAGGAGGCTCTGTCCAGTGCCACAGACACAGAACTGTGTGATCTAGCAGGTACAAACGAAATACACACTTCTTAGTCTAAAGGCCTCAAGAAGCTGAACTGAAAAGGAGTTTGGAGCCTGAACTTGGCAGGAACAGGAAAGAAAGCTCCATTCTCCTAGCTTTTCTCTTGGCTCAGTCTGCTTGTACTTTTTCAACACTTCTCTGTTACATCATCTAAATGTGGTTTCATTCTTTTCCTCTTAACTTCATCTTTTGCAGCGATCCTGGGTGTCCACACTCTGGTCACCAGTAATCAGACGTATGATGGAACTGGAGCAAAAGAGGGCCACAACAGTGAGTAGAAAGAGGAACTTGACGCCGTTCAGAAGTTCACTTACAGTTCAACTTTTGCCCTGTGCTGCTCTTTCCCCCAGACGTGATCAAAGGGGAGAAGATGAACCCCGTGTTTGATGAGCCTCCTAATCCCACTAATGTGGACGAAACTCTCCAGAGGATAAAAAGCAACGACAGCTCCTTAAAAGAAGTCAACCTCAACAACATTAAGGTGAAATGAGAGCGTTCCGTGTGCGTCTATGACTTTAATACTCTTGACTAATCGCAGTGTGTCTTTATTTCATAGAACATTCCTATTCCTACATTAAAAGACTTTGCCAAAGCAATGGAGAAGAACACACACGTCACGAAGTTCAGTCTGGCGGCAACGCGCAGTAACGACCCGGTTGCTGTGGTGAGATGGAGGGAGGCTCTGTGGGCTCCTAATGGCTTTGTTTACACATGGCAGCTCTGAATTTACACTCTCTGTTGTTTTGTATTCTTGTCCTCCCCGTCCTCCATCCCCAGGCTTTTAGCGACATGCTCCGAGAGAATAAGACGTTGAAAAGTTTGAACTTGGAGTCCAACTTCATCACCGGCGCCGGAGTGCAGGCTCTGGTCGATGCGTTGCGAGACAACGACACTCTCACAGAAATCAAGATTGACAACCAGGTGGGTACGACATGCAAATAATGTTAGTCAAGCCAAATAGTCTGAAAACCTGCACTGTTGTTGTGGAATGTGAACTTCCAACTCCAGATGGAATGAAAGTTGTTTTTGAAGTGTTAACGGCATTTCCTGTAGAAAACATGAAAAACGCCAGTCTGACAGCTCCACAGAGATGGAAATCTCTTTTGTTTTAGGGAAGTGTCCTGATGTTTACATTATGCTTTTTACAATAGACGCTTAAAGGTGAATATGTATTCACTTCAGCTTGTTTGATCTGAACATTACCATAAAATCTGTCTTTCAAAGGTTAAACATTAATCCTGATGTCTCTTTTATTTCAAAGCTGTGGTTTTTGTTCTACTTTTAGTTCCATTTTCACCAATGGGTTGATGTTCAATCCAGTTTGGCCACATTAAATAGTTTAACGCACCACATGTGGGCCCCGGGCCGTAGTTTGCCCTAAAGCTTCGTTTCCACTGAGCGATCCGGTCCAGTCCAGTCCGGTAAAGAGTTCTACGATATGGACCAGTTAATTCTGGCGAGGGTTTCCACTCAGCCAGTGTGAAGTATTGTATTTCACGTTTATATAAAATACTGGCAGCAACGTGGCACAGAGTTTTGACTCAGTACCCATCTCAAGTCAAAGCTAAGTAGTACGTGTCTCATAGCAACCAAAACCGAGAGGCAGACAGAACATTTGACACGAGCTGCTTCTCTTGTTGTTTTGATCACGGTGTGGAGCTGCTCAAAGAGCCTCAGTGTGCTGTGCTGACAACTAGCGGTCCAGGGTTTAAGTGGAAAACAAAAGTAAGACACTAAAGGACACTCATATAATAAATTAATTATATTTCATCTTGTCTGCAATTTAAATAAATACAAAAACAAATATCCCCAATATATATCACCAAATCGATTTTTCCCTACTCCCCTAATTCCACTGTTTTATCACAGTTCCCCTTTTCTGTTTTGCAGGGTTTTTTTTTATTTTTAATTTTGTACTTACTTCTTTCTATGCACTTTGTTTTGCATCCTTACAGGATGTCGACCATTGTTATTCAGCCTCCTTCATACCATGTTTATTACAGAATATGTTCAAATCCCTTGTTTATCGCAACACCTGCGATAAACAAGGGAACGCTGTATTCCAACTGTTTCAAACTCACTTTGTGATTTGTAATCTGGATTAAATGCAGCGTTGTCTACTTTCTGTTCAAAAGTTTCAAAATAAATCACTTCACAGCTGTTTGGTCTCAGTATTAGAAACTGAGAACTGCGTTTGAAATGAATTTTTGATTAAATTGGTTCTGTTGTGTGGATTTTCGTGTGCTTCAGAGGCAGCAGCTGGGCACCACAGCAGAGATGGAGATCGCTAAGATGTTGGAGGATAACAGCACCATAGTGAAGTTCGGTTACCATTTCACTCAACAAGGACCTCGGTCCAGGGCGGCTGCAGCGATCACCAAGAACAACGACTTGGGTAGGTTTTACACCTCAAAATAAAAAAAAAAATAGGGTCCAGTCGTGACGTATTTTCATGTGTTGTGGAATCATGGGACAGTTTTTGTGGAAAACTAGGTAAACATCTTCCACAAGACACCAGTGACCTCTACTCTCTCTTTTAGCCCCTCCCCCTGTCAGAGCTGCGATAGCACAGGTCTGATGCATGGGTGTGTCGAGGCATCAGCGATAACAATGACTCCTCTCACTGCGTTTGAATGAAGCATTCACTGCCATAACGGGTTGAAAACGAGCACCGCGTGGTGATGACATCACACCTCTGGGTTTCTGTTCATGCTGACACACGCTGTTGTAAACTGTGTTGTTCATGGTGACTCACTTCTTCATGGAGAACTAACAAGCATTTGGAAACGGTTCTAGAAGCATGCTTTCTCATACCTTGTGTGTGTAGTTTTAGGATAATGAAGTTTATTGGTTTTTTTTTGTTTTTTTTTATTCTCACACCTGTCTCCGGTTTGTTGCTCTCTCTAGTGCGCCGGAGGCGGCTGGAAAAGGACCTGTAGAGGAACCTTTCTTCCATCCAATTCAGTTTTTCATCTCATCGCGTGGAACACTTCCAGGCGGCGTCCTCGTCTCGTCTTATTGTGCGGAAACTTGTGCCAAACTTGCGGGGCAAGGCGCGCTGGTCCAGAACATGCATCTGAGAAGAAGGGGAACAAACTGGAAAAATGCCCTCTCCTATTCACATGCTCACACGTTTTTGGGTTTTTCTTATGTTTTTGAAGATGTAAATCTTTATTAGAATTTTTTTTTTTTTTTTTTAGTACTTCCCATTTCAGCTGCTTCTTTTTTGAGCCTTCACCTTATGTTCAGACATTCCACTTGCTTTTTCCTTCTTTTTATACAAAGCTATTATCTAATTAACTAATCATAGCCAAGTAATATAAACCAACTAAAGCCCCCCCTATATATTTTCTTATACAGATTCTAGTCAAATTCTTGCAGCAAATCCTGCTGAGTCTAAACTGTCGCGTCTCTGACTGTATCGTCAGAAAGTGAAAGACAGGAGAAGAATGCTGAAACCAGAGATGAGTGAAGAGTGTCTCTGTTGATGTGATAACCACTCTCTTAAACAAATTTGAACAAAACTTTAAGTTGGTTCAAAGCCTTCCTCTGGCTTTGTGTAAAATAGAAACTGTAATTATTAATGTTTTAATGCTCTAAATATCTCGTTCGAGACGATTCAAAACTTGTTCATGGTTTTTTTAATCAAGCAAAAGTGGAGAAGGTGATGTTAATTCCAGTCAAAGCATTGTTTGCTCTATAATGCCAAAGACTAATGCATTCAATGTTTCTATTGCTCAAAGCTTTCTTTGCTTTGTCCCCGCCCATTTCTGTGGAACTCATTTTTGCGAAGCTTGAGGTGAACGCAGAAGTTTGGAATCGTATCCAGCAATTCTTAGATATATCCTCAAACAAACAATATATTCTACCAGAATTTAGTAATAGTGAGACATCACAGTGACGCTGTCTGCATCAAATTACAGGTTCTCGCTCACACAAACGTGCTTCTAAACCAGATTCATTCAGGCCATACTTGAACTTGTACATATTGTTTATCGGCGCAGTGTGTTGGCATGACTTTTCCACGTGTTTCTTTGACCAAAACATTTCTCTTTTGTTTTATTTTTTCCAGCATTTTTATTTTTTTTTGTTCTTTGGAAGTTTTATAACAATGCACTTTTCCGTGTTTGTGTCTGCCGTGTTTCTAAACTTTTTTTTTTCCCCACATTCCTTTTTTTTTTCTTGTGAACGGTCTGTTCAAATGGAAAACTGCTTCTTTGTGGGACTTTTTGGTATTCTGCAAATTCATATGTTGTATTTTTAACTACACAGTACCATCTCAAGTTTAAAAACTGTACATGTACAGATGGATACATATGGTCTGTATTGCATAACCTCATAAGTCACTGCTGAGATTCTGTTTTTTGTTCTAAAATCCAGGTGTTCACATAAAGAAATTGTATTATAGAGACACACAACTGGTTCAAAGCACTGCTGAATATAAGACATTCTCTACAATAAATGTTTTTACGTAATAATGTCTTGTTTTCTTATTTCAGTTTTGTATTAATCCATTACTGCATCAATTTCATTTTGTGATGAAACACATGAATTATTTTTCCCAAGAAAACACACAGTTTGCTTTTTAATGCATAAAATGTAAACTTAAAACCAGAATCATTGCAGCAATTGTTCTGTTTAAGCCCCAAAATCATTTTTTTCTAAAGCCGTGTGCCTTTGAATAGCCTACTTTGCTTCATAGTTTGCATTTGATGCAAAACAAAGGTGAGGCTGCAGGACTTTTTAGTTTGGAGATTTGATCTGATGAGTCTCTTTGAAGGAAAACAAAACTATTTCTCTGTTTAGCCCCAAAAGTGGACAAAGGCCACCCAGCTGGTTTGTGTTTGTCACATAAACCCAATGAAAACCAGATGACAAGACTTCTGTTATCATCAAAATCATTCAATTATTGAAAGATTGATAACTTTCCAAATACTTCCATCTTTGGAATGATGACATTTTATGAGCATTACATCGACGTCCTGCACTACTAATAGCTCTTTAAATGGACCATAGATGCAGGCTTTAATCAGATCCAGTTTTTCAGATTTGTTTGAACATGCCTGAGAGTTGATGTCATGGATATGACTCCATCTTTCTCGGCTTCCTGTGCCAGAGGGTTGCGGCGGGCTGCGCTGCTGGCTCAGCTTCAGCCGGTGAGGGTGGGAGGATCACTCATCTGCTTTTACTCTGAGAAGAACTCCAAGATGGTGACATGTTGATTACCACACCGCACTGACCGTGAATGGAGGGGAAAGAAAAGAGTCTGCATATAAGCTTGTTTTTGACGTTCAGAGAGACGGCTATATTTAGCTTTAAGTCAGGGGGAGGATCTGTCAATGGGAAGATGAAGCTTTAAGAGAGATTAGACTTAGCATTCCATGTGCAGCACACACACACTTACACACAAAATAACACTTTGTCATTACACAACTGAAATTTTTAGCTGAAAATGTAAAATTGTAAACAAGCCTAACCATCCATCAGAGTCTAACCAGAGGTCAGACTGTGGAATTGTTGTGGTTGAAGTAGTCATGTTGACGAGAACTGTAGTCTGTTATCTACTTGGAGTGCACCATTTTATAAATTCAGTGAAAACCTTTGGGGTTTAGCTTTTGTTACACATTTATGAACAATCTATATGAAGACATAAGCCAATAGAAACATGGCAGATTGCTGCAGATAAATATCATTTCAAGAAGAAAAGATCTTAGAAGTACGAGCAATAATTTAGTTGTGACGCAGGAAGATGTGCAGAAAGTTCATAAATCTTTGACAGTTTATGAAGTCTTGTATGTGTAGGATAAAATCAGACTGTGGATGTCTGACAGGATGACAGAAGCCTCAATCCAGCTGAAGAATCAGATGGAACAAGACTGGCAAAACCGTCTGGGATCTGGAGGAATCAATATCCATGAATTTAAAGACGAAAATGCGATTGGAAGAGAAGAAAGGTGGGCCACATAGCTATTGAAAGGCTTAGTGATGAGTGACATATAGAGACAACAGAGATCCTGGAAAGAAAGGTTATTGAAATTGAACCAATTCACCTTGTAATCTTTATCCAGATGCAAACACACTAGTTTCAAGACTGATTCACATTCAGCTATTTAAGATAGATTGTAGTGGCGGTAAAAATAACCTTTTCCTTTGTTGGGAGTTACAGACTGTTCCAGATGTTGCATCCTCTAACAGAGAATATGATTATTTTCCCTTAAGACAGTCTATCTTTGAGGGACTCCACTGCCCCCCTTTAGACGCCTTTGCCCTGGTGCTTCCCCGGTGTCCATAGTTTATAAAGTCAAACATGCAAAGTGGAAGAAAATTCATTAGAATCTTATGAGTTTTTGACATAGATTTAAGACAGTAAACACATTCTAACAGCACTAAATGTTAAATGTGGCCAGAGCTGTAAAATACACCTAGCATGAGTGCAGACGTTTCCTTTTTGGAGGGTTTTGGGGATCATATACTGATAGATGAGCAGTAGATCTGCACTCATGAAAAAAACATTCTTGAATTCTCCCTTCTCCATTCTCCTCAACCAGCATTTGACACAAGTCAGTCAACATGGCTGTGTTGGTCACTCTGTCATAAATTCCAAAGATGATCCTGCAGGAGTTCAGTAAGGTTAAAGTCAGAACTGCTTGCTGGCAGTTCGATTCTCTCAACTGCCTTCTGGAAGAGGGCTTTGATAAATCCCTGCAAGTGTTCATTAATTCTAATGATTATAAACCTTGTTTTCCAGTTATTTGCCTCACAGCATCAAACTGGCTCCCCCAGAAGATGAGATGTTATAGTTTGGGCAACCACACAGGGTTCTCTGGGAATCATTTTTAGTATAACGCCATGATTCAACTCTTGTAGGCAGAATCAGGTTCTAATGTGTGTGCATAGAGTCCTGCACAGTCTATTGGAGACACTAACTTCATGGTCTAACATACTCTTAATTTGGAACTTGGCTCCTAGTAGGAGATGGTGCTGTGATCACTCCAAACAATTCCATTGTTTGTTTGGTTTTATGAAAAATTAGGCTAAAGTTACTGTGTTGCAGATCCAGATCAGTCTTTGCATGTTTGATTCTTGGGATACCTGTACAGGAAGATCAGGTACCAGACTGTTTTTTAAACTCTTTTAAACTTGTGCTTTTATGGAGAGAAGAATCATACTAAAGTTGAAAAATCTCTTTTCCAAGAATGTGAATTTTTGCTGGTTTTGTTAGTAGGACTATGGAACCATGATACCACAAGATTTTAGTCAATTTTTTCCAGTAGTTTTATCACCTCCATTAACAGAAACCAGTCTCCCTTCTTTAATTTCCTTTAAAACACCAATAAGCAGTTTGGTAGTTCAAGAGGCTTTAGCTCCATACTGCCCTCTGGTGGTAATACCGTGGTGCATTTTGACTTTATCTGTTCGTGTTGTTTTTTTTTTCAACATATTTGCGGCTGTTCTATTTTTCACAAGGATTAATAAGAATTCATGTCTTTTGTTTGTTTTGATCATTTTAATTATTTTTAACAAAACAAGCAGGGACATTTGTGATGAACTTGTGATGAACTGGTGATGCTTTGATTAGTTGAGAGGTTAAACAGTTTCAGCAAATGAGTTAAATAATCTTGTCTTACTGTAATAAGTTAATTCAAGCATTTAGAGAGTGTAAAATGTATATTTTTTTCATTTAGGATTACTATTGCAAAGATGGTCATGATCATTTATAGTTTAATCATTTTGAAAAGATATTTCCTCTGAATTTTTCTTCCTCTTTGAAAATTCATGTCACTTTCATTTAATTTTCAGTGATAATTTTTCTGTCTTATCTTTTAAAACTAATTATTTTTTAAATCTATTAGATTTTTGGTGTGAATACAAACCCAGATAATAGATTCTTAAACATTTACATGGTGTGTGACTTCAAAATTTGAAAATATTTCTTTCAAACTAATTTTAAGTTTAAGCGTTTGTGTGTTTATTTTTTAAAATGTATTTTAATACCCTAACACATTTTCTTGTCTTCTCAGTAATGTTTCAGTTTTTTTTATTTCACTTTTACTATTTATTAACTTTTCACAGCCTTATAACTTTAAATAATCACAACTTTGAAGTGCAGAAACTCAATTGTTTGACATCGATGTCTTTGATTGGTCTACTCACATGTTAGTCATATTCAGCAAATATTTAATTGCAAATCTCAGCAAGTAACTCTGTTAGTGAAATCTCCTTTCTAATTGTCACACACATGGATGAATCCTGAGCAATAGATTCTACAAATTCTATATTTTTCTGCTATTAACCATCATGCTCAAGGGCCCCAAAAGCTCCGGGTTTCTGTGCTTAATCTCTAGCAATCAATAATCCAATAATAAGTAATCAATTAATAAATAAAATAACTGTAATGCTTTTTTTGGCAAAAGAGTCATGTTTGGTGCAAATTCATGTAAAAAATCTTCAATTATTTAAATATATAATGTAAGAAATGAATAGTTATGAGTGTGTTTCCATAACTGATCTGTAATGCGATACCGCAACTATCCAGTAGGGGTCAGAAGAACACAGACAAAGACTGACTGGAAGATTGTTTCATCAGCCAATAACGAAGGAGAAAAACAGTACAGATCGGAAGGGGGATGTTGTATTAAAAACAATGTGGTCACATCTTGTAAGAATCGTCATCTTATCCTGTGTGAAAAAAAAGACATTTTTTTTTTCAACAGCAAACTGCCTGGGACTTGTAAGGTGACATCAAAATGCCATTTGAAAATATATTGCTTTTGTCTTGATAGTAAAATGTATGTTTGCTGCACTAACTCTAACATACAGTAATTTGATTAAAAACATTTAAATAGGAATAAAATCAGGAGTAACAAAATAGCCATAGAATTAAAAAAAAAAACATAAAGACTAACAATTAATGACAACTTTACATTAAACAAGATCTTCTCATTTTGATTTAAAATAATATGTAAGTGTGCAGGATCTGGAGAGAGGAATGGAAGAAGAGGGATGACAAGGCTACTGCTGAAGTTGTTGGACCAAGAAGCAGATTGTTGTCATGGTTACATCATCACAGAAGTTGTTGTTTTCAAGCTTTTTCCATTTTTGTTTCATTGTTTCTTTGGAACTGAAGCAAGAATTTGATCAACACAAGTAATCCAGTCCCTTCTGGTCCCCTGCTGCTGTCCTAATTCTTTAAAAAATGTAATTCCAAAATTAGTTTCATTGCATTGTCCCTGTGTTGAGTTTTGTCTTTCCTCCTCACAGTGCAGTCAGACCTGATGCACCTTGAAATGACTGAGTCATGAGCAAAAATAGGGAGCAAATATTATATCAATTTGAAGCTTAATCTAAAAGCTGTCATCTGTAATTGAGAAGATCATTTATAATGAATACACTGGAACTCCCTCATCTGTTTCTCTTTGTGCCATTACATCAGTTGAATGACCTGATTTACATCAGAAAATGACAGACCGGGAGAACACTACTGCACAATTCATAACTAAAAGAGGCTTGTTGCATAAATAACTCCCTCAGATTTCATGAATCCGCTTGTTTGCTCCCCAGCATTTGTTCTCTGGTGAATCAGGTTTCATGTAGGTACATTCTGTGCTTCCCTAAGTGGCACCTGCAGCTTTTGTATCTTTGCATATTAAAAACAAAATCGTGATTCGTACCAGATCAGAGATGAGTACTATTATAAAAGCTTACCCCTTCTAGGAAATGATTTGTTATTTTATATTAACTAAACTGACCTACATACTCAATAACTTCACTACAAACAATCAGTACTTTATGAATGATCATGAAGAATAGCAAATGCACAGATGGTCGGGAGGCGGTTAGACTCTCCACTTAGAGCTGTAACAGCAATGAATATAATGTTTATTTTTCTAAATCTTCACAAGGGTCATCACAGAAGTGGATAAATGGTCTGTTTAGTGTATTTCACAAACTGAAAAATATATATTAAAAATATAGTACTGCAACATGTAGAAGTTTATAAAGGTTTAAAAATGTTCCAAGGTGTTGTAGGTTTAAAGATAATAAAATGTTTTGCTAATGCACTTAGGAAAATTAAGCATTAAAAGTAATAATAGCAATTTTAACATAATGATTTTTGCAGAGACATATTTTTTTATGCAAACATTTTGTTTCTTTGTATGTACACCAAGTTGGATTCAACTTTTTTTTTTACTCCTGTAACTATTTTTAAAAGACAGTTAAGAGAAGAAAAATGACAACTTGAGTACCTGAGGAATTAATTTTGCATCAGCTAGTTAATTTTAACGCCAAGGTGTGAATGTTACGGTGGCCCTGAAGTTCAAATCACACCAACAAATCACTTGACGCAGAAACATGTTAAAGATAATGATAATTAAACAAGCAAAACAAATATTTGAAAATCAAAAAAGAAAACCAGAGCATTGCACTTTTGAAATCTAAATAAAGTTCCAGAAATGAAAACACAGTTTGCACTTCAGAACCACCATAGAATGGGGTTTGGTTTGTAGTCAGCTCTTGTTTGGCAGACAATGTGAATCTCAATTCTGAAATTGAGATTCATGAAGTGCAGTTTTTGTTGTGTTTGAAATAATGAATGTTTTTACGCATCAGGCCTCCTTGCGGAATTTCAGTTAGCCATTCTCAAACTGATGTCACCTAAGACAAAAGGCAAAGGTTAAAATCTCTTCACAAGATACTGCTAAATATCGACTTTGGTGTGAAGTAACATGACTCCCTTATGTCTGTTCAGAAGTGTTTGCGTATTTGTTTATTCTTTAAAAGAATATATTTATTTTTTTATTTCTTTCTATTTTAAACTTTTTACCGTTATTTTTTTGTTAATTATAGTGGTATATTTCTCAATTAAAAAAAAAAGATATTTATTATTTAATGTTTTTATTTCAATTTGTTGGGTATGTTGTTATAAATAAAGTTTTAAAGCAATAGACAACAGTGACCGGAGATGAATTTATTTACCTAAAAAAAACAACTGCAAGTGGAGTTTTAAAGCATAATAAAATTTTATTTCATATATACAATATTATTGTGTAGAGTTTTTTTTTTTTTTTTTTTTAGTAGCGGCAAAAAATATTTTTTCCATATTTCTTTCTCACACATGTAAAATACTTTGAAAGTGTAACCGGAAGTTAATTTATTGATACGTCCTATGGACGTCACAACGTTCTTACGTTTTTACGTCGACGTAGAGGATCTACAAAAAAACGAACTGTAGATGTGTGTCCTAAACATGCCTCGAGTCAGCCGGTGCGGGGGCCTCCATATGACCCGGGATGGACTTTCTTGTTGCATGAAAACATCACTTCGGTGTTGCTAAAGCTACCGGCGTACTAACCCGGAGTTTGGCCGAGCTTTTTATCTATTCAAGAGAAGATGGCGGAGTTCTCACCCGTGCTGCCGATGCGGGATGGGGGAGGACGATTTGCCCAACCCATTTTCCCTCGGTCCAGGTCCGGTTCCGAGTCTGACAGCGAACTGTCCCAGAGTCTAGCCCGCACCAAAATCCGCTCGTACGGGAGCACCGCCAGCGTCACGGCCTCCCTGGGGGAGAAATACATAGAGCATCGGGTTACAGACAGTGATACTCTGCAAGGCATTGCTCTCAAATACGGCGTCACGGTAAGGCTGGTGTGCTTGGAATTACATGTAAAAATGCAGTCCCATGATACAGACAAACACTATTATTTTACTGACAAAGAGGCATCACTTTTCTCTTTTGATTCTTCCTGAAAATCTAGTTATTGACGACGCCACAAACGTCTTATCACGCGCGTGCATCACTAGTGTTTGTTTGTACAGTTGGTCCAACACATCTCTGAAGCACAGGAAGCTGTCTTATAGTTGCTTCCCCTGCAAGGTGTTTGCCTTGAATGTAAGGCTGCAGAAATGAGGAAACTCACAATGTGCAATAATAGCGATCAATATTGCAATGACTATATGACTTGCAACACATAAACAAAAAAATAAAACAACTAGTACATTATTTTGATTTCAATGCAGCAGTTTTATTTAAGTAAAAGTTAACATAACTTAATTACAACAACATCCATTGCTTACTCATATTGCACAGGCTAATATCATAATACATTTGTAATTTATTGTGCAGACATATTTAAAGTCCCACTCCAATCATCTTTTGATCTACTATAAAAATATTTCCAGTGGCCTTTTAATTATGATTATGCCATTTTTAGCCAGAATAAAAAATACTAGTTTCTAAAATAAGTTTCTGCAAAGCAGCGGTATTCATTCAAAATATGGCTCTAAGTTGTGGGTGTGACCGCTGGCACGGAGCAATCCTACCCCTACTTCCTGTCATCCATCTGTATACAAGCACCCCTTTTAGCTTATAGCTCCTCACACCCCAATCTAACATTACTGGTTCAACAAAAATGGCGATCTATGTTGGAGCTGTGCATTTTTGAGTAAATTATTTGTTCTATTTGCCTCCGTGTTCCAGATGGAGCAGATCAAGCGAGCCAACAAACTGTTCAGCAACGACTGCATCTTCTTGAGGAACAGCCTCAACATTCCCGTGGTGACGGAGAAGCGCTTCGTTTTCAACGGACTGTCTCTGGAGTCCCCCGACGGGGAGTGTGAGACGGCGTGCCAGGAGGACACTGTCGTGACGCAGGACATCGAGGGACCCTCGCCGCCCTCTTCACCGCCTCCTCCAGAGGAGTCCAAACCAGCCCCGCCTCAGCCGGAGGAGCTGTCAGCCAAAGACTTCTTACACAGACTGGACTTGCAAATTAAACAGTCAAAGCAGGCCGCACGCCGGCTCAAGGAAGAGGAAGTGAGGTGAGGGGCTTTCTTGTTTGTGTGATTTTTAAGTTCACTCTTTTTTTTTTTTCTTTTCTTTTAACCACACTGCACCTGCACTTTCAGAGGTTACTGCTCTAACTTCACCACTGGAGCTCTTATTCAGCCTCACCCTGACTCACTTGCATTCCTTTGGCAGCTCTTGACACAAGCAATGCAATTTGTTTTGTGAAGACAAATTTGTTGCAGGCCTTGACCTTACCTGCATATATCTCATACATACTCAAAAGCACGCTAGACTGGATAAACCTACCACCTAGATCAAATTAATAGCTTTTGAATTATTTTGAAAGCAACAAATTAAAAAAATTTACCAAAATTTCAATTTTTTTCGCGGCTATTGGTTCAACGAGTGATTATATTTGTCTGTGGTTGCTTAAAGAGTATTAAGAGGCCTTCAATTTAATTTGACTTAAATAAGACATTAAAAAGTCTTAATTTGTCTTAAATTCAGGTCTTATATTTGTCAACCCAATGTGACTTCCTGTCATAAGCTGTGTTTCAATGCGCTTGTGCTCAACAGTGTAGGAAAATAGGAACTTAAAATTCACTGAGAAATGTCTATAAAACTGGTAAGTTTTAAGCTCCAGGTGAGGAAGTTGAGCGGAAATCCTTATAAATCAAGCTGTACGGTTTGTCAAAAGCGTTTAAACTCGGCATGACTGGGAACGTGGAGATCGAGTTGCATGCACAGAGGACAAAACGACAGACTCCAGACATTCGATCTTAAACTAGATTTTAAATGTCCTTAAAAAGTTATCTAAAAGACCTTAAAACTATTCAATTTAACTTCTGTTAATCAGTAGACACCCTGCCTAGATCGGGGGGGTCCTGAGGGTCACTACCTTACATTTTTCTAAATAATCCTGTTATTGCAGCTTCATGCTGACAGACACGCCTGATACCTGAAAGCACACAGAAAAGACCCCACTGAGATGAACTGGTTAGTGTTTTTTGTAAGCTTGTGATGTTACTTTGTTAAGTCTAAACAAGGCTAAAAGTGAAGTAATCTTGCTCAGACACGAAAATACAGATACAGAAGATATCAGTGCTATTGGAAACCTTGTTTACATGTTGAAAGTTCAGGAGTATAGTGAGTTTACCGCTAAGGCTCATGGGAGAAAGTCAGTCAAAAACTGTCAAGTGACAGAACTGCAGAATAATTAGGAGATGGTAACTTCCCTGCTGTTGGTGTGCCGAGTGAAAGATCTGTATAATCATAAGGGTCTTTCTGGATTAACTCAGGGGATTTTAAAAAACACACTCAAAAAGGCTCTTGCTTAAACACATTTAAAGAAGTCTAATGGTTTTGTCGATTCCACAGTGAAAACAGAAGTGGAATTTTTTTGGTCACCTCGTTGACGTTCTGGAGCTGACTGCTCCGGAGCTACACTTTAAACCAGCATGTTGTTTTTAGGAAAGTTTGGGCATCAAAAAGATCTTATAACAACAAAGCTGTTTTTTTCTACCAAGAGTTTTTTTTTCTTGAAGAGTTCTCTGGAAACAAACCTTTGAGTTAGTGGAACGTGAAGGATCCTTTTGCATGCATGATTGGTGTAACATTTTTTGAACCATTCATATTATAATTTGCATTTGCTGATACAATTCTTAGTCAATATTAGTTCATTTTGAACGATCCGATTCAGATTATGAACCATGCTATAAAGATGACCATTCTTTTTGGAACTAATAAGCCACCATGGCCAGGAAATAAGAGAAATAAAGAAAAGTCTGGAGCTGTGGACAAACATGCAGCAACAAAGAGAGATGTATTTCTATGGATTGTACAAAGCTGAAGGAGATTCTGAACTTTACTGTTACAGCAAAACATTTTTTCCAAACTTGCATAAAAGAACTAGATACATGAATCAGGAATTTAAGTTGTGTGAGGGAAAAAAATCAAAGCCATCTTTTTGAAAACTGAGATATACTCAGCATGAGTCCAGCTGTTTGTTCCATGGGCACAGTAGAGATGAAGAACCCTGCACACAAAGCTTTTTTTTTTGGTGTTTCCATTAGGAGAATTTATTATCGAAATACCAATTTGCGAAATTTCCGAGTTAATAGAAACGCAGCAATTGTGTCACACTATTTGGCAAAGCAGCAAGAAGAACATGTTAAAGCATTTTGATTTAGTTGCTCAGGAAATTCAACATGTTTCCCGGAAATTTTCTCTGTATCAAGTTTTCATGGAAGACCTCCATGTTTGTTTTAAAGTTACGTTCCCTCGTGCTTGTGATTTCTGGATAACGAGCGTTATACATATCCTTTTGGTCCACTTGCAAAAAGTACAATTAGATTGAAAACAGAACAGAATTTAAAAAAAAAAAAAATATATTCCATCAATTCTGGTGTTAAAAGGGCTAAAATTTAGATTATTAATGAAACATAACCGTATTGGCATTACTCAAACAGCTGCAGCTGCCTGTTCTGCAGACCCAGTTAAAACCACTGATCTGAACTGCAGCGCTGCAGCTTCAGTTTTTATTTGCTGCAAGTCTCACCAGGAAAAGAAGGAGAAAAAGTTCTTCCAGAACAAACAAGCAGTGATAGGAGTTCAGGTTCTGTCTGTCTCATTCTGTGTTTATGCAACATGCTTTCTTCTTGCAACACAAAGACTTCTCCCTTCTCTAGTCTGCAGCTTGATGCTCATTGGTTCATTAACAGTAGGCGAAATGAAAGTCTCTTAATAATGAATCACAAATTTACCAGATTCCACACAACAGAACTGTGTGATTTTGAACAGTAGCAGTACTTACCATTATAAGGTCTGTCTCTGCTTTTATTTTTGCATTGGATAAGTTAACTTTTGAAAAAAATGATGCTGATTTATATAGTTATTTAGTTCAGCTTTTTCTGTTCCTCAACCGAACTTTCATGCTAAACAAACAATAAACTCCATGTCCTGAAAGGCTAAAGTTAGTTCTACTACAACAAAATAAGCAAAAAGTGAAATACACTGACACTAAGCACGGCCTGCTGCTGCATGGCAGAGCCCCTCGTGCTCCGTCACATGCAGCGCCGCTGCAGACTGCCACTCTTCTTTTCTGTCTTGTTTATTTACACGTGAACTTTTAAAAGTGGCTGTTAAAATGTCAAAGGTTTTCTGAAAAAAACTCAGATTTTATTTTAACAAACTTTTATCTATTGAATTTTTTTCTTGTTATAGTTAATAAAACCGAAGAGAAGTTTCAGTTTTGGTCTAAACCAGAGTAGGGACCCCTGAGATCCTCAAAGCTACATCTCATGTTTTCTACACAACCCAGCTCTGCATGTTCTTATTGGATGAACACACCTACCCAGTAATTGTCATGATTCCCTAAACATGATTAGCTGGTCAGTTGTTCACCAATGAACATGCACGAGGCAGGATATGTTGAAAACATGCAGGAATGTGGCCTCTCGAGGACCAGGTTCCCTACGCCGCTGCGTCTAACTGATGAGTCACTTTGACGGACAGGATCAGAGATCCTCTAAGCTACAGTCTCAGGGTTTCTGTTAACAGGAACTAACGTGCAGCACGATGGTTCTTATTAAATGGTCTGAACAGAGAAGCCTGAAGAAATGCTATTCCAATTAGACAAATTAAAACAAAAAGTTTTTTATTGTAACTTTGCTTTTAAGAGAAAAAAAAACAAAAAAAACAAGGAAAATATGTTTTAAAAGAATAGATTTTCCACCTTTTTTGTTCACTTTTAAACTTCCTCAGTTGAGTGATGTCTGACTCATTGCTGCAGGTGATCCGTCTGCCTCTGGTCCTCAGACTTCATCTTTGCTGTTGGTATTTTTGGACGTTTATTCTTTTCTAATTTGGCATTGTTTCTTTTGATGTCACAGCAGCTGAAGCATACAAGTCAGAATCCTGGAAAACAGTTTTTAAATTATTATTAAGGATCCCACTGAAATGATTCATCCAAATAGAGGTTAGATTTGTTTTCCAAATAACAGACATGAAGGTTGAATTTCCTCAACCGTTGAGGCGTCAAGGAGCTATAAACAGAGGTGCTGCCCCGTGTTTCCATAGTGTGTCAGGACAAACAGCTGCTGTCTGCATGGTTGACTTGCTGCTCCCATAATGATGATGATGATGATGATGATGATATCTTGTATTGGACGTAAAGGAAAGATTGGATATAAATAAAAAAAAAAAAAAAAAATTGAAAACACCAGGAATCGCAAACTCAAAGAGGTACTGACTCATTTTTTCCCATGATCTTTCTTTTTGCTCAAAACCTTCCTGTAATTATATATAACATGTGTTAAACTTAATGGCATTACTATGCATAAAGTTACAATTACAAGTTAGTGTTGGAGTTTGAAACTTTTCTAAAGTTATAAAGTCTGACTTAAACCATCAGTTTTCCAAACTGAAAAAAAGAAAATATGATAAATAAAATAACTAACTGCCTAAACCTGATGCCCCTAAACAAAGTCAATATAGTCAACTTTCTTTTTTTGTTTTTACCTTTTTAATGAACTAATCTGTGCACAAACTTGCATTTCAATTCATTCTTGACATCATGAAAGCAAATTAGTTAAATACATTAGGGCTGTCACAAACGATTATTTTACCAATTAGGGATTATTTTTGCGATTAGTCAATTAATCGTGTCACGTGTAAACTGGATGTAAAAAATACATCTTAACCATCATTAGCGTTAAACTTTTAAGTATTTAAAGTCCCCCAAAACATTTTTTTATTTAAAAAAAAAAAAAAAAAAACTTCCTTCACTGAGCTAGGCACGCTAGCCGGGCCAGATAAGGATGAGGGGTTTAGTGCATGTGCAGCAGAACTGTTTTTACAGAGGAAGAACAAACAGAGCCTGTCTGCTACAGTTTGATTGACAATTTTAAAAGGAGAAATACTAAAAAAGGTAAAATAGAAATTATTTCTTATTACATTGTTTTCCCTTTCCATTTTTTTGTGCTTCCCACTTTCATGCTCCATAGTCTTCCTGTAACTTCCTGTGACATCACTACTGACCCAGATTAGCACTACTGCGCATGTGTGTCAAAAACTGATGCAGGATTGGAAAGTGAACACTGTAGTCTTGAGATGAAAAACAAACTAAAAAAAAAGAGTAATCGACTATAATTTTAGTCAACTATTTTAATAGCCTACATAGTCGTGACTAATCGTAGCAGCTCTATAATACATTTAAATATGTCTATGGTTTTCTTTTAAGGATCTTTAAATCTAAGGATTTCTTTTCACAAATAAGCAGTTTTTGATTTTTTTTTTATTTTAAAAATAACTAATTTTGTACTGTTTCATGCAGATTCTGATTAATTTCTGGTGTTAATGAACACACTTTTTGTATCTGGTTTGTTTGGGACATGAGAAGCATGTGCTCCCTTCTTAACCAGAATGACACGGTTGTTGGCTTTGCCTCATCTATTATTCACAGCACCAAACGGACTCTGGTAACTTAGAAGAAAAAAAACAGTGGAAACAAATGGAGCTTTTTAAAAGAACTGTTTCTATGATCGACCATCTGTTAAAGAGTTTGTGTTTGTTGTTGCAGAAACAATGAGGACAGCTATACAGCCCCCGACAAGTCCTACCAGGAGACGTAAAAGAGCAAGCAGTTCACCTGTAGCCCATAAACACACAACAATGTACACCACAACCTCATTGTTAATGTTGTTTTTATCTGGTTTGTGTTTACCATGTTAAGGAGTGGTCATGTCTGCCTTCTTATTTATTGAACGGGAAGTATTGGAGTGTGTTTTGTCATTTCCGCAGCGTGCAGCTCCACATGTACGTGCACGTGAAGCTGCTGCACCGATCCCACCTGCTGCTTACGTTCACCCACAGCGCCAAGCAAGTCCAGGATTACCCCGCTGGACTCTTCTTTAACTGCTTCGAATCTTCGAAATCTCCTAGAATAGGATCATTGGAGACTATGTTCAGGCCTTTCTCATCAGTGTTTACACCCAATATGAGCAAATATACCCAATGATGGGAAAGCGGGTAAACACGAGCATCTCCACAGGTCTCTTTTGCCTCAAGTTTTTTCTTTTTTTTGCAAAAAAAAAAAAAAAAAGATCTATTTTGTTTGTTTTTTGCTGCGTGAATGCATTATTTATGTTATAATGTCTTTAACAGAGGTCTTATTGTGCTTTTAAAATTCTGTTGGTTTTATTTGTTGAGAATAAATCTATATTTAAACCCCAAAGACGTCTTGAATGTGGGTTTTTTATTAAATCACAGTAGTAAAAGTGATCTGTTTTGCTGCCACAATTAGGACCCGAAGTAAAGAAAAGACAAGTTTATTTGCTTTTACAACTTTAGGAAAGAAATCACCAAAAAAGTCACATTTAAAAATTTGTCTTATGCCACTATGGTATAATGGAAATGTTTGAATTACAGCAGTAGAAACATGCAAAGAAATAATTCATGACTCAGACATCGCCCCCTAGTGGGCTCTGCAGGGATTACAACAAAACAGGGCACAGACACTAAATGCAGTTTTTGGTCGAGTACAAAGCAAGAATAAATTAGGATTTTACACGTACACTGAAAACAAAATGAACAATATTAGGGCTAAAACAAGTTACACATGGTGAATATGATTTTTGATTTATTTTTAGTAGAAATTTTAAAGATTGATCAGATCGCACAGCAATTTCCTCCACAACATTCATTTCTCACATGAGTCCAGTTGGAGAAGAAGTACCGATATGAGCTAAGATCACAAAAACTCATTAGTACATTTTAAAAAATGTGGAAAGATAGAAGGGCTCTTCTGGCTAATTTAAATCACTGAGGTTAAATCATTTAACGCACTACTAATATGTTAGCGTTAGATTCTGTCTTTTAGGCTGAAGGTGGATCAGTTTGTTACAGACTGCTGTAGATCCTCTTGATTGTATCTCCTTCCTCTTTGGCGATGATGCCTTTCTCGATATACGAGTCCAGCTGCTGATCCATGAAGTCCTTCAGCTTGGACAGGTCGTAATGTGAAAGAATGGGCAGTTTGTAAAAAGAGATTTGGGGAGGGTTGCTCATGAGGATGCTACTGATACTGCAGTGATGTACCAAAGATCACAAAGTGAACCCATTGGCCTTATAAGATGGCACACCCAAACAAGCTCAGAGGAGGATTAAGGTCAGAGCATGTTTTTCTGATTTGAAGGAAGTGCCATGTTTACTCACAATGATAAGGTCACAGGAAAACATGCGTGTGCAGTTAGATCTCTTCCAGTGCGAGCCGACAACTAGAGCTCTTTTATTTTTGCCAGGATGTGAGCAAGTCGAATGCAGCTTGAGGAAAGTGAGGATGGATTTCAAAAATAAAAGCATAGATCTGGATCATTTAAGCATGTTTTGGTCGGACTGTTTTCCAAGCACCAGAAGAGGGGAACAAAGGACAAACTATCAGCATTTTTCACAGCAGTGCTGGAAAAGTGCAGCTTTGCTGGTGACTCGTGTGTCGGATTAACAGCATATGATTAGAGTCGGCGCCACTTCTCGCCGTCTTCCCTGCGAAGAGCCAAAAAGCCAAAAGCAGGATGTCACCTCTGTGTCCATCTGCTCCTCTGGCTAATCTTTGAAGTGTGGGCGTATGTACACACACACACACACACACCCAGACTCATCAACACACATACACAGCCTGCTGGGATCGTCCTAATGGATGCTTCTGGTTGAGTAAACACAATAAAAAAGCCATCTTCCACTTTGTTACTATGACAGCGTTTTCAGCTGAAAAGGACTTTTGTTCTCTTCAGCTGTTGGTTCTCCAGAGGAAACGGGGAACAAAGACGCACCCTTTACGGCGCACTTTAACGCAATAACAGCGGAGTTAAAAAGACTACCTGGTGCAGTGCGGGTAGCAATAACAGAAAGAGGAACTCCTTTCGGTTCTGTGCTCATTCCTGCTCCATTATCGGAGCGCTTCAGATTGTTGACGGGCAGCGGAGAGGCCCCTGTTGTCCGGGACAACCGGCTCTCTCTTGAATGCTAATGAGGTGTTCTATAAAGAACAAGGTTAGGGATGAGCTGCTCACTCTATCCTTCAACCATCATGTCCCCTGAACGCTGCTTTGTTTTTGCTTCCTTCTCTTGGTTGAACTTTTGCTGTGAAACTCTTACCCTTTTCACCTTGAACTTGATCAAACGCTAACAACACAAATCTTTCTTAACTAGAACTTTTGTCCTGTTGTCCAAGACGTCCCACTGAGATCATTAACAGCATGAGCGTCATTAGCATTTCATCCTCCACTGCTCCATGATGCCCCTCTACTCAATGGTTTCTCAAATCAGACATGTACAGGGATGGTGTGGGAAACTTTTTGGGTCACTTGCTGGTACAATGGTTGCAGAAATGAAGCTAATCAAACAGTAGAAACCTTTATGAAAAAACAGAGATGGAAAAGCCTGAAAGCACAAACAAATTGCCACAATAAAACCCTTTTCTGTGTTATTTTTACTCCTTTTCATCTTTTTGAAATGATAAAACACTCTTTGTCTTAGTCTAGTTGCATCAAAAGCTGTTGGGATGGCCTCATTAGGACTGATCCATATTCATGAGACGTGAAGTGGAGCGTCTGTTTTGGTGTCCGACATCCTTTTATATTGCAAATGGGGGCAAACAAAGGGTTGCTTCAAATATCCTGCTCTTCAGAGCAACATGTCAGACCTGCAGTTCATTAGGAATTTATTTATAAAGCTGACCTTCTCTTGAGTTCAGCTCTAAGCTCTTACGGCTTCAGTTTCAGAATAGTCACTTAACATTTAAATCTAGCTGCAAATAACACATTTCAGTGTTTGAGATGGTGTCTCACCCTCTTTTCCGTCTTCTTTGTTGTGTTTTTTCAGCCATTCAATGTTCTTCCTGATAGCGTCCAGATATGCTTCTGACTTGCCAGGTTGATCTGACGACAGAAAGCAGAAAAAGCAAATGTGGAGGTTTGCTCGATGGACTGCCTTCATCTAAATTGATTTTTTATATATATATATATATAAAAAAAAAAAAAATGTCCCTGTGTTACTTAAGCAAAGGGAAGAGAATTCTAAAGAAAAAACTGTTCATTGAACCACAATAAAAATGTGAAATCAGGTATTTATTTTGACATTTTAATCAATTGATTGTGAATAAAGATAACTCTTCAATCGATTAGGGAACATTACAGACTGCAGCCTCTTTACAAAGGAAACATTTTTGATGTGACCGACAGCCTTCATCTGCAGCCAGCTCCACTGTGAAATTCTTTTTATGTCTTTTTGTGACGTATCAGTGTGTGTACTTGGATTATATTGATAAGTACGCAGAGTCCAGGGACACAGAACAAAAGACAGTGATGGGCCTTCCCGCTGAGTGTTCATGTACTGGCCTAGTTCAGAGACAAGCAGCGGCTTAGTTACCACCGGCCCAAAGGGCTCAGAGTGGCTTCTGTTCAAGCAGGCTTACAAACGCACAACAACAAAGCTGTTAGCTGTTAACAATTTGTGAGGGAAAGACATATTTTAAAAAAGGATTTGCTACGTAATAAAAAAAAGACACTTTACAAAGACGGGGGTTTTCATTTATGGCTAAAAAAATCACATTAGTTGAATATCAAAGCAGGCTTAAAAAGATGGCGGCGTTTCCACGGCTCAGGGTTTAGCTGTGCACTGACTGGTCTCAGCTGACGGCTGCTCCTCTTTGGTGGAATCCTTCAGGTTCTCGTACTCCTTCTGCATCTTTGCAGCTTCCGCTTTCGTGTTGTCGTCGTCATCCCAGTCTCTCTCTACAACACACACAAAGACAAATAAAAAAATAAACAGTAAAAAAAAAAAAAAAAACAGCTACCCAGTGTTTCCTTTTCTTTCAGAATTATGCAAAAGAGTAATTAGAAAACGGCTTTTTCTGGTGCAGTAAGAAGACTGACTGATAGATGTTTGATTCAAGAGAAGTACATAATTAAAGACAATTTCCATTATAAAGCAATAAGACACATTTTTTTCGTAAGAGTGCTTAAACGGGGAACATTTGTTCCAATATATTGATTATTGCTGGCAATAAAAGCTGTTTACCACTGGGTGCAGTGACGTCTGGCAGCCCGAGGGCCTTCCCCAGCTTGTTCTTGGTCTGCATGGCAATCATGGCATCAAGGTTTTCTGCAGGTGAATGTAAAAAAAAAAGGACACACATTTTCGTTAGATTCATCAGCAGCATTGTGTTGTCAGTTCCCTCTGTGGAGGATGAATGAAAGGCTGTCAGTCCCACACTGTTCCTGTCTGACTCAGAGGTTTATTATCATTAGAAAAGGCTTTTTATAACATGAATGAAAAAAGGGTTCAGGAGGGTGATGCCAGCCATAAACAAACACCATCCAGTGCTTTGTAGTTGTGATTAGTATACGAGAAATACTGAGTCACTTGTTAGTGGTACATTATATATTCATACTGATTGTTACCATGTCCTCTTGATCAATCTATAAAAGGAATATTTTGGGTCTAAAAATATTTCTCAAAACACAGGTGCATTTATTTTGAAATGTGAGAAGTAAACATCAGATTACTGCAAATAATTGCAGAGATTAGATTACCATCTTTTCAGAGAGACAGAGTCATACAGATCATATGACTTAATGGGGGAGAGCAAATATGGGATAGTGAATATTAGCAGTCAGAAAACAATGTTTCCATCTCCAATCTTACAGTATGAGTCATCTTTGTTTGGTTCGTGCATTTAACTGGATCTTTTATTGTATGTTGAACCATGTAGCAAAGATTCACTTTTCAGCTGGATTATAAAACATGCTTTAGAGAAAATATGGGCCAGAAAAAGAAATTAGAAAAGGGATTAACAATCTGGTCTGTGTAAAGAGGGCAGAAGCACAAATTATGCAACAAACAGGAAGTCTTGACCACATCACTACCACTTAACACCAAGAACACTTTATTTAGATCATTTCTGATCGGAGCATTCCAGTTTCCTCTCATTTCTTATTATCTAACCATCCCACTTTCAACTGCGCTTGCTGAGAGTACACAACCACCTCCTTAAAAGTGTGGAGGCACAGTGCAAGTCTAGTATTTTTTTTTTCTTTTCTTTCCACCCACACGCACAACAAAACACCATATTTCTTCCACTCCAAATCTTGCTCACGCTCTGTGATGAGGTCCTCATCACCTCAGCTACCATGTATAAAGATGATTGACAGCTATGTATATTCAGTAATGATCCTGAGCAACTAATTGGACCATCGCAACCAGCTGCTCGTAAAGGGATGAGGAGGCAGAAGCAATAACAAGTTGCTAGGCAACATAGGAATTCCCATTCATTTATCATCACAATCTGCACTATGTGAACCCACTGCTGTTACAATGGAAACTCATTATGCAGTATGTAATACTACTACAGGCCAACTGGTCCACTTTTTAAGAGCACATTGGTCAAATCGATAACATGACACAATATAAAATAAAATAAAATAAAATAAAATAAATAAAAATAAAATAAAATAAAATAAAATAAAATAAAATAAAATAATATAATATAATATAATATAATATAATATAATATAATATAATATAATATAATATAATATAATATAATATAATATAATATAATATAATATAATATAATATAATATAATATAATATAATTATATAGAATTTGAGGTTTCCTGAAGCCAGGGCATACAGGAAGGATCTGACCTCTCCACTGGCTGTAGATGACATGACCAACCATATATGAATAAATGGCTGGAACTTTGTGGAAATCTTTCATTCTCATTCTCAAAAAGAACTTAAAAGCAAATATTCTTGTACTTTTTCTTTTTCTATAGCTAATAGTTCGTATAAGCAATCAATTACTTGATTATTGACAGTATAAATTAAAAATTATCGAAATTGAATATACTTTATAATAACAACACAAAAGTTAAATCATCTGTGATTTTCTTTAAGTTATGATTGATGAAAGGGGAACTAGGTTGTTAGAAGGAACGGAAGAGATTCTAAAACAGTACCCTGAGGCACACCATTTGACATTAGCACTCCATGGTTGATAAAAATAGATATGACATTCCCACTACACATACTACACAGTACTTAGAGTAAAAGTACATAGCTCTAAAAACGCAAACACACCCATCAATAAATAATAAACATATATTAGTAAATTATTGTTTTGTTGTAAACAGTTAAGACTTTTTACGTCCTACCCAGATATGAAACTCCCTCCTCTGGTGTGATGGTGCCGTACTTCACCATCATCTTCACAAAATCAATCAGCGTCTTCATGATTGTTATGAGCGTCTCTCTCTCCTGAGTGTCTTTATCTGCAAAAGCACAGCAGAGAAGGAGCTTCAGACAGGTGTTGAGTAGAGACCGGAAACCACTTGGTTGTTGCATCCCCTGTCTCTTCGATGGTTTTAAGGATTTTGATTCTAAACGACAGGATGTTCGGCTTGACTGGCTTTGTCTGCTTGTTGTTAGTGTGCAGGAAACAGAGGCAGACAAAAAGAGAGACTGACTCATCCTTGAAAACAATATTGCCATGACAACAACATTGATCTAATGCTGCTCTTTGGGCGAAGACCTACTTTCACTGGTTGTATTTCAGTTCAGGTCAGAAATGCCACGGTGACCTCAACATGTTTGTGTTTTTACCTGAGTTAAGGCTTTTGAGCAGACGGTAGAAGTTTGGAAAGTACTGCAGGTCCTGGAGCCCATCTTCAGGGCTCACCTCGTTTCCATCTTCTGTCCCTTTTTCCCAGTTGTCTCCAGCTTCATTCACATCACCCTCTGCTTCCCTTTCCACTTCATCGTCAACATCTTCATCATTAGCCTCTGCCTCATCCTCCTCTTCCTCATTGTAGCTACGCTTAGGTGGTTCCCACGTGCCCTGGAAATGATCAGAGTTGTGCTACTTTTTACCATCTCTTTACCCCTTTCTATGTCAGCTCAGCATCTTTGCAGGATGTACCGTGTCTGAATCCTGGTCCTCCTGCTCTCCTCCAGCCTCTTGGTCTATGCTGTCAATGTCGTCAATTTCATTGTTCTTGGCGTTTTTGGTGATGAGATCTTGGAGTGCCTCTGCCACCTGGTACTCCAAAGTGTCTGCCTGACTATCTGTTATCTAAACAAACAAACAGAAAGGAAAAATTGTGAGTAAAAAGAAGACATTTCACAATGATAATAATTCAATAACAAAATGATCCATATTAGGAAAGAAAAGGGCAACTCATGGGCTGTCAAAAGAAAAGAGTAATATGAACAATATTGCACAACTCTTTATCTCCCAGTGAGGAAAAACAGCGAATGCAGACACCGGGAAAGGTCCTGCTGTGAAAATGTCACACCACATGCTGGGGGGAGCTCGATAAGATTATTAGCAGTGAAGCTCACCAGCCCCAGTTTGAGCAGTTTGGAGACGATTCTGTCAAACACGCCTCTGTCATCCTCCTCGTAGATTTTATTAGCAATCTTCTGGACGATGTCTTCAGCTGTCAGTGGAGTACCGTCCACTTGACGAAAGCTTTCTGGGTCATCTGTAGGGAGGACACAGGGATGATTTTCTTCAAAAGATTACTTAGATTATTTAGATGTTTTTAAAATACGACTTTAATTTATGTTTCGTTTGACGAAAAAAAATATTTACATCAATTTAAAAAATTATAATTCCAAAAATAGCCTCTTGTTTTCATGAATGTCTTCAGTATTTCAATCTGCACATTGTGAGTAGAAGATGTGCATCTGCTTCAGTGAAATCCTTATATAACAACCTCTATTCCTTCCAGGGGTCCAATACACACACATAGAAAAACAGGTAGTGGTGCCCAGATTGATGTCAGACAGATATAGATCTGTCTGACATGACAAAATAAGAAACAAGAAACAAACATGGAGAAAGGGTATTGTCAAATGCTTTGCTATTGCCAGGCTGACTGTATGAGTCGAGGAAATGCAGCGCTCAGCACCTTGAGTCTGAGTCACCTTGCAATGAGCTTCATGCTGATGATCAAGTTACATGCTGTTGCCATTTGAAGAATAGAAGTGAATATGAAACCAAAGAACATAACAGAGGAGTATAAGAACTGGGTCTAAAAGAATTGACTGAGGATAAGCACAAATTATTTTATGTTTGCTTTTTGTAAATGTTTCACACATATATTTTTCAATTATTAAGAAGAGATTGAAAACAAGAAAGTCTAATTTCCTGCAGTGATAAAAGAAATAGCTGCTAGCCTTAGCCACTCCTTGTAAAAGTAAGTCACAAGCTTTTACAATTAGTGGCTGAGGAGAAAGGGATTATCTTTTTCCCTGGGATTCACGTGTCCCATCTTTGAGTCCCCCTGACGGTCTGAGCTTATCCCTAACACACGCGTTTCCTTCTTCTAAAGCGTCTGCGTGGTTTCCTCCCAGACCAAAAAAGGGGCATGTCCTTGCTAATGACAGTCAACTGATGTCACAAGTGCACCTTGATACTTGCCGTAGTCCATCCCCCTCTTGGTTGAATCGTAGTCATCAGCAAGACGGCGGCTCTTGGTGGAATCTGATTCATCGGGAACATATTGGTCGTCCTTTTTGACCGGCGCCACCGAGGACTCCTTTGATTTCTGGCCATCAGCCAAAGACTTTAGCATGGTAAAGTCATCACTGTCCTGATCTGACTCCTTGGAGGCGGCAGGCTGCTGGCCCTCTGTCAACAGAGAAAATGCTGAGCATGTTTATCCAAGGTGCAGATGAGCTGTTTTTACAGGAAACGCTGCAACTTGAATCTCCCGTGAATTGATTGGCAATGAGGTGTCCACTTACCAGCTGACTGTAAGGCAGCCTTCACACTGTCTGCCTCTGCAATCTGTGGAAAAAGAAAATATTAAGCAAACACCATCCTCTCAGGGTCTGATTCATAATGTTTGCTGGGTTAAGGTTGTTTGGCGAGTGACCATAAAGCATGTTTGACCGGATATTGGATGAGATATTTGCAGTATGGGACATTGAAAAAAAATGGGAGATCTTACCTGCTGCTGTAGTGGTCTTTCTTCTGTCAGCTGTCGGTTGTACACAGATTTATCTGCTAAAAAATTAAAGATCTTCAGATATCAAACCTTTAAACCAAACTTTCTTTCATGATTCAGAAGGATTTCTGGAGGAGGAATTTGATGGCACACATATTGTGTTTTTCTGCCATTTCTCATTTGAATTTCTGTTTTCACATTGATCTGAGTTGATGCGTCTCTGCCCTCTCTACCGCCGTAATCGGATTATACAGCAAAAGATTAAACTCCAGCGAAAATATAGCACAGGCGGGTTAAAGTGTCCGCAGATGAGCAGTAGAACTGGTCCTAATGTGTTGTTTGTCAACAGCTTTTTAAATTGAGGGTTCCCAAAGCAGCACAAATTTACAATTTACCACCACATTTAGCCTCTTTTAAACCTCTCATTTGATTTTATGTTAAAAGGGAGTTGGGTTGAGTTTACTCACCGTCCGTTGAGGCTGGAGGTGTGGGGAAGGCATAGACCGGGTTCACTACATTCAGAGCAAGAAGCTGGGAAAGGACGAAAAGGCAGACGGCTTTTGACGCCATGATGGTTCTAAAAGCGCGCGGGGAGTCTCCCGGGGAGAGGTGCTGAATGTGTGGACAGCTCCGCTCCGGCCGCCGGCTGGTGCTCACTCAGTGTGCCGCGAGGCTGAGTCTGCAGCTCCCGCTCTCTCAGACGCGGAGGGCGGGGAGGGGCCGGGCAAATCTCCGGGCGTCCTCTGGAGCTGTTGACGCGCCGCGGTGCTGAAACCAGGTCAGCTCTCTAATTAAAACCTTATAAGCGAGGAGGATCTTCAAGCCCTGAGTGAGCTGCGGCATCACCTGCCAAAGCTGTAATAGCCCGCTTCAAACAAGGCCTGCCCCCCTCTGCCATTAAGGAGGGGGGAGGAGACTGCGAGGAAAGCCCCCGTCTAACATCTGCCGAACAATATGCTAGCATTCGAAAAACAAAAACAAAAAAAAGCTATTGTTACGGGTTTAAACCTTCAAATTATTCTTTCTGTAGAGTTGTTTACAAAAAGACACAAAAAGCAAAAATAAATAGCAGCGTAGTCAAAATTAACTTAAATATAAACCGAAAAAAAGAACACAAAGAGATTTAGCTAGCAGCTTTTTTTTTATTAATTTTATTTACTGCGCATGAGCAGAACGGAAAGGGGGAAGAAAAACCCGCCTTTTTTGCGTGCGTCACAACCAACCTGCGTCACTTTCGTATCTCCACTGTCCAGTCAATAGCAACCGTTTATTAAAAGGGCAATTAAGCGCATGGACTGGGGGAAGACACATTGGACTGTTTTATGAGGGCTTACATAACCTTCCCGCTAACAGCCTCCAGGCTCTTAAGGACAGGGATTTATGATCATTTTCCATCCGATTATCCCCCAACTGTAAAATTTATTCCATCATGATGTCCTACTGTGACCTTAAATATCTTCATGGCAAAAATAATGTGACACTTGTAGTAAAGGGAAGAGCAATAGTTTGTTTTGGATTCAGTAATCGAGTGATTAAAGAGTGGATGATGCTGTTTAATCCTGTGGTTTATGAAACCTTTCTGAGGGATTAAAGTTTATTCCCATCATAAATGATCCTCATTTCATTTCTCAACATCCATGTTTGTCATTTTTACTACACTCTGATGCAGCGTGCAAGTGTTTAATTTCCTTAATGCACCTGATCTTTCTGCTGCGTACAAGTAAACTTCCTGCTTCATTTAATCTATAGGCCTAAACTTGTACCTTCAAACGTTGTTCACTGCTAAAAGTTATGTTATGTAAACAAGGATCTATCTAATAATTACTTTTTCTTGTCACAAAATCCAAAATTTTATGTTAATTTGAGTTTGCCTTGAGCTTTTTCTAGGTTGGGGGTCTGCAACCTTTAAGGCTAAAAGATTTGACCAAAACGAGTGTTTAATTGTTTTTAGAAAAATGTGCGTTTTTTTGGCAATTAAAACATTTATCTATACATTTTAGATTTTAATATTTATAATAATTGATTTCCATTATATTTTCTACATCTAAAAATCTCAATTCATTTTACTTTAAAACTATCATATAATTTAATGAGCAAATACACGTCCTTCGCAAAATAGAACGTCACATATTGCTGAAAATGTAAGAAAGCAGTCAAACAGCATTTTATTTTTTACAATTTGAGGCACTATCATCCTTTTTCTCATTTTACTATAGAACAAAAATCTGACAACACTGATATAATTTAATGCATTTACAGTAATCTATATAAGTAATTCTGAACAGCACGCTGGTGGACAGGAGAATATGTGCTTTAACCCTATTCCAATTAAAATAAAAACAGTCTGACAAATTCAATCTTTTACAGTTTTTCTCAATCGCTTTGGTGCGTTTCTCAGATCAGAATTGAAGTTCTCATAACTATTAGTTCAACCTCCCAACACACTTAGTCATTTGTGCACATCATAGTAGCAATTTCTGCTCTCTCTGAACAAACTGCAAATGATTTTGGACATGAATCAGTTGATTTCATACATTCTCTGCTGTTTTTTGACATTTTCATTTGCTTTTGTCATGTCAGTCAAAATTAATTCTACTTATGGATGCTGAATAGTCGTTCTCAATAAAACTAATAGTCTAACTTTCATTGCTTGAGTCATTACACTCAAAATTGTTGAACTAGTTATCAAATGTCAAATATTAGCCATCTGTCAAGCAAATTCTGTACCTTTCCTTATCATTTTTTCCTGAAAATGTCTCCTAAATGGAACAATTGATCTCAGGTGAATTTCAGCTGTGACTCATGAGGAGGTGTGTGCAATTTACAGTAGTTGTCACCAACGACAAACAACTTGTTCACTGTCAATTATGGATGAATCCTATGAATCGTCAATGGAAGAGGGGTGAGGATGTGGGGAGGAAGAGGAAGGGGAAGAGGGAGAAGAGGCAGATATAGGCGGATTCCTAATGAAATAAGGGCTACAATTGTGGACCATGTTGTCAATCACGGCCTCACCATGGAGGAGGCTGGTCGAAGGGTGCAACCCAATATTGGAAGAACTACTGTGAGTTCAATAATTCAAACATTCCGTAGGGAAAACAGATATGCAAACAGTAATTTACTGTACTGTTACATGTGCTGTATATTGTTCACAGCTCTACCAAAAGGGTGATTTTATGTTTACAGTTTTTCTCAGTCGCTTTGGTGCGTTTCTCAGAACACTATTAACATTTGCACATTAGTTAGTGCATTTCTCTAAACAATTAGTGCAAACTGCAAAACCTAGTGGATGTCCTGCAAAAGCACATCGCATGCTCAAAACTGATAATCCATTCCTCAAAAGCAAGTATTAATGTCAATGAAACTGTCAGTGCCATCAAAATGAAAAGTCTTGATGCCATCTTTATGAACAGAATAGTCAAATGACTTTGTCATGTTTTCACTATGACAGTTTATAATTTCAGTGTTTTCCATTGCAAAAATATTTGATGACACCTGAAAATGCTCAAGACAGGACTATGGCCTACTTATACAGCCATCTGAAATGTGCAGTAAAGTCACTGTAGATGTCAAACATAAAATCACCCTTTTGGTAGAGCTGTGAACAATATACAGCACATGTAACAGTACAGTAAATTACTGTTTGCATACCTGTTTTCCCTACAGAATGTTTGAATTATTGAACTCACAGTAGTTCTTCCAATATTGGGTTGCACCCTTCGACCAGCCTCCTCCATGGTGAGGCCGTGATTGACAACATGGTCCACAACTGTAGACCTTATTCCATTAGGAATCCACCTATACTGCCTCTTCTCCTTCCCTTTCCTCCCCACATCCTCACCCCCTTCCATTGACGATTCATAGGATTCATCCATAATTGACAGTGAACAAGTTGTTTGTCGTTGGTTACAACTAAAATTGCACACACCTCCTCATGAGTGACAGCTGAAATTCACCTGAGATCAAATGTTCAATTTAGGAGACATTTTCAGGAAAAAATGATAAAGAAAGGTCCAGAATTTGCTTGACAGATGGCCAATATTTGACATTTGATAACTAGTTCAACATTTTGTGTGTAATGACTCAAGCAATGAAAGTTAGACTATTAGCTTTATTGAGAAAGACTATTCAGCATCCATAAGTAGAATTAATTTTGACTGACATGACAAAAGCAAATGAAAATGTCAAAAAACAGCAGAGAATGTATGAAATCAACTGATTCATGTCCAAAATCATTTGCAGTTTGTTCAGAGAGAGAATTGCTACTATGATGTGCACAAATGACTAAGTGTTGTGGAGGTTGAACTAATAGTTATGAGAATTTCAATTCTGATCTGAGAAACGCACCAAAGCGATTGAGAAAAACTGTAACATCTACTGTGACTTTACTGCACATTTCAGATGGCTGTATAAGTAGGCCATAGTGCTGTCTTGAACATTTTCAGGTGTCACCAAATATTTTTGCAATGGAAAACACTGAAATTATAAACTGTCACAGTGAAAACATGACAAAGTCATTTGACTATCTTGTTCATAAAGATGGTGTCAAGACTTTTCATTTTGATGGCACTGACAGTTTCATTGACATGTATACTTGCTTTTGAGGAATGGATTATCAATTTTGAGCATGTGATGTGCTTTTGCAGGTTATCCACTAGGTTTTGCAGTTTGCACTAATTGTTTAGAGAAACACTAACTGTTGTGCAAATGTTAATAGTGTTCTGAGAAACGCACCAAAGCCACTGAGAAAAACTGTATTGTAATTTTGATCAATTATCTGATCTGTAAAAATCTAAAAAATTAATGAAAATATACTATTCAGATCATTGACATTTTTCATAAAATCCCAGGAGTCACAATAGAGGAATAGTAGATATCTAAAAAATAAACATGGCTCTGGAGCCTCAGGTTGCAGACCTCTACTTTGGTTTTTGCTGCTCCACCCTCAGAGATTCAGGGTGTAGATGTTTTATCTGCTAAAGAAAGGAGGACTTTTCCTCCTCCCTCTTGCCTCATGCAGATTCAACGATTCAGCAGTAGGAAGCTGTGTGGAAGATTACAAGCTGAGTCCAGTAATGAATGTTGCCAAATCTAATGGAATGATAATTCAGAAACAATAAAAATGTCCACAATTTTGACTTAGATCATTTATATTTATTAAAAAAATATTTAGGGAAATTTCTTTCAAAACGTTAAACATTAGGGAAGCCAAAGAAATACATTTAAAAGCTCCATCATTAATTCTGGTTTGGCTCCATCTGCTGACATTTGAAGAGAAAACCATAATTGACATATGGTGTGGAAAGCATGTAATCACATTTATGAATTAATCAAACTGAAATAATTCAATATAATTAACAAATATATGTTTTTTTTTTTTTTTTTTTTTAGCTTTTTCTATTTTTCTGAAACCACAATAGCATATCTGTTAAACTTGAACAAAACTGATACTTTGGAGTTGGAAAATGTTTAGACAAATAGATTTAAATAACCATTTTGTCAAAATTTACAGCTACTCCAAACATCCATCAATATTCTATGCCTGATTTACAGAGTCATAAGTGCTCAAAACATTTAAATAAAACATGTTTTTTCCTTTTTTCATGGATAGACATAAAATGAATTAACATTTTCAATCAGAATTATAAACAAGCAACAACAAAAAAGGTAAAAAATATATTTTACCTTGAAATACGGAAAACATTTTGAAGTAAAAGCAGGCTTGGAAAATATCTAGAGAACTTTGTGGTGTAAAGATGAAAAATTGATGTATTTATTTGTTGCTTTGGTTATCAGACTTTCTTTTGGGTGATTTAAAAAAAAAACTCAAAATCATAATTTCCTTTTTTTACAAAAAAATATTGTTTGTAATAAAGCAGGATCTACTGCTCAATAATATGCAATATACATTTTTTTGTGTGTTTAGTCAATCTGCACACGTGCAGAAAGACTGAATTTTATTTGTATGCTCTTGTCTGAGGTGTTTAGAAATGTTGAAATTGAAATCAGAGCTAAACTAAAGTCCAAGTAGGAAAATGTTTTTTTTTTTTTTTTTATGAATGTGATTGTTTGACCTTTACTGTGAGTGGCCAGTGAATTTAGCAGAGAAAGAACTTAAACGCACCTTTCAGTAACACTTGACACGTCATCAGTGGGGCCATAATGTGTTCTTGGTTATTGATTTTTATGCTCCGCCACCTGAGTGATCCGGCTGACTCCTGCCTTGTGTCAGCTGTTCCTTTATCAAGATCCACAGGCATCGAGGGGCCGTTTCACTGACCTCACTCATTTTCTTAATATTTCACCTAAAGAGCAGTCTTTTCACTTCCAGGAACCTGAGGGTTTGTAGTCATGAGGGATCAATAAGGCTGCCATCCAGCTCTTTAAATTCCCGTAGCTCTTCTTTAGTCGAAGCTCTCTCCTATTCAATTTCCCCGGGTTACAATCAGCTCCAAAACATCCAACTGCTTAATCATTTCAAATTCTAATGCCAAATCTTGTGCAGAGTAAACGGTGCCAGTCACTTTTGGGGAGCAGCAGCCGAGCAATTTACACAAAGATCTTAAGCAGGAATCCAACAGGTTTTTTGATCATTGATGGAATTTAATTTCCTCCCAGAGTGAAGTGGAAGTCTAAAGTGTCCACCTGATGAGCTGCTTAGCCCTGGAAAGAGACGCTCTCTGGAAACAAAGGTGTCAGAGCAAGTTTTGTTCATAAATTGTTCATAAATATGTGGGATCCTTCATGCCAGATCTGGACTTGTTCCTCCTGCATTTTGCCTCAGCAGACCTAACCATCATGGTCATTGCTACAGGGAAAATTAGACTGTACACAGTTATTAAGCCCTTCTCCTGGCACTGCCTGATGACCTGAAGAGGACGATGCACTCAAATTGTCATCATAATTCATGAGGTTTAATTCATGGCTAGAATATGTTGTCTTGTTAGTTATGCACACAATTTTTATTAAATAGATTTAATGAATAATTTAAAATTATATCAATATGAATCCCCCTTATATCTTTTCATAAAAAATTGAATTTACTGCCACCACGAGTTCACTGCATTTACTACAACTTCTGAATGATTTTGTTATATCAATAAACACAGTTCAAACAATCTTAAATGAAACATGTCCTTACTATGAATCATCTATGAATTTAGCGATTTAGTAATTGTGTGAAAAAGTAATTGAAGTGTCAACAATTTGAGCAAAAACAGCCTTTACTTGTGGAGCAACAGACTGAAGATGAAGGCTATGTCAAGTTTTTCTTATTGATTCAATTTAATATTTTGGAAAGCAGGTAGAAAAGTAAAATGTGCAGTTTGTGCAAATATTTGAATTATTTTAAAAAGTTGTAACCATTCAACAAAAAGACATGTAGTTAAAGAGATTCCCACAAAAAGAAGTAAAAATGACAAGAACTGCTCTCCTGTACTTTAGTTTCAGAAGTAAATATATTGTTAGTGCCTGATGATCGGGATTCATTACAAAGCGGTGCTGCAGTTACAATGGCCCATTAGATCTGTTCACGTCACTTCAATCTTACATAATTTGTGATGATGGTTTGGCTCCCTGACCGTGCAGTCAAATAGTAACATCAAACGTGTCAAATTCAAACAAATATAAACACTTTTCTCAGATACACATGACAATTCTTGAACTTTGATGTTTGAGGCAGCGACAGAACATTTACTTTGATGCTCAGACAGTGATGCGTTCAGATGAAGTAGAAGCTCTTTATGAACGTAGCTTTTCCTGCAGTCAGGAAGTTACATGAAAGCTTTTCATCGAGCTGCAGCAAAGTGACTGCACAGACTTCAAGGTTGAGCCATTTTACAGATATTCTATAAGCAAAGATGCTCTACGTGAGAGAACTGCTCAAAGCCTCATTGGATTCCTATAAGTTAATGAGTGTCGTTTTGAAGGACACACATTATTTGCAGACATTTTAAATTTACTTTTTTTTTTTTTTTTTCTTGCTAAAGTGCAGCTAAACCAATGAACATGTCTTTTTTATGTGTAGCTCTTGTGAATATTTTCCCTTTCCCCTCAGTACAACATGACCTATTTTTTTGACAGAGGTGATAAAGTACTTCAGTAAAATTATATGTTTTTTTCCCTTGCGTTTAAAAATCTCCTTAGAGACAGACTAAAAGACAGGATCTGATTGTAATAAAAAACTTATGACAGTGACAGCTTTCATATAACTTTGTAAAAAATACTGTGGTATTTAAAAATAACATCCCGTCGTGGGGTCAAGATTGTTTTTCTAGGACAGCCATCTCTTTTCTATAGAACTGTGTAAACAGATGAACTATTTTTAAACCATTCAAATTGCAGTTTCCACTGAACAAGCTTCAGCTCTACCACAACAAGACAGAGTTGTTGTAGTACAGAGTGGCAGTCAGATAATTCACAGTATGACAGAAATAAGAAATAAAAATGATGCACAATTGTAAAAAAAAAGTATTTATTTATTTGTACAATTTTATGATTTGTTTTTACAATTGTATACCACTAGAGGTCGCTTCATCCTCAGCAGTCAAACAGAGGCTGCAGAACCGATGAGACAAATTCTGCTAATGAGGCTCAGCTGAGGGTGAAATGCCACTGCTCCTGCTTTACGAGACACTGCCTGGGCCCGCCTCATAATGAGCTGTTTCACTTTTACAGGAGTTACCGTTTAACCAGTTTACCACCTGTGGGCAGCTGCAGTAAATGAGCCGTCATTCCACGAGAACGCTTCAAAGGTCTCACATGAGGGACCTCTCATCATGTGACCTCTCAGGGGCGTCATCAACGGCTGAGTCTCTCTTTCATTTGTTGATATTAGGATGTTGTTGACTCTTCTTTCCCATCTGATCCTTAAAGATCCTGAAAGCTTAACAAGCCTCGGGTCTTTCTGCACCATCTCTCCCAGAGGGGTTTGCTTTTTGACTGAATGGAGGTTTTGTTAAACTCCACTTTAGAAAATCCCTTAGTTATTCAATTACTTAAAAAATATATGAATTTCGTGTATATTTTCAGCAGAAACTGCATGATAAATATTCTCATCCAGGGGTCCAAGGCCTCGGGCAGGATAGCTTGTAACTATTGAGTGAACAGGTGTAGAAACAGCAAGACAGCACTGATCTGCACATCCACAAATCCACTTAACCCAGCATACAGTTTTGCACTGGCTGTGTGCATAATCAGCAAATTAACATGTTGATGTCGTCCCGAAATATGATGCCTTTCAGAATCCATGTGAACATATTTTTTTTGCATTAACTGCTAAATTAATTTATAGCGTTTAAGGCAGTGGGTGTCTGTACCGCTGCAAAGAAAAACGACTGAGGCTATTTCTGCCGTGTGTTTCAAAAGGAGATCCTACAAATCAATACAAAGGGTCACTACTTCCAAACAGAGAGGTTTGATGCTGGCATGATGCTCATAATTTGACTAACTAACTCACATATCCAGAATTTAACTTTGTTGAAAGTCAACATTTCAAGATCTATTTATGAACCAACAACATGGGTGATATTTTTTTCCAAAATATTTTTTCCACAGTTGTTAAACAAAAAAAAAAAGATTTTTTTAAAATTTTGCTAAAAATGGGAAATAAACAGTTTTATATTAACTTTAGATGTGCTGGCTTTATCTCCAAGACTAATATCCAATTTTATTAGGAATTTTGCCCAAAGTGTGTAAATACTAAACCAGCATTTATGTTTGACTTGTTGTTTTACTTTCATTTTTAAGCAATAAAGAAGAGATTATTAATAAGAATCTAACTGATAAGCAATTTTAAGATATTAACAAGCATTAGAGAATCTTTTGCATTAAAAGCAGAATTTTTCCTCTCGGTGTTTTATTTGAGTTTATTTTTTAAATTTATTTTCAGTACAAGAAATGTACATTTGTAGCGACGAGTTCTTGTGTTTCCTATTTTTCTAAAGTCCAGATCTCCAATTTATAGCTATTTTTCCCACCATAAATCTTAAATTCTTCTATCTTAAGCACTCCCCATTCCATTGAAGGAGGATGTAGCTCATCTTAAATCAGTCTGCTGGAAGACGGGTCGTATCCTAAATGGTAGTCCATTACCAGCCTCCTTAATATTCACAATTACTCTGACATTTGCAGTCACTTTTGCCTTTTAGAAGGATAGTCCCTGCCTTCCAAAAGGAAATCAGTATTCATGTCAGAAGCATCTTGGTATTTTGTATGTCTACAAAAAGAAATTATAAGTAAGGGAAAACATAGCTATTAAATCTATGACAAAGGCAGATTTTTTTAATGTATTCAAGTGTGGTTTTCATTTCCTGTTTTTTAAGTAGAATGTGAAAAAGGATGTTTTTGACATGTTTAATCTTTCCCTCATGACCAAACTTTATTAAGTCATGGACAGGAAACACAGAGATTAATGGGAACAAGCATAAATAAACTGTTGCTACAAACTTGACAAGCATGTTTGTTGATGGGTGGGTGGTCCATCCTTACTGTGTTTTGGCAAGTCAACACAGACATAAAATTGAATGTCTTCTTCGCTTCCTGCCAGAGTTGTTCAGCTGGAGCCTCACCAGTAACCGGTAATATGTTTTCCTGAACCGGCGAGCAGAACGGAGCAGAGGGAATCTAATGAACCAGAAATGAGTGATTATCCGAAAATTATCCAAAAGGAGTCCTGGCGAATCCTTGCATTGTGTGGAGCAAATGGAGAAGAAGTGGCGTCATGCAGCATTTCTGACTTATGTTCAAATTCAATTTTCTTTGTATGTCTTACAGACTGGGATTTTAATGTGTGCTCGGCTTAAACTTGTTTTAATCTATATTAAAAATTTACCTCCTATTGTTTGTAGGCTTTTTGATGTAAAAGGCTTAATGAAAAACATTTCATTCTTAGGAAAACATGTAAATCCAAACCAGACATTTAAAATGATTCATTACTGTAATTAAGGTTTGAAATAAATGCATTTTAAATTAATTTTAATGTATGGAGTCATCAGTGCTGTTTGCAAATAGTAAAGCAATTCCCCAACCATTTATCTTGATCTTTTTCAACTGCTGTCAAAAAATGGAAATCAAGAAAAGTGAGAAATGTGTGAGCAAGAGACAACTGAAAGGTGTGGTAATGTGACTCAGTTATAAAACAGCAAGGAGGAATTTTATAGAACAGAGATCTTGGTGGTCAAATACCTGTGGCCTTATCAGTGAAAATTATTGAGGTGAAAAGCAGACGTATAAATCTGTATCTCCCGTACAGAAGTCGGAATTTCAAAGTGAAAGCAGTTTTTGAACAGCACCTTCCAGCACCGCCCCTCGGGCTAACACAAATGCCAAATTTCTCCACAAAGCTAGCTGTGCTCAACTATTAGCTTCTGCGCTCAGCTAGTGGTGCTTGGCTGCAGTTAGCTCAGCCTGTAGGCCTGGCCATTGCTACCAATGCGTCATATATTACTAGAGATGACACAGAGGCTTTTTAGTATTGTCCAAGCTACGTAAAGAACGCCGCCGCATTGGAATGATATAAAAACAATGACACATGGCTTAGCAGAAGAGTGAAATGCTTATATTTGGTCCAATTTTACAAGGAAAAAACTGATAGAAAAAATTCTCAAGTTATGGTAATGGTGTTTTTGTGCAAAGTGCAACAATTTAATGACTTTTCCAACTTTGAAAAAAATAAATAGGTTAGAGGCTATATGGGAAACCTGATGCATGGTTGTGATTTTATTCAAATCCACACACAGACTAACACACAAACTGTGTTTATAAACAGATCGGTGGGTAACTGTCATCGCCGCAGACCGTAATATTTATTGACTGCTTCGCTCCTGGATCAGCACGGCTCGATCTGATCCGACTGAGAACAGTCCAGCCCAGTCGACAGCTGACAGCCCCGCAGACTAGATGGCTCAGTGAGCACTCCATCCACAGCCATGGAGCGCCGGGATCAAGGCGGCATCCGCTTTAAAGGGAAAACTCGACTTTTTGAGGTTTTAAATGCATTTTACTGTTCATTCCTTACTATAAAGAACCAAAAACGGTATTTTGATCCGTTCATTCATTTAAGAGTAATCCCCTAAAATCCTGCGCTGTCTGCAGCAGCCCCTCACATATACGAAAACGAGCGGTTGGAAACGCGCTGACGTAAGATCGATGTCAACAGGAAGAATCTGCTCTGACAGCTCCACCATTGCCACTGTCTTTGAATAGGCTACACTCACTAGGCTCACTATTGAGAAAAAACTCACTCAGATCTTATTAAAATGTATTCTAGAAGTTCTCCTTTATTAGCTGACAGTGAAAAGTCACATTCTTGTTTTTCCAGCTCTGTTTTTACTATTGTAACACAGTAATAAACAGGAATCTATACCATTCCAATATGGCATCCAAATTTGCGTATGCAACAAGCTAGCATGCCATCTCTAATGATACGTAACTCATTGGTTGCTACAACCAGTGTAGCAGTGGCCGGGGAAACAGAAGGCAGATGAATGCACATCCATCTTTGCAAAAGTTTGGATGTTGTTTGTTTTCGTGGGAGAAATGCAGACACAGTGCCGAGGGTGGCTCTGGGACACTTGTCAAAGTCAAAGCCCGGAGGCCGGATCCGACACTCCAGGTAATTAAATCTGGCCCTCCAGATCATTTTATTTTATTTCTATTAACGGCCGATGTTACCTTGTGCTTATTCCTATTTTCTATTTATGGAGAGTAAAATATTGAAAGTAATTTTAAATAGTTATGTTTTAAAAGTTTTTTAAAAAAGTAGTTTTAGTGTCTTAAGAGTAATCCTCTAAAAACCTGTACCAAAGGTAATATATGATCATATACATGGATATAGTTTACCCAGAAAGACTTTAGAAAAGCATGGTATACAGGCCCTTTAAGAAAGCTGTCAGACTGGAACTTTCTCCCACCCTACATATTCAAAGAAATCAACAACGTGATTGCATATGGCAGATCAATGATAAAAACACAAAAGCTGTGTCTTTCTTTTTCTGGAAAGGGAAATGACTTTGGAAAACCTAGTTATCGTGCCGTTTCGGCTGCATTTCCTGCAGCACACTCATAACAGTTTGCAGTGAGAGGTTCGGCTGCAGTCCTGTTGAGACATTTCATTTTTTTGAGAGTCTCTAATGCTTTAGTGGACCTCTTCTTCCGCTTTGTCTAAACTTGATACGAGGCTGTTTGCTGACAGAAAGGCTCCAACTTTGTTCCCACACAGATGACCTCAGCTTTGTTTGTTTGGGTTTATGCTTAATAAATAAGCAAAATTCAAGGACATTCAAGGCATACTATTATTTTTCTTTATGTTCAACTCAAAAATGAGAGTTTTTGCTGTGACAATTCATGTGGAGCTCTATGAAGAACTGCACAATGAACTAGACTTGAAGAAATCTTTAATAAAAGATACATGTTATACCCTTGTTTGAAGACTGACACACACCATGACATACTGCAGGTGTACAATACAAACACTACACGAAATTACTCAAGCAGATTCCACACATTCAGGCACACAAACAGAAACTATGACTGATTATCTTCCACATCCAAAGATCCTACTGTGTGTTTTTTGGCCATTGGTACAGTACATGTTTGCACAAAAAGAGAACATACAATGCCTACAGAGAGATACGGGGATTTCTGGTCTGCAGCAGTGGTCCACTGAATGAAGAGACAGTCAAAAATGAATCTCTCTTTGAACCATAGCAGCAGGACTTCACAATAGAAACAGATGCGGAGGAGACGAAGATGAGAGCGTCAAATGACAAAGGAAGTGGATGTCACAGGGTGGGGAGGTGGAAAGGAAACAGAAGGACACACCAGCAAGAAATGGAGCAAAAAGATACGCAAAAGAAGGCAAATGCAGGAGGTTAAAGTGTTCCTTCATCCAGGAGTTTGTTGATACCGTTGCAGATCTTCCTCAGAGAGAGTCTGTACTCCTCTCCATCCCCGTACAGCTCAGCCAAGAATTCCCCATGAGCAAAATGGTTGAAAACGTGATCAATGCGCCCGTGTGAGCGAGCGGTCAGGTGCTGCTCGACCAGGCTGTGAAGCAGGTCTCTGCACTCCAGCAGGAGCTCCGACAAAATATTCCTGTCAAAGGTGTACTCCACCTCGTAGAACGACACCGCCGTCATGGCCGCCTGGTTCATCTTCTTCTTAAAGCGCTCCACTGTGTCCAGCTCTTCCTGGCTGAACTGGTGGTTGCGGTACAAGATGCCAATCTTCAGAGAGATCTTGATGACATCTTTGATGATCTTGTGAGCCTCTTTCTTGCTCTTGGTGAACTCCCGGCTCACCTTGTACAGCTCGTCCAGGATCTCACTGCTGGTGTCGTCTGTCAGCATGTTGGCCACCACCATGGTGGCCATCTTGCTGAGGATCTTTTTCTGGGCTTGTAGGGCCAAGGAGCGAGAGTTGAAGCTCTCCTGTCCTGAAGTGGAAAAGAACACAATAGAGGAAGGTTAGGAACATCTGAAATGTATCTAACAAGAATTCAGGTATGCCCACACTGTACAAAAGCATCTACATTGGTGCTCAGTGTGGTTAAATATGCATGTGCACTATATGTATCAGAGGGTGTTTGATTGGCCGTTATCTACATGTCAGTTAAGTGATGTTCTTAACATCAAACTTTTAAAAATATATTAATTTATTTTTAATGACCTACAATTGACCCACACTTCCTTGAGGATTGACCAGGAAATTGCGATCAATTGGGCACCTCTGATCTTAACAAATCCTGAGTAGTGTTTGTATTTCTTGTGAGAAGATGAGATCTTCAACTAAGATCATTTTGCTATTTAAAAACTTTGTTGATAAGATCATTTTCCTTACAAGACAGAAAACAACACACATGTGTTTTTTCTTGGAATGAAGGTCTTTTTACTTTCTGAAGATTCATTTTTGCAAGATGCACGCAGAAAAAATTTCCTAGTCACCTCTTGACTGGAAACACAACATTTATGTGACTGTTTTCTGCTATTCCAGCAAATGTCCATGACAACGCTTTCTCAAACCAATTAATAGAGAATATTCCAGTTTCTCAACTTTTTAATTTTAGGAAAAAAAGTCTCAAAATTACATCTTGACAAAAAACGATAAAGTCAGATATTGAAACATAGATCAATAACAAATATGAGTTCAATCTTGCTAACTAGAAAGTACTCAAACAAAAACATATAAATGTATTTGTGTTATTGCAATTTATGTATTTATATGGAGTATCCATTTTAGCTAGCCCTTTTCACATTTTTTTTTTTGTCAAAATACATGTAATTTAAAAGGATTTCAGCATATTTTTCTTATTTGTTGTATAAAACTGAACTTTATCTCTGTTGGTCTCTGTTCTGTGTTGTGCAACCTTGGATTGTGTAACAGAAAAATAAAAAGATCAAATTACTGTCAGAAAGTTTGACAATGGTGTACCTAAACAAACTCCGCTGGTATTATTCTAACACAACAAAAATAGACCTGTGCCCTGTTGTGATTTGTCTAAAAAAAAAAAAAAAAGAAAAAAAAATTTCAAGCATAGCTAAGACACAATGATTATGGAGGTGCAGCCTGAGTGCAGCCACCACCCTGCCTCAGAGGAGCATCTATATACTAGTAGAAACATCAAACAGTTAGTAAACTCTCTTGGCACACCTACTCTTCAGGTTCACAGTTGATGTTTTGAGTCGTGTGCCACGACAGTCACAGTTTGTCCTGAGGCAAACATGAAAGGTTGCTTGAGTCCTTGTAGCATCACTGACTGGAGTCTCCATGTATGTGAAGAGCGTGAGGAGGAAAAGTGGTTCCAATTTAGGTGCCACCTAGTGTCAAATTACACACCAAATAGCTCCTATTATAATGAAAGTCAGAAAAAGAGGCTACAATTTTTCCTCCCCATTCCCTGGGCTTAGTGTCAACCTCCTTCTCCTCTTCCTCGTGTTCATCTGAACACACAGGGATGAGGAAGATGGATGGAGGTGTCACAGTGCGCTTTGAACAGAACAGCAGCGAGCACAAAAGTGGGACACCTGCTTTGTTGTCATTATAATTTGATTGAATATGACAGATGTTGGAGTATTTAGAATTCACATCATCAACCCATCATTTGGCAGTTTGTTGTTTATACACGCACCAATAAGAGAGGATGAAAGCTGCAGCTCAGCTGGGACAAACCCAATCTGTGGCATTTCATATGAGTGTAGACAAGTGGCATTTACTGTGTAGATCTGAAGCTAAATGACATTTAATGTAATATCATTAGTCCACCATGACATTTACTTGCAATATGGCAAATTTCTTTGTAAAGGTGTTCCCTACAGTATGCAGAATATGCTGTTTTCCATGCACTATAAAACAGAAGTGCTGACACCTTTGGGAAAAAAAAAATGTGCCTGAAGATGATGAAGATAGCACACCTGCATAAAAATGTCTGTATTTTTTTCCCTGAGCATTCAGTCAGTGTTTAATAATTTTGGATAAACGTACGTTTCCACTGCCGTCTGTATAAAAGTCAGATAAAAGCTTGTCATCAAAGAAATAAAGTTTTAATACCTTAGTTTTAATTCCTAGACATGTCTGAAAACTTTTTCATGAAAAAGTTCATGACTGAGTTATTAATAGGTTTATGTATCGTCAATAATTTCTGGAATCGAATTTATTCACAAGAGACTGAATTAATTTAAGTCCAATTTATTTTTATTCATTCGATCCTTCAATTCAATTTGATTCGATTCAATTTTGAGTTTACATGATTAGACACATTTATTTAGAAATACATTAATAATCTTTGTGTATGTTTTGAAAATATTCAAATTAATCTGATACAGTTCTTATACTGTAAAATTTATCAGTGATATTATAATGAGATTGTTAATAGTATAAACTGTTACACGGATTCTCAAATGGAGAAGCTCCAACAATTGTTCTGCTTCTCCTTGAGGGCGTTTCAGTTTGGCCACTAGGTGGCGAAAGAAATAGTGTAGTGTTACACGTTATTCCAGAAGAAGAAAGTATGAGAAAAACAAAGGTGCTTTTAGACCACAAATGGTTACTTTAAAAATATTTCCTCATTAGAGTCTGTAAATTCCACGCCTGTAAGTATATAAAGATGTTCAGTCAGCAATGAATGTTTAGGTCGACCAATCTGTTAGCATTAGCCATCCAATGTGAAATCCCATTATACGTTAGCATCAAGCTAGTGGACTTTAGCATTATGTGTTAGATCAATATCCACTTTTATGGATCAATTATTGATCTATTAAGCTTAGATCCAGTCAGATCGATTAATCAATTTTATCAACACAGCCCTAGTTATTAGGTTATTAATATTTTTTGCACATTTTTAAGGCAACAAAATACTACATTAAAAATTGAGCTATAGTAAATAAAAAACAATGAAAAATAATAAAATCTTTGTTATAGTTGATATGTAGCTGCAAAACTTTATTGTAATTTCTAAATGCAACATATACATTTGTATATAAAATCTTAAATGTAGTTTCCACTGTTGCACAAATGCAAGATAAACTGAAGATGTTTACGTTTTTCATATTTTAACATCACAACTGTACCATTCTTTAGTGGTAGAAGTTCATCTGAAGCAACATCACAAAGTTTTATTATATTTAGGGACATTTTTGGAAAAATATTAAAATTAGTGCACAACTGTTCAGCTCCCTTTGTTGTGACAAATATTCCATGTGAGGCACAGTCTGCTTCTTAATGTTTGGCTGAGTTTGTTTTAATGCGGCTTTGTTAGGTTTTAACTATTTGTTCATTGCAAAATCAAATCTACGATTGAATGTTTTTTTTTTTATATAGAGCCTACAAGTTTGATTACTTAATAGTCATTATTTTTTAGATGCTTTTAGGTGGTTAATCTTCTTAATTTATGAGTAAGGGGTAAAAGATAGCTTTTTTTAATAAGAAAAAAATTCACCTGAGACTCTGGCAAAATGAAATATGATTCTTACAAAGTTAAGCTGACAAATGAGCAATTTGCCTATAAGCAGCAACAAAGTTTCCATGATATTTGAATAGGAAAGGCGTGATGGAGCTGGTTTTCATTAGGCAGATCCACGGCCCGCATCAACAGACTCTCTTTGTCACTATCATTTCCTGTGTCTCTCAAGCAGCTCTTTGTTCCTGCATCTGATATTCAGAAACCCGACAGGATACATTACTGAAAGCCGGGCAGACCGGCCAAGGTGACAGCTTGCTCAATAAAGCTGGCCTTGTCTGAGAAATGGTCTCGGAGACGATCAGGATACTTTCAATTTGTATGACAACTTGCTCCTTAAATTCATTTCGTTTTGACCCGCTAAAGAGTTGAATAAACTGCAGTGATAAGGGCACAGGCTGAACTTATTTTCTGTGTTTGACTGTCATATTTCTGCCTCTCCCCACAGAGCATGCATCCGCTTTGGAGGACTGGTAAGTGTTATACACTCACATGCTTTTGACTGCTGTTTTAAGTCTATTTGTTAGTCCCAGAAGAACAAAAAAAATGCGTGGACGGAAAAAAACAGAAGAAAGCGGACACTGGGCTGCTTTAGGTGTGAGTCAGAGCATTGATAAGGAGAGGTGGGTGATTCACAGCCTCTGCTTAGCACATGGAGTGACTGAGGGAAGATGATTTCAGGAATCACGCACGTGAAGACACAACCGAGCCCGAGCTTTCTCACACTCACACATGGCCTGTCACCCAGAGATGGGTGAGCGGCACGCATGAGCCGGAATGTCAGAACGAGTTAGGGAGGAATCCAAGCTGTCAGATAGGAGAAGACCAGAAACCCGTCACCCTCCTGTTCCCCCTATTTCCCCACTACCTGCTCATTACTTTCCTCCCCACTTGTCCCAAAGCGTTAGGCTTGGGCCAAATGAAACTGCGTGCATCTATGTGTCATGTGGGAATCAGTGGCTGAAAACAAACCAGTGATGAAGGCCAGTGGCAGGAGCGCCGGTTCTCAAAGGTTGGTTGCGTAAGAGTGTTTTGGGAGTTGGTGAAGTTTACTTTCAGCACCAGGATTAGTAAGGTGCTTGCTGGTCTCTGGCCGCGGCTGTTGACCAGACAGCCTCTCTTTGTCTGGCTCGATGTTTTTAAAGGGCTGAGCCAACACTTTCTGCTATGTTGCATCAGAACACACAACCAACGTGGTACGTGGAGACCGGCCAAACCTGCACTCTGAAGGGGGGCACTTTGTGAACATTGACCCACGTAGACGAGGAGTCTGCAACCTGAGGCTCCGGAGCCACATGAGGCTCCTTCATCCCTCCAATACGGCTAACAACTTGGATAAATAGGCTTTTTCTGTTAATTTGTTTTAGTTATAAATCTTTGTCATTAATGTTTAAATTTTAACATACCAGATACACAGAAGGATAGTAAATGGTTTAACCTATTCTGAGAGTAGTTTATCATTAGAATAAGTTGAAATCACATGTAAATTTCTTATTGTTGCCATGTATATATTTGATATTAAAAATAGAAAAAGGGTGAAAACTCACTTTCTGTTTGCTTTCTTAGATTTTTTGAATTCAAGTAAATCTACTGCTGCAGGAGAGTTTCATTTGACACAGGGTGCATTTTATTTTGAAAGGAACTTGTAGGCTCACCTTGCAAAGTTAAACGAAGTTAATATTCTTATAGAAAATTATAAAACTGTTACAATTTGATTAGTGTAAGTATTTGAATGATATTAATGAAAAGAAAAATGTTTTGTTTTCTTAAAGGTTAAGTCGAACTTTGTAGCTTTTGCTGGAATTTGGTCAGAAAGAAACAGAAACAAATAGCTCTTTTAGTGTTAAAGGTTGCAGTCCCCTCATTTAGATTTTTTTTTTCTGAATGGTAATGAAGTGTGTATTTAATGTGAAATAAGAAGCCCCAAATATTCCCCAAAATAAGCAATCTGCAACTTTTTCTAACCCTTCTGCTGACCCTGACAAGTCCTCTCTTCCGTGTGGAGTAAATGAATACGTGAGTGGCAGCTCCCGTGTCAGGCTGTGATGAATTTGCTGAGCACGTTTGGATATCGTTGCACAAACAAATCAGGTTAGAAGTTAGACGCTGAAGCATGAAGGAAGTCATTCAAACAGGCTGCTTCATCACGCAGAGAATCCATTTGCATGTAGCATTCACTGCCTCATTAAACTGTTACAAGTTGTGGCATTCCAGCCAGGTTAATTTTCAGATAATGGTAATAGACAATGTTATGATTAAAAGAGCTGTGGTGGGTGAGAAATATATGTTACTAACAGGAGACTACAAAACAACACGTATGTAAAACCAGCCCTCTATGTGCCACAGCAGCTGGATGCTTCTAACTTTGCAATGTTCTTCTAAACATTTGTGGTTTTTAATAAGATGGAAATTTCTCACGAATTCAGAGAAAACCAGTAAGGAGATGCAAAGAAAGATGTTCTTCCCTGAACAATAAAAACAAAGAATGTGTGCAGCTTAAAGCTCACAGTCCTTTACTGTCATTATACTCTAGCAAGCCGTGCCTCAAAGTACCAGTGTGTAGCCCAGAAACAAGATTTCACTCATAAAGAGTTATGAAAAAGTATATAGTCCCATTGTTTACAGCAAGAGACTCCAAAAAAAAAGCCCAAATGAAAGTTCCAAAAACGTCCTTTCCAAAGCAAATCCACAACAATAAATACATTTTTTTCTGGAGGTTAACGAGGTGACTTTGAAACGTTTGCAGCTTTCTTGTTTTCTGATAAATCTTTAACTGGTAATGACTTACTGATGTGAACATCTTGTCTCTAACGGGAAATGTGCTTATGGGGTGGACTTGTTATGCAGCAACAAGAAGAAGGGGACTCTTATCAGCTGCAAAATGCTGACATCTGTCCAAGGGAGCACTTTAAAACCTGTTTGTATCCGTTTTGTAACAAATCTTACAGCAGACTCAGCAATACACCTGAGGAACCAGAAAATTAACAACTTCTTCAGAGTGACAATGATAAAACCGGAAGGCCTAACCCAAGGGTGTCAAACTCAATCATACTAGGAGTCAAAATCCAAAATACACCTTAGGTTGCGACCCGAAATGGATAAACATTTATTGAACACTCTGAAACTACATTTATAAAACTTTAAAACCAGAACTTTTTAACATAACTGTGAACTAGATATACAGCATTACCTGTGATAAGTGTAAATGCTGTAAGCTGAATTTGGCCGCTGAAGATGCGAGTGCTGATAGCGGAAGATGCTGAAATTGATAGCTAAAAAGGCTAAAGCTGATGGCTGAAATCACTGAAGGTGATAACTGAAAAAGCTGATAGCCAGCTAAAATAATAGCTAAATGCCAAATAAGCCTTATAAGCAAAAAAAAAAAAAAAAAAAAAACACTTAGGTTATTCAAAACAGCTAGCATGTAGCAGAAAAAATAGCTAAATTTCAAAATAGCGTGAAAACTGAATAAGTCTAAATTAGCCAAAACATCCAGCATCTAGCTAAAATATAAGCTAAACTTCAATGCAGCCAAATAAAACTAAAAAGGGTCTAAATTGGCCAAAAAAAGCTAGCATTCAGTTTAAATATTAGCTATACTCCAAAATGGACAAAAAAAAGAAAAAAGCCTAAATTAGTAAAACAGCTAGCACGTAGCTTCAAAATAGCCTAAAAAATTCTTAGTTATTGCTCAAAATGCTCATTTTTAAAACTTTAAAACTGTAACTATTCAACATAAGCATAAATAATAAAAAGGCAGGAACATTATTCCAGAATAAATCCACTTAAACCTTAAATAACTTTTAATGTTTTTCTCTCCATAAAAATATATTTAATCAAAATTATTCTAGTTAGAAATGAGTGCAAGATAGCAATAAAATAAAATGATCTGGAGAGCCGGATCCGGCCCCCAGGCATTGACTTTGACATATGTGGTCTAACCCAATTTTGATTGATGCTTTTAATGAAATATTAAACAAATATAGACAAGTAGAGGGAAAAGTCCCAAAGTATCATTTGTGCTTGGCATTCAACATATCTGCAGCAAGAGCATTTTTTTGCTGAAATATCTGAATTTTTTCCCTTTTTTTGAGACATTTTTTTGAACTGTTTATTAAAGGCAGAACACAAACCTTACAGTTAAGACCTATTTGCTCTCTACGGCCTGATTTATCTATGTCTAGAGTGTGAGAGGAAGAGCTGAGACTGGACAGTCACCTGTTCAAAGGTAAATGTCAGACCAATGATGAGTCACACATGCTTTTTTTGACTGCTTGTTACATGCCTATCATGCAGTATGGTTTTTAAAGGGAAGTTTTTGTTTTACTTGAAACATATGTATGGAATAAACTACAAAGAAGTTTATAAAAAGAAGATTTCTCCAAAGCTGAAACAATTTAAATCTTTCTCTGACTGCATAAATACTTTAACTTGTGAAGTGAAGCTTTAGTGCCGTTTCCACAACTTCACTTAAATACACGCTGGTTTTTAGCGTCACTCTAGTCTACACACTATTATCAATGACGCCTTCTATTGGAACTAAGACCCTAAATAACTCGTATTTTTCTCAGCCAATCAGAATCATATTTTCACCCTTCTCTCTCTGCATTGTAGAGCCTCCTCCTCCACCTGGAGCGAGGCTTTCGTATGTTCTGGCCTCTAACCACCATCAGCGTCTAGACTGAGGTTTTCACATCAAAGCCCAGTTCATCCCAAGCACACAAGTTGTCATTGGCCCAGAGCCGAACCGCCAAAGATTTATTTTCTGCAACGCAAACAAAACTTTACTCGCATTCATAATGTTTCTCCTATGGAAGCCAAAAAAGGCTTACCTTGCTCATTTTGTTTTGCCTGTTTTCTCATGATTACATCTACTACAATATCATCACCTAAAGAACAAGTTTCTTCTCACGATAGCGAGATAGTAGATGGCGTTATAATGAGATAACAGATTCTGTTATGTCATGGTAAAGCAGTAAGCAGTTGCAGTAAGATTGAAGAACTCTGTTTACATTCTCTTTTTAGAGACAAACGCATATCTTAAACAGCGTTATATTTAATTATAATTATACTTTTGTGTTAAATTTGGCAGTATTTGATAGGAACTGTACTCAGTTCATGTTACCAATGTACTGGTATAGTGCTTTTCTAACTTCCTTGAAGGTCCAAAGCGCTTCACAGTCCCATTCACCCATTCACACACACATCCACACACTGATCGTGGTTCCGTTGTCATACACTGGTGCCAACCTTCCACCAGAGACAATGTGGGGTTCAGTGTCTTGCCCAAGGACACTTCGACACATGGGCAGGCAAGGCGGGAATAAAACCTGCAATCTTCCAATCGCCGCTGCACCACGGCCGCCCAGTATTTCAGGGTGATGTATCACATTGATAGATTTTTATAGTCATTTTCTACTTGCCAAATCAATGCATTCTCACTCCCAACTCGTCATACATGGACGTATGGTTCAATTTTCAACCTTTTGGGTGTCCCTAACTCATTGTTTTTTGACACTCCGGCTGTTACCATTAAATCAGGGTTCCTCAACCTTAGAGCCGCGAACCGGTACCGGTCCATGGGATGCTTGGTACCGAGCCACAGACGCTAATGAGAGGTCCCAAGCCCTCAGGACATGGACGGTACTGGTACCCCAACCATAACCCAGTACCTTAACCAGTACTGGTTTCACATCTGTTACGGTGTTTTAAGGGTTTGGGACTTGTGATTTAATGGGAACAACCAGCACACCAAAAATGATGAGTTGAGGACACAAAAGATAAAAAAGTGATGCGGTGGGGATCTGAACCTAATGGGATGGCCCGGGACCAGAGTCACAAATTTTGGTTCACACTGTGGTGGAAGGAAAAATAATCTTTGAATCTCTTGAATAACAAAGAATATATTTTTTTCCTTTTTTTTTTTTTTACAATCCGCAGCAAAACAAAGAAGATAAAATGTCAAACACCAGAAGAACTGATCAATTTATAATTGATTACAACAATCCTGTTCTAGCTCGGGTGCAGATTGTGCTGATATCACTCATAAGCAAAGTCCAAACATGTCATTTGAAGAGGTAGTTGGGCTGGCTGCAGCTGCGCCGGCAGCTGCCGTTCAGTGATCCTGTGGTTGTCGTCACCAGTGACCAGATGAGGTGACCAGGCGTCTACATGGTTACAGTGTGATGTATGAGAGGTGCAGGCAGGAGGGACTGCGTGTCAGTCGGGACTTGGTCTGTTTTAGAAAAACTTGCTTTCTCATAAAAATGAGATAAAATGAATCTTAATCGTGGAAAAATTAGCAAAAAAAAAAAGGACAAAGTGGGGGGTTCTCGACTTCCGCACTCTCATTACTGAAATGAGCAACACATTTATTTTAGGGAGTATTTCAAAGAAGGGGATTTCTGAAACATTTTGCAACTCCTTTGCCACTTTTTTTGGTCAAGAAATGGAACCATCTACTTCCTCATTCAGACATTAAGTGTTTTCAAAATCAGAATTGTTGAGTGAACCAGGAGATGAGAGTTAGGACTCTTCTGATTTCACTTTCCTCAGAAAGTAACCCTTATATTCCGATTTTGTCACAGACATGTACATGCCAGCAAACATACTTACACATGCAAAATAACTTTTAGTCTTACTTTGTGAAGTTTTGAGCATACATTTTCAATATTTATTGAAAGAATGTTGTCACAACTTGTTTGCAGAAGATCAGATGATGTTCAACCTGACTTTGTTTTGGGGTTGAGCCTTGTGAGGTGTGGATTGCCATGTAAGCTAGAAGTGCCACTTAAAATAATTATAACTAATATCAGAATTAGAAGACTTTATTTATTCTAGGAAAGAATTTGCTTTCTTTTTTTTTTCTTTTTTGCAGAGCTCCAATCACCAAATTTCAACATTCGACAAACTAAGAAAAAGTGATGTTAGGATAGACACTGCAGTGCAAATAAGCAGCATGTTAAAAGAGTATAAAATACCATCAGTTGTTGAAGAATGCAGATTTTGATAAAGGTTATACAATTTTATTGGTATAGGAAGGAACAACCCTCTTTGTTAGGGGGAGTCTCGCTGGTCCAGGAGTGGCCGGAGTTATTCCAGATACTTTACAATTTTCGAGGCATCCTTCTCTCCATCACTGTCTCTTTGGAGCTTCACTCCCACCTGTCTCTGGTCTTGCAGATCAGTATTTTCAGTCTCTTTGAGTCTGCAATCCCCTCAGTCTGGGGTATTTTTTGAGCTTTTACTATTTAACAAGCTGTCTTGTGATTCTTTTTTTTTAATAAGAAGTCCTTCATATGGATAGAAATAAGGCTTTTATAAGGTTTCTTGTCACTTGGTTGCTCAGGTTTATTGCTGCAAGGCTGTAAAGTAAGCATTTTGTGATTTTTTTTTTACTGTTTTTATATGATATCAGTCCTTGAACCACAAAATCATAGAGTTGCTAAAACATTAGACTATTATTGAGGTGGACACTGTTCAGTTTTTGCGTGGAAAAACAAAAATTCGAGGAAGCTAGAGGACTGGATCCACGAGCTTCCAGTTCACTGAATTGTGTTTTTGAAGAATGAATGAAATAGGACAGACTGTGAACACAAAACAAGAGACGTATTTAATAAAATAATGGTCTTCACAGTGAGAGTAAGCAGACCTGTGCACCCACATGCAGGAATACAACCACACACATATACAGGGAAATACAATCCTCCATGGGAGCTTCTCTGTTTGGGGTTTTTAATGACAACATGTTTGTGTTCAGTATGGAAAAAACAGGTCACACTATCAGCACAGATGCAGGTGATATTATTCCCCCCTTTTTTTACGGACTCACAACAGCAGCCAGCGTTTTGTGCTTACACAACACACACACGCTGCTGCGGTTGGAGTTTTACATGCGGCAAACATGTGAGGGTAGAGAAAAAACTAGAAGAAGCAGAGTCAAATGAAAAATAAAGACATCTGCTTACTTAACTGTCAGCTGCTGCTCATATGTCGTTCTCTCTGAAGGTTATTAGCTCAAATGGTCAGATGGTGGCAGCTGCTGGCAGACAACCTATCTCAGATGTGCAGAAAGCTGCAAGGCTGATCTTTGGTGGGCAACAAACAAAAAAGCAGCTGAGCTCCGCAGTTCTTCCTCGAGGTACATTTATAGCTATCACAAATAGTCTCATGTTTACATGTAGGTGCAACTGCGACCCGTTTTTCAGCCTTTCTCACATGAGTGGCTTTTACATTCCCTTTAAAAATTTCGCACAGTTTTCCTGACATCTTTTTTTATTGCACGTTTGGCCCTGTAGTCTGCTGCAAAATCAATCTTTCTTGGACTTCTATTTAAAATCCAAGAACTCCAGGAAAACCGTCTACAACACCGTTTACAGACACCATTTCCAAAAGCACAAATGCATCAGCACCTCCGAAATGTTAGAAAAATTGTTCAGCAGAAATGAAAACTGAAAGCTTGACTTTCCTGCCTTTTCAGCTTTGACCCCTTTTCTTGCTTTTGATTCTCGGTAAGGAGCTACAGCAGAGCCTCTGTGACTGCTCGAGGAAACAATGGAGTGGCTCATTCAGCAACGGTAAAAGGGGTTTTAATGGCCTGTTGGAGCAGCGCTGACCATGACTGAGAGGTATAGAGGAGGTGTTCTGTTCCAGCTAATCCAGACCAGCAACGCAGGAAAGAGATGCTTTTTTTTTCCATGTGATAATCTCAGTTTTACAGTCTTATTGCTGCCTAATCTTTCAGAAATGCAACAAATATAGATCTGAAATACTTCATAAATGAGTTTTTTTTTGTCATTTTGCGTCTCTACTTTCCTGATCTTTTGACCTGCAAAGCTTCCATATGACACAAATCAGATGAGTCAGGCGTGCACACTCAGTTCGTTTCTGTGCGAATGTTTATTTTTTGATGAAAGCAAAGCTTGAGAGAATTTTTTCACCGGCAGAAATAAAGTGGGAAAACATGCTGTGCAGTGATGGTATGTGCAGTGCTGGTGATTTAATGAGGCTTAAAAAGTAACTCACTTTTTAATCTCTTTATGACTTTAGTGTAATGTTGTGCTTAAAGCTTAAAGTTCATTCGCTTTTATACTTAAGGATTTTTTTTCAAGCCTGTAGTTTGAGTTAAAACATTAAAAATGATGGTTGAGCACAGATTTGAATGCAGGAAATATATATATTTTTTTATTTTTCTCACAGATGCCCGAACGCCTGCTTAATAAGGCAAACCACGAACTTGTTTTTAAATAAATAGTACAAAAATCAGCATTTCTTTGTGCTGTGCTCACATTTTTGCAGGTGTTATTGGCGCAGTTTTAAACCCGGTTTCTTTTCACTGCCTTGCAGAAAATAACAAACATCTTAAAGGAGACGACTTTAAATTAACAGCACAGGAGCAACATAGGATCCAGACATATTGAGGATTTTAAAAAATGATCAGTTTAAAACTGGATCTGAAACCATCTGGATTAATTTACTGATAAATGCTTATATATCTTTAAAAGTAAAAGTATGTTTTACCAAAGAACATAGACATTTAATCAGCTCAGTCTGGAGAAAAAAAAAATTTATGGTAAAATAGCTGCACTAAATTTATCATTGTGGATTACTCAATTTGCATTTTTAGACAGAGGGTTGCTTTTTTTGTCTGCTCAGTGAATCTTTATACTGAGAATTGTTTAACAGGCAAATCTGCCAATAATATTTTCTGCAGAGTGGAACATTTTTTTCAAAACTATTCAACAAGATTTTAAATGTTTTCCCCAAATCTCCCAAACCATACCTTAAATAAATTGATTTTTTGGTCAATCATTTAGATGGATAGCTAGATCTTTATTGCCAGTGTCACAAGTACAATAGAATAAAACACAATCTCTCTTAATACATCGCTCATTTTACTTCTTAAGACTCTGTTTTTGCAGTTCAGCCTCACAAGTTGTTGCATTCCTTTTTGCTAAAGTTTGTAAAATGATTTTAATGGAAATAATATCATAATTTGATGTTTATTGAAGCTTTAATTGAAAGTTATTAGATTAGCATTCTCTGTTCTGGTGGAGGCTGCTTGCATTCACAGCTGCAGAGTGAATGCAGAAAGAAACTGAAGTCCTTTTTCTCTGCAATGCAACGTCACTACAGTTAAATCTTCTCTCATTCATCATGTGATTGATCAAACATTTATAGCCGAGTGTTTGAGTGAGTGCATGCTGAGCACAAGTGAGAGACCAGGTCCAACCTGGACCCATCCTTTCTTCAGCACTGACAACAATGTAGTTCTACTGTTCAATCAACTTTGAAAAAGCACATTGTACTGTTGGTGTTCTGCTCTCACTGCAGAATATTGATGTGCGCTTCGGTGGGAATGCACATCACATATAAGAACTTCCTAAGATTTCTGTGCTTCAGCTGCTCTCGGATATCCGCTTGTTTTTGCTCTGATAGCTGTTTGTTTCAGGCAAAATGTCTGGCTTTTGGCAGAATAACAGCCAGTCTCAACCTGGTCACTGGTGAGATTCCAGGTGTCAACAAGTATCAAGAGTTCACCTCTGAAATCAACCAAACACAGAAGAGGTGACATGATCTTTGACGGGTGACAGATAAAAGAAAAACAACAGACTTTGCAAGCTCCTGTTGTGCTGACTGAATCACCAGCTGAACACTGTTCTCCTGAACAATCTAACCTTATATTCAGAAGCATTGTCATGGTGAAATTGCAGGGGAAAAGAAAGGCTCACAGCGCTTTGCACATGATTTCCATACTCTTCATGCTCTGAACACTCTGACATCCAGCAGAGAACCAAACAGGACATGCGTGTCACTAAAGCAGGGGTCGGCAACCTTTAACAGCAAAAGAGCCATTTGGGCTTGTTTTCTTCTTATCAAAACTAGAAGGAGCTGCATATACTTACTTAAGCCTTTAAGAAATTGCATTTGACCTTCTGTTTTTTAATAATAAATATGAATTATGTCTATTTTTGGCACAAACAAAAGCAAAAATATTATAAAGCCAAGCATCTCTCAAAATGTGATTTTTTTTTTATAACCAAGGTTGTTCAGCATCAGATAATGTGTGCTTTTAACCCATAAAAGATCAAACTTTTTAACAAAGTTTAACTTTGCATATCTGTGCATTCTGAAGGTAGCATTGAGCAAACAAGACGTCTTCAGGTCAGCAGGGATGTAAAAACCTATAGTTTATCATACATGTGCACCTCAGCAATCAATTTATACATTTAACTAATCTAAATATAATAAATGCTAATTAAGTAATTCTTACTTAAAATAAATAATCTTTTATTTTTCTTTTACTTTTTGTTCTTTTTTTCCCTCTTTGTCCTCATCTGTCTTACACTGCTGGGTTTTGTTATTTTAGTTTGGGGTTGGACCTTGGTAGTTTTAGATAAAAGAGCCACATGTGGCTCTGGAGCCGCAGGTTGCAGACCCCTGCACTAAAGAATGAATGTGATCCAGTCTTCAAAATACTGCAAGGGGTCAAGAATTTAGTTTTTCTTGCTCTCCCACAGCCTTTCAACTTTTTCTGAGCAGAAGTCAGTAGACACTTTATCAAGTCTTATTTCTGCTCTCCAGACTCCTCTTTATGTGTTTTCAACCTGAAGTTCAGTCAGACATGTCCGTAGGGATCAGAGGGGTCATGTCATCTTTGCTCTTCAGTTTCAAAATAAAAAAAGAGATGCATGTTTAAGCAGCTGTAATGGAGACATCTAAATGTCGCTACTGTGACGAGAAGTGCAGGTCAAGGCACTTAAGAGCCTCCCTGAATCAGCAGGGACATGGGAGAGATTGCCTTTGGCCAGCGCTCAGCCATATTTGTTATTTCATCTCTCCTCTCATTCTTTGTCTCTTACTTTTAATGGTCAGACCTGAGCAAGAGAGCTGAGCCAAAGGGAGAAAAAGGAAGGCAGAGGATATTTGACTGATTCATGAGCTGCAGGCTTGATCGCCTGTCACAAAAAATAAAAACAGAAGAGACAATGGCAAAACGGAAAATACGTCAGTGATTGGACCTTTTCGCTTGCTTTTGGCTTTCAACCTATTTGTTCTGAAGGCCAGAGGAGCAAGTGCTCCATTGAGGAAGAGAAGTGGTATCTAGGACATCCTGTTGGGATGCATCATGGATTACGTAGGTCTGTGAGAATGGCGGTCCATGACCTCCTCTCTGCTGTAAAGTTAATGTCTTCACCAGCTGCGGTTTCCTCCATTGTCAAACCATCATAAAGAGCCGGGCCGCTGCGAGCTGGTTATCCGGGCATGGGAACTGGCTGGAGGCTGTCTCTCTTTGCATCTCCGCTCCTCTGGGAGCTTCTCTGGAATGATGCTCTCCTAAGATTAATGGTAAACTTGCACGACTCTCAGATTTTTCCTCACTGATAGTTTCAACAAGTTTTGGCTTTTTTATGATTTGTTTATTTTCTTATTTAACGCAGAAAACATGTTTCCCCAGAGTGCAATGATTAGGAATCCCTACACTTGAGAGGAAATGTGGAACAACTGACGAAAAGGCTTTTTGAGATCTCTGGAGATTTATTGTATATTAAAGAGCTCTGTTCTTTAAAAAAAATGGGTATCCATGTGGGTGTGTCAAGTGCAGAGGAAGATCATATATTTAGACTGCAGTCTGAGAGGTTCTGAGCAGTCGTCTCCAATCGCTGTACCAGCTGAAGGGTACCGTCCCAAAAGTTTGAAGAAACAAATCTATGAAGACGCATGAGTTCCATGACAGAAAAAAGTTTTAAAAAGGCTCATCTATACTTAGTTTTACTTTAAGAAACTGTCCAGACCGACTTATTTATATCTGACCACAATGAACGTTTTTTCATCTTTAGCTAAAGCCACCAGGAAATATATCTTAAAATACCCACTATTCCTTTAAAATGCTTTAGTATAATAGTGCTTAATTTTAATCACACATTACATCTTTATATCTAAAGAATAAAGTATGATCTGCAGTTTAAAAGCTGCCGCGTCTATTTTACACATAATAATTTAGAAAGGCTAAAAAAATAATGATCTTTTAAGAGTTTGAAAAATAGTACATTTTGAAGAGTGTAAAGAACAAGCTTCAAGATATCCCTTTGTGCTGCAGATTAACAGTGGATTAGTGCTACATAAACACGGTTCCTGTGACTATGCAGTTAAAATCTTGAGTAAACGTATATCTATAAATTGAAGCTTCGTAATCCCCACACTGTGCTTTCATTAAACACAGGAGATCTTGCAAACACAGATGCCGCACAAAAACACTTTATTTCTTTTAGCTTACTTCTAGAAAGTTCAAAACTTTCCTAATTTAGAAAGCAGATCTCTGTCAAAATCTTCACAATAATTATTAGGTCTGGGGAAAAATAAACTGCATCAACTGATCGCTGCTTAGTTGTCTTTATTTTGCAAAAGTATCTGATATTATTTGTGAGGTACAGAGGAGTTTGGGACAGAGCCTAGATCTGGATCCTTGTTTCTCATTTTAGGACTCTCGACCAAAAATGCAATGTCTGAAGAAAAGAAAAGACTCTACTGTGTGTTGATTTTTTCTGCAAGAAAGAACACATTACGAAAATGAGTCAGTGAAAGAGGCCCAACAGTTAAAGGATGTTACTTGACTTGATTCCACTGGAATACCTAACATGCTAAACACATGTGAAGACTCACTACTTTATTTCCACTTACTTTTCCACTACTTTTTTTTTCTTCTTTCATTTATTCACTTACTTTAGTTTTATCTAAGTATTTGTTCAGCTGTCCAGAGTCTAACCCAAAAACTCAAATAAAACTCAATAAAAAGATGTGAAAAAAGTTTTCTTTCTTTATTCGATTCAATTCAATTTTACTTATATAGCCCAATATCACAAAAAAGAATTGTATCATTGGGCTTCTTGCCAGTAAATGTACAGAAGGTCAGTCATAAAATATAAACCATGGCTAATTGCTAAACTAAACAGACTAAATAAAACTGGCTATCCCTCTAAATGAGAACTGACTTTACAGCCAACTGACCACACTCTAAGATAATGTGTTACAGTGAAACATCATTTAGCAAAGGCCGGTACAATGTTCCCTCACTATGTCACGATTCACCTTTTGCAACTTTTCTTTATTTATTTTTTCTACAGCAGATTATGTTATGAGTCGTGATTGGCTGTAGACTATTGCCACTCAACCTCTTCCTTGTCATGTAGACAATGCGTTCAGCTTTACACGTTTACTTAAATCTTTGATTCAAGGCAAATCTTTGTTTTCATTCAATAATACTGGCCTTTTTTTTGCAATTAACTTTAAGAGCTTAAAGGACCATACCATGATAAAGCAACTAATTAGGCATTCATTCATTCATTCATTCATTCATTCATTCATTCATTCATTCATTCATTCATTCATTCATTCATTCGTGTTATACTGTTCATTTCTTACTATAAAGATCCCTTAAGTGGCATTTTGATCCGTTCACACATTTCTAAGCCTCTAAAACCTGTTCTCTCAACAGCAGCCCCTCCCATATCCACGAGCGGGTTTTTACGTGCTGATGTCACAGAGTGAGACCGCCCCTTTCAGGAAGAGTCTGCTCAACCCCAGTCTAACACCAACGCTCTATTTCTCCATAGAGCTAGCAGTGATCAGCAAAATAACTAAGAATATCATATATTTTTCAATTGTGTCCCATCTTTAATAAATAATAAATCCAGCTCAAAAAGGTGTTTGTTTAGAGTGTATTTGTGTTGTGAACCACTGTAGCGATGGCCAGGCCTCCTATGGTTTATGCATCCATCTCTAAAAAGTTTGGATTATTTTTGTGGGAAAAAGGCAGACACGCTGCCAGCTCTGGAGTGACATCATGAAAAACACAGCGGCAGGCGGAGCTTCAGGAATCGTGTCCTTTTACGTCCGGGTAGGAAAAAAACTCACAAAAATAACAAATATTTCATAAATAATTTGTTTTTTAGTGTTCCTAAGGTAATATTATCATATATATATGGATATAGTATATTCTGAAAGGCTTAAGAAAATTATTGTATGGCCCCTTTAAGCAAGAGAGAAATGTGTTAAAATGTTAATGTCTGTCTGAGAAAAGTCTGTATGTAGTGAGGAGTTTTCATAGCCTTAAAACATCTACTGTACAATCTTAAATTTCACCTTTCTTGAGTTATTTTTAGAATGTAACTAGGAACACTGCACTGCACCCCTGACCTGCTTAACCAATCACAGTCTGAGATTTTATGACATCAGAAGTTATGGAAAAAATTTGCTAAATTAGTATGAGATCATTTCAGAAAGAAACAGTAGAGCAATTGTGGTAAAGTTATGTTCAAGATTACAGCGAACTTGAAGTTTCTCCTTCAAATTATTATTTATGTCGATGTTTATAGCGTTCTGTGAAGGAGCGACATAATTACTAAGAAACAGAAAAAAACTAAGATTTATTTGAAAGACACAACTATATGAATCACATCACATGAAAGACTATAGAGAAGTGAAGGATGAAGTTATATAGCCAGGAGTGGGAAAAGAGAATCAAGTGTCCATGTGTTTATAGCCTATAGGTGCTGTCAAGACTCCTTTATTTGAGACTTAGATTTGCCAAAAACCCCCAGAACACACACGAATTCTGTTTTGGATCATCTGTTGCTGTCTCAGAACTGTGGTGTCTTCTTCTTCTTTTCCTTCATCTCTCTCTTTTTCTGTCCATTTCTCACCACATCCACACTGCGCAGCAAGGAAGCGAGTGTTTTCCGGTCCTGGGTGAGTCACTTCTCTCATAGACCTCGGCCAAGTCCCAGCATGCCGTGGCACAGTTTTACAAAGAGGCACGCACGTGCACGCAAAGACGAGAGCGCACTCACAGGCTCACATGCACCATATCAAGGCCCGACCAGCTTCCTTTGAATCGTTGGCCTTTGGTCAAGACGCTCTCACTGGACCTGCGTAGAAACGAAGGCTCCAAGGACCCTCAAATCACAGAGAGAGGAGCTCAGACTGCAGCTGAAACGCTGCCCACAATATTCCCCCTCCGCTGACATGGTAAACTCATTTGGTGCTATGAAGAAACGTCTTGAATTCCCGAGCTGTAATTTGTGTTATCTAAGCCAGATGCAGAGGAGTCTGGGTTTTATTTAAAGACATCACGGATGAACTTAACCATTTACAAGGAGTTTAAATAGCACTCACCTTTTTTTTACAGACGTTTTTACTTAAAGGGATAAAACCGGGAGTTTCATATGGATGAGAAGCAAAGGTTAACCAGGAAATGTGGCAGGACTTCAGCTGCTAAACGCTTCAATTAAAAGGTCGCTCCTGCTTTGAACGGAGTGATTAAACCAGATATACTGGCCTCCACTCTGCATGACACACTGCAGCGTAAATCCAAAGCGCCTCTGCGCTCCTTACTGCCAACCCACCGCCAACTAATGACCACGAAATGACTGTGGTTCGCACATTCCCACTGAACACACACATTTGTGGATATATTTATGCCCTTTGGTGATTCAAGTCTTTCTCCTAACCTCTTGAAACGCCTCAGACTGATTACTTCAGGAGTTTATCCAAATCAGAGCAGTTAGGGACTTATAAGAATAGGGAATTATAGTCTCTTTGCCATTTTTGCCAATAAAAGTCTAAAGCCTGTTGTGAAATCTTTTCTGCTGAACATGGCTATTCAACTTTTCCAACCACAAGCTCATAATGCTGTACTCAGCATAGTTGAGTTCAAATGTCCTGGAGTAAAGTGTGAAAAGTTTGGCCTCCCACTCCGTCTAGTTTTCCTGTGCACTTTTTTGCTGCTACTGGGGGAAATTTTTGAGTCTAATGCCATGTGGGTGAGGGTAGAAGACTCTAGGCGGCAGCGGCCTCCTCACATGCCAGACATTTCATTCCTGTGAAATCCCCCAAAAAAAGGCAGAACTGTCCAGGAAAATCTGTCATCATAATTGATCGTGATGCTAAAATAGAGAAACATATATTCAAGAATTTTTCCTTACTGACATTAGTCCAATTTCCACGATCCCTCCCCCTCAAAGAACCGGCCCCTAACACCAGGCGCCACTACTGACTGTTTACTTTTTGAAACGGTCCAGTGAAACCACAGCCTTATCCCTGGTCTGCATGTGCATGTATCAGAGCTTAGATGACCGTTCAAGGCTTAATTCCATGTTTCAGTAACAGCTCAGCCGTGGGGAGACACTGTTCTTTCCAAACGCCAGTCTGAGAAATGCCACCCTTGATATTGTTGCAGTGCATGCATGAATGTGCACGCACAGGGATCTGGGAATCTTTTTACTGCAACTCTAGGAAAAAAAAAAACAACTGCTGCATCATCTTTTCCACTCTTCCAGCTCTTTTTTTCCCCACTCTTCTTCCTCAGTTTTGAGCAGCTTCATAGAACCCTGGTAACTGCAGCGCATGCATGTCTGTGAGCACCAGGCTTATTTTAGTGCAGCCTCCATCTGCGGGCCAGATTAGAGAGTATGGAAGGAGCAACACCAAAAAAAAAAAAAAAGTGTGCGTCCATACCTACGTGTGAGCTCTGCTTTGCTACAGTGCTGCTTCGCTCTGTGTGTCTCGCATGTGTAAAGCCTGTGGCCAATCTGCCAGCATGGCAATCAAGATAGAAGACGCACCAACTGCCCCGGTACCCTTATGGATTTCACAGCTGTTGTTTCGACATTCAAACAGCCTCCCTTTTCAAAGAATCCGCCTTCCCCTTTGGAAAAATTGACGGAAAAAAACAAACGGCTAGAAATAGTTTCACAGATGGTCAAACGGGGTTTGGCGTTAAGAGTTGCATCACAACGATGAATCAGGAAAAAGTCAACCGTGGGCTGATTTTTCACTTTCCTCCAACGTAATGTCAGAGTCGTAAAGAAATAAGGAGGATTTTCATCTAAAAAAAAAAATCATCTGAAAATCTGATTTTATCAGGCCTTCAGGAGTTGTAATATCAGGTCCCAGTCAGCCTGAAATATGAGCCCAGTTTATGGAATGTTACATGGTTTACAACTCCTTTAAGAAAAGTTCCACTAACTTTGTTCTGACACTCCATAAATCCCTCCAATTCATTCTAAAACTTTTACAACACTTTCAAAACTACAGCTCTTGTATTCAGCCAAAGAAAAGACAGTTCAGAGAAATTACAAGAAATGTAGTTGAAGTTATTAAAACTTGAGCTCCATCTCTTTGTTTCAGCTCCTGTGGGCTGTCATTCCTGTCACAAAACGATCTTGCGCTCAACCTTGCAAGGAGTGAAGCAATGTGTCAAAGGGTTGAAAAATGAGAACAAGCAGATTTCAGAGAAGCAGGTGGGAAGAAAAAAGTCTGAACTTTGCATCACAGGTTCTACCAGTAGTGAAGCATTAACGAATCAAGATATTGGCATAAAAGTGGATTCTCTAAATTGATTTATTTCCATTTGTATAGGTTATTAAGCGATTTAATCTAGCGGCTTGGACTGTTATATGAGAGACCAGGGTTTATTTTCCAGGTGGTGCTGTGAGCTTTCTCCAGTGTGGTCCTGAGACAAAACCCTCAACGCTACATCCATACTATGTAGCCACAAGAGGTTCCAGGTCTGGATCTCCCTGTGCTGGTCCCTAGCCCGGATAAAATACAGGGTTATGTCATTAAGGACAAACCTTCTGCTATGCTAAGTGGGAATCAGTGAAAGCTAACTTGCTGCGACGACCCCTCACAGGATATGTCAAAAGGTAAATACCATCATAAAGCGATTTATGATTTCATCCAGTCAGAATTCATTTTTAAGTTTTCAACAAACAAATGTAAATTTTAAAAAATTAGCTTAAAAAAACAGCTATTTCTTTCTGCAGAAATAAAGAAATTGTCAAAAAATGAAAAAAGAAACATGAATTTGCTTAATTTAATGTTGGGTTCTTTAAAACAAAAATCAATTCAAACTAAAAAAAAAAAACCTAAAATGAACAGCACAAATATACATTTAAATGAACTGACTTGAATTCATTTCAGCGCTCAAAAATAATATTTTAATATTTTTTTACACAAAATAATTTACAACTTGTTTTTATTTAGCTTTTTTAAATGAAAAATTCTCAATGTACTCGTCTCGAAAATCTAAATGGGATGAATGCTCAAAGATTTGCCTCCCCAGATCTTGTTTAATACCCTCATGCAATGGAGAATGAGTCAAAAACAAAGACCTTCTGCATGGTATTTACCCTAAATGTTAGAGTTTCCTCTAAAGGATTTCAGTCTCCGTTTGTATTTAAACTTTAAAGATCTTTAGAACTCCTTATTATTGGGTCAAACAGTCTCCCTGTACACCCCTTCCCTGAGGAAGACACCCCCACAATTAGCTGTGCTTGTATATCATCAGAAAAGTTCTCTTTAGCTTAACTACAATGTTTAAAAAAAAACAACATTTTCCTCTTTTCCGTACAATACAATAAAATTGTTCATTGTTTTATCAACTTTTTTGTAATCCCCCCACCCTTATTTAAAGTATTGATATGCAACAAGTATACGTCACCAGACCAGTTTCTCCTTCTCCCTCAACAAAGCTCTGTTTTCTGCGTCTTGTAGTCACAAAGCAGCAAAATTCTGGTAAAAAGAGGTTCTAAGAAATTCACCTGCAATCTCTCGTGTTTGAAACAATCTCAACAGTTTCTGATGAGGGAAGCATCAGGGGTGTGGTCTGGGTTCAGTAAACATTTGCATCTGTAACCACAAGGGAAATGTGTATAGAGACAGAGCCACCCGAACATCTTCACGTCCCAAGAAGCTGAAAATGCAGCTCTTTTAAAAATATCTCCTATCTGGATTTTTATGCTAAAATTCCAGTGGTACAGCTCTTTTTTTCCACTGAACGAGGACTATTGACTGCCACACATTCTGTGCATGAGTCAGGCTCTTGCTGGCTCTCAACCGAGAAAGAAAAAAAAATAAAAAATCCTGCCCTTGCTCCCCTGCTCCTCTGTGCAACGTTTTTCAGCCACAATCATAAGTTAGAAGTCCTTTCTATGTGATTTGGACTTCCTGGACTTATGGTGGTGTTAGAAGATCACCAGATCTGTAGGAAAGTGAATCGTCGGCCAGTATAAGACAAATAAAGCCTCTGTATCTGTAGATTAGCGGCTTCATTCATGGTTTGTTCTGTTTTTCTTGAACTATGAAAGTAAAATAAGTTACACTTGAAAACCTTCAAGCTCAAACATTAAAGTTCTGCTGCTCGTGCACAGGAACCGAGTAACACGCAGACAATGGTCCAGATGGACAGACAGACGGTTCATTGGAGCATAATTAACATCAAAAGCTGCACGTTTTTTTGCATTAAAGACCCACTCTGATGAACACTGTGTTTTTAACATGTGGCATTTGTCAGATGATGGAGGACATATCTAAAGAAAGTTAAGCTAAAAATTGCATTTCTGAGAATTTATTTATTCAAATGGTTGTGAATCAGGCGTACAAAAAAATGCAGTTTGATTAAGGTCGGAAGTGTGACGTAGAAACTCTCTGCTCCGCTCTGTCATGATGTATCCACTTGTAGACAAATAGATCCTGGTCTGAGGTGGCTTTGTTTTAAAACTGTATGTCTTTGATATTGCTTGCTGTTTTTGTTGCACATCTGATGTTGGGTTGGGGTTTTAAAGGGCTGTAAGGTTCCAGGAGAGCATGTAAAACAGATGGATGATGGGAAGTGGGGATGGGCTTACTCCACGCCAACAGTCTCACCCACAAATCAGAGGTGAATTTCTAATTAACTCCTGCTGCTCTGCAAAAACTATGTCCAAGAATGCAACCGTTTAAAAAAAAATTGGATAAGAATGGCACAATCATAACCAAAAGACGACTGGGAAAGCTTTTACAATAGATCAAAAGATGATCAGATCTGCAATAAGTCAGCAGTATGTCTTCCTAAACATGCCTAAAACAAGGATTTCACTCCCATCTAAAGGAAAATACTCAACACTAAGCTTTGGCTCTCAAAAAGACGTGTGTGGAGGAAAGTTTCACTTCTCCCTCGTGAACAAGGCTGCAGTTAAGTGCTCTGGAGTTCAATTCATGTGCTTTGAAATGAAAAGTGTTTCTGCAAGGTCGCCGTTTCAGAATCCATCTTCTATAAAGTCCCCGCTCAGAAAACCACCCACATGTGTGGGATGCTGAGAAAGTGAGATGAACCTCTGAGGTCTGACTGTTCACGGGATTAAAGTGTAACTGTCGTTCTTGTAATGAGTGACCGCCCTGTGCTCTGACACCATAAACCACCAGCACACAGACACACTTCCGGAGAGCTGCAGCATTACTGTTGGTCTCAGGTGGTGGAACCCGTTCAAAAAAAAAAAAAAGAAAACGGACATGAAGGAGATTTCAGGAGTCGGTGCTCTGTCTGAAGCTGGGTGTTGATGAAGAAGCAGGCGGCACGTGTTGGAGCTTGCCTGTCCCTGGTGGTGACGGAGCCGGCTTTCATTCATATGCTCGGTCAGTCCGGCTCTGCCTGTCACCGATCAGAGTTTCCATCATTCAACCCTTTCAAAGCAGCTAAAGTCAACTCAAGTGTCATTTTTGTGCACTCACTTTTGGATTTTTATGGTCTGGTGACTTTCTTTAAAACAAACTAAATTGATCGTGTTTGTGATGATGTTCAGACTTACCTGCAGAGATGTCTCCATCGCTTTGCTCGCCTGAGTCAGAATCCATCATGTCCTTCTCTCAGAGGTTGCAGGACCCCTCTTGTTCTCCTCTTTTGGTTTCCCTTCCTTCTTTATGGAGTCTTAAACCCACAGAAGAAAAGGAAAACTCTTCCTAATTTGTCTTTTTTTCTTTTGCTCCTCTTTTTCCAAACTTCTCCTTCCTGCAGTGCAGGGAGAAAAACTGCTGCTCTGACTGTTGAAGTGTTCTCCTGCTTTTGGAGCTCTGGACTTCCTCAGCTTCTCTCTTTACTTCTCCTTCTCATCTATTTTCCCGTCTCTGATGCTCCCTCCCCTCCCTTGCTTGCTCTCAGCCCGCCCTCCTCTCTGTGTCTGCCTCTATTTCCCAGCCACTCCCCCTCCTCCTCTTCCTCTTCCTCCTCCTCCTCGTGCTCAGTGCTGTCACACTCAGCCTCAGCTCGCTCCACTCAAACTCATTCTTTCCCTCTTTCTGTATGCTGGGAGTGCTTTCTCCTCCTCTCCCTCTCTTCTTCTCTCCCTTCTCCCTGTTTATGGCTGGAAGCTGTGTTTGAGTGGAGTATTGGGAAAGACGTGTTCACAGCTAATTATCTGAAACACGTACAATCCCACAAGTCCTTGTTGTTACTAACTGTTTCAGAATCATCTGATCATGGTTCTTTGATGAAGTTTGATTCACTCGTAAGTTTAAAGCTCTATTTTCATTAAAAAAAAAAAATCTAATTTGTGCTCCCTGTCACTCACAACTTAATGACTAAACTGCTAAATATAATTAGGATGTCTCTCCAATTTGTGATGGTTCATTAAGTTTCAGATTCTAAAAGGCGACTTAAAAAAACTTTCTTGCCCTTTTTAGGGCAAGAAAAAAAGCAAAACTTTTACATTAGATGTAATCTTTTGAGTTGCGTAATGATGAAAGCTTAATGATCTTGCAGTTTCTGAACTCAAATTCTCCAATGAAAATCATGTTTTTTGAGTTTTTAACATGTTTGTGTGGCATTTTTCTTCTGATAAATCATTTTGTGTTTGCATTTCTGAATATTTCTCCTTTTAAGTCGCTGTCAAACAAAGTGCTTGAGAAAAACTCCATTTGGATTCCTGAAACTTGCTTACGTCACAAAAGCTAGCTAAAACGGATGTAGCTGTAGGAGCCGGAGAGGATAACATAACGTCCCACTTCTGTGCTGTAAAGGATTGTAACTCAGTGAAAGGCCATACTGATGTTAGCTTTCATTATTTTCCCAAAGAATCTGAGGAAAAAATAGATTGGATTTATTGGTCACAGCAACGTCAATAATTATTAGAATATTTGCGGAAAAAGAGACATTTTTCAACTGGACGGAGCCGCGGGTGATTACATTATCTGCCCGTATTTTAATTGCATCCGAGACAAGACTTTTTTTTTAAGTTGGCCTCAATTATTTAAAAAGAAACTGAAAGTAAAATACCATTAGCTGTCACAAATATGCTGTTTGATCCCCCAGGAGCGGCGAGCAGCAGCAGTGGTGCGGCGCTGCTTTGTTTATAGCAGCTCCGCTCAGGAACCACCGGGTGGTTTAACCAGACACTGGAATCATTCTTCTAGACAAAACCTTTCGTCTGCATCTAAAAACATCACCACTGGCTGCACGCATTTAGAAGATGACGCGCGATTAGACCCTCTCTGTATTCTGGTATTTCATTTAATTAGATTTCTTGTTGAAGTGAGTTCAACAATCACCATGTGCTAGCATGAAATCAGTTATGAACCCCAGCTAGTGCTGCTGCTGCTGCAATGCAGCCTGAATGATCATGTTTTATTTTTATTTTTTCATGGGCTTTTCAAAGTCTGTGTCTCACTAGCATGTCTAGGGGATAAGGGGCGGGGTTGGCCAGCTCAGCACCATAAGCCACACCCACACAGAGGAATTTTTGGAAACGAAGGCTTCAGATCAACAGGAAAAAAGGCTTTTTTAAGACATTTGAGATGTGTAATTTTTAATTTAATTTTTTCCTAATTAAAACCCCACTGGGAACATTTAAAGAAAATGGAAAAAATCGACTTTAAAGTTGGAACGGGTGTCATCAACGTTGCATTGATACGTACAACACTTCTAGATATTAGCTTCAACAAGACAGAAATGTGTGTTTTTTAAAATAATTATAATTTATAATTTACATCTATGACTCAGAATAAATGCCAATCAATGTACAATGTTCAATAAAAAAGGGAACATCTAAACAACTCAATGTTACTCCAAGTCAATCACACTTCTGTGTAATCAAACTGTTCAATTAGGAAGCAACACTGACTGAAAATCAGCTTCACATCTTTTTGTTTAAGTGTAATAAAACATATAGAAATATTAGATGATCAGCAAGATACCTTCTATATAAGAGTGGTTCCCCAAGTGGTGACCACAGACAACTTCTCCGTCCTTTTGGTTTCCAGCAGATATTTTGGTGACTTTTGAATGCCAACAGTGTTGTCACTCCATGAGATGGTGTCTACAACCCACACAAGTGGTCCAGCCACTACAACTGATCCAGGACGGCCCATCAATGCGAGCTGTGTCTGTTAGCGTAGTGTCCACAGCATGGAGGCGCTACCAGGACACAGGCCACTACATCAGGACACGGGGAGGAGGCCAATAACCCTGCTTCAAGACCACTACCACCTCCTTTGTGCAAGGAGAAACAGGAGGAGCACTGCAAGAGTCCTGCAGAATAACCTCCAGCAGGCCACAAATGAACATATCTGCTCAAACTGTTAGAAACAGACTCCATGAGGGTGATATGAGGGCCCGACGTCCACAGCTAGGAGTTGTGCTTACAGCCCAATACTGTGCAAGATGTTTAGCATTTACTAGAGAATACCAGGATTGGAAAATTCTCCACTGGCGAGGTGTAAGAGATCCCCCGGCCACCTCATCAGAAGCATACCCAGGCGTTGCAGGTAAGTAATATGGGCACAAGGAGGCCACGCCCACTACAGAGCCTCACGTTGACTTGTTTCAAAGACATAACATCCAAGTTGGATTCGCCTGTAGTGTATTTTTACACTTCATTTTGAGTATGATTCCACATCCAGATCTCCTGTCATGATTCAGCACTTGGGTTTGGTCATGTTCTCTCATACCTGTCAGTTTCACCATCTTCAGATTAATCATCCACAGCTGTTTTCATTTAGTTAATTGCCCTCAGCCTATTTAAGTGTCTGGTTTTTCAGTTCTCATTGTCAGGTCATCTGCTTGTCTATATTCTGGCATGGTACTGGGTTGTTCTCATGATTAAGTTGATTTAGTAAACAGTTATGTTTCCGCCACCAAGTCTGTACTCCTGAATTTGGGTCCTCTACCACAATCCCTGACACCTCCAAAGGCTAATAGATTTTAATTTCCATTAATAACTCTTGTGTGGTTGTGTTTTCAGCACTTGCAATTATGTAAAGAATAAAACATTTGAAAAGAATATTTAATTTGTTCAGGTAAAGGATGCGTTTTTGCAGTGTTCCCTTTATTCTTTTGAGAAGTGTACAAAACAAATACACACTAACCTTTAAAAAGTGGTACTTTTTTGTGAGAATAATAAAGACAAAAAGTTAAAAAGTGGGGCCAGAACCTGAAAAACGTCCAGTGGTTCACAGGAGAATTTAAGACTGTCATTAAGGTAATGTGGTTGAAGCTTCAAGAAATATGCTTTTGCATCTAATGAGGTAAATATTTCTTTCAGAGCTACAAAAGCCTAGTGTGGTTGTTTTGTAGGCAAACCTCTTTTTAAGGGCAATCTTGGTGCCTCAGCAACTGAAGACATTTTGAACAATCAAATAAAAACAACTTTTTGGAAAAAACAATAAAGAATATATAGCTATGACTGCTATACCTGAAGCTCTGATTGCACCCCATAAAGGCAAGGTTGAATATGTTCAGTGTGGAAAAACTTGATTAGCCAACAGTGAGGCCTTCCAGGAGCAGTGGAAAGTGTTAAAGTGAAGAAATACTTGATGGTGTTGTTTTTGCAGATATGTTCTGTTGGTATCAAAAACACCTGTCATGCTGTGTTTTATTGTCTCTAAATGATCATAATTTTTCGGCATTATATTTAATGCAAATCTAAAAGAGGCATCCAAAGAAGATAAGAACACCATAATATAGTTAAATAATCTGTCCAAGAAACAAGAAAGCTTAAAATAAGATGTCAAAATAAAAAAAGAACAAGTTCCACACAAGCATTCAATTAAACTAAAAAAAGCTAAATGTACTAAAAAGCCACTAAAATGTCAATGATTAGTTTTTTTTTTTTTGTTATTTTCAAATGGTTTGTATTTTTTTGAAGTTTTATTCTAAATTGTAGTTCATTTTGATTATAATGAAAACATAATGTAATACGTGGAAATGACTCATTTTAGAGCAAAATGTCATCAAAAGGAGAATATGATCTCAGTACATGTTGTCCCATCTTCACAAACCCTCATAAAATCTGAAACTAGCACTTATTCTTTGAAAATAAAAATCTAATTGTTTTTTCCATAATAACAATGATTGTGCATCCAATTTACTTACATTTGGTTACCCTTTAACTTCAAAATAAAATCCTTAAAATTTTATGTGTTTCATTAAAGTTCAATTTGAGTTTTTTGGTTCTTAAATCAAGTTTCTGTGCTGATAAAAGCTTGAAAACTGTAGAGCGAAGATAAATTAAAGGGCCTGTATCATACAAAATCAACTTTATGAGCTTTTGAGTGTATTCTACTGTTTATTTCTCACGTAAACAACCCCAAAGTGGTACTTTGATCCATTTCCGCATTTCTGACTCTAAGAACCAGAACACTGAGCACCAGCCCCTCTCAACCACCACAATAAGCCTGTTCTTTGACGTTCTCTGTGTTTGCTGATGTAGACAAATGGGAATCATAGACATATGTTATCACTGGATGAAGTGGGGTGTGACGTCACCCATAGAAAAAGCCTTACCTTCGGTTCTTGCGGAATAAGGACAAATTCCTCAATGATTTTCCCGCATTACAGGCGCCACCACTTGAAGCCAGATGACAGTGATTGGCTTAAGTCGGTCTGAGTCACGTTTCAGGAGTAACTACAGGTGTCAATTAAAGATGAGCTTGTTCGAAGTCCACGCCCCTTCCGCTGGGCTGGGGAGTCAATCAAATGTTGGAGGTGGGGCCAGCGGGCACCACATGCTTTTACTGAGGAACCTGATGGGTCAGTTTATACCTTGAATAACTTGTGATAAAGAAAAAGATATCGTGAAAAAAATAGAATTATTAAGAATATGTCGAGAAAAATTGATCAGAGCAAGAATGGTTTTTCTGACAAATAGAACAACTGAGTAACAACTGTCCATTTCTCAATAGAAGTCTGGAATTTTGACCCCCACAAGAGGGGAGGGGTTGAACCGTCCAGTGATTCTACAGTCTATGGTGAGAACAGCCCCTTCCAGGTTAACACAAACACACACTTTCTCCACTCATTCAATTTAGTGTTTAAACTTTGTGCGGTGGCATATGCCAAAAAAGACTAGTGAGGAATCTGCACAATATTTTGGTGTGAGAATGGTGCAAGCAGATGAGGGACATTGAGAAAATGGCTGCAGATTGCCTGGTGAAAGGGTGCAAAGAAAACAAATTACGGTCGAAAAACTGGTTTGAACATAAATATTGAGCAAAGACGGAAAGGTACAAATTCTCCATTTCAGTAAATCCTGGATTTTTCATCTAGTGGTGTTATATGCATTTCTTGATCAATTTAATTGCAAAATGAACCCATTAGGCATCACCATTCTGTATGTGATGGAATAAATGCAGTGTCTAACAGACACCTGTCTCTTATAAACTCTAGCCAGCTGGCAAATTTTTGGAATAAACAGCGGAGCTTCTCAAGGCAGATAGACAATATGCACATCCATATTTGCAAAAGTTTGCATGTTGTTTGTTTTTCCTGGTTGAATTGCTGCTGAGGCCGGCTCTAGGATGACATAAAATGGGCAGCGCCCACAAGGAGCTAAAGGCGGAGCCTCAGAGACTTAGTCGTCATACTTCAGGATAACAAAAGAGTTCACAAAAATAACTCATATTTCATAAATGATTTGTTCTTTTGTGTGCCAAAGATAATTTATATGGATATATAGTTTACTCAGAAAGGCTTGAGAAAAGAATGGTGTAGGTTCTTCAAAAAAAGCTCATGTTTTGATTCAATTTGAAACTGGATGAAAAGAATTGTCACTTTGCAGCAAGAGGTTGGCGGTGTAATTCCCTGCAGGTTGTTTTCTGTGAAAAGTTTGTGTGCTGTAGTGTGGGTTTGTCTTAGAAAAAAAGTTCACTAAATGCAAATTTATCAAAATGTAAATACAGGCACATACATGTATTTTTTCTTTTGAGACATATTGGAAAAATATACATATTGTTCACCCTCCACACCCTTCTTTTCCTTTCGCTGGTTGCCATAGCGAAGTGGCTTTCATTGCTTCACACAGGTGGTTTAGCAGAGTTTTTTTCCCCTCACCTGATGCCCTTCCTGACACAACCCTGTATTTTATCTGGGCTGGGAACTGATGTGGCTACATAGTCAGGCAGTAGCATGACAGGTCTTGACCCACACTGGATGAATTGAACCCTGATCTCCTGTGTGAAAGACCTGCACTTAACCAACTAAGCTATCCAGCTGAAAAATCCAGTCTTAGTAATTCATATGTTTTAAAAGCACATCATGCTACAATTCTTGATCATAACCATTCAGCATTATTCAATTACAAATGTGCTGAAATGAATTAACAGCACACACATCTGGAAAATCTAGGTTCTTTCGAGAAATAAGTAAAGGTAAACTTAAAAATGTTTGTCAATTGTCCATCTTGAGCAATCAACCTGAATATTTTTTGAGTGTTAGTGTGTGGGGCAGGTGGGCGTGCAGCTGGAGGTCCTACAATTGTCTCAGGCGTCACCATCACCACAGGTGCGGGGCTCACTGCTGCTCAGCGGGAATGCTGGGCACCAGATGGCATCAGCCTCCCGTCTTACTGCCCCAGGCTCACTTATCGTTGACACTGTGTGTGTGCATGTGTGTGTGCCATGTTGACTCTCCTGCAATATTGCAGAGGCTAAAAGATATGCCAGTAATAACAACAAGCAGAGCTTCTTTGATCCTGCCAATAAGGCTGTGTTCTTCTGTGGCCTGAAGTGAAATGGAGAGTTGAGTGTGTGGGCCGTGTGGGTATGAATAGAAACGCACCGTGTTATTGCCCTGAGACTAAACAGCATAATGTTAGTCTACAGCGGCTTTGTTTGCTTGAGAGGGAGCATGAACGTTTTACAAGGATCCGAAATTTGAACTTGAAGCAGAATATTAGACTTGTGCAGAGCTCAGTCCCTCTGGAAGCTCGTCCACGAGTTTCATGGATGTAGTTTTATATATTTTTCATGTTGCAATTCCATGAACATTTTCTGAAGTTTAGCATTAGAAAGTTTGCACACTCTTACTTTTTCAATTAAAGTATAAACTCATACTTTGATCATCTTCTGATCTGATTTAATTAAGATTGTGTTATTTTTATTTAAAAAAAAAATATATATATATTATTATATATTATATATATATATTATATATATATTATATATATATATATATATTTCTTTAGGAATAGTTTCTGCAAATTGGCAGAGGTTCATTAGAAATTTGCCTGAGTTGTGGACTCTCTCTCCCTATCTTACAGCCCAACTTAATATTACCCAATGCAACAAAAACACTACTCCTCAGAAAGGGTCTTTAAATATGGTTATTCAGCGGCAGAACATCAAAGATGAACATAATGGACTGAAAAAACTAATTTATTTCCTTAATTTGAAAAGAATGAAAGCAGAAATTTGTCATTTTTTTATTTACTGTTTTCAAGAAACTGTTATTGTATATATTTTTTTTCTATAAACACATAAGGAGAAAAGAACTAACCTGCATCAAAGTTCAATGAAATAATGACTAATTTGAAACAATTTAAATCTGGTTGAAATTAAAGTTTTAAGAAAAAGGGGAAGAACTTTTTTTGCTGAAGCATACAACTTTTTACTTTTGATGTTTGACAAGAAACAAGCTGGATTTTTCATAAAAGTTGCACAAAAAAGCCAAAAAGTGAATATTTGGTGTTTGCTATAAGTGGTCCTCAAAAAGAGCAGCCTAGAAAAAAAAAGACATTTTCTTTAGGGGAGGAGGGTGACACATTTTGTACCAATACTTTGTGGCTATAAAAATCCTGACACATGCAGTAAATAGGTGCAGCCACTTCAAGTGAGGCTGAGAAACATGCAAAAATTGCAAATGTCTCCCAGCATCTTGGAAAAACGGTGTCACTGCAATCTGTAGGAGGTACAATTCACATTGACACTGTTCTGAAAATGTAGAAAGATGATCCATTTTCCCTTTGTGGTAGACGTCTCCATGGCAACCAGTGCTCTGTTTTAATGAAGCGCTAATCCAGCAGGGAACTTAAACAGAGAGACAGCGTGACCATGAGAAAATTTGAGCCCAGTACATGGTTTGTGTTTCGTTGTAAGCATGGGTGGAGACCTGTGTGGAGCCAATCAGATTGTCAGTCCAGTCGCAGTAAACTTTAGAGTTTGATTCTAAGCCTGGAAGTGTAAATAAAGTTTTTCAGGTTATTCATTGGTGAACAGATCAGAAGAATCCCTCAAAAACAAATTTTAGCTCGTTGAGATTTTCTTAACTCTAAGTTAGGGAACATCAGAAATAATCTTCCGTCTTTTATACATGTTGTCCCACTGCTAGGTCATTTCTTGAAACAATCAGCGCAAACTACAAAATATAGGTAGATACCTACTAAAGCAAGCTCTTTATCAATATGGAAAGTCAATTCAGTCACTCAAAATGAGTGGTTCATGCTCCAAAATCAAGCCCCTTAATCAAAATGGATCATTTGATCTTCAGAAGCAAACATTTATGTCAATGAAAGTGTCAGTGCCATCAAAAGGACAAGTTAGGACTCCAGTATCTTTGAACAATCAAGTCAAAAGATTTGAGCATGTTGTCATTGTGACAGATTACTCAGAAAGTGCTTCCATTGTCATGTAAATGAAGATAGCGTTGTGTACGGGTACCTTACATGGCAAACTAGAATTCAATAAAAATCAAGACACTGAATTGCTACAGAGTCAAAGGCAAACTCTTTAACCTCTTCCATGAATTAGTATATACAACTTTACTTATATGGCACTTTACAACAACTCTTCTAGGTTGTCTTGCAAACCTTTTTGACATGGAAAAAAAAACATGCTAAATTGCGTTTGTATTAACTTTTAAGTCTAAATGCGACATTTAACAAAGTTATGTCCTAATGCAAGCCTCTTGTAAGACTATGACAGTGCAGAATAAGTTAGTTTTTGCTGAACAACCCAAAATTACAGGTTGCTCACCTGCCTGTTCTCTCAACGAAATGTCTGAGTAATCAAACTGACAGGGGTTCTCCCAACATTTTTGCTTCACCCTTTGACCCCATGATCCACAAGTGTCATCCTGATTTCATCACTCCGTCTATGTGGTCGGCCTCGTTTTTTTCTTCACCAGTTTTGTCCCTTCTATTACCCATCCTCCATGAGGCGGACCTCCCATGTGTCGCATTTTGTAGATACCGTGTGCACCTCATGCCAATCCTGTTTTAAATCCTTGCTTTAAGTCTGTTGTCAGAAATGCACAAACACGACTGAGAAAAAGTGTAATACAAGACCCATTATTTTAGTAGAACGGAAGAAAGCAAAAAGCCTAATACACAAAGACATGGAAGCAAGCTCCTTACTTTAATATCAGATCGGTAAAAGCTCAGGAAAGCAGAACTGCACCATTGTAATCATATTCAACCGCTTCTCCTTGGACTCCACAGACTCAAAGCAAGAATCAAATGACTGAAGTATCACAGTGTTTCACCCAAGGACACAGCAACTTCTTTATAGATAGATAGATAGATAGATAGATAGATAGATAGATAGATAGATAGATAGATAGATAGATAGATAGATAGATAGATAGATAGATAGATAGATAGATATATAGATAGATAGATAGATAGATAGATCTGTTCTAACACTGGTTGAGGTAGTAATTTTAGGGGCCTCTGGACGTGCTAATTCTGGCGCGTTTTCACCCTGCAGCCACTCCTGTACCCGACAGGAAGTGTTGACAGGTTAGTCAGATGTTGTCGGTCAGCACACATCCTTCATTGATTTACATCTTCAATCAGTGCTTCTATAGGAGATACGTTTCCTCATTGCTGTTTGTTTGTTTGTTTGTTTATTTGAGACAGGGACAACATATGCTAATGCAACATTTAAAAACATGTCAGATTTAGGCTAATTTCCATATTTAGTCCTATAGAACGGGTCGAGTGCGTAAATAGACAAGTTCAATCAAAGAAAGGATAACAGATTAACAGATGACAGCATGGGGTTTTCAACAGAAGAAATACAAGTAAATCTATAAAATATAAAAGCAACAATTAGGGAAAAAAATGACAAAACAAAGAATGAAAATATAACAGATGTTACAAAAATAAAAAATGAAGCAGAGGTGTGGTGGCATCTTTGATTGTCTAAAAGCCACGACTTTATCTGTCTGTTATGAGCTAAGAGTTGTGTCAGTTTTGTAATACAAGATGTAGATTTTCCTACACAAATTGTACATTTTTAAACGTTCTTTTTAAAAATGATGCTCCCTGGACTCTGGTGTTTCTCAGAACGTCTGTATTTGTATGCGTTTTTACGAAGGGTCGGAGATTACCAAATATAATTATGCGCTGAGTGAGCTCCTGCACGCATCCAAAACAACGTTTACTGCAGCTAATGAAGATGCAAGGATTCTATTGAAGACATTAAAAAAGAAGGAGAGGCCGTTTTACACACAGGCTGCCAAGAAGCTATAAAAAAAACAAAACAAATGTTCTCAGAAATAAACCGCTCACTGCTTCAACTGTTGAAGCAAATATGTTACAGAAGGTGGTTTGCTGCACATACTGATTGATCTTCTCAGCACTTAGGTGGGTTTTCCCTTTTCCCTAAGATTATTTTCATTTTCCCTTCAGTCGGCTTAAGCGGGTCCCAGGTGGTTCTGCGTTGGCAGAATGGAGATGAAGGTTTCTCTTTTTTTTGTTAAATGTCTGTTTTTTTTTCTCAAGGCAGACATCTCTGGCAACATCCTTTTGCAAACTCAGAACTTTAGCCCACATGAAGTTATGAAATAAACATGTCAGAAAGAGATGTTTGTGGTGTAATCCCTTAAAGTGGTCTGAATGCTCAGACTGCAGAATCAGCTCAAACGTTTGGTTTTTTTTTTTAAACATATATTTGGCTCATTTGCCCAGAGATAGAGAAGCACAATAAACTGATTTCTTTCTTTATTTAGGAGAGACAGCGATCAAAGACTTTCATTGTGTGTGGTGCAGTTCCGCCCCCTTCTGACCAGCCTTTGCTAATACAAAAACATGCACTTTTTCTGTTACATTAAATTGATTGGTGTAATTTATGCTTTTTTTATATGAATACTTTATTTTTAGTTGAAAAACCTTTTGACAAGTTATAGTTTTAGGATGGAATTTATCACATGGACCATCTCTGTTTCTTACTACTTGTTGTCTTTTGGGCTCCTTAACTTTTATTTATTTATTTTTAAATCCTATTTGATATTCACTGTAATTTAGCCCTCTATTTATGAAAATGTTAAAAGTATATGTAAAGAAAAAGTAAGTAAATTGTAAAGTTTAAAAAAATTAACCCAAACTTTATTGAACTTAATCGCAAGCAGTTGATGAAGGGTACGAATCCTTTAACGAAGATCCTAAAAACAGTAGCTGTAATTCTCCATCAATGCTTTGCTTATCAATGTCTCATTGACACATTTGGACTTAATTTGAGCTTAATTTTTACAGGAAATCAATTATTTGTCAGTAAACACAACCAGAACTACTGCTATGTTAAATTATAATCCACTGGATTATTAAGCAGATGTACAATTTTTGAAGTGTTCCTCGTGGTTTTATTTTTTGTAGGGTCACTTAATTAGCTCTGATTTGGTTTTGTTGGTTATATTTATCAATTTGTGCCTGAAATGCTCCATAAACAGTAAGATAAACTGTTTTTTTCTAATAATTGATAACTTGAAATTTTGAAAGGGAGTCATGTAAAGCTCAGTCAAAGGTTACAACTACAAACTATTTAGTATTTATAAGAGCTATTTTCTCTTCATATTTATATTTTTTATGCCAAAAAACAGTAGTTTATTTAAATGTCAGTAGCAAAAACATGAATATAAATCAGTATCTTTTTTTTTTTAAGGGGGAGTGAGGACTTTGTGGCTCCCACTAGATTTTGTTTGGCCAGAAGGTTGCAGCCCCCTGCAACCATGGTTCCTCCCACTTGCTTTGAAATGTATTTGTCCATTTACTTTGAAGGGTTATTACACATTAATAAACATCTATCGAGATAAGAATAAATGCAAACATTGACAGGAAAGAAACTCAACATAATCAGACATTGGATTAGAGTTAAAGAACATTAAACTATTGTACACTTTCAACCACTGCTCGAGTTAAGAACTGAGGGTTTGTTGTATGTGGGACATTCCCTTATGGAGAATAGGTGTCTATAAAATGTGTTTTATCTAAAAGTTGTTTTTTCTGTTTTAGACTTCTAGAGAAGGTTCTTGTTCGTTAATTATTTTCATTATAATATGTCTGACAGCTAAAACAAGAAAGCCACCACCCTTGAAGAAAGAAAGACCACCACACAGAGTTTCTGAATAATAATTTATGTGTAAAGTAGAAAAAAAGACATCTCACATGGTGCAAAACAGTTAATGTAACACAGTTTAAAAGATTGTGCAGTTATAAAATATACATGAAGCGAAGGTGATCTTACATACATACGCATGGAATATGAATCTATCTACAATTGTAAATAGATATTTATTAATATATTTATACAAATGCATACATATAAACCATCTAAAAGGGGGCGGGTCTTTCCCAGCTTCCCCTCTGTCTGGGTAAGAACGTCATGCTGAGCTGGTCGGCCTCCTGGTGATGCTCTACAGGCTGCTGGGAGAGGTTGTTGGTCTGTGGGAGGCAGTCTAAGGTCAAACCCTCGTGGGGGCAGACGGAGTACTGAGAGAGCAACGTCACCAGGATGGATTTCATCATCACCATGGCGATGTGTCTGCCAACGCAGGCTCGAGGGCCTGAGCCGAACGGCTGGAAGTAACGACGAGGAGTCTGGAGGAGGAGAGAGGAGAACGGGTGACACCATGATGAAGACCTCGATCCACATCAGTAGCTTAGAAGAACTATGGATGTTTCAAAATACAAATTAAATCAGTATAATAAAGTTACAGACTTGATCCGTTTTTTTTATCAGCTGCATAATCTTCTCTTTCTGATCAAAAATGTGTGAATTACTCACATTTTTTTGGAAGTTTTCCAGACTAAATTCATTTGCTTTGTGGAAGAACTCTGTGCGGTGCATGCGGCCCGTGTTCAGGATGATGTTTGTGCCCTTCTGAACCCTGTGCCCGTCTATGATGTCATCGAAAAGGGCTCTACGCATGGTGAAGTCCACCACCGGGTGGAAGCGCAGGCATTCGCTGATGAAGCTCTCCAGCACCGGCAACTTCTGAACATCTTCATTCTGCAGCTGTCTGTCACCTGGAGCAAAATGATGACAGGATTTTCAATAAGCTGTGGTGGGACACAAAGCTCCAGCATATATAGTGTTTGATCGCTCACCAACAACGGTGTCTATCTCCTGCAGAAGTTGGAGCTCCACGTGCGGGTTTTGTTTGAGGAGCAGGAGCATGAAAAAGAGGCTGATGGAGAGAGTGTCGGGCGCTGCAATCACCATCTCCAGCACGCACTGCCTCACGTTCTCAGCAGACAGCTCACCGTGGCCCTGAAATGCATCAACCAAAATCTACACCTTCCCCTCTACAACTGAAGAGCCACTCCCAAAAAAAAAAAAAGGAAACTTACTTGGGCGAATATGAGTTCTGCAGTGAAGTTGATGTCGTCCAGCTTCTCCGCCTGCTCCATTTCCTTCCTCTTTCGTTCCACCAGGCTTTCTATTGCATCTTGGAGCTCCTGGCTGAGAAAACATTGCGTGAAAGCAGCCTGAAGAGGAGGCTGATGCATGAGGAGACACGCAGACGAAGCTGAGGGACTCACGCGCTGGTCTTGTGCTTCTGATGAATCCAGCTGAACTTGAAGTAGATGTCGGGTTTGATCAGCACCGTCTGCCACGTGTCAAAATACTTGTGGATCTTCTGCAGCAGCTCTTTCTCTGCACAGTGAAAGAGTTGACTTCATTATTTTCTGACCCTCCCTTATGGATCTTTTGAAATAAAACTACACACCATCGACAGGAACACCCAGGAAGAGCCTGTTGGAGATGTCCACCACCGTGCAGCGTAAAAAACCCAGGACGTCCACCAAAGACAAACTGCTCAGGTTGTCCAGGTGAGTCTGCGTGGAGGTGACGCACACTTCCACCGTCTGCTGCAGGTTTGGACCAGTCAGAGCTGAGAAGATATATATATATTTAGAGTTTGTAATGATGAATGCAATTCTAGTTGAAAGATTTTACCTTTGGTGAAGTAGGTACGAATCTTCTTCCACAGCGCCACGTTGTTGTTAAATATGATTCCCTTCTCGTTCATCCCGATGCAGCTGAGTCCTTGTTTGCTGCCAAAACGCGAGGTGTATTTCCCGTTCTTGAGAACGTGATTCACTGCCGACGCCCTGGAAACAAACAACGATGTGAAACTCTCTGGTTTGTTGTAATGTCAGGACTGGTAGCTTCAACCAACCTGCTGAGGATAAGGGTCTCCTCTCCGTTGATCCACACTCGAACTATGTCTCCATATTTGTTGTTGTAATAGTTGCTGGCTGTGCCGATGCCGGTCCAGATGAATCTCAAATAGGACATGAGTGGTCCCAAACCCAAACAGAAAGAAGGTCCTGTTGTAGAAGTCATAAATCATGAGAAGTTTGTCTTCAACTCTTACTCAAAATCATAAACGCTAAACTCACCAGGGATGGTTTTCTTCTCCGCATGACTCCAGACCATCAACAGCAGGCAGACGAGCAGGATGAGGGACCTTGTTGCCACGGGGATGCCGGATGAGAGTGCTACAGTGGTGTTTGGGGTCGTCGAGACCATCTCTGTCACCACAGAGTCCAGACACGAGGATGCCATCGCCCGGTCGCAAGCAGAGATCAGATCCATCAGAAAGAAGGACCGAAGCAACAGCTGCTCCAACCTGATGGGAGCAAACGCTGGAAGCTGCCTCGCTTTCCCCTTTATACCAGATCGAGCTGGTTACAAGCCAGGTCAGGGTAAGACACAAGCCACAACATAGTAGGAAAATGGTAAACAATACACTGGAGACCTTGGAGGGTTGAGTTTTTGCCTGTGGCCTTGAATGAACAGGACACAGGCGGGTGGGGGCGGGTCGATCTGGGGTTGTGTTTGACAGTTGGGTGACAGGATGCAGTTCACCGTCTTTGAACATCAAAAAAGCCCCGTCGGAAATCCCACACCTAACAGCAGAGCCGTGGGACGACGGGAGGATCAGCTGCAGCTTCATCTTGTAAAATGTGACTGTTTGGGAAAACTCAAGGAAAATAGCTCTCTAGTCTGTGGAAATGCTTCGAGTCAGTGATAGCGCGCAGAGATTTTTTTAGTTTGAGTTTCAAAGAATTTATATGAGTGGCAGATATGCAGTTTCCAAGTAAAAAAAAAAAAAAAAAAGATCTTTTAAAGATCTATCTAAAAGACACTTCATGTTCTTTCTGCTCTAGATTTGATTTCTCTTAAAATCTGCCCTGCCAGCCAAAAAAAAAAAAAAAAAAATGGAGGCAGATATAGATAATGTAAAACAAAATTATAATCATAAATTTCTTAATGCTCTAAAACTGTCCAAAATTTTTACTGTGAAAACAACATAACCAGACTTTTTCAAAGTGAAGCTAGCTTTCTTGTTGTACAGGGAGTTCCGGTGTGTTGCCAGGTTGGTGTGAAAACTTTTAAATGTTCAAGTTAATCCAGATGGTTTAGCACCAAGAACGACAATGAGACTGAATTTGGTAAAATTATGGTAAAATAATCTTTTACTGTACAGTACTGTGCATTTAGTGACTGTTGTGTTTTGCACTGTTTGCATTTACGTCAGCAGAAGGAAAATGAATCTATCCCAGGGGTCTGCAACCTGCGGCTCCAGAGCCACGTGTGGCTCTTTTATCTCTCCATAGTGGCTCTCAGGCAGAGGCAAAATGAAATAGTTGTAATTTAAAAAAAAAATTGGAGATTAGCTATTGTTTTAGCAACATACTAACATTTTTGGCTAATATGTTACCTACTGGAGTTTTTAGGCCAATTTAAAATTTTAGCTTCTATTTTAGCAACATGCTAACGTTTCTGGCTAAGTTTTCTGAGAAATTTTATGCTAATTTGAAGTTTTGCAAATATTTTAGGAAAATGCTAATGTTTTCAGCTAATTTTTATCTACTGAAATTTTTTTCGATAGTTTAGAATTTAGATTCTATTTTAGCAACATGCTAACGTTTTTGACTAAGTTAATTTTCTGAGGAATTTTAGGCTATTTTGGAGTTCAGCTAGTAATTATGCAACAAGCTAGCTTTTTGTGGCAGATTTGGCCTCTGATTAGTTTTTTATTACTAATTTGGAGTTTAGCTAATATTTTAGCAATACGCTAACATTTTTAGCAAATTTGTTATCTACTGAGGATTTTAGGCTGATTTTGAGTTTAGTTTTTATTTCAGCAACATGCTAAAAGTTTTGGTTGATTTAATTTGCAGAGAAATGTTATGCTAATTTGAAGTTCAGCTAGTAATTAGGCATCGAGCTTGCTTTTTTGCTACTAAAGTTAAAAACGTGAAAAAAATAGCTTTTGGAGAGATGCTAGTTTCTTTTTATATTTTTTTTGCTTTTTTCGTGCCAAAAATAAACATTAATCACATTTATTTAAAAAACTAAAACAAAAAAAAGGTTATGAATCCAAATCCAAATTTCTTAAAGGTTAACGCAAGTCAATGCGGCTCCTTCTAGGTTTGGATCAGTAGAAAACAAGCCCAAATGGCTCTTTTACTGTTAAAGGTTGCCGACATCTGATCTGTCCTAATACATTTTTGACGGGATTTTTCATCAGTTAAGGTTCAATTGTGATCAGTACATTAAGGTCTAAGAAAAGTATCATAATTTTAACCCAAACATTTACACTTGTGCAAACATTTTAACTGTTTAAGTTCAATGTTGATTTGTAAATTCCAATTTGTCCCTTTAGTGTGGATCTGAGAGTGAGTCAGTGTGAGGCGCTGTGATAGACTGGCAATCTTTTCTAGGTGTACCCCATTTTAACCCAAAAGTAGCTGGGATAGGCTCCAGCAACCCAGTGACTGCAAAGGGGATTCTGTTGGTTTGGAAAACGGACAGATGAATGGATTTGTAGCAGGCCTGATCTTTGTGCCATAATTTTATGAATTTTACTTTATGTTAATGTATTTTCTCAAGTTTGGAAAGTAACATCAAAAGGCCAAGAAAAGGTTGTTGCAGTCATAAATTACATATAACGGCGGCTGTGGTGCAGTGGTGGGGCGGTCGACCCCTCGATTGGAAAATTGCAGGTTCGATCCCCACCACGTGTCAAAGCGTCCTTGGGCAAAACACTGAACCCCAACTTGTCTCTGGTGGAAGTATGGCGTCAGAGTTTGGCACTGGAGCCACACCAGTGTGTGAATGTGTGAATGTGTGAATGTGTGAATGGGACTGTAAAGCTTAGGCCTTCAAGGAAGCGGCCTTCCTGTGGCCTTTTTTCTTTCATTCTGAGTGATGGAGTCCTTATCATCAATGGCATTCATGCTTGTTTAGCCTCACTGTGCCACTCACAGAAGTAATAGTTGGCTTTGGATTGATGTTCAGTTCCAAAAAAATGCGCTGAGAATCATTTGTATTGTGCAATAGATTCAGTGCTGATTATATTTTGTAGAAATGCAAACAAACTTTATTTGAATCTGATAAGTTTCAATTGTTCTCTGGCATTTTTGGAAATCTTACCACTTGAAATGATAAAAATCCATCCAACCATCCATCCATCCATCCATCCATCCATCCATCCATCCATCCATCCATCTTCTTAATCCAACGTATCCCTTTCAGGGTCACAGGGCAGCCAAAGCCTCAACCAGCTAGTGTTGGATGAAAGCGGGGTACACCCTGGACAAGGACAGCAGTCTGTCGCAGTGGACCAACATCTGGTTGAACTTTTCTTTTTAATGTTCTTTTTTATTCTTGTAACCTCTTGCTTTCTTTCTCATAAGGTCTTGCCTTTTGCCAAGGCCACAGTGTAATAAGAATGCTGTTCTTAATCTGTCCTGCCTGGATAAAAAAGGTTTAAATTAAATTAAATTAAATTAAATTAAATTAAATTAAATTAAATTAAATTAAATTAAATTAAATTAAATTAAATTAAATTAAATTAAAAAAATTATTTTTCCATTTTTTATTTTACTTTAATTACAGTTTATTTTTGGAAACTCGTCCCTTTTATGAAATATTTGCATTTTTTTTTTTTTGTAGAAATTCTCCCGATCAAAACATAATGCCACAACTGGGTATTATTGAATTTAACAACATTTTAAAACTTAAAATAATAGTATAATTGAAAAGAAAAACTTTAAATTCTTCTTGGATTAATTTTAGCTGTGCTGTTTTGCAGCTTCAGCTGGGCACCGTTCTGTCTGTCCCCATTTTTCTGTTTTTGCTCACTCTGTCTGAAGAACCCTGAATTCATCAGCCGCCCACGTTCCAAACCAAGAATGTGCCCCGTTGAAACGGCCGACTGTGTGCTGAGGCCTGTCCGCAATAATGATGCCCTGTATGATTGCTTCTTGGACCAAGATTGTTCTGCACGATTAAGCAGAGACAACCCCTCCACAACCCCGATTCTCAGCTCTGTGCTGTGGTCAAACTGCATCTTTGTCTTCACATATGGACTCACACTTAAAAAAAACATCACCTTAGCTCAACACACTCATTATGTATTTTAAAATATTAAAAATACAAAAAAAATATCTATGAATTTAGGGAAATTATAAAATTCTAAGAAATAATTTTTTTGCACAGAGTTAGACTTGTCTTAGAGCCTTGAAGTGTTATCTCTTAATGAAAAGTACAGGGTTAAGAGTGAGATATGATAACAGCTAAAGGATGAACTCATTCCACAGCAGTTGTTTGGAGAAATGTGCCGCTCAAACTGCAGTTTCTGTTTATTTTTATTTCTACAATTATATAATAAGATCCACTTATATAACACCCCTGACTTGAATACCAGGGACATCCTGATCTGTGAAGGAGTTTCTCTGGACCCAAGTCAAATGAAAAAAGAAAAGCAAAACAATTTTAACAAAAACTTTTTGTAGTAAAACTTTATGCAGCTAGACTAAGAAATATGGTAGAAACTTTCAATAACTTTGGTGTAGGTCAAACTAAAAGTCAAAACTAGAAGTCAGAGATGAAACAAGAAAACATTAAATCAGTCTTGTCAAATCTCAATGAATCAACATGAAATTAACCTTTTAGAAAGTCAGTTCAATGATCTTTCCTCTCATATTTTAATAAAAGAAACTTTGTTTATATGTGTTTTTTGTTTCTTTTCTTTTGCTGGTTTGAGGCAAAGAGGCCACAGTGCTGCGTTTACAGTAAATCAGGATGTTATATGTTCAAGACTGAATATAATGTGGTTATGTCACAAAAGTATTTTTTTTCTATTTATAAAAAAACAGACTGTGTTCATTATGTAATTGCACTTAAACGAAGATCAGAACATAATTTATGACATATGAAAACACCCCTCTCACCCTCTGTCTACAAGGGGGATATCTGCATGAATTTGTCATAAATTATGTTCTGATCTTTATTTAAGTCCAATTACATAATAAACACAGTCTGTTTAAACTAATGCTAGTCTTGCTTGAAATAAACCAAATCCAAACATAATAAAGGATACATGGATCGACTCTTTTGAAGGTTATCTATGCGAGCGAGTGAAGGTTTAAACTTGTTAAACTTCAGAAAAAGAGTTGGAGGATAAAGCCTGGAGGGAGACGTGGGAGTGTCTTCAGATCAAACAGCAGAGATAAAGCCTTCCCCTCAGCAGCTGCGCTGGAGAGAAGAGGGAAAGAGAAAGCAGACAAGGACACACGTGCATGCCACAAAAACATCACATTTAAGATATTTCATTGTTACTGCATATCTATACATATATATGTATATATATATATAAATTTAAGGAACATTTGGTTCAACTCCTGCTTCCTGTCTGCTGTTTGTGAAAGATCCTGCATCTGTTTTCTTAAGATTTAGCTAAAGTGCATCTGGAGCTGCCCAGTATCCGTCCATCAGTGACCTACAGCCTCCAGCAGGCGTGTGCACGCCCTCCACACAGATCTGCCCGCACAACACGTCTGTGAGAGCATGTAGGTCACGCACACAGAAGCTGCTCACATTATGGATTCAAAAGCGGGTGATTGCGCCGTCACTCATTATTGCTGATCCTCAAAACAGAGGAAGTTTGACTGTAACGTGAGCACTTTTTAGGCAAAAAAAAGTCATATAAGTATGAAAAGTCAGATGCGTGGAAATGGGTCATCGTTGCTATTGGGGCGTAGAAATGATGAGAATAAAAGGCAGGGGGGAGGAAAGTTCAGGGAGGACACAGGAATACAGAGAAAGAGTGATGATGATGATGATCTTTGATGTAACATCCTCCTTTTAAATTCCAGCAGCGATTATGACGATGAAGATTCCATGAATCAGTGACTTTGTCTGGTGTGCTCCGTGTTATGTATGTTAGTGTTTTGTGTAACCATCATATATTGTGTGTGTGTGTGTCAGACTGCCCACGGCGCTGCAGCAGAATGGATGTGATGAATATAAATCAGGTGACTGAACAGGCAGGGGTTTCTTCCCAGACAGACTCAGAAGATTGTGTAATGCCCACTCCTACATTACTGGTTTGGATGTGCACGCATGCATATTTTTTGTGCACAAACACTCATACACACACACACTTCTCATCTTGGTTCAGGAACACAACAACCACTGTATTTACCAGTGAGCCTTCACAGACCACCCGGCTTTGAACGCAGACACCGAAGCCGAACACACTGCCAAAAATCTCTGGATGGATTCAGACTAAAGCTGGGAGTATTTGACTTTTTTTTGTAGAAGCATCTGGAAGTTTTCATGAGATTCCATCCATCACTTCTTCACCTGTGAATGTTGCGACTAGAGGGTGAGCCTCTGAAGACCGGAGGTGAAGTGGTGACCATGTGGATCCCAACGCCCAGCATGACTCTCCTGCAGAGGACGCTCCTGTACGGGTCGTGTGTCGTGGCGCTCCTGAACTCTGTGGGCCTCCTGGTGCTCATCGTCCAGCAGAACCAACAACGCTCCCAGCTGGAGCAGACGGAGTCGAGGCTGACGCAGTTGGAGCAGAGCTCGGTGGTGGAGTTCCTCCAGGAGGTGCCGAAAGGAGCAGCGGGGCTGTGGAAGGGTTCCGGGGAGCAGCCTCAGTACCAGTACTCCAGGAACAAGAGGAGCGAAGAGCTGGAGAAGGAGCTCCAGCACGAGCCTCACCGAGAGGAGGAAAAGGGAGAGCTTCAGCAGGAGGTCGGAGAGGAAAAAGAGAGGAGGGAGCACAACCTGAAGCAGAAACACAGACACGGGCAGCGCTACCACAAGGCTCAAGTGCAGGACGACATGATGATGATGATGACTTACTCCATGGTCCCGGTGAGAGAAGACAAAGAGCATGACCTGTTCTGTTCAGTCAAACGTGTATTGATAAAGAGGGATGCGGTCGTCATGGTGACAGCTCCAGAACTTTGCAACAATTCAAAAAGAGAGAAGATGTATACACGTGGAGTGGAGGAACATCATTAGTTCTCACATTCCAAAGGAAAACAAAGCAAATTTAGACGTTAAATAAAAACTTTTTTGATGAATTGTCCATCATAAATGTATTTATTGTGATTCATTTATGAATTAACAAAACAATGTTTTGGGAGGTAAATGCTTTCAAACTGCTTTGCACTCATTTTCAACAGCAAAACAGTTCATTTACCTCCTCATTTAGTCTCTTGATCCTACAAGAGATACAGTGAAAACAGAAAATAATCATATTTATTGCGGGCTGTACGGTGGTGCAGTGGTAAGCACACCCTCACAGCAAGAAGACTCTGGTTTGAGTCCCGGCTGGAACAGAATCCTCAGTGGGGAACCTCTCTGTGAGGACTTTGCATGCTCCTTTTGTGGGTTTTCTCCACTTCCTCCCACTGTCCAAAAACATGCTTCATAGGTGAATTGGTGACTGTAAATTGTCCCTAGGTGTGAATGCGAGGACGTATGGGTGTGTGATTGTGGCCCTGTGACAGACTGGTGACCTGTCCAAAAGTGGCCGGGATAGGCTCCAGCATCCCCATGACCTCAAAATAGACAAAATGGGGTTAAAAAACAGACGGATAGATAGAATTTGTTGCAATTTTATAATATTTTGTTCTCCTTTCCAGATCAAACTGCTGATTGACATTTGTAACAGCACTAAGGGAGTGTGTCTAGCAGGTATCTTTCTAATTTCTATTCTTTTTTTGAAAACGACCAGTTTTTTTTTCTAATCACACAAAAATGTATTCCGTAGGACCACCAGGACCACCAGGACCTCCAGGACCACCTGGTGAGTGGGATCTACATTGGAAACTTCTTTACGTCTTTCGGCAAGGCTAAAAGTTTATCTGCCTTTTTTTGGGATTCTTTAGGTTTGCCGGGTGTGGATGGACTTCCAGGTCACAACGGGACGGATGGAATCCCGGGACCGAGCGGACCTCCTGGAGCTGATGGGAAAAGAGGAAAAAGAGGTGAAGACAGCACAAGGCTGCATGTTTTCCTCAAAGCTTCAGGCAACAATGGCCATTTGAGTGTAAAGGCACCGTAGAGCTTAATAGTCTCAGAGAAAAGAGGAAGCTTGGGGCAGAAAACACAAGACAAAGCAGCACGGCCACTTAAAGCCACATTCACCGTCTCTTTTCTCTTTATTGTGGTAAAGTTGACCTAAAATGAATGTTATTGTTTTGAAAAGCTAATCGTATTTATTTCTAAACATTCTTTCATCACACTCGTAGAAATGTATTGTAAAATTGAACATTAACTGATGCTCTTAACAACAGGGCCACCAGGAGAGAAGGGGGAGCCAGGGGATAAAGGAGAAAGAGGAGAGCCTGGACCACCAGGAGAAAATGTCCAGCCGTTTAATGATGTCAACATTCAAGGCAAGGAGAACCGGACTCTCTTCAAGCAGTTCATCACAGAATGCTTGATTAAGAACCTCATCATAAAATCCTTTGTTTGATCCGGGACTATTTTTTCTTGCTCAGGTCCACCTGGCCTTCCAGGTCCTCCCGGTCCACCAGGGGAAATTGGGCCTCCTGGACCTCCTGGACCCCCGGGTGCTTCCAAAACGAGGCACCACCGAGCCCACATCCAGGCCGTCCATAGTTTGGGTGAGACCTTACCCTTTACAAAGGGATCACTGCACAATAATCCAGTCAGAAAGCGCTAATTACTTTTGGGCACATTTGCGTCTAACAGGGATGTTACACACTGTACCAAACGATGAAACGTTGCACCTGAAGGAGGCCATGAACGCTCACGACAGGCCCGTCAGGAAAAACGGTTCGTTTTCAGGCGACTGCCTCCATCGTCATGGTGGGTTCAAACCTCAGAGGGAAACGTCTCAGTGTGTTTTTTGATTGGACTGCTCCACAGAGTGCCTGATCAAGTCTCTGATCAACCCACGCGGAGTGGCAAAGATGGAGAACACATTCGGCGCGTGGATGAAAGACACGGCTCAGCTGAACGACGAGCGCATTTGGGTGGCCGAGCACTTCTCTGGTCAGCGCAGACGCTTCATTCTTTAGCCCGTTTTCTTCATAGAGGCGCAGTTTCACGTTTTTCTCTGATCTCTTCCAGGCCGTTGGGTGAAGGAGTACAAAAGCCTCGCTGACTTCCAGGCGAACAGCAGTGACACTGTGGACGTTCGGAAGTTTTACCAAGGCTGTGGTCACGCCGTCCACAATGGGTCCTTCTATTACCACATTGCTGGGACGTCCAGCATTGGCAGGTAAACCTCTGGAGGTTCAACACAAGCGATTCCATCAGGTGGATAACTTGTTTTCTTGTCTCAGATTTGACTTGGACACCAAGAAGCTTCATACTCTCATCATATATGACGCCCTGTACCACAACCTGGCCTATCTGCTCCCCAACTCAAAGACCTACTTCAAGCTGGCGGCAGATGAGAACGGCTTGTGGCTGATCTTCGCTTCCAGCGTTGACGAGAGCATCATGGTGGCCCAGCTGAACGAGAAGACCTTCTCCATCACATCCCTCGTAAACACCACCTATCCTCGATCCAAAGCCGGCAACGCCTTCATCGCCTGTGGGGTCCTGTACGTCACCGACAGCAACGACAGCAGAGTGACCTTCGCATTTGACCTGCTCAAGAGAAAGGCCGTCAACGTGACCTTTGACTTGAGGTCCTCTGGTGGAATTCTGGCGATGCTCTCCTACAGCCCAAAGGACAGGCTTCTGTATGTGTGGGACGAGAGCCAGGTCAGGCTCTTCGTGGTCCACTTCATCTCGGATGAGTGAGCGACATGCTGTCCAAACAGGTTTTCTCCTAAATACACTCCTCGTCAAAATCTCAAGACCAGTTAGAAATTGCGTGAATTTGTATGTTTCATGGCTGGATTTGAACAAGGTTCTAAGTAGAGCTTCCAAATGTGAAGGAAAGAAATGGGAACAAATATTTAGAGCTGATAGTTTAGGACTATAGCACATAAAACCGTTACTTCCTCAAAACAGAAATGAAAAGATCCAAACAAGACACTCAGTAATGAGTAGCTCCACTGTAGCTCCAAAATGTTTTTTGGGATGCTTGATGTGTTTTTTAAAAGGTTTCTAGGAAGGTCGTGAAGGTGTCTGTCTGAATCTGATATCCATTTGGCTAAACAACGCTTACCATCCACACACAAATGGAAGATCCAAAAGAGTGAAGCTCCTCTCCTGAAGAAAGGCATTGTGAACTGCAGTATTGTCCTGTTGAAAACGTTGTCATCACCTCACAGATGAGGGTCCTCAGTCATGTGGGACGCCCCCAGAAACATCTTCACATAAGCCAGCTGCTGATTGACGCCCTCATACAACCTGAAGATTCATTGTTCCGTTGAAGGAAAAAGCGGCCCAAACCATGATGGCTCCTCCACTGTACTGTGTAGAAAACATTTCAGGTTGGATGTCTTTGTCATGCCATAGACGACATCATTTTTTTTATTTATTACGTCCAACCTGAGCGGAGACGGCAGGTTTCTTAAACAGATCATCAATCCTGACACCTTCTTGGAGAATGAGATTTGTCAACAAAAGACTTAAAAATTATGATGACTTTTTAGAAAATATCATTGAGTATTAATTTTGGTGCAAATTCTGGCTTTTTAAAGCTGTGGTGTTAAACTTTTGATCAGCATTTTTTCATTAACATTTTTTTAATAGATTGGCAGCTGTTATATTTCTTTTCTTGCTCTTCTATTTCACATTTTGAAGCTCTATTTAGAACCTTGTTAAGGTCCAGCTGTACTAAATGCAATTTTTTTTCTTCGCTGGTCCTAAGATTGTGATCAGGAGTTTACCTGCTGATGGATCTTCAGTTCCAGCTTCACCTGTGCTACATTCCAATGAGCCCAATGTTGATTTTCTTTGCTGTATTTATGTCACATATGTAATAGACATCAGACAGACTAATTGTGTGAAAACTAACAATTTTATAGAAGTTAAAAAATGGATCACTTGTCGTTTTATTACAAAAACAACTTTACAGTGATGTACGGCTATGTGAGATGAGCAATTCTCCTAAAAACCAAAAACCCTTCAGTCCGTTATAATCAACTGAATATTTTCTTGTTCATCTTCTAACTTCTTTCCTCCATGTTTGCATGTTGGCCCCCTTTGATGTACTTTCTTTTATACAGACGTGTTCTCCCTTGGGATAAAGCCGCATGTTTACTTCTACCGACAGGAAAAAAAAGAAAAATAAAACCCATTCAAACAAACGAAAGCTGCCAAAATAAAAGACTGAAGAAATCAGAAGAATTTATTGACTTGACAGCGATTAAACCGACCACGACACGCTCAAGCTTTAGTGAACTCGTTCCTTCACCTGCTTCTCACACGAACACACCAGCAGCGACACAACACATAGTGGGCCGAAGGAGGGAGAGAAACACAAGTCGCTTTAATAAATACCAAACATACACTTAACCAAAAAGTTACAACTAATCCAACAGGTATGATACAAACCAAAAATAAAGTAACGCTTTAATGTTTGTACAAGCTGTTGTGGTATTTCATATATATATTTATATAATTCGTATAATAAAACTATTTTAAACGCTTCACTACTAGGCCAAATAAAGCCAGACATTCATTTGTATAGAACAGTTTCTTCTTTGATAACCTATAGATTTCAAATAAACTCTTAGTGTCTCCAGAATTTTGAGTGCAAATATCTATTCCTTATGGATAAAAACAACTAAGCAAATGAACACACACACGTACATACAGAAGACTGTTGCACATCTCCCAGTCAGATACGGTAAAACCCCTTACATTCCTAAAACAAAAGGCAATAAGTTAAACGGGGATGGTCAACTCAACGTATAAATAATTTAAATAACAAAATCGACTGAATTAAAACAGCAAACAGTTTTCAGATTTTCTTGTGCAAAAACAAACAAGCAAACAAACAAATAGAGGTAAACCTCTGCGTCTCCTCTCTGGGTGGGACGTTTTGCTTTGGACCAGACGGATGAAAACATTGAAATCACAGTCACAGGAGTAAAACACATCATATTTCCGGACAGGAATGTTCTAGCAGTGAGTCTGCCACACAAACAGGCATTGAGGGCAGGCAGGCGGGGGGGGGGGGGGGGGGGGGGGGCGAGCAGGCGCACGGACGGCAGACACAGGGGAAGAGGGGGGGGGTCGACCCGCTCAAACCCCAACCAGGAGAGGCCACGGCGAGCGACGAGCAGCCAGAGAAACACCACGTGGGGTAAAGGGAGGGGAGAAAGAAGGGAGCAATGCACCATCAACTCTTCCATAAAGGCGGAGAAAAGCCGGCCAAAAAAGCAGGGATGGGAGGATGTGAGTGTTTGTGGGCGAAAAAAAATCAATAAAAACAGGAAAAAAAAGCAGATTCCAACAACTTGATTCACACTGGAAACCACTGACTTAATAACAAACCACAGTGCTGGTTACAGTAAATGCTAAGAGATATCAGTCGTGGGCACAAAATGACAACAGTTACACACTTTTTTAAAATTTTTGCTTGAGCACTTTGACAGAGCACTATCAATAGACCTGTGATTGCACCGCGGAACGAGAACAGGACATGCATAGCTTTCCTATGGACACGCTCTATGAGTAGAGATTGGTCAATAAAATTACAATAAATCTAGCTTTAAAATCAAGTATGACGCACCGTCAGCCTCTGGCGGGGGCGGGGGGGACGTGTTTGCAGCCCCGTAATTCATTCTGGATATGATTTACATCAACAGTAAACCAATGAACACTGCACACGCATACATGCCAAAAGCATGGTGATCTTCTGACTAGCGCCGTTTCCCAGCAAAGATACTATCGAACACCTAAAGAGTGTTACATAAGCTATTTTTGACTTTTTTTTTTTTTCCTTTTAAGTCCCATCGGGGCCCTCTGAGGCGGCGTTACAGGATGTCGACCAAGCTGCCGGGGATGTTGTAGTTGTCGGGGAGGACCCTCATCTTCAGGGTTCCGTCAGCGCCGCAGGTGAAGATGCGGTTTCCAGGACACGTCTCCACCTGCATCACGCCGGCACCGATGTTGCGGAAGATTGACTGCTTGGCGTGTTCGGTGCTAAAAGAGTGCATGAGCCCATGACCGGCCAACTTCCAGACCTGGACATGATAAAACACACATCAGGGGACATCTCGCCTTCATCCTACTTTTGAAATTGAAATTTTGAGTTTTGAAACCTAAAAAACTGAAGATTTGAAGCTGAAAATAATTAAATTTATGTTAGAATAGCAAAATGTTTTGGACATTTTTTTTTTTTGCCAAACATTAATATTTTTTTCAAAATATTTATTTTGGTTTCAAATAATATTGGCCTCGATTTAGCTCCATAGACTTCTAGTTCAGTGTTTATCCGTAATAATAAGATCCTAATAAGAATAAATAAAATATCTGATGCTAATTGGGGGACAGCAACCAATACTGATCGAGTCATTGATCACGTGATCGGATTCGGACATCCCTAGTATTTAACATCAACATTTGAATCCTTCATCGTTGATGTTTTCACTTTAGTGTTGACATTCTTTTGATTACTCTAAATTCAGCAGATTCACGTCGAACATATAACGAGAGTTACCATGTGTGCGTGTTATTTTGGTGTCGCTGGCGACAGCGCTGCTGTCAAAGGGTTAAACACACCCAAACATGACTAATGGCTAAATTCCTGAGCGAGCGCTGACGGGGTCACCTTCATGTTGCCCTCTGCCGAGCCGGTGACGAAGAAGTCCTCGTAGGCATCCAGCGCGAGGGCTTTAATGGCCGAGTCATGGGCCTGGAAAGTGTGCAGCAGCTGCCTCTGGCGGATGTCAAACACGCACACGAAGCCCTTCCTGCCTCCTGTGATCAGCAGCTGCTGTTTGGGAGCGTACTGAAGCACAGTGGCTCCGTTCTCATGGCAGGGGAACGCTGGAATTTAATAAAATATATATCAATTATATGAAATGTGATGGTTGGATGCCTCAATGAAACTTGTTTGGAAAGATTTCTTACCATGGACTATGGTATTGCTGGGTGAAATCAGAGTATCCCACAAGCAGACGTTTCTGTGGATGAAAGAAACTCAATGATTAGCGGAGACTTCCAAAGAGAAAGAAATGGTCAAATGAAATGTTGTGGACCTGTTATCGTTGGACTGTCCAGCTGTGGCAATCAGACTGGAGGATGTGATGAAGGCGAAGTCACAGCAGGCCTTAGTGTGACACTGCCAGCTCTTCAACACACAAAAAGACCATAAAAACCAAAAGGATTCTAATCTTAAGCTGCTGCTTTATTTACAGTCCTCTTACCAGGTAGGGTTTGGGGTTTGAGGACGTCTGGTTGACCTGCCACAGACTGAGGAATCCCTCTCCATCAGCCACTCCACACTATAAGAAGAAGGCAGTAAAACCCATCAAGAGTCCATCAAACATCAGCACAGGCCTTGCTGAGTGTCAGACTGTACCTTATTGCCTTGAGAGTTGAAATAAAGCCGCGTGACCCTGGCGTTGCCGGCTTGTCTGAAGCAAATGAGCTGCTGAGGTCTGTTCCATTCGAACATTCGCACACTGCCGTCCTGAGCGCCCGTCATGTCTGCAGAACGCCAGCGAGAACACAGACAACCGTCACAGGAGCGACGCGTTAAAGCCCAGAAAAGGAGGTGCACGGGAGAACTCACAATACTGGTAGATGGGATGAGATGTCATTCTCTTCACGTTATTCAGATTCCGCTTCATGATCTGAAAATAAGATCAGGGTAAACATCAAATCAAAGACTCCATAGTGGGGAGAAGCACTGTTAGGACCGTTTTTCAATTTTAAAAAGCAATTTGTGCTCAAACATTCTTTTTTAACAATTAATGAAGAGAAATCTTGCTGTAGGTTATTGATTTGCTGCATTATCAGTACAAGAACAAACTGACAGCAGACAATAATATAAATAAAAGTTGCTGGAGGGCCGGTAAACCAAACTACCTTCAACAAATCACTGCACACGTGCAGATAAGCATCTGACTGCCGAACAAGCCCCTCCTGCAAAGACCCCAGCCCCCTGTCAGTGCCGTGGATCACACCAAGCATTTATCAGGGCGGCTGGGACACGGAGAACCCTGGTCGTGTGTTAGCGTGACGCAGATCTGCACCTTGGGTAGTCTGCAGCGAGAGCTCCCGCTTATCTGTGTTTAAACGCGAGCATCTCTGCCGCGGAAACAGGCCCCCCCTCCGTATCAGAGTCTACAGACTCAGCAGGCGAGCTGTTTAGTCGAGGGGGTTTTGTTTGACTCGACTGTGATAAGGACTAAAAATAAACTTTGTCTGAAAACGTACAGGGATTATAGACAGCATCTGATGTCGCTCTCACGTTTGTCGGACAATCTAGTGCTTTACAGGGGCTTTTGGGGTTGGGGGGGCTTTGTGGGAAAGAACTTGGTCTCCCCCTGCTGGTTACTACAAAAAACCCTAAAAGCACTGGTGAATTAAACAAGAAAAGACGCCTACCACACTGGCCCCCATGCTGGTCTGACCACTGCCGAGCCATGGCATGGAGGCAGAAACGGACATTGGGGGAGGGGCAAAGGAGACGGAGCTCGTCTGGGCGATGTTGGTGTGAGAGGAGCGATGGTCTATGTCATCAGAGCTGCAGACACACAACAACTCATCAGTCTGGTGCCGTCATAGTTTCATTGATGGTGCTTTACAATAACTTGAATATTACCTGCAAGATTCTTTATCAAAGTCCTCCCCTATCCACGTGTACGGCTGGACTGCCACAAGGTTAGACACGTCCACCTCCTGGACGTCATGGGTGGAGGCCAGCACTATTTCATTGGAGTTAGCCTGTGGTGGAAAGAGGGTATAAGCAGATTAGGAAAGAAAACCTCCAAAGTATACTACTGTTGGTCAGAAAAGAAATGTGAGTGTTTTCTTGGAAAAGCTGGTCATGTTCCTCCACAGGTGCATTCACTCAGACCAGTCTGTACATTACTTTAGCTGAGTTCTGATGACTTAGTGCTGCTTTTGAGGCATTAGCAGTGCCTGGTGACCATAGCAACGGTGGACTAGAGCACAAATGACTGCTACTTCACAAAGATGAAAAGAAAAAAAAAAGACCAGAAATCTCAACAGAAGTGAAAACTCAGATGCAGAACAAGTGCAAAGGGGAATCTTGAATAAAAACAACAAACCAGGAAAGCCAACAAAGACACAGCAAGAATATCAGGACAGCAGCCTTATTTCCTTTACTGACACGCGCCTACAAGGACATTTAGGTCTGCTTAGTACAGTTTAGGAAAAAAAGGTGCAACAGGGACAAAAAGACAAAAAAAAAACTATTTTGGTCTGAAATATACTGTAAAAACGAAATGTTTCCTAGAAGATAGATACTTTTAAAAACAAATTAAGCAAAACAAAAGTTTAATGATGTTTGTGTCCTTAAAATCTTTCTACCATCTAATTTTGAATAATGCAAAACTAATAAAGATATTAAAAGCAGCTCATTAAATATTTTTAAAAACAAAGCCATCATTAACCCTTTAACAGCAGAGCTATTGTATGACACAGCAAAACAATCCACACTCTTAGAACTACCAAAACTCTGGTATGATATGCTCGTTTCCACTAAGCAGTCTGGTCCGGTATTTTGAGCGTTTCCATTGTAAAATGTACCCATTAAACAGTTCCGACCCGAACATTTTGAAGGCTCCCACTGGTTGAAGGTCCGTAGGAAAAAAAGAACGGGACAGTTTGGGCAAAGCCGCTTTAGCCACCCATGGCAGAAAGTAATGACAATAGCAAGTGCTAGTATAGTACTAAGCTAGCCTATTTGTTTTCCTCTTTATGGCGGTATTCTTCTTAGTGGCCCACAATCTTTGTTCATACAACATTAAATTCCTGTTTTACACGATGTACCAGAAGTAAAGCAAGAAAAAATGTCAACATTTGTACTAAAGCTCCTGTGTTAAAGGGTTAAGCAAATGCTCATGCGCACAGACCTTATTGATCGCAAATGCCATTATTATGTCCGACTCCTTGTGAATTATTTTAGCCTTTCCTCCAGGGTAACCAAGATCCGCCTCCACCTGGGAAAAAGAAAAATAAAAGAAAAATCAATCGATGAATCAAAATTGAGGTTATAGTGGGCGGGAAAATTAGTAAGAGGTTTTGATTTGTATAAATAACTGTTCTATAAATCATTAAGCGTTTCAGCAGAATGATCAAAGCTCTATTTAAATGGATAACAATGAAGATCTACTGCAAAGAGTAAACATGGCAGACTGTCGGTCACGTGTAGGCGCGCACACCACTACTGTAAATATTGACAGTTGGTTTGGGTTTCTGCTGTGACGGCAGTCTGCAGAGCTGCACACAGCCCTGACTGTGAGCATGCAGGTTAGTGGATCCTCAAAATACGCCAGCTCTCTTTAAGGCTCGCCGTTGCTGCCAGTAAAATAAATCGAAGCGGGAAGACGAAGAAGAAGTGATAGACACAGGGAAAGGTGTTATTTTTAGACATCAGTAGTGAGGTAAAGTGAGTGGCTGTCACGAGTGCCCCAGAGAGAAGCAGCGTCTGAAGGTTAAGTCCAAGCCTAGAGGCTCGAAGGAGACTTTACATGAAGAATTTACTGGAATTAGATGGAGAAAAAAAGAGGAAATTATCCCTTCTTAATTTGGAAAACCCAAATATCCCCCAATTGATGTGTGATGCTGCATCAAATGCAGGATAACCTTCAAAGCAGAGACTCTCTGAGACAGACAAGACAGAACCAGGTCCTCAGGCTGCCACAGAAAATGATACTACCTTATAGGGATTGCTAGCTCCGGCTATGCTGTTTGGGTTTATACGGTCCACATGGTTCTCTAAAGACTACACAACACACGGGCAACAAAACACACAAACACAGCACAACACAAACCACATGCACAAACAAAGAAAACAAAAAAAAAGAAATGGTATGAAAAAAAATGAAAAGAACTTTCTTGTACACTTGGTGACCAAATGACAACAACTCAGTACATTTCAACCGCCTCATTTTGATCTTCTAAGAGTGTGCTTGCATGTGAAGAATAGGAACGGGATGTTAAGCCCTCTTTCCAGTGGAGTGATGGAAAGAGTGGCAGCTTTACAGAAATAATTAAATGATAATGACTAAGAATTAAAGACGGTAGTGATCTAAGCTGTATTTGAAATTAGATGAAGCTGGAGTCAAAACAAAGATTATGACTCTAAAACAATAACAACACAGATAAAGGGATGCTGGAATGTAACAGATTATTATGGATTGGATCCACAGTGTGGGTCACCTGCATCTTAATTATGGACAGTGTTTTTATGCGACAAATCACCTTAAATAGGCTTCTATAAACATGTCATGGTTATGTGCAACCAAATGAAGAATTACTGTGAAATATGAAATTCAAATGCATGCAAAAATAAGATGGAATGCCATAAAATGAATGAACTTCTGTCATAAAGACAAAGGTCACATTTATTCAGGAAATAAGATCTAAATAATATGGTCAAAAGTAAATTTGAGTATAAATGATTACACTTGATCATCCTTAAAGAGACACTTTTAAGTAAATGTGACCTTTGAATCCTATATTATCTTTTTTAATGCAGTCTACTGACCTCACTCTGCTTCCTTTTCTTGGTGAAGATGTAGCGTATAAAAGTTTCCTGAAGAACTTCCTGTTTGACCAGGAAATGCCAAAGACGTCGGACGGGAAAGGACTGATGGTTCTTTGTCCTGGATGGACAGAAACACAGCAGGAAGAACAATCAGATGTTATTTTTTTCAACAAATCATTTTACTACATAACCAAATACAATCAGTTTCATTTATTTAATGTCAGTAACGACAGTTCAAACAATGAAACACAGTGTTTAGCTAAATAAATCCTGAACTAACTGTTCAAGTAAACAAATAAATCAACAAATTAGCATAAAGTCAAGGGTTTAAGTGCACAGATGAGTCAGCCTGTAATCAAGCATTTGTGCTGAACTCAAATACGCTGGTGTTTGAATCCATCAGGTTCTAAGCATGCTTTTGCTTTGAATGTTTAAGGAAGATGATAAAAAATGTCTTCCCTGTAAAGCTACATTCAAACCGAGCTTATCACTGTGTGTTCAAGCGGCCACTTCAAATGAAAGGTCTATGGAAATGTGCGTCCAGGGTTCTTCGTTCAAAGCTCTCAAGTTCACATTAAACTAAACAAGTTTCAAAATGTGTGGTATTTGAACCCTTGTTGCTTTCTAAACCAGGTCAAACTTTGACCCATCTGGGACGTGGATTTGGTCGTGACATATGGATCGCATCACTTTTAATTCATGAAAGCGCCAACTGTTTGAACATTGATGAAAAAGATGAAATTAATAATTGTGGTTTGCGCCCGGCTGGAATTATATGACATCAAGAATCAAGAATCTTTATTATCATTTATGCAGAGCAAAATGAAATTTCTGCCAGCAGCTCTTTGCTAAAATTTTGGACATCAAGTCTTTCGTATATTGGAATAGAGCTGTGAAAGTAAGATTTTCCCTGACCGATTCAACATTTCACACGAAGCCTCTTCCAAATGTGCTAGTAAACGGTAGAAAAAGAAGAAGAAGCCCCTCCCTGCTTGTTCAGTGTGAACACACATCAAATGCTTACTATACATAGCTTAAATGTTTTAGCACATGGTCCTGTATGTTATATCTACATCTTTGTCCATATTTAAAGCTCACTTGAAAGGCGTGTTGTCGGGTTCCAGCATGGCTTTGTGTCGCAGGATGGCAGGGCCGGCTCCGCTGCTCAGGTCGGTGGGGTAGGTGTTGATGTAGTTGGGAGGCGGGCCTTCGAACTTGCTTATTCTTTCTAGCAGAAGCTGCTCCCAGTTCTCTAAAGACTTCAATACAGCATTGCAGAGAGGGGAGGAGACTGGAAGATCTGCGACAGAAACACATCAAGGAAAGCACTTAAACATCTAGTGGAGTCAGATGTTTATTTCCTTCGGTTACCTTCAGTTAACATTATTATGAAATGCTTTAAGGCGGGGGTGTCAAACTCAATATCACAAGGGGCCACAATCCAATACACACCTTAGGTTGCGGGCCAAACAGGATAAACATTTATTGAACACTGTAAAATGATATTTTAAAACTTTAAAATCACAACTTTTTAACATAACTATGAACTTGATCAGGGGTCAGCAACCTTTAAGAGTAAAAGAGCCATTTGGCTTGTTTTATGCTGATCAAAACCTAGAAGGAGCCACATTGACTTACATTAGCCTTTAAGAAATTTGGATTTACATTTATAACCTTCTATTTGTTTTTTGCTTTTTTTTTTAAATAAGTATGAATAATGTCAATTTTTGGCACGAACAAAAGCAAAAAAATATATAAAAAGAAAATAATATCTCTCAAAAGGATTTTTTTTACGTTCTTAACTTTCTCTGTATATTAAATCAAACCAAAATTTTAGCATGTTGCTAAAATAGAAGCTAAAACTCTAAATTAGCTTGAAAAATCCAGAATAACAAATTAGCCAAAACCGTTAGTATGTTGCTAAAATAATAGCTAATCTCTAATTTTTTTGAAAATTACTATTTTATTTTTCTTCAGCCAGAGAGCCACCATGGAGAGATAAAAGAGCTACATGTGGCTCTAGAGCCGCAGGTTGCAGACCTCTGGACTAGATGTATAGCATTATCTATGATAATGCTGTTGGAATGCTGCAAGCTGAATTTGGCCACTGAAGGTGCTAGTGCTAATAGCTGAAGATGCTGAAATAAGCAGCTAAAAAGGCTGAAGCTGATAGCAAAAATGCCTTGAAGTTGATAGCCAGCTAAAATATTAGCTAAATGCCAAATTACCTTAAAAAACAAACAAAACAAAAAAAAATAGGTTTGCCAAAATAGGTAGCATTAAGCTGAAAAATATTGAAACTTCAAAACAGCCTAAAAAAAATTAAAAATAAAACCCTGACTTAGCCAAAACAGCTAGCATGTAGCTGAAATATTAGCTAAACTCCAAAATAGCCTAAAAAATTTTAGTGAATGCTAAAATAGTCCGAAAAGCTAGCAGAATGTCAAGTTCTTACGTTTTTAAAATGATAACTTTTCAACATAGTTATGACTAATGAAATATTATTCCAGAATAAATCAACTTAAATCTTTAAAAAAAAAAACTTTCAATATTTTACTCTCCATAAAAATATATTTTGTCAAAATTATACAAGTTAGAAATAAGTACAACACAACATCAGGGAATTAATAAATTAAAAAAATTGTCTTGAGGGCCGGATATAATTACCCAGAGGGCTGGATCCCGCCCCCGGGCCTTAATTTTGCTTTAAGGGTTCAAACTGTTTTTTTTTTTTTTAATCAGCTGCTTTGGAGCAATTATTTAACAAAGTCATGTTTATGATCACTTGTGCTTTATTTTGCTAGTTTTGCTCAAATGTGACAACCCCCCCAACCCGAAATGATCCACTAAGTGCAACAAAAGAGATCCAAAGGATATGAAAATGGTAAACCTCTCATGGAGGAGATTTTATTTTTCATGGTGACAAAAGGATGCAGGTTTGCAGATTTGCAGAGTTGCAAGAGCTGATGCATGTACCTGTGAGGTCCACGCCCGTCAGAGGGATGAAGTTCTTCACATTGTGATGAGCCAGTTTCACCATAACCAGACGGATCAGAGCCCAGCTGTGCCCCGCCCCCAAAGAAAGACAAAAAGATTAAGATCTGAACCCTATATGATTGCAGGAGGGGGAAAAGGAGGGAGGCTGGGCCCTACCTGTAGGAGTTGGGATCAGAGTGCTCTGTTATCTGCGTGTCAGAGAGGAATGCATCATCATCGTCTTCATCATCCTCAGCGCCGCTTTCGTCTGAGTCATACAGAGCGTTGCTGTCTGAGAGCGGCAGGAAGGGCTGAAATGAAGGAAATAATGATGACAGACAACAGATGAAAAAAGAAAGAAAGAAAGAAAGAAAGAAAGAAAGCAGCAGATTGAGAGGAAGAGGAAAAACTCATATGCACTGGAGACTGTGAGTCAGAAATAAAAGGTCAGGTCTTATAGTTTCTCACTTTAGCTACAAAGTAGTCCCACATGCTGAGCTCTGGAGGAATGAATTTCTCTCTGTAGGTGGGTCTCTCAGTGGGCACGGGAGGCGGGGTCGCCGGCGCCTCCTTTACGGGGCGTCCAGGAACCAACATCCTCATGTTGAATCTGCGCCTGTGACGATCTACGTCCTCTGCTGGGGCCTGAGTGGGGGCTGTTGGAGGACGGACAAGAAACAAAAACAAAAGTGGAAGAATGAGAATTTGATGAGACAAATTAGGAGGAGAAAGAAAGAAGGCGAAGTAAGAAGAGACTCTAGATCAGGAGAAGTTTAGTGAAAAATCAGCTTATCTTATTTACTTGCATTTACATATTGGATTATTTGGTTGGCCTTTCCTTTCTTTTTCCCTTTTAAAATGTTTCAATAGGGCAGAACAGATGCCACAAGATCAGTTCCTTACATTCACCGTGTAAATGTTGGAGATGGTAGATTCTAGAATGAGCCCTGCAGGTACGAACTCACCAGGCACATGACGCGCGTTCAACAACACACTAAATGCACATTCTTGAACGCTTGTTTAGCTCCTGATGTTCACACTGGACAAACAGGGAGGGGCTTCCTCTTCTTTTTCTACTGTTTAATTTAGGAGTGTAAGTAAATATCTTATAGTGAAATATTGTGATACATCATTTGGCAATACTTGTATAGATTTAAAATGCTGACACAGCAATATTTAATTAACTATTTATCAGCAAGCTAAGTTCAGTGTCTTACTTTTCCACTTAAACCCGCGACCACCGAACACTGTGCCTCTTTGAGTACACCACACCAAAACAACAAGATCTGTTGAGAGGCAGCTTGTAAATAGATGTGAACCTAACAGGAACTTGTAAGCCTCACAGTTGCTGTTTTTACATCGCAATATGAGACATTTACAACTCAGTTTTAACTAAGTATTAGTACTGAACCGAAAAGGTGTGTGAGTTGGTACCGGTACCTTTTAAAAATGTAAGTTTTTACTCTATGGTTCATGGGAGAACGAGTGAGCCAGACGTGCAGCGCTGCACAAAGTACATAAATTAAGACTCTGATTCAGTGACCTGATGGATCAGAGTGATGAAATGCATCTTGTATGAGATACAGTTAAAGTACTCATATTTTGATCATTAATTTAAATGTATTTTAACATTTTATTACGTGAAAAATATATTACTATTCAGGTAAATTTTTTTTTAGTCAAAATTGAAAAAAAACCCAAAAAGTCAAATATTGTCTCTGGTACTTTCTTGGCATATATCGGGATATATATAGTGACATGTGTATCGCGATCCGTATTGCATTGACAGACTCAATGTACACCTCTAGTTTACTAGCGCATGTCCACCACCTACAGTTGAAAGAAGCTCGGTGTGACATGTCAAAGCGGTGCAAATCTCGTGAATCTTGTTCCATCCTTTTTTTTCCCAGCTCTATTCCGACTTGATGACATATTTTTGTCCAGGCACAAACCGTGATTAATAATTTCTCCTCTATGATCAATTTTCAAACGGTTGGCGTGTCCATTAATTAAACGGGTCGGCATCCATATGATACCACCAAATCCAAGTCCCTGATTGATCAAAGTTCAACCTGGTTTAGCTTGCAACGCGTGTTCAATGGCTGCGCGTTTTGTATGTGAAGCTCGAACATGGTTATAGAAAGCTACGCAGCTATGCACGAACATGAGAGTTTTGAATGTGGAAGCCCGAAATGAGAGTTTACTAGACTTTTCATTGGAAGTGGCTGCTTGAACGCATGTTGCAGAGAACAGTGTGAATGTAGCTTGAAAGGACAGCATCTTCATGCCTGGGTTACAACTTCACTTCGATGACTCTGACAAGCCAAAGCACACAAGGGCAAACAAATACATCCGGGACAGAAACACACAGTAAAAAACACACAGGGGGGAAAAACACGAGGCAAGACACAGTAGGCTGTGCACAGACCTGTACCATTATCCTGAGTGGTTACCTCTGCGCACAAACCAGACAAAACGAGACACAAACCAGAGTAGACGGAGCGGTTAGACACATGGATCTGAGCAGTTCATCCAAAATAGAATCAACAAACAAAACAAAAATCACATGAAGAGCATGGCATAAAACAGAACAAATCACAACAAACACAAATGATATCCTTGTCTAACATTTCTGCTCCTGACAAACAGTATGACTGGAGGCTGTCAGAAAAACTGTTTTAGAAAATGAGTGTTTGAATTTGACAGGTGATTGGTGAGTTTCAAGTCTGCACGTCGTCTCCCTGTATCATCCATATTTGTTTGAAGAGAACATCAAAAGGGTAAACTTCTAACGAGTGTTTCCTATCAACAGCCTGACATTTAGGATCGCTTCTCCTCAGAAAAAAAGACATCTCAAATGCCTCCTGGCCTTCCTAAGAACTTCCTCAACAGCCCACAGTGATGTGAAATTTAAATGCCACCTCCTATCTTTCTCCTTCACACTGAAAACTCGAGCACTGAATATTCCGGCCTTAAGACTATGGATGAACTGTGTCAAGTTCATCAACCAGCTTTTAGCTGGAGAGATAACCGTGGATAAGCTTTGAATTTCTACAAATCTGTGAATATTTTAACAGAATAGCTAAACACTATGTATGCACACAAACAGATCTACTTCCACATCACAAGCCATTGACTGTACATGAGAACTGGACCAAGTGAGTGTGACATCACCCATAGAAAATGGCTTTCTTCAGGCTCCAAACAAATTAAGTCAAATTCAGTTGCCATTTTCTTGTGATATAGCATATCCAAGTTGGAGCCAGATGACATCAGTAAGCAATAATTGATCTGTTCTGAGTCAATCTTAGTTGACATTACTATGGCAACCACTCTTGCCAATCAGGAGTGAGCTTGTTAAAAGACCACACCCCTATCACTTGAAAGCGAGCTTGGTATAATCAATCAATGAAACGTTTCAAATGTTTGATGCAGTGGCCACCATATTTTGAAGGTTCAGTCACACCAAACGTGAGCGAGTGAGACCGCCGCAGGCAGCAAAAATCCGCGATCTGTCCAGAGTGTGTCCCGCTTTTGCCCCAAAGTAGCCGCATGAGTTCTGCGACCCTGCGGCTCCAGCGGGTTAATAAAATAGATGAAAGTTCAGCATAAAAACGCTCGCTTTGGACTGAAAACATCACCTGCCCAAAGCTGAGTTCCCTATTGGCAGATGATCGAGCTACTTGCAGACCTTTGAGCAGCGCTCATCAGTCAAATCGCGTTGCGGGACTTCAGATTGTCTCATGTCCTGTCTGTACCATTAATTTAAAATTGACACTTGTCGCCTCCCTTCTTGGGGCCAGCGTGTACTTCTTGGGGGGGAGGGGTCACTCAGTCCAGATCTCAAATACAGTTAATGATGACAGCCTAGAAACTGAAGGAAGGAGAGCCTCGACTCCTCTCAGAGTACCTGATTTAGGCTCAGCTTCACACTTAGTCTCAGAGGGATGCTCAGCCTTCCCCTCTGAACTCTCCTTGTTGGGCGCAGCTGTTGCTTTGGTGACGAGACGAGCACAGGCGACATTACAACATGAACATGCAATGCAGTGTACACACACACACAGATTAAAAAAAACTGATCATAGATGTCCGAGACCTTGCTGCTTGTAAACAGGCATTCATGCACTGCAATCCTGCAAACCAGCACTGCAATCCACCAGCCCGGCTACTCACAGCTGGTCTGAGTTGCAGGAGCCACAGTGCCCAGCTGCTCTCCCTTTATAACAGGAGGAGTGGGTGGTTCTGGGTCGTGGGGGTCAGAGGGGGTGGGAGAAGGGTTTGGGGTGAGGCTGCTTTGCTCGGGTCTTCCTGTTTCTTGGAATTCCTCTGGCCTGGCTGTCATAAGGTCATCTTGAATTGGGACACAGGGCAGAGGGGGCGCTCACACAAGACACTACAGGACAGAACTGGATGATTTTCTAACATGCAGACAGACCCAGATAGAAAGCGCTTCAGAAAAAAAAGAAAAACTGAAAAAAAGGGGATGGGAGGAACCAATCTGACAAAAGACTTTAGAGGACTTTAAGAGATGATGAGAATGTTTGGAGTGTTTGTGAAGCGGGAACCAAAGATTATACCTGGAGGGAGCTCCGGCCTCTTTGGTTTAATAATGACTTTTGCCCCTCCTCCGAAAACCGCGGCCCACATGCGGTTATTGAGAGGATGAGCTGCCAGTCGGAAGAGTTCATTGCTGTTGTGGGTGCCCAGGCCGTGGATGAGCAGCGAGACGTAAACCGCCACGACCGCTTCGCACAGGAGCACGTTCAGCCTGGGCTGGTCCTCCTCCCGTGTTGATGTCAGCAGAGAAATCAGGGAGGACACGCCTGCAGACAGAACAAATTAAATGACAAAATTAATCCACAGCCAAACCAAAAACACCATTTCTCCTCAACATGGCAGAATATTTGTGAACAATTTCATGATGGCGTGATCCATCTTTGTCTTTCCACTTCCTTCCCAGGAGCCATGGAGCTCCAATTATAGAACACCATCTGCCTCTCTGCATAAACACAGATGTCTGTTTTGATATGCCCGCTCTTCCTCCCCCTTTTGCTATTTATAGTCTCTCCATCATGTTTTTGATTTTGAAATATAGGCCATTTCCCCATCCGACAGATCCAATAAAAACCCAAGAAATATTCCTATAAAGCAGTTTACTGTTTTGGGATTTATTGATTTATTTTAGGAAACTGTAATAAAAGCCAACCCTTGGTGGCAACGTTCTTTTTTCTTCGCATTTGGTAAAATCCAAACTACAACATGTGGGTGGCTAATATTGCAGGAGTCACCTGGCCACTGTGCAGGAGCAGAGTTGGGGGTTACATGCTCTTCAATGCTTTCTGTGCGCAGCCGTTTGCGTTCACTGAGCAACAGACCCTGGTAAACCATTCCTGTGAACTGGCTGGTTTCTGTCTGATTGTTGCTGAAATTACAAAAACAAAAAAAAAAACAGTCCATGTAAATACACAAGGGTCCTTTCTGGATGATCTCACAGACCTGCTGAGCCTCACTAACGACAAACACTTACCTGTAACTGTGGCTGTCACACAGGGCTTGGTAGACGCAGGCCGACAGGGATGCTGCTAGTGTGTGCACAGTATTAACCTAGGGAGGAAAGACGCAGCTTTATCAGAAACTGTAAAGCACTCAAAAAGGTTGTCAAGCTACGTGGAAATACATGATTTTGGATGTATTCAGACTGGAAAATTCTGTTGGTCCAGACTGAGTCCGCTTAATTTAGTGAGGATCGAGTCCTAAATCTTCACACTGCTTTCAAGCGGGCTTTCTTTTTTCCGGACCAAAGCTTGTAAACAAAACCCCATGACTTAAGATGATCTGTGCGCATTTTGAGGAACACAGGTGGGCCACAGAAAGGGATTCTGGTAAGTATTGCTCTCAGGAAACAATGTGGATGGCGGGAAAGTTTACCACATCTGAAGTTAATGCAAAAACCCACGTTAATACAACAAACACATAAAGATTGTCCAGCAATTCGGAGCGCTAGCTTTACCCGGCCTGTGCCATAGCGTTCAGACAAACAGTTGATTTTGCAAAAGACATTTTTCTGCGAGCTCTGACCCGATCATCCATGAAGTCAGGATGTGGAGGAACCAGCATCATGGTGGTGGTGTGGAGGATGTCATGGACGTGGTTGCTGAGATGTAAAACGGGATTGGCTATGACGGTTTTGGTGGGGGCGATACAAGCTGATAGCAGAGGCAGTGTTGTGGGCAGAGGCAGAGGAGACTGCAGCTGCTTCACTGTGGTCTCCTGCAGAGAATCAGGAACAATGTTATTGTGTTTGTGCAGATGTGGATGCATGCGGGTAGCTTAACGAGTGCGCATACCTGCTGGCTTTCCTGCAGAAGGAACAGCAGTTCCATGCGGACGGAGGTGACGCCTCCTCCTTTGGCTCCGTGAAGGCTGCAGTAGGACAGAAACACCCTCAGCAGGGCCTGGTTTTTCCTCAGCCATGCCTTGCGCCTCTCGGAGTGCTGCTGCTTGGCTTGAAGACGCCGACGCTCCATCTGGTGGCGTTCGTAGGCGCCTGCTTCTGTACTCTCAAAAGCTTCGTCCGATATGTCCACGGATGCGGTACGATCTCTCCAGCGCTCGACCTCGGCGCCCTCCTCCTTCCCCTCCACCTGTTGGTTCAAATTTGCAGGAGACAGTCAGACGCGAGAATGGGGATGTTAACCCTCTGGAACATAGAAAACTCAGTTTTTATCTACGTTTGTATTTACGTCTGTATTTTCAATTTGAAAGACTAAATGCTTTCTTATTTGGTATCATCTTAATCAGTACAACCTGTCCTTTGTGACGCTACCTGCATTTTGTTGTATTCACACAAACTGTTAACAAACTGTTTTTACAACATAGAATGAAGGTTTTAGGTGTAATTTCATGAAAATAAATAAATGTATTCAATGAACTAATTAACACATTTTTCAATGAAAATACCCAAAAAATTTCCAGGCAAAATTCACAGATTCCTGTTATTTGGGCCACAATATTAGAACAGTTTCTGCTGATAGAAAAACATCAATGTGACCTTTCCTGTCCTGTTATTCAGACGGTGATGTGTCTGCTTTTGCGGCTTCAGCTTTTAGGCACCCAAAAAAAGAAAAACTTCTCTCCAAAGAGCACTGCTGATCATTGGACATTTTTCCTGGAATTCAAATTTTTTTCTTTTATTTATTTATTTTTTTTTGATTTTCTTTTCTCTCATGCATTTTCCTTAGAGTGTTTGTGAGGAATAATGAAAAGGTTTTAGGGAGAAGTTTAATCCAGCTGGATTTCAGGTTAGCTCAGCTGGAATTTGCTCTCAGGTGGGGGCGTATCCGTTTGCTCTGTTGCTCACCTCTCGTAACAGCGGAGAAACCCAGACTTTCTGTGATTTTTTTTTGACAACACTCGTGGTGGTTGTTGTAATAAACTCATGTCGAACCCCATCCCAACATAAAATTATGATTGGTTTCCTCCTTGTGAGATTTCTAATAGCGGACAGCTCCGTTATGCTCCGCCCCTCCACCGCAGGCGCACTTACGTGCTTTGCAGCCGTCAGATTGGAGTTCGTCTTCTGCCTCATTTATTAAAACACAAGATAGATTTTATCCAAAAGCTACAAATAAAGGCCATATTCTCTTTTAATTAAATAAAATATCAGTTACAGAACATAAAAAAGTTAAAGTTAATTTTAGACGGAGTTTTATCACGTCTGGCAGTTCCAGAGGGTTGAATGTGCAATGTGACCTTAAAATCTCTACCTTGTAGTTGCAGATTTTATGCATAGCTGCTATCTCTTTCTCCAGCCAGTTGTAGAGCTGAAAACGTAGCTTCCCTCCATCCACCTCAAAGCCGGTGGCCAGGGTGCGCAGCTCTGTCATCAGGATCTTCAGACAGGCGCGGAACTTCAGCTGCTCTGCTATCACGTCCACCTCTGACTCAGCCTGAAATACGTCAGAAGGACTTGGAAGAAATGTCCTGCACAAAATTCCACTAAAATATCTTGTAAGAATGCTCCACCCCTACTCAAGACTTAACCCTTTAACACCTGAGACACTGCCGGTGTCGCTTAAACAAAAAATCTTTAACATACTGTAAATTTTCACCGTTACCGTGATTAAATAATTCAAAATACATACGTTGATTGTGTTAACAGTTGAAAAAGTACAGTAAATCACAGAACATTAACACTGGAGCTCCGGTGTTAAAGGGTTAATTTAGTCATGTATGCTGCAAAAAATGTGCACATGTGGGTTTTGTTGTTTTTTACCTGGGAGTCTTCTCTTTGCAGTTTGGGGCCCTCGTCTGCTTTGTTCTCAGGCTCTGCTTTCTTCATGGTGAGACCGTCATCATCCTCCTCTTCTTCGTCCTTATCTTCCCCCCAGTCCAGCTTCAGCTCATCTTCCTCCACTTTGACTGCAGGCTGGCTCCAGTCCATCCCACCAGAGCTATCATTTCCTCCCCAAGCATGAGAGGATGCAGCTGAGGAGCTCCAGTCCATCCTTCCCTGGGTGCCGTTCTCTAAAGGCTGGCTTGTTGCGTTTACGTTGACCTTGGACGACGCTTTGCTGAGAGCCGAAGAGCCGGATTTCTTGCTAACTCGGGGAATCTTGGAGAGGACTTCAAGAGCTAGGACCGGACATCCCACCTGTAATAGACAAAATTAGATCTGCATCTTTGATACTGTCAATAACAAAATAAATACATTTTAGCTCCAGCAGATGAGCCCACCTTGAAGTGTGCATTGGCAGTGGTGAAGAACAGTTTGCGCTCTATGAGGTTGATCTCGTCAGCGCCGCTCTTCTCAGCGGTTAAACCCACGTTGCTGTTGCGCCCTCTGGGTTTGCAAAATGTCGGCGGATGATCAAAGGGTGTGTCCTCAAGTAGTTATAAAAACTAAACACAACGGGGTTGCAAGCTTTCACCATCACATCTACAAAAAAAAAAAAAGGATAATCAAGTTTCAAACATGTTTATGGGCAGAGTAACGTAGTTTCTGAGGCGTGTAGCGGGTTTCACTGACTGGGGTTCTCATCGTCCTCTTTGGGGATGCGCTCCAGCAGAGTGTCCAGAGCTTGGGTGTAATCTTTCATGATCCAGTAGGCGATGCTGCGGAGGAATGGATCAGGATGCAGCCTGGAACAGTGGTAGCCACTCCCATCCCTGTTGCAGCCCAGAACCTTCTCATAGAGAAGGCCTTGGCAGGTGGACGAACTCTCAAAGTCAGCCTCATACAGCCTGGCTACTATCATGGCTAACTGGAGATCCTCCATCTTTTCGATCAACACCTACACATAAAAGGAAAAATAAAAACAGCGGTGTTCACAATAATGTTTAAGTAAGAATCTAAATAAAGATGAAAGATTCAAACACACTTCAGACGCTCACAGCTGAAAAGGAAAGCTCATTTTGTGACTATCTTTATATTTTGACTGGGCTGTCAGAAACCTCAGGCCAAGGAAAAATAGGCAAGATTGCTGTGCTGCTTATCAGTGTCATTTATGCCTCTTGAGTTATTCAAAGACCACAGAGTAACTCTCTTCTTCAGATATCTGATGCAGAGGTTCAGCTTTCAGACGCAACACTAATAAGCCACGTCTGGGTATCTGTGTGTGTGCATGCATGCTGCACTGCACCTCTATGGCATCTTTCAGGGACCCAGCCAGAAGGAAAAAGCCAGCCGCCTGCTCGAAGCGCTGCTTTCCCAGCAGGGAAAAAGCATTTTTTAGAGCTGCCTTCCGCCAGCGGTCCTCAGTGAAGCTGTTCTTGAAAAACTGAGTCATCTTCTCATCGTGCTGTGACCTAAAAAGAAAAAGGTAGATTGCACAGCTTTTTAGATTTCACTGTGCTTTCGAGGTAGTCTGTGATCCAAATGATGAACAAGCAATGACGCAAAGAATAATAAGAAAGTTTGTGAATCATAACGTACCTGAAGAGTCCCCACAGGACAGCTTTCTTCTTCATGGCCAAGTAGAACAAGGCAGCATCTAAAGGGTCGTTGTTCCTCTGGAAGGCAGCTTTACCCAACTGGTTTGAAGAAAACAACTTGGTATTAAACCACTTTTTACATACTAGTTGCTGTTAATTAAAACACTTTTAAATGTATTGAGGTTTCACACTAATTACTGAGTATCTGCTGCTTGAAAAGCTGGAATCCAGCATTTATGGTGAGAAGAAAAAAAAAATTTTGGTGTGTGTGTGCGAATGTCATTCATGCTTTGTAAAAGTTAAAAAGTTATTCATAGCAGCTCAAATCTATCAGCTAACGATTGAAAGCATCTTTTGGCTTCCAATCAAGGTCTCAAAACATATTTTAAATTCTACAAGATAAACACAAAACACAAGAAATTTTAACTAGAAGATTTTTTTTTAATTTTAGGCTTAATTTATGTTTGACTTATGAAGTTTTTCTTCTCGCTCGGACACATTTGTTTCTTAAGATAAATAATAATAATAAAAAGTTAAATGTGTAAAAAAAAAAAAGATTGAATACAAATCAAAATATTTCTTTGGATTTTCTTGTTAAGAGAAAAAAGGAGGAAATAATGACCTCTCCTTGGTCTGAAATTCTAGAATTCCCTTTAAAAACAATCAAAAAAATATAGAAACTTTGAAATAAAACATTTTTTCTGTTTTAATCCTAGTTTCAGTCTAGGAATCACTACTTGGACTCATATTTCTGGTACCTTCTCCACCATTTTGCGCAAAGTATTAATGTTGCGAATCCACCATCCCACTCCGACAGCTCTGAGCTCAGACCACTGCGGGTCGCCTCTCTGCATGGCAGGAATCATGTTCAGCAGCTCCTCCTCTGCTTCTGAGTGGAAGGCCCACGCAAAGTGGCACGTTGAAAGACCTACAAACACAAATTAAAGGGATTGTGGGAAATAAACGCAGAACACGAGTGAGTTGTTGTAAATTTAAATTTAGTTTTGTTGCAAAACCGTATGCTGTTGCAAGAAAAACAAACGTGTATGCAGCAGTAAAGTTTACCCTGGTGGAGCAGCTGCATACGGTAGAGCGGCGGCAGAGAGGTGAGCAAGCATGTATGAAGACGCATGGCAAGTAGGTATCTGAGTCCACACTCATCAAGAGCCTCGCCACCTATACAGAGAGGATAGTACATTTATTGTATATAAATTATTCTATAGCAAAACAGCTACCCTCTTCCCAACAGAGAAAAAGACCTCTTAAACGTTAATATCACTCCAGTTCATGCAATCTTCTGTCCCTGAACCTTCCTACCCTGCCTGCCCTGGAACAACCTGCTTATGTGTTCCTCTCAAAAGACTAAATAAACACAATGAAACATTAGAAAGAAAAGACAGATAGTAGAGAAAGCCCAGAGGAACAGTGTATGCACAGTTTATCTTAAAGACTTGATATCGGTTGATTAACTTGATGTAGGAACACAAAAATCAAGACTAATGCTTTGCCTATGTGTTTATAACCTTTATACAAGCTTAATGCAGACATGGCAGAAGCTTTTCTGCAGGTGCACACTCATCAAACATGACAACACGTCAGTTATTCATAACAAAACGTGTGCTTGGGAATTAAACTGATTTGGGTCACTTTTATGCCATAAACCGGGAGAAGGGAGGAATTGTGGAAAAAAACAAGAAAGCAACATCAACCCACAGCATGGAAGTCAGTTTAAAATCATCTTATTATTCAGATTTCTTATGTTTTTGTAGGAAATAAACTCAAAATTGCCTCCATCTTTTTCCCAGATTAAGAACAATCTTCAGTTTTAACTGAACTAACTGCCATGAGGAAGGCAATCCATAAAGCAGAAACCTGTCATCAGCAAACTGAAACCTGCCAGTCAAGGACGAGATCCCCACATCGTGAGCCCACCTGTGTACTGCTGCTCTGGGGAGCTCGTGACTTCAGCGCTGGTGGTTGCAACGGTATCTGCCAAGGCTACCAGGAACATTTGCTCCAGCCTGGTCAGTCCTGGAAGGCTGGAATGCATGAGGTGACTGGACAACACCTGGAAAAGTGAGAAAAAAAAAAAAAAAAAGAAAAAGAAGTTAATATATGCCAAGCATGTTTAGATTGAAACTTTGTGTTTGCAATAAAAACATGAGAGATTACTCTAAAACACACTGAATTTTTATTATCATAAAATACTTTAAAAACAGATTATTTTCACCTTTAATTAAAGAGAACAGATAATATCAATAATTGTTAATATTAGAAGGTAAGAAATAGACAATTGCCTCTTTAACTAATTCACTGTTTTTTTGTTAAAAAAGGTAAAATTTATTATTCTGAATAAGTAAAATTTCCTCCATTTCTAAATGTTTACATGTCAGTAAAAAAAAAGCCAATTCCAATTCACTAATTCTACTTATCTAAAAGCTGAAGTTGCCTTTGTGTTCAGATGAATACATTGAGGATTTTAACAAAAGCAAAGATAACTCTGATCTTTACAAAACAGTCAATGCTGCACTGGAAAAAGTTTAAAATTATTTTCAAACTGTTTGACAGCCATCATTTTACAGGAGTCTTTTGCATTAAAGAAAAAACAAACTGTGGCCATTGTTTGCTTTTAAATAAAGAAGAAAATCCAGAAATGCTCAAATATCTAGAATTCTGCAAGAACAAAAAAACAACTTTTTATCCTAAATGTGGATATATGAGGTGATGATTGAAGCTTGTTTCCAAAGCCAAAATGACACGAGCATTTTAAGGTATTACTGTAAGATTAACGTGTTCTTAGTATACAAATATTTAAAATTATATCCATGTAAATTATAATATTCAAGATTAAAGAATGAGGCAGTCTACTTAATGGGTCAAAGCTGGACTAAAACACAACATAAAAATATTAACAGATCAGCAAACTTACAACTTAATGATGAGTAAAAAGTATAGATGTTAAAATGACCAGATCCAGGTATAATGTATAAAGCACATGAAAACTTTTTTTTTCTAGTGATGCTGATTACTGAGAAAAAGTATAATCTCTGTTACTGGAAAACCCTCCATTTCTACTGAGCAGGTCACCTGAGCGTGCTCTGGTCCAAAATAGGTGGGTCCGTATTGAGAGAGGTTGATCACACGAGACTTTTTCTCTGGTTTATCAGTGGCAAAGTTCACAAAGTCATCCGTGGTGACTGCTGGCACCTATAAAACAAGAGAAACAACTCTTTTAAGTAGTAAGTTACACTTTTGGCAACAAATTAATTCCAAAAATCAAAAACTTCCTGTACCTGGAAAAGGTCAGCATACTGATCCTCTGTAGACTTCTGAACAACTTCCCCATCAGCCACCTTGGAGCCTTTGGAGGACTCCTCTGCCTTGTACGATGTATCCAGATCGGCCAACATGAGCGAGTAGAGCGGCAGAGGAGGGATGGAGTTGATTTCAGTGTAGTCCCTGCCTCCGTCACGGCCACTCACAATGGTGTCTTTAGCTGTGCTGCCAGTCACACTGATGGTGCGAGACAGATGCCTCCTGCCTCCGCCTTCCCCCGCCTCCACATCCCTCACTACAGCAACCTCTCCAGCAATACACTTCACCAGGTGTGCCAGGATGGCCTAAGTAAACAAAAGGCAAAAACGATACTTTTTATTTATCATCCTAGCTGTTATTTTATTTATAAACTGTAGATTATAAGTTGTTTCAAGTGGTGATTGGGTTTTTGGTTTTCACCTTGGCCCGGCGAACTTTGCCGAGGTCCATAAGCTCCAGCAGCTGGGTTGGATGGTACTGTGGGAGAGTGGGTGACAAGGAGTGGGCGGCTTCAAACAGGCCTCCTTCCTGTAGTCCAGCTGGGGCACGAAGGGCCTCATCCACTCCCGTGCTTCCCTCAAAAACACTTTTAGATCTGGCTCTTCCTTCAGAGGCAGAGGACGAGCCAACGGCTTGACCTCCAGCAATGTCTGCAGACGATGCGTTGCCCTCCTCTCCCTCACCGGGCTTCTTATCCTGGTGCCACTGGGCGTACACATGCATCTCACAGTCCATCCCGATCACCAGGATGCCATCCCTCACCCAAGACAGGGAAACTGGTAGTGAAGGCGTCCCGTCCACTGACGACAGGAGGTCCACAGACCGAAGCAGCACCCAGCGAGAGCGGATGCCCTGTTTAATACTGCCCCCTAGAGGAAGGGTGATGACTGCCATGCCCTCCTTGCTGCTCGTTTGCTCATTGACCACGCCGGAGATGCGGCCGTACATGAGGATGTTGGAGCCGACTCCGACTGTGAGGATGTGAGATCCATCCTCCTTTGACAGCCAGTCCAAGTGGACAAAGTGCTTGATGTTGGGTGAGCTGTGGTCTCTGCTCATGTACAAGTCAGACCTACCGGGAGGGAAATCATCAAACATCGTTACATGTCAACAAAGAAATGTGGCAAGAACATAAACGTTGTAGAATCCTGACCTGCTGTAGACGAAGAGGTTTGAATCCACACTGACTCTTGAATCTAGAGTTGATGAGGGTCTGACAAAGTCATCGAGGTGCAGAGTTTGCTCTAACACCCACTCAGAACCACCCGTGGACTCGCACTCATAGATAGACACGTGCATAGAGAAGTCTTCTAGAGAGCCATGCAGCTGGAAAAGAAAAGAAGCCTCTTTTAAATCAATTTTACAAGTGAAGGTATTGACAACTTTGAAAGTCTACAAGGAAAACTGGTAAACAACATTGTTCATTTAAGCATAAACTATTTTTTATATCACACTAGTTTGAATTCCTTTCTGTGTTTTAGCTGTTTACAAATCCTGCATGAATGTTTTTTTGATTGATCCAGAGGTTGGTTAATTTGGAGGCTTTACCTGTCCCGACCGAGGCTGTTTAAAAGCCACCGCCAGTCTGCCGATGTACGAGCAGGACACAGCTACAGGCCGCCCCGACACACACACCGCACTGTTGTTGTCCTCCTCCTCGTTCATGAGGACCCACGGCTCCCAGGCGTACGCCCGGTTGTCCTGTTTGTCTCCGCCACACTCCTCATCGCCCTCCACCGCACAGCGCCAGAAGCGCACACGGGAATCGGAACAAGTTGTAACAATCAGGTATGGAGCCAGACACACAGGATAGATCGAGGAGGAACTCAGATGACCTTTGAGAGTGCATCAGACAGAAGCAAGAGAAAAGTTACACAACAGCTCAGAATCACCAGATCTTCTGTTCTTGAAACATATGTTTATTGATGGTCCCACCTCCTGAGGGGGTGGCTCTGGTAACCTCCACTCCATGCGGCAGGTCCAACCGCTTGCTATACACCAGCTTGGAGCTGAGGATGAGCTTGCTGGCTGATTGCAGGTTAGCAGTAGAAGTTGAGCGAGGCAGGGGTCTGACTGGGGAGGTCTCTGGAGACGAGTCAGCATTCATCGCTTGGTTGGGAACCATCAGCTGACTCTGGAAGCTGTAATCTGGGCTTGGCTCGTCTGAGCAGAGATCAGAAAGACTTCATGTGAAGTTACCACCTCAGTGTTTGGCCCGTTATAGCGTTAGCTAGCATGTTGCGTGCACGCTGACGTACCAACACAGGCTTGTACAGACTGGAGGTGTAGGTGCCACATTTGCAGGACGGAGTTCCTGTTGAGATCCTTCTCTATCACCACCAGAAAAAATTTCTCAGAGAATGGGGCAGGTTGGTAATCTGGTGGAACAAACAGATTTATTATTCAACAACAATATCCTAAATTAAAAAAACAAAAAAAACAAGGCGTCATAATTTATTTGACTAATAATTTGTACCTTCTCCTGATGGAAAAGCGGGTATAAAAGCTTCTGGCTCCTTCTGAGGTTTATAGCCCAAAATAAAATCCTCTTGGAAGACATGCAGCAGCTGAGTGTTTGAGCCACACTGTAAAGATAAAAAAATTAAAATGAAAAACTTTACATTTATGTCAATCAGTGAATACAGAAGCACAGAAATGCTGCTAACCTGGTTTGTGATAATATCCAGCTCAATGATACAACCAGGCCTGGCAGTGGACTGCTGGCTGACTATATTAAACACTTCACCCACCAGTTTCTATACAGAGGTGAGAAAAGAACTATTAAAACAAGTGAATATCACAGCACACATAATGCACAATGCTTTTTAAACTGTTCACTGTGCAAATATAAAATCCTTGTTGTAGATACTACAGCTTTTAAAGTTCAAATGCAGAGAATAGAAACCTTAGACCGAAGCTCTCATATAAGGACAGTAAGAAATCAAATCTATGATGTTCAGTGACATGTGTTGACTCACAGACGTTTCAGGGTCAGAGAGCTCATCCAGTAGTTTTCTGGCATCCACTACAGCTTGATAGAGACGCAGGTTTTTCCCATCTGATGCCACAAAACAGGCGCTGGCGCTGTTACAGTACGTTCCTGGAGGACACGACACAATACGGGAACATTTGTAGTTTCTGTGCTTAAAGACTGTTGTAACACACGTTCTTACTCATGCGAGTTCTCTGTTTACTGCCCAATCAAAGAGGCTTTTACATATGAATTTAGACATTTACTATGGAATATTGTTACTTCATTAAGAATACTAATGTTTATAGTTTCCATAAGTTGAGAGCTTATTGGAGAGTCAAACGTGCTGCTTAAACTTTTCTCTGGCGTATTTTAATTATCCTCATCACTGTTAGGTTCAAGACTAAGTGTTTTGTTTGTAATCTAGCAATGATGTGGCAAAACAGTTTCTAAAACTGTGCATAATTCATGTGTCTAAAGGGAATTTAATCTTGAAAATGAAGGGAAGAATTTATTCACGCACCGCACTCAATCGTATGACATGACTTCAAGTCCTATGAGACTCTGAACACCTAAATTATTTTTCGCTACCCGAAACTTTATGATTTTTATCAGGGATTATAAATGGGCTGTAGAATAATTAAATCAAATACACTTTTTATTTATTTTATAATTTTATTTTTTCCTTATTTATTTTTATGATTATTAAAACTGCAGGAAGTTACTCCTAATATGATTGATTAAGAAACCAATAGAAACATCCAAACCAGTTTTGTTTCAATGATAGATTTGTACGTGTGTTCAGAATTTTCCTTTTTTTTATGTGAAAAACAAAAATACATCTGCATAATTGAAAAGACTTAAAAAGGATCAAATGCCCATTGAAAAAAAAAAACTTTCATAAAACAGCACACAAGTACTTTCATGTAATTATCCAGAATCTGTGGATATTCAGTTCGTTTATCACCATTTTGATGAGACAAAACAAGAACTAAATCTCCTTTTAATTAACAAAATATTACCTCAAAATTAGAACTTTAGACTTTTACATATTTTTCTTTTCCTATTTGCAACCTAACATTGTAATCTACATCCATGCAAAAGACAGGCTGCATACCTACCAAGTACAGAACTGGGAACCAGTGTAGGAAGCCAGGCCACATTGCTGAATGCAGAGGTGTGTAGAGAGTTTATACGGGCCAGTTCAGAGACACCCCCAGTGCACGACAGTGGCCCGATGTGGTCCACCCTCCACAAAATCAATTCACTATAAATGGCGTTGGGGTCATGGAAGGTCCTTGTAGCTGCATTACGGAGTTGCTTCCTGTTAAAAGTTGCAAGTAATGTGAGTTCATGTTTCATACAGCAGTTAAGATTACCATCTCTCTAAAAGCCTGTAAGTAACTCAGCCAGAGTATAATCACAAAACTATAAACCTCTTCAGGAGGGTAAGCCTTGATATCTTATGTACAGGTTCATTACCTTCTTAGGCAAAAAGTTTAAAAAAAAAAAACACATGAACACATGAATTGAAGTTGCTACACCTACAACAAAATATTTTGTTTTTCAAACAATATGTGTCTTTTATGCCATTTCTTTTGCACTTAAGGTGTCAAAACTGATTTCCAATGCAATGCTGTGTGAGCTGAAGATAGTAAAGCATTTTTTATAGGTTTTGTAGACATTATCTGATTGATTCCTAATTTACATCAACATGGATGTTTACAAATTGTTGAAATTTTCATCTCTTGTCATAAAAAGTATCTCTTATCCGGTGAATAAATGCATCGCTATGACCCCTCTCCTCTACTCTACCTGGGAAGTCCCTTTGGTAGGGAAAAGTTGGTGGCTGTTCCCCTTCGAGGCTGCTGGGAGCTGAGGCCGGGGTGAGCAGGGCATTGTGGTGAGAGGTGGTCAGCAGCAAAGGCAGCACTGTGTGACATGCTTGGTCATTGGTTCAGGTGGAAACGGTGACCACAATAGCGAAACTTGTGAGACACAGTCAGCACGTTGGAAAAGCCAGAGCGCTCTGCAAACGTTACCGCCCACTGCAAACAACCAGAATCAAAATTACATTTTGAAGGATCAGAAAAAGAATTTTTCCAATTACCAGAAACAGTTTGGTAAAAGCATTTGAAGGGAGGTGTTGGTAATGTGTTGCTACCTGATTGAGAGAACCATCAACATGCTTGGAGACCATCATGACGGCGGGGCTAATGCCAGGGCGGAGTTTAGGTGAGGGGGAGACGGCGGGCGACCCCAGGCAGGCAGAGACAGAGGCGGAGCGTGAGACACGCTGGACCATTCTTCCCTGCTCGCCTGTGCCGACGCTCTCACTCTCAGTCAAAGTGCAGGCGTACATCAGGATGTTTTTGCTTAAAGAGTTGGCGTCTCCTGCAGGGAAAGCTACTGGAATGCGTGATGAGAAGGACACCTGGGGGACAAAGTTGGTGGACAGAAAGAGGGCAGTGAAGACAAAGGTAAATTCATCTGTAATTTAAGTCTGATAAAGCTTTCCAGAATCTTTAGATTTGCATACAACTAGGGCTGAATCGATTTGATTCACCAGAGCCTGGATCAATTTGTTCTATTCTTTCGATCCACTCAATTCAACTTTGAACTTACACGGTTTACACATTTAGACACATTTGTTTAGAAATTCATTTATAATCTATATATTTGTCTTGAAGATATTCATATCAATCTGATGCAGTTCACATATTGTAAAAATTACGAGTGAAATTATAATGAGATTGATAATAGCATACAGTGTTACATAGATTTGAAAACGGAAAAGCTCCAACAATTGTTCTGCCTCTCCTGGAGGACGTTTCAGTTTGGCCATTAGTTGACGATCGCGCTATAGCATTACACCTCATTCCAGAAGAAGAAGAAAGGTTACTTTAAAAAATATATTTTTTAAAGAGTTCGGAAATGCATGCCTCAGCATTAGCCACCTGATGGGAAATCCCATTACACGTTAGCATCAAGCTAGTGGACTTTAGCTTTCTATATTTTTATGGATTGATCTATTTAGCTTAGATACATTCAGATTGATTAACTTTCATCTTAATCTGACAACTTGTTAGTAAACTGTGAAATGATAATGCTTTAGCACTACATCTGGCTGGGCTAGCCATAAAAAGTATTATTCATTAAGCTCAATTTTGATTAAAAAAACTGCAGCACAAGTTAATATGTTAGTCTCTAATGTGGAGTTGGTAAATGATCCAAACTGCTAATAGTTTGAGATTATAGTTGGGTTTTTTATTTTCCGCATATACTTTCCCCACCTGAACCTGTCTGAAGATTCCCTGGTTGAACTCATCCAAGTACTTTACGTGCCAAACAAGGAAGGAGCCGTCGATGGGATGGATGGTAAACAGCATGTCAGGGCTCTTGTTCCATTCTGTGGTCAGAGTTTCTATCTTCCTTTCAAGCAGCATGGACGGCAAAGGCATGCTGGAGCTGGACCCAGGGGACGAGGCCTTGTTGCTTCCTTGCTCCCCTGATTCTGCCTCTTCTCCGTGCTCCGATGAAGCTTTGTCAGACATTTCATCTAGATCTGGAAAGCCAGAACAACAATGAAAACATACCTTGGTAAAAAAAAAAAGAATCCATTTGTTGGCTTAAGTATAACGTTAGATCATACCAAAGTCAAACTTTAACGGGGATCCTCCAGGTTCCACGGGTTCCTCAGTCGTTTGATCTAACTGCTGTTCAGACAACTTTCGAAGCTGCATCATAAAGAGGTCCATAGAGGAAGTGAAGCTGAGGTCTTTATTGTTGAGCCAGTGAACCATGAAACCTCCACCACCTGTGCTATCTTCAGGATTGAACAAACCAGAGTCAGCTAGCATTGATGGGATGTCTGAAAGAAGAAGGAAGAAAGAACACAGTAGTAAAATAAACAAATAAATAGTACTCTAAGACAGGAAGGTTGTAGGAAAAAAAGCACTACCTGTGTTGGGGTTAATACTGGCAGAGATGTGAAAATGACAGAGAGCATTGGCGTGATGTGCAATGTGGCGGTGGGTGTGTGAGTCCTGTGTGCCAAGCTGAGATGGAAGGAGGTCACTGTGAGCTACCAGAGCGGAGGATCGGCGGCGGCCTCGGCGCAGCTGCTTTAGGTGGTGAATCGACTGTTAAAGCAAAAAAAATGTATATTCCAATAAACTTTCCTCAAGCTGTTATTACAGATTTATTCATAACAAACAAGCGTACCTCCAAAGCATGCTGGATCTTGTCTTTATTGCCTCCCAGGCCTGGCAGGCTGGAGGTGAAGGACTGACTGTTATCAGAGATCTGCCCACCAAGAAGACTGTCTTCTGGTAGGAGGGTTTCTGACCACAACCGACAAACCCCATCTTCACAGGACGTCAGCAGCACATTGCACACAGATCCCCTATTGTTAACATCAGAAAATGCATCTGTTAGTCCGTCACTCTATTTGTTTATAAAGGTCAAATAAGATTTTGTCAGTTCACTTAAAATTAGAGAAAAATCTCATTTACTATATCAAAACTGCTTTTGTTTCGGAAATTTAAAGAGATTCAGCTGAGATTCCCTTAAAGACTAACTTAAACAATAACATAAAAAAAATTGAATGGCTTAACATAGATGAAGCTCTGTCTTCCAACAGTGTGTTTTATGTGAAAACTCCTCATTCAAAGTTTTGTTGCTGTGTAAAAAGGACAAAAATGGGAACAATCGTCTAAACAATTGTAGAAAATCAGGTTTTACCAAGCAAAAGAATTTGTTGAGAAGAAATGAAATATCATGACAGATTAAAAACCCTAACAATAAATAAAAAGATGTTTCAAAATATAAAGATAAATTCTGTCTAAATACAGTTGGTTTAACTGTAATCTATTTGTATACTCTTGGCAAAAAAAAAGGGGAATGTGGTATGCTTTTATTTTAGAAGCTCAATGTAAACGCCACTGTGAGAACATTGTTCTTACTTGGGCATGTATTTGCTAGTCTTCCTCCAGGACATGCCGGTAACAGAGCGAGGATGGGCCAGATAAACAAAGGAAAAGTGAACTGGAGAAGGCTTTTTATCAGACGGGTCCTGGACAACCACTGCTGACCGCCAGCCAGTGGTGGGATACCAAACCTTGAGTAAGCAGTCATCCTGCACACATACACACAACATAATTGGTAAAAATTATAACAAATCCTGCAGATAATGCTAAACTGATTGTAGGCTTTCAGTGCTAAAGCATAATTTAGTACCTTCCCAACTGTTGCAAAATATTCCCCATCAGGAGACCACTTGGCGATGTGAACAGACGCTGCAGTCCTGGTGGAAACACAAAGATAAAGAATGGCATCAGCAATATTCACTTCTCCATGGAAGTGTATTACACAAGCACACATGTGACTCGTCTTCTCAGCTGTGACAGCATGACAGCTTTGTGAAAAAAGGGGGAAAAAAGCTATTGGTGGTCATTGCTAAGTTTGCACTTCTCTGTTCTGGTGGCTCTCCATGTGTCATCAGATAGTAATTACGAACCTGGTATTATATTTCTATCTATTTGCACAGCATGAAAGAACAAGCTGCTGATTCAAGACTGACTTACAAATGTGTATGCAGTCATTTTAGGGGAGGGGAGGTCAATCTTTTCTGTAATGAAATAAATTGCATGAGTTTATATTAACTAAAGTAGTACTCCACCAAACTAAAATGATTGAATTGGGAATAAATTAGTCTGTAACAGTAAAGCTAAAGACATTATAGTTTAAATATATATTTTGAAATTTTGTTAACATTTAAATCGATAAAACGATTGCATCAGTTTAATGGATATTTTTGCTCTTATCTTATTTTTGCAGAACTTTTACAGCATCTATTTTCAATAACTAATATTTTGATATTCCCAACATTTATTTGTAAAGGGAAGTTTATCTAACTTAATTTCTTTTTGTTTTGCATATTTTTCCCCTCAACATCCAGGCCAGTGTCATGAATGTTCAACAATAATGACGTACTTGCACTGCCAGACACAGTTCCAGTCGCTGAGGACCGGGTGGGGCTTGTCCTCATTCACCTGCCCATCCTCCTCCTCTATGAGGACATCTCTCAATGGTGGAGCCCACAGCTGGAGTCGCTCCGTTGCTGCCAGGATACGGTTCCCTGTGGTGACAGAAGCTCTGCATCACACACCTCGTGTCCAACTCAACGGTGCACAAAAGCGGAGTGTAGTGCTGGGACTTGAGTTATAAAATAATGAGATTTTATGGTGATAGTTATTTGTTAGTGAGCCAAATAGTCAAATGAGGTGGTCAAAAAAAAACAAAAAAAACTACTGCTCTGTTAATTTAGCTTGGCTTGACCAAAAGGTGACCGATTCCAGTCCACAGGAGTCAGTGTCCTTCTTGTCCCATCTAGTACCAATTACCTCACTATGTGTTCCACCAATGAGGGGAAGCAATATTAGGACACTGACGTTTAAGGGCTTGGACTGGACACCAATCATGATGATTGTTTATTATTAGTGGTGTTTTTTGAGCAACACAATCAACATTTTGACAAAAGTCTAGCCTATCTGTAAATGGACCGAAAGGTGGGAAAAACACTGACAGATGAAAAGAAAAAAAAAAAAATGGGGAGCTTCAAAGTTAAATCTAACCAGAGCTAAAAAGAAAAATTCTTGAAGCCACTGGATTATTACAAAGTTTTGTCAATTAGATCCAAAAGAAGTTGTATCTAGTTCGTTAAATTGAACACACTGACTAAACTTGCATAATACCTTGTTCCTATCCTGTTAAACCAGAATTGCAATCAATTGTTATTAATTTAACCTAAAATGCTTAACTTAATATAAAGGGGGTGAATATCTTAGTTTTGTTTTCTTTTCAGAATGTATATCATGCAACAGCTCAAGTTGGGTAGCAACAGGTCAAAATTTGTACATTTCTTCTTAATCTAAGCTGCTTAAACAAGTAAAAAACAACAGGAAAAAAATAGGCAAAAAGTCATGTGAGAATAGATCTTAACAGTGTGGTTCAGTGTGAGTTAACATAGTGCGACATGCATGAACTTGCTTATCGTTTCAAACAAATGGGGGAAAGCAATATTCTATTTTGTGTCTCTGAGTATTGAAGGTAACAGGAGCATTCCTTTCAGACAGATTAAAGACAGAAAGCACAGGTATACCTTGTGGATCCCAGGCCAAGTTGTAGGTGATGGCATCAAGGAAGAACTGTCCTGTCTTTTGCCATTGATAGTTAATCTGCCATTAGCAGTGGGGAGAGCAACACACATCATGCAATGTTATTGCACACGGGTACGATTAATCCCAACAGGTGCAAAAAGCAGTCGGTCAAAAGTCCATTTGCACTCACCTTGTGGAGTTTATTTGGGTTTGTAGAAAGGGGTTCAAAAATGCAGACTGTGTTTCCGTAGGAGGCAGCAATCTAAAAATAAAGAACCGTACTCATCACCAACGACTGCTACTGCAATTATTCCCCAAGGAGAGGGGTATGAGAACGGAACAGGAGAGCAGGATATGAGAGAAAAGGAAGAGAGAGGAGCCAACGCAGATAACTGCTTCTGTTTGTGCAAAGAAAGACGAATAATATCCTGTACCTCCACTGAAAGTGCAAAAAGAGTCTGAGCACACAGTCAACACTCACCCTGCCAAGCTGTTGGGAGCACTCCACACAGCCAACCTGTATGTTTCCATTCTGAGCACCGGGAATGATCTGAACGCAGTCAAAGTCGCTGGCCAAGATCACAACGTCACAACCTGAGCCATAAGCCTGAAAAATGAAGAAGAAAAAAAAAATAACATTATACAATAAATCGTTCACCAAAAGTGCAAAAAGCACTCAAAACACAACAAATTGGATCAATTTAATATCAGATTTATCTGTGCTTCTTGGTGATTTAATGATCATTGCCACTTTGAACTAAAATTTAAAGTAACTATTTTTTAGATGTACGATAAATAATAAAAGCATTCCAACATAAAACTCAAAGACCCACGCAGCGTGCGAGTCCAGAGAACACACCGTTAGCTCAGCATGTTCTTTCTTATAATAAAATATAAATATTATGTAAAACGTTAAGACAACTTCTACATTATGTATGAACAAGATCCAAAGACTGAGACGCTGCAGTTTTCCAAAAAAGAACCATATTTTTGCAAGCAGCAGACATTTTCTCATGCACTTCAGAAGCAAAGTGAATTCAGGGAGACACAGAGAGCTAAAAAGATTAGCTTACAGTGATTTGTCCGTCAGTATTCAATTTTCTATTTGACATTGTTACAGTACTTTGAGCCCAGATGGAGTTTACTTTGAAGAAAATGATTGAAGACCTTTAGATAAAATGCATTTTTTCCTCATTTAGTAGAGCAAAAAGGTGTCTCAGAAATCCTATGTGAAGAGTAAAGAAAAAATGACCTTTTTCTGTTTACACACATCATTATTAATACATTCATCTGTATCAAATCAGTAGATGTTAATACATAAGAACGTACATACATTCTCGTTACTGGTTTAAGAAACGTTATACCGCAAAATATTGTTTTTTAAAATGAAATAAAGACGAAAAAGCATAAATGTGATATTTTCAAACAGTTTAAAAAATATTGTCAGAAAAATGTGCTGCTCCCATTATAACGGCCCGCAGCAGCAGTCCACAGACTGCAAGAACCAGGTTTCTTTTGAAGGCACTTGAACACATGTAAACATAAATTAACAAGAAAAAAATATCAGAAAATGGACATTAAGGATGAATAAATGAAGAAATAAAACTATAAAATACTTCAGATTAACAGATGAATAATTCCAGACATCTGAACCAATTTTGGTTTTATTAAAATTTGTGTAGTTGTACATTTGAATGTGGGCATGTTAAATATAGCTAAAAATAAAAAACTTAAGAACAGTCATCTATTTATGTGTAATATACTGTAACTACTGACGTAAAGGGTAGTTATGCACTGCATAAACTAATACACTAAACTAATACTGTATAACACTAATATAAAAACTATCCTTCTATATAAGTAGTCACAGTATAGAATAGATTACTATTTTAGTTGATTAACTGACATATTTATCAGATCATTAAATTATTTTAGGTCAGTTGGATCTCATTGCATTCCAAGTAATGAGCTTAGAAAAACAGTATAAAGTCAGAGTACAAAGTCTGGTACAATCTCTTTTATTAATATTATTTTCATGGCTGGTTTTCTATGCTATGAAGGCAACAAAAGTGCTCTTATTTCAATGGGCAGACCTGTCAATATCTGAAGAATGGGCTGAAAGGTAAACCGATACAGCGATAGTTACTGTCAGCTGGCACAAATAAGTAGACCAATGGCAACAGTGGTAGCACCTGGAAGACAGGTAAGCTGGCCTCATAGAAACAGAGCAGTCTGCATCACTGCTTGCGTCCTTTATTATTCAAGAGAACAGGAGGAGAGACTGAGAACTGCTGGGTCACAACACTACACTAAGGCTCGGGATGGAGTAACAGCAAAGAGCGTTAGCGGCCTTGAGGAAGTGTTCAATAAAATTCCCCCTGATGGGACACAGACGGCAGTCGGGGAGGTTCAGAGCGTTCATCACCATAGCGGCTTCAGCACATAACTGTGGAAATTAAAGTCAGTCACCGTCACGCATTGTCTGGGACTGTTCACGGCCTATCTGTCTATTTAATTTACACCCACTCACACACACAACACACACTCATAAAAGTAAGTTGGATCTAGTAGAACCCTGACATCCAGCCAGTCTCATTTATTAAGAGTAATTACTTTAGAGAGGATATTACATCTTTGTCTGGAAAGGTAAAATACTTCAAAGCTTTATTCGTTATTTGAGGTCAAAATAGATATTGATCATGTCAAAATATACTTGTATTTTTGTTCAGTTTTGTGTACATTGAGAAGAAAAGGGGGGGGGGGGGGCAGCTATTTTTAAAGGGGGGCAGGATCAACTCTGTGTAAGGGGGCGGAGCCAACTCTGTGTGACAGGGGCAGAGCCATACATTTGTGACAGGGACGGAGCAATGTGTGTGTGATTAGGTCATAGCCATCTATGTGTGACGAAGTCATAGCCATGTGTGTGACGAGGTCATAACCATGTGTGTGTGATGAGGGCGGAGCCAACTGTTTGTGATGGGGCAGCAAACTGTAATGAGGTGGAGGCAACCGTTTGTTAAGGGGGAGTTCTATGGTTTGGTGCTTTTATTTATTGGTGTTGGTGGTGTTGTTGTTTTGTGCTTATGTTTCTCTGTCTGTGCTTCCACATAATGACGTGGGGCACTACCTGATGGCCTTGCACACCTGCATCCCATCTTAATTTATGAGCCTTCAAAAGCCTCTATCTGGCTCCTCCAATCTAACAGGTTCCCTCCCATTCGGTCGCTTGACCAATGAGAGGTTCCATTGGCCTAGCTCCCTGCCTCCCCCGCCAGTCTGCTTCCTCTTGTGAGTTTTGTCATTGTAGGCTAATAAACCTTCTCTGTTACCCATCTCGTCTGGCTCTGCTGTGGGATCTGTCTACTCACACTTGAAAGGGAGGGGCAGCCAACTGTTTGTTGTGTGTTTGGGGGGTAGGACTGCCACAATTAGTTGAATAATCGGCGACTAATCGACAATGAAAATAGTCGACGACTAATTTAATAGTTGATTAGTCGTTACTTCATAATATATGGAGTCAGCGTGTAGTAAAGTTGAAAGTTAAAATGGCGTTATGCTAGCTTTTTGTACTATTTTGGCATTTATTAAAAAGTTTTTTAGGCTATTTTGAAGTTTAGCTAATATTTCAGCTACATGCTAGCTATATTGGCTAATTTAGTTTTTTTTTTCATTTTTAGGCTATTTTGTAGTTTAGCTAATATTTATGCTACATGCTAACTATTTTGGCTAAATTTAGCTTTTTTGTCGCTATTTTGGAGTTTAGCTAATATTTTAGCTGTGTGCTAGATGTTTTGGCTAACTTTTTTCAGTTTTTTAGGCTAATTTGGCATTTAACAAATATTTTAGTTGGCTTTCAGCTTCAGCATTTTCAGCAATTAGCTTAAGTGATTTCAGCTATCAACTTCAGCATTTTTAGGTATTAATTTCAGCATTTTTAGCCATCAGCATTAGCATCTCTTGCGGCTAAATTTATCTTACAACATTTATACTAGCATTATCTGGTTTTAGTTAGTTTAGGCTGCCACAAATAGTGACCATGTTGACCATAAACTAAAGAAGGAAAGAAGGTGCATGATTCATTGAAGCTTTAATAAACTATCGTCTTTATTTTTAGTTAGCATAAAGCTTCCACACTTCAAATTTAACACCAATGATGGTTAAGATGTGTGCTTTACATCCAGTTTGCGCATGACCCGATTAGTCAACTAATCGCAAAAAATAATCGGTGATTATTCAATAAATAAAATAATTGTTTGTGGCAGCCCTAGTGGGGAGGCTGACAATAAAGAAATAAATAAACTGACCGGTGAGCAAGGGTAAGTTCCTTGGCACATAATTTGTACCCTCCGTCTCTGGGATCATTTATTTGTTTGGTTACACTCATATTTCTCCCTAAAAGCATGAAAAGAAAGTGGATGATAGTGATACACTTTATTCTGGGGCTTTTGGGAGTTTAATGTAATCTTTGATTTTTTTTTTTTCTTCCCTCATATTCAATGTAATATGACAGGGGGCACAGATTCTGTCAGGCCACTGCTGATCCAGCCTGCCAGAATCTGCAGTAGAAACAACAATTATTTAATAATTTTCTGTTACATGCTTCCATCACAGAGTTACTTTCATAAATTGAGAGTTTTATCATAAACTAGTCAAACAAGTGTCATTTTTCTTTATTTTTAAACACGAGAAGCTGTCATTGCTTCACATAGAAATGTGGGGGGAAAAAATGCAAATTTGACAAAAAAAAACAATAAACTCCCTAACGCCTCAGAATAGTGTCTTGAAAACATCCACCTTCTTTCTACGCTTTTGGGGACTAAATAGGAGCGTTACAGAACAAGTCAACGATGCCCAAGACTAGAGATACAAATTTTGGCAGGGTGGAACTTACCTTGGCACCATTCTGTTGCACTGTTCTCAGTCTGCTCAGACCGTGTTGCGCTGATCCGGGTACGGACCGGCTCATATATAACAGGTGCTAGCGGTCTACAGCGACATCGGCTACCCACTGATCCATTTATAAACACAGTCCGAGGAGTCCAACAGTTTGTGTAAATGTTAGTCTGTGTGTAGATTTGAATAAAATCACAACCATGCATCAGGTATGCATTGCGTTTCTCATATGATAACAAATGTATTTATAAAAAAGTTTGAGATTTCATTTACTTGTTGCAGTTTGTACAAAACCATTATTACCTTAACCTTGGAATTATTTTTCTTATGATCAGAGTTTTTTCCTTTTTAAAATCAGACCAAAATTAAGCATTTTATGGTCATTTTACTGTGTCTCATTGTTTTTAGACCTGCCCAATATGACATTGCTCTTTACGCATTTTGGACAATAGCAAAAAGCCTGCGTCCCATCTCTAGTGTTATATGTAACTCTTGGGGTTGAAGACACAGTGACATCATTGGTGTAAAAGGGTTAACTAGGGTGGCCCTGAAGGTTAAATCACATAAACCAGGGGCCTGCAACCTGTGGCTGCAGAGCCTCATGTGGCTCTTTTATCTCTCCAGAGTGGCTCTCTGGCTGAAGAAAAAGTAAATTTAAAATTTTATTTTTTTAAATTTATTTCAGCAACATGCTAAATTTTTTGGCTAATTTAATTTACAGAGAAATGTTGTACTAATTTGAAGTTCAGCTAGTAATTAAGCAACAAACTTGCATTTTTGCGACTAAAGTTAAAAATGTACAAAAAATCCCATTTTGACAGATGCTAGTTTCTTTTATATATTTTTTGCTTTTGTTTGTGCCAAAATAGACATTATTCACATTTATTAAAAAAAAAAACAAAAAGAAGGTTATGAATGCAAATCCTAATTTCTTAAAGGCTACCATAAGTCTATGCAGCTCTTTCTAGGTTTTGATCAGTAGAAAACGACCCCAAATGGCTCTTTTACTGTTAAAGGTTGCCAACCCCTGACATAAAAAGACCCATCAACGCAAAACATTTTACAGATCTCATTGACCATTAAAAACAAAAACCAAATTAAAAAAAACAACGCTTTAGAAATCAAAATTCCACAAACCAAAATGATGAAAATGAAAAAGGAAATGTTTTAAAAACAAAAGTACATTTCAAAAATCAAAATGAAGTTTTCATAAAGAAAGCAAAAAAGAAACATCACTGATTGGATGAAGACATTTGTCCTTCGTGTTGACAGTTATTTGGCATGAAGCGCCTTAAAAAAAAAACTTGAATGTTTACTGCTTACAAACATGCTGCCATCAAAGAATGTTTTCATTTGGGACACACAGATGAAGTAATACTTGATTGGCTCTGTACTAATCATAAAACCTATAAAAGTTTTTAATCTTTTAGGTTAAATTTCATCTCTGTGAATCATTTTAAAGTCCAATTCCAACAATTTTTCTATCTGTTTTCCAAGTGTTCCCAGTGGTCTTTTGATTAAGTTTTTAGCCAAAATATAAAAACATTCATTGATTTTTATATTTTGTCGTTTTCTAGGATATCATTTCTGCAGAGCAGCAGCATTAGGAATTGCCTTTTAACACAATGATAGAAATTAAACTTCACAATGATATTTATTGAAATATTTGTTTACTCGCTCTCCCACTAGCTTAGAGCTCCTCACATCTCCTCACAATGAGCCATATTGGAGATATCCATCCTTATAGTTTTGATCCAGATTCCATCTCAAAGACATTCATGGATCTATTTGTCTGCACAGGGATGCATCAGAATGGGGCAGAGCAAGAAGACTTGGATCAACCTATTTCACTTGCCGTCACAAATTTAAGCTTTTTCAAACTGCAAGTTTTTACTTGAATAAAAGAAATACTCAGAAATTCAGTTTTGATATTACATTATTTTATACATGACCTCTACCATGTGAAAAATGCTACAAGAACATGTTAAAAACACACAAAAAAATAATAATTGAGGTGGGTCTTTAAGCATGTAATTTATCATTATTATGGCCCGCAGCAGCAGTCTACTGACTGCAAGGACCATATTGTTTTTGCTTAGAGTCAAAAAACGTAAAAAAGCCCCAAAAAGGCCTCAAAGAACCGGCCTAAGCCCAAACGGACCCGACCAGTGTATAGCAGGACCAAAACTACACACACACACACACACACACACACGAAAAAGTTTTCTATATTGTTTTTGCAATGTTTATTATTATGGCCCGCAGCAGCAGTCTACTGACTGCAAGGACCATATTATTTTTGCTTAGAGTCAAAAAACGTAAAAAGCCCCAAAAGGCCTCAAAGAACCGGCCTGAGCCCAAACGGACCCGACCAGTGTATAGCAGGACAAAAAACGAAACACAGCGACGCCCCTCCATCCTAACGCAAATTTTCTATATTGTTTCTGCAATGTTTATTATTATGGCCCGCAGCAGCAGTCTACTGACTGCAAGGACCATATTGTTTCTTTAGAGTGAAAAAACGTAAAAAGCCCAAAAAGGCCTCAAAGAACGGCCTGAGCCCAAACGGACCCGACCAGTGTATAGCAGGACAAAAGACACACCCACAGTGAACTCACCGGAAAAAATTGCTATATTGTTTTTCGAATGTTTATTCTTATTATTTTTTTCTTCTTTCTTACTGTCCGCTTTAACTCAAAATTACGCACCCCCGCCACAACTGAACGAAAAGTACCTCAAAATCGCACCACACGTAGGGAAAATTGTAAAATAATTTATTGAAGTGAACGACGACCCCCCCAAACGATGACATCACGGCGAGCGTTCTCGCCAAAAAATGAATGGGGAAAAAATCGATTATGGGGCCAAAAAAAAATATTTCGAAATACGCAAAAAAAGGCCAGTGACCCGTGTCGGGAATAAGCCCAAGACATTTGAAATCATTATGGGATGGCCAAGACGTCCCGCCTTGGCGGCAATGTGGCGCCGAAAACTGAAAAATGGCGTTTTTTCACGGTTTTCATCAATATATGGGAAAACGACACTTTTTGTTTGTCCGATTTTACGAAACTTCACAAGCATGTCCATAGCCAGAGACTACAAAACACCCAAGAAAGTTTGATTGACCTTTGACTTGGGAAGTTGCCGCCATCTTTAAATTAACGAAAAAAGCACGTTTGCTACGAGCTACAAAAAGAAATACCTCCTAGGGGTTTTATCGACTGTTATGTAACTTAGTTGGGCATTAATGGGAGCCTACTGTGAGAAAAATGTTGCAATTAGAAGTTGTAGAATAATGAAATGGCGTGCCTTTGGCGAGGTCGGCGAAAGACACGGTTTTTAGCTAGGTCGAACATATTTTGCCCAATTTGCCTAAAAGTGTCAATTCGCGTCCGGACATTGAGCCCAAGCTGCACGAAAAATGACATAACTTACGAAACCGAAATGCGTACGGTGCGTCTCTGGTACGCAAAAAACCGTCGCGAAAAAAAGTGCTGACTCAGCAATTTCAATTTTTTACTTCGCATTTCGCAAACGAAACCAACATACCTTTATTGGATATAACCATGGCTATTTTTTACAATATTATGGGATGGCTCCACGACCTACGGTTTGGCGGCCATTTTGTTTCGAAATCTGAAAATTTGGGATTTCAGAGAGGTGAAACGAGACTTTAGTTTGTCCGATATTCACGAAATTTGACCCACACGCCGCTAGCACGAGTATTCAACAACCCCTAAAGTTTCGTTGACCTTTGACCTTGAGAAGTGGACGACATCTTGAATTTACGAAAAAACGAACGTTAGCATTAGCTTAAATCACATTTGACTTGCAGGGACTTTTTTCAATCATTTTCTAACGCTTTTGGCATCAATGGGAAGTCATTGGCAAAAGAAAAATGGCATCACAAGCTATAGATTTTGAACGGCGTGGGAGTGGCGAGCTCGCAAAGTGGCGTAGTGTTAATACACACTCATATTTCAATGCATTTCTATGGGACATTAATATGTTGATCCCAGACTTAAGCTGTAACTGGCATAATAACATAGAATATGACCATATAAGGAATGTGGGCGTGGTTAGCGAATAACCCCCCGTTGCTATGGTAATCCAAAGTGTACTTTTTCCGATCCTTATGATCTTGACGTCAAACTGCTCGGTGACCTCAGACGAACAAAACATAAAATGGTTGCTATGGAGATAAAACCAACAGAAAAGCCGCCATTTTGAAAAAAGTGCTTTTTTAATCAATTTCTCACATTCATCTCAGACCAGCTGTACAGAAAGCATAGGGAGGGACTTAGGGTTCCACAGTGAGTGCTAAGCAAGTGAGTTCGGGGTCAAAGGTCACCGCCAAAGGCGGCAGTGGTGCGTAGGGGCGGGCGGCGGGGGGCGGCGGCGGTGCGTGTGGCGAGCGGGGAGGGAGAGGGCGGGCTGCGAGGGGGAGGGCTGGTTGCGGAGAGGGGAGGGCAGGCGGCGAGGGTTAGGGCGGGTAACGACTGCGGGCCATCCAACGCCGCTTGCGGCTTTAATTATGGCCCGCAGCAGCAGTCTACTGACTGCAAGGACCATATTGTTTTTGCTTAGAGTCAAAAAACGTAAAAAGCCCCAAAAAGGCCTCAAAGAACCGGCCTAAGCCCAAACGGACCCGACCAGTGTATAGCAGGACAAAAAAAAAACACAGCGACGCCCCCTCATCCTAGAGCAAATTTTCTATATTGTTTTTGCAATGTTTATTATTATTATTTTATCTTCTGGCACTTTGAGCAAAATTACACCCGCCACATGAACGAAAAGTACCTCAAAATCGCACCACACGTAGGGAAAATTGAAAATGAATTTTTGGCATAGTGCGCGTTACCCCCGCCCAAAACGATGACATCACGGCGAGCGTTTCCCGCAAAAAATGAATGGGCCGAAAAACGTTTATGGGGGCCAAAAAAAAATATTTCGAAATACGCCAAAAAAGGCCAATGACCCGTGTCGGGAATAAGCCCAAGAACATTTGAAATTATTATGGGATGGCCAGACGACCAACGCCTTGGCGCCAATGTGGCGCCGAAAACTGAGAAATGGCGTTTTTCACGTTTTTCAACAATATGGGAAAACGACACTTTTGTTTGTCCGATTTTCACGAAACTTGACAAGCCTGTCCATAGCCGGAGACTACAAACACCCAAGAAGTTTGATTGACCTTTGACCTTGGGAAGTTGCCGCCATCTTGAAATTAACGAAAAAAGCACGTTTGCTACGAGCTACGAAAAGAAATACCTCCTAGGGGGTTTTATCAACTGTTATGTGACTTAGTTGGGCATTAATGGGAACCTACTGGGGGAAAAATGTTGCAATTAGAAGTTGTAGAATATGAAATGGCGTGCATGTTGCGAGGTCGCGACCGACACGGTTTTAGCTAGGTCGAACATGAATTGCCCGATTTGCCTAAAAGTGGTATTCACGCGTCCGGAGACCCAAGCTGCACGAAATGACATAACTTACGAAACCGAAATGCGTACGGTGCGCCTCTGGTACGCAAAAAACCGTCGCGAAAAAAAGTGCTGACTCAGCAATTTCAATTTTTTATTTCGCATTTCGCAAACGAAACCAACATACCTTTATTGGATATAACCATGGCTATTTTTTACATTATTATGGGATGTCTCCACGACCTACGGTTTGGCGGCCATTTTGTTTCGAAATCTGAAAATTTTGGATTTCAGAGAGGTGAAACGAACGTTTAGTTTGTCCGATTGTCACGAAATTTGACCCACATGCCGCTAGCACGAGTCTTCAACAACCCTAAAGTTTCGTTGACCTTTGACCTTGGGAAGTGGCCAACATCTTGAATTAATGAAAAAACGAGCGTTAGCAGTAGCTTCAATCACATTTCACTTGCAGGGACTTTTTTCAATCGTTTTCTAACGCTTTTGGCATCAATGGGAAGACATTGGCTAAAGAAAAATGGTATCACAAGCTATAGATTTTAAACGGCGTGGGCGTGGCGAGCTCGCAAAGTGGCGTAGTGTTAATACACGCTCATATTTCAATGCATTTCTATGGGACTTTAATATGTTGATCCCAGACTTAAGCTGTAACTGGCATAATAACATAGAATATGACCATATAAGGAATGTGGGCGTGGTTAGCGAATAACCCCCTGTTGCTATGGTAATCCAAAGTGTACTTTTTCCGATCCTTATGATCTTGACGTCAAACTGCTCGGTGACCTCAGACGAACAAAACATAAAATGGTTGCTATGGAGATAAAACCAACAGAAAAGCCGCCATTTTGAAAAAAGGGCTTTTTTAATCAATTTCTCACATTCATCTCAGACCAGCTATACAGAAAGCATAGGGAGGGACTTAGGGTTCCACAGTGAGTGCTAAGCAAGTGGGTTCGGGGTCAAAGGTCACCACCAAGGGCGGCTGCGGCCCGTGCGGAGGCGCGTGCGTGCGTGCGGCGGCGCGTGCGTGCGGCGGCGGCGTGCGTGCGGCGGCGTTGGTCCGGCGGCGGTGGGTGCAGCAAGGGAGAGGGCGGGTAACGAGGGCGAGGGCGGCGAGGGAGAGGGCGGATAGCGACTGCGGGCCATCCAACGCCGCTTGCGGCTTTAATTCTTCTTTTTCTTTCTAACTGCGTCTTCGAACGCATTTTACACCCCCGCCACATGGACGAAAAGTACCTCAAAATCGCACCACACGTGGGAAATTGAAAATGAATTTTTGGCAAGTGCGCGTTACCCCGCCCAAAACGATGACATCACGGCGAGCGTTTTCGTAAAAAAAATGAATGGGCCGAAAACGACTTATGGGGCAAAAAAAAAAAAATTTCGAAATACGCAAAAAAAGGCCAATGACCCGTGTCGGGCATAAGCCCTGGAACATTTGAAATTATTATGGGATGGCCAGACGACCAACGCCTTGGCGTCAATCTGGCGGCGAAAACTGAGAAATGGCGTTTTTCACGGTTTTACAGAAAGCATAGGGAGGGACTTAGGGTTCCACAGTGAGTGCTAAGCAAGTGAGTTCGGGGTCAAAGGTCACCGCCAAAGGCGGCAGTGGTGCGTAGGGGCGGGCGGCGGGGGAGGCGGCGGTGCGTGTGGCGTGCGGGAGGGAGGGCGGGCTGCGAGGGGGAGGGCTGGTTGCGAGAGGGGAGGGCAGGCGGCGAGGGTTAGGGCGGGTAACGACTGCGGGCCATCCAACGCCGCTTGCGGCTTTAATTATGGCCCGCAGCAGCAGTCTACTGACTGCAAGGACCATATTGTTTTTGCTTAGAGTGAAAAAACGTAAAAAGCCCCTAAAAGGCCTCAAAGAACCGGCCTAAGCCCAAACGGACCCGACCAGTGTGTAGTACAAAAAAAGACACACACAAAAACACACACAGGCCTAGAGCAAAAACTTCTATATTGTTTCTGCTTTGTTTCATTATTCTTCTTCCGCTTTCTTACGGAACCATTTTGCCAAATTTGACCCCCGCCACATACTCGAAAAGTCCTGAAAATTTCCACAACCTGGGGAAAATTGTAAATAATTTATTTTAAGAGAACGACACCCGCCCAACGATGACATCACGGCGAGCGTTCTCGCAAAAAAAATGAATGGGGAAAAATCGATTATGGGGCAAAAAAAAATTTTCGAAATACGCAAAAAAAGGCCTATGACCCGTGTCGGGATAAGCCCAGGGACATTTGAAATTATTATGGGATGGCAGACGACCCACGCCTTGGCGCCAATGTGGCGCCGAAAACTGAAAAATGGCGTTTTTCACGTTTTTCAACAATATGGGAAAACGACACTTTTGTTTGTCCGATTTTCACGAAACTTGACAAGCATGTCCATAGCCGGAGACTACAAACACCCAAGAAGTTTGATTGACCTTTGACCTTGGGAAGTTGCCGCCATCTTGAAATTAACGAAAAAAAGCACGTTTGCTACGAGCTACAAAAAGAAATACCTCCTAGGGGGTTTTATCAACTGTTATGTGACTTAGTTGTGCATTAATGGGAACCTACTGGGGAAAAAATGTTGCAATTAGAAGTTGTAGAATATGAAATGGCGTGCATGTTGCGAGGTCGCGACCGACACGGTTTTAGCTAGGTCGAACATATTTTGCCCGATTTGCTAAAAGTGGTATTCACGCGTCCGGAGGCCAAGCTGCACGAAATGAAATAACTTACGAAACCGAAATGCGTACGGTGCGCCTCTGGTACGCAAAAAACCGTCGCGAAAAAAAGTGCTGACTCAGCAATTTCAATTTTTTACTTCGCATTTCGCAAACGAAACCAACATACCTTTGTTGGATATAACCATGGCTGTTTTTTACATTATTATGGAATGGCTCCACGACCTACGGTTTGGCGGCCATTTTGTTTCGAAATCTGAAAATTTGGGATTTTAGAGAGGTGAAACGAACGTTAGTTTGTCCGATAGTCACGAAATTTGACCCACACGCCGCTAGCACGAGTCTTCAACAACCCCCAAAGTTTCGTTGACCTTTGACCTTGGGAAGTGGCCGACATCTTTAATTTACGAAAAAACGAGCGTTAGCATTAGCTTCAATCACATTTCACTTGCAGGGACTTTTTTCAATCGTTTTCTAATGCTTTTGGCATCAATGGGAAGTCATTGACAAAAGAAAAATGGTATCACAAGCTATAGATTTTGAACGGCGTGGGCGTGGCGAGCTCGCAAAGTGGCGTAGTGTTAATACACGCTCATATTTCAATGCATTCCTATGGGACTTTAATATGTTGACCCCAGACTTAAGCTGTAACTGGCATAATAACATAGAATATGACCATATAAGGAATGTGGGCGTGGTTAGCGAAAACCCCCGTTGCTAAGGTAATCCAAAGTGTACTTTTTCCGATCCTTATGATCTTGACGTCAAACTGCTCGGTGACCTCAGACGAACAAAACATAAAATGGTTGCTATGGAGATAAAACCAACAGAAAAGCCGCCATTTTGAAAAAAGTGCTTTTTTATCAATTTCTCACATTCATCTCAGACCAGCTATACAGAAAGCATAGGGAGGGACTTAGGGTTCCACAGTGAGTGCTAAGCAAGTGAGTTCGGGGTCAAAGGTCACCACCAAGGGCGGCTGCGGCCCGTGCGGAGGCGCGTGCGTGCGTGCGGCGGCGGCGCGTGCGTGCGGCGGCGCGGCGCGTGCGTGCGGAGCGGCGGCGCGTGCGTGCGGCGGTGGTGCGGCGTGCGGCGCCGTGGTTGCGCGGCGGTGGTGCAGCGAGGGAGAGGGCGGGTAGAGGGAGAGGGCGGATAGCGACTGCGGGCCATCCAACGCCGCTTGCGGCTTTAATTATTATTTTCTTTCTTTCTCCGTTTCGAGCCAAAATTACACCCCCGCCACATATGAACGAAAAGTACCTCAAAATCGCACCACACGTAGGGAAAATTGTAAATGAATTTTTTGGCATAGCGCGCGACTCCGCCCAAACGATGACATCACGGCGAGCGTTTACAAAAAAAAATGAATGGGCCAAAATTTCATTATGGGGCCAAAAAAAAATATTTCGAAATACTCAAACGAAAGTCAATGACCCGTGTCGGGGATAAGCCCAAGAACATTTGAAATCATTATGGGATGGCCAGACGTCCCACGCCTTGGCCGCAATGTGGCGGCGAAAACTGAGAAATGGCGTTTTTCACGTTTTTTAACAATATGGGAAACGACACTTTTGTTTGTCCGATTTTCGCGAAACTTCACAAGCATGTCCATAGCCGGAGACTACAAACACCCAAGAAGTTTGATTGACCTTTGACCTTGGGAAGTTGCCGCCATCTTGAAATTAACGAAAAAAGCACGTTTGCTACGAGCTACAAAAAGAAATACCTCCTAGGGGGTTTTATCGACTGTTTTGTAACTTAGTTGGGCATTAATGGGAACCTACTGGGGGAAAAAATGTTGCAATTAGAAGTTGTAGAATATGAAATGGCGTGCATGTTGCGAGGTCGCGACCGACACGGTTTTAGCTAGGTCGAACATATTTTGCCCGATTTGCCTAAAAGTGGTATTCACGCGTCCGGAGGCCCAAGCTGCACGAAATGACATAACTTACGAAACCGAAATGCGTACGGTGCGCCTCTGGTACGCAAAAAACCGTCGCGAAAAAAAGTGCTGACTCAGCAATTTCAATTTTTTTATTTCGCATTTCGCAAACGAAACCAACATACCTTTGTTGGATATAACCATGGCTATTTTTTACATTATTATGGGATGGCTCCACGACCTACGGTTTGGCGGCCATTTTGTTTCGAAATCTGAAAATTTGAGATTTCACAAAGTTTAAACGAACGTTTAGTTTGTCCGATTGTCACGAAATTTGACCCAGATGCCGCTAGCACGAGTCTTCAACAACCCCTAAAGTTTCGTTGACCTTTGACCTTGGGAAGTGGCCGACATCTTGAATTTTACGAAAAAACGAGCGTTAGCATTAGCTTCAATCACATTTCACTGCAGAGACTTTTTTCAATCGTTTTCTAACGCTTTTGGCATCAATGGGAAGTCAATGGCAAAAGAAAAATGGTGTCACAAGCTATAGATTTTGAACGGCGTGGGCGTGGCGAGCTCGCAAAGTGGCGTAGTCTTAATACACGCTCATATTTCAATGCTTTCTATGGGACTTTAATATGTTGACCCCAAGCTTGAGCTGTAACTGGCATAATAACATAGAATATGACCATATAAGGAATGTGGGCGTGGTTAGCGAATAACCCCCCGTTGCTAAGGTAATCCAAGTGTACTTTTTTTCCGATCCTTATGATCTTGATGTCAAACTGCTCGGTGACCTCAGACGAACAAAACATAAAATGGTTGCTATGGAGATAAAACCAACAGAAAAAAGCCGCCATTTTGAAAAAAGTGCTTTTTTAATCAATTTCTCACATTCATCTCAGACCAGCTATACAGAAAGCATAGGGAGGGACTTAGGGTTCTACAGTGAGTGCTAAGCAAGTGAGTTCGGGTCAAAGGTCACCGCCAAGGGCGGCAGTTGGTGCGTAGGGGCGGGCGGCGGGGGCGGCGGCGGTGCGTGTGGCGAGCGGGGAGGGAGAGGGCGGGCTGCGAGGGTGGAGGGCTGGTTGCGGAGAGGGGAAGGGCAGGCGGCGAGGGTTAGGGCGGGAACGACTGCGGGCCATCCAACGCCGCTTTCGCTTTAATTATTATTATTTCTTTCTTGCCATTTTGAGCCAAATTACACCCCCGCCACATGAACGAAAAGTACCTCAACAAATCGTGACCACAGTAGGGAAAATTGAAATGAATTTTTGACATAGTGCTCGCCGTTAGCCACCACCCAAAGCGATGAAATCACGGCGAGCGTTTCCGAAAAAAAAATGATGGGCCGAAATCGCTTATGGGGCCAAAAAAATATTTCGAAATATGCAAAAAAGGCAATGACCGTGTCGGGGATAAGCCCCAAGAACATTTGAAATTATTATGGGATGGCCACACGACCCACGCTTGGGTGCCAATCCTGGCGCCGAAAAACTGAAAAATGGGCGATTTTTCACGGTTTTCATCAATATGGGAAAACGACACTTTGGTTTGTCCGATTTTGACGAAAGTTGACAAGCATGTCCAAAGTTGGAGTCTACAAACACCCAAAAAGTTTCATTGACCTTTGACCTTTGGAAAAGGCCGATATCCTGAAACATTCAAAAAAAGTACTTTTACTCACAGCTACGAAAAGAAATACCTCCTAGGGGGTTTTATCAACTATTATGTAACGTAGTTGTGCAATAATGGGAACCTACTGGGGAAAAATGTTGCAATTAGAAGTTGTAGAATATGAATGGCGTGCGCGTGGCGAGTTTGCAACCGACGCCGTTTTATGTAGGTCGGACATGTTTTATCCAAATTGTGTAAAAGTGGTATTCACGCGTCCGGAGGCTCGAGCTGAACGAAATGACATAACATACGAAACTGTAATGCGTACAATGCGCCTCTGGTAAGCTAAAAACCGTCGCAAAAAAAAGTGCTGACTCAGCTAAAAAAAATTTTTTGCGAAAAAAAATCTTGGAATCTACAAACGAAAGTAATATATCTGTGTCGGGGATATCCAAAGAAAGTTTTGAAATTATATGGGATGGCCACACAACCTATGGTTTGGCGCCATATTGTTTCAAAATCTGATTTTGGCGATTTTTACGTTCATAAAAATTAACCTTTTATTTGCACGATTTGAATGAAAATTTACACACAAGTTGCTAGCATTGGTCTACAATGACCCCTGAAATTTCATTGACCTTTGACCTTGGAAGTGTCCGCCATCTTGATCTCTTAAAAAAAAGCAATTTCACTATAAGCTATTTTAAAAATTCAGCCCAGGGGTTTTTCTCCGATCATTTCCAAACTTTTTGGTATCATCGGAAGGAACAAGGAAAAGAAAGACGCCTTTAGAACTTTGTATCTCAAACGGCGCCCGCGTGGCGAGCTCGCAAAGGGCGTAGTCTTAACACACACTCATACTTCAATGCATTCCTATGGGACTTTAATATGTTGATCCCTGCCTTAAGCTGTAACAGGCAAAATAACATAGAATATGACCAAATAAGGAATGTGGGCGTGGTTAGTGAATAACCCCCGTTGCTAAGGTAATCCAAGTGTACTTTTTCCGATCCTTATGATCTTGACGTCAAACTGCTCGGTGACCTCAGACGAACAAAACATAAAATGGTTGCTATGGAGATAAAACCAACAGAAAAGCCGCCATTTTGAAAAAAGTGCTTTTTAATCAATTTCTCACATTCATCTCAGACCAGCTATACAGAAAGCATAGGGAGGACTTAGGATTCTACAGTGAGTGCTAAGCAAGTGAGTTTGGGGTCAAAGGTCACTGTCAAGGGCGGCTGCGGCCCGTGCGGAGGCGCGTGCGTGCGTAGTCTTAACACACGCTCATACTTCAATGCATTCCTATGGGACTTTAATATGTTGATCCCTGCCTTAAGCTGTAACAGGCAAAATAACATAGAATATGACCAAATAAGGAATGTGGCGTGGTTAGTGAATAACCCCCCGTTGCTAAGGTAATCCAAAGTGTACTTTTTCCGATCCTTATGATCTTGACGTCAAAACTGCTCGGTGACCTCAGACGAACAAAACATAAAATGGTTGCTATGGAGATAAAACCAACAGAAAAGCCAAAAAAGTGCTTTTTTAATCAATTTCTCACATTCATCTCAGACCAGCTATACAGAAAGCATAGGGAGGGACTTAGGGTTCCACAGTGAGTGCTAAGCAAGTGAGTTCGGGGTCAAAGGTCACCGCAAAGGGCGGTGGTGTTGCGTAGGGGCGGGCGGCAGGGGCGGCGGCGGTGCGTATGGCGTGCGGCGAGGGAGAGGGCGGGCTGCGAAGGGGAGGGCTGGTTGCGGAGAGGGGGAGGGCAGGCGGCGAGGGTTAGGGCGGTTAGCGACTGCGGGCCATCCAACGCCGCTTGTTATAGAATTGTGTTTACAATGAAGAGGTTTATGTTTACCAGTTTGTTAGTTAATCATTTTCAAGTTTTAATGCCAATATTGACAGTAATTAAGAATGAAAGGGTCCGTGTAAATCTGCTGAGTCAAATGCAATGTGGTCGAGAAGAAGGTAGCGTTGAGTAAACGAGGCTTCTTTAGGTCAACAGAGATGTAAAAACCTGCATAGTTGATCATCTATGTCCACCTCAGCCATCAATTTATCAACTTAACTAATCTAAATTAAATGAATGCTAACTAAGTCATACTTACTTTAAAGAATTACTATTACTTTGTTTGTCTTTTGTCAGAGAGCCACCAGGAGAGATAAAAGAGCCTCATGTGGTTCTGTAATTATTTGCCCAAGAGAAATACGGAATAGGTCAATGAAAAAACCAAATAATAAAAGTATGTAATTAAGGACCATGTTGAGAGGAAATTATGTTTTTAAATGTTTGTTTTCAATTCACCCAAACAAAGTTTTTCACCTGCCAAATGGGTTTGTGCAAACTGCTACCTTGCAGCATATACTATCACAACATATGTTGCACCGGTAGTGCTATGTTGTGGTCGTAAGGGGCTGTAAGCTGGTGGAAGATTGTGCAAATAGATGAATGATGGGAAATGGGGTTGGGCACGTCAACATTTCTGCCCACAGAGGTGAATTTTTAATGAACTCCTTCCGCTCGGCAGAAACTATGTCCTAAAAAAACAACACAGATTTTTTTTTAATTTTGTTAAAAACGGCATAGTCATAATTAAATTACCACTGGGAACGCTTTTATAGTTGGTAAGAAGATGATCGGAGTGGGACTTCAGTGTTAACCTTTACAGTTTTGAAATTCCATTGTTCCCTGTGCAGATTCCAAACATCCTGGATCAGATAAAGCAAAGCACCCTAGAACTTAAAGACCCCCCACATCTCTATCTCTTTTTTCTAATAAATTTATTCCCCTCCAAAGTTGATATTATTACAAAATAAACAATATAAATCTTCCTTTTGCCTCTAGTCCTTGGTGGAATTTCAATGTTGGTATTAGCTGGTTTGTGTTTAATTTATAACTGGAGTTTAGGCACTTGCTATGTACAAAGAGATGATATGAAGAAAACTTCAGTCTCATTTCCAAAGGATCTGTCTTAACGACTTGTGATCAATTTCATTCTGGTCGTCTCCAATTTTACCCCTCCAGTCCTGTCTGTTGAGGTTCTCTACAGTCCTGTTGACCTTGGACTTTGAGTCCCAGGTTTAGAAGGGTTCACACCAACTCACCAAACAGAACTTTTCACCATCTAAACAAGCTGACTGATTACAAGATTGAAGACACCTGTGTGATGCCAATTAGAGTACACACATTCATATGACTTATCCCAACACTTCTGGAAAAACTTTTTTATTTTTTAAAAGGATTATGTTGGACAAAATATTAACACCAATGTCTGATTTTCAATGGATGATTTATTTAATTGCTTATCAACGTTTGCTAGTTTCAAGTTTTCAGGGACCATTTTTGTTGTTGTTTCATTAGCAAAGAGGTGAGCAAATGTGACTCAATAAATTATTCATTTGTAATCATCCAAAAGCAGCTCAAAAAAAAAAAAACCTATCTATTTCTAGGGCTATAAATAAGCCAGAAGTTAAGTCAGCACACTCCAATGGTAGTTAACCAAATGAACTAATGATAGTATTTTCCAAACTCAGTGCACATCCCACTAATTACTAACACTTTGCCTTTTGGGTAACTTTCACAGAGGAAATGTAACTGCTTTTCAGGTTAAATATACGTTTGGGAAGAGGAGTAAATGCACCCGTGTGCTGTGATAACGAAAGTAAATAAGAGGAAGAATAAAAATATCACTTCTTCCTTCATTCCATCAACACCACATCCCCATGACAATTGCAACAAAGAGAAGTTGATTCTTCTATAACCACACCTGCAATCAACAGTAAAATGTTCATTTAAGTGGATCCATTAAAAGTTGAAAAAAATCAATTCTGACCTGAAGTAACCTGACTTTATCCCTGACAAAGCCTATGGCCTGCACTTTGACCCTTCAGCCTGCAGAAAAACTATAAAGGGTTACTACTCTTTGCTGTATGACTGCAACAACTCAATGAGCATTTAAAACCAAAAATTCAAAGTTTTTTCTTCTTTCTGTAACTTAGTCATAGCCTAAATAATGTAACTAATACACACAGCTTCCCTCACAGAGAATGTGGTAACTAGACAGCCTGTGTTTTGAAATATTTTTTAAGGTTAAACTGACGAAATCTATTGTATCACAAGATGGATATCTTACGACATACTTGCAATGGAATGTCCCTCTAACTTGAAGATAACCCTCTTCACTTTCAAAACAAAAACAAAAAACAGCCAAAAAATGTACAAAACAAACAAGGAAAAAAAAAAATTCAAATTTTGGTATTGCTTCAGAATATGAGAAGGTACCAGTTGTAAAAATAAAGCTGGGTTCACACTGCCTCAGCAGTGTAAGTTCAGGTAATCACTTTCAATGAAAAAGTTTAGAGAAATTGACATAAATAAGAGTTTCGGGCTTCCATGTTCAAAATGTTGGCATTCATGCATCGCTAAGCATATTTTTTAAACTGTTTTTAGGATCTACGTACAAAATGTGTATTACAAGCTGAACCAGGTCGAACTTTGACCAATCAGGAACTCGAACTTGTTTGTGACAAATGGATGGCGTCCCTTTAATTTATAAAAGTGCCAACTGTTTAAAAATTGATCATGGATGAGAAATAAACGGTTGTAGTTTGTGTCCGGCCAGGATGATATGACACCAAGTCTGCCATATATTGAGATAGAGCGGTGAAAGAAAAAGTTTGGAGCAAGGTTTGCACCACTTTGATATTTAGGAACATGTAGAAAAAGAAAATAAGAATCCCAAAACTGTCTGAACAACATAGGCTAAACGCGAGTTGAAGAAAGTCCCATTCCTCAGTGTGAACGTAGCTTAATTCTGAACAGTTTTTCATTAGCTTTATATACAATTATTGGCTACTGTCAAGAGGGATAAGCAACTCCAGGCTGCATTCCTGCATGTTCTCCACCATACCTTTTTGTGGTATGTTCTAATTGCCTGGACTAACCTGAACCAGGTAATCAGTCATGAGTAGGGCTTGGATATCTGCAAATCATGCAGACACAGCGGTCCTCGAGGCTTGGGGGTTGGCTATCCCTGGTCTAGACTTCACTCAGACGGTCAAATTCACACAACAAACAAGAGATAATTAATTAAATGTGAAGAGAAAAAGTCATACACAACTCGAGAGGTAGTTCTTAAAAGGGGATTAACAACCAAATGCAAAAAACAGTTTTTTTCCCCTGCACATATGGCTAATTTGTGCACAGAAGTGGAAATAGGAGAGCAAGCACAGTCGACCGGGCTTCCTCCTGGAAGCATGATGCACCTGCTCCTGTTATTTTACAGATTTTAACTTCCCCTTATCATTGTAACCACAAGAACTACACATAAAACAAAAGCCTTATGTGCAGCCAACTATGAAAGTACTGCAGAAGGACAGTCTGCGGACACACACCCACTCAGTCAAGTCACACAAAATGACCGCTTTCTTTGCCATCAGGAAAAGCGAAATAAATGACAACTCGCTATCTGACCGTGTCTTGTACACACCAAAGCCAATATTCTGTGAAGTCGGTACAATTTCTGACTCATCTTTCTTCAGTGCGTATGATCGAAATAGCAACAGTTAACAGGAAGCAATCTCCCCATTTTCATGATAATCATTTCAGTTTATAAAAATCAAAACCCAGCAGGAGAAACTATCCAAAATCAGCATCAATTTGTAATTAATAGGTATGAAAAACATTCATCTCAAAAGTAATATGGGGTCTTGATTTATTAGTTTTTACCCGTATCTTTCCCAGTCATCCACTTTATTCTAGTGTTTTATGCTATTTTTAGCTAATCACACATCTGCAGTTCTGAATATCAAAAGCACACGGCTGTTTGTAGGTGCATTAACTGTATCACAAGGAGTCAGGAAGCACATTGAAGACCAGGTAACAGTACAATCTGCAGCGTGAAGCAGTCACACGTTTAACGTTCACCATTTTGTTCTTTGCTTTCCCAAAATCCCAGCAAAGAAATCAAATTATGGCAGAATTCTAGATGAAATATGAAACCCCCTAAAACTGACCAACCTGTACAGAAAGAGCAGCACACCTGTCCAGATCACCCTAAACAGTTTTATTCTGAAATGTCAGCGGGTAAATTTATCCACGAAAACAGTGTGGATGTGGTGCTGGAGCGAGTGCACTGATGGAGGCTACAGGCTATGTGTGTGCGAGCATGTCTGTTTTCAGGGTTTGGCCCATTAGCCCAGGGGATCAGTGTGAGTGTAAATGCATTGGACATGATGTCTGGTGCTCTTCAAATACCCTCTCAGACACAGAAACAAAAACACCAGGCACACAAACTGGGGGCCCTGTAGTAACGAGTACGACTGAGGCTTCCCAACAGTGGCTGTCCTTTGCTGTTAAGTAGACATGACCAGGGGTACACCACCAGGATGCTCACATTTAAACCGTCTTCATCTGGAACACAGGCAGGAGCAAAGAGGGACAATCCCTGTAGCTGCAACAGTGACCAACAGATTTATAATGACTTAACTATCCTGTTTATCTGTAATTATGCAGACACAATCTCTGCTTCTATTCATCCATCAGTTTGCTCCAGGTCAGCAGCCCATCACAAACTCTACATGCAGATGAGAAAGAACCGGTCACTCAGTCAAGCGTGCATGGTTTTAGACTGTATTGGGGAAAAAAAAACAAGATATGGAATATCACTTGTGCAATTACAATATTTGCTTGTGTGTAGCTATGATTTTGGTACTCAAACCCCTTTTTTCATATATCACAATCACTCTTTGCTCACATTTGTACAGCGTCTGTTAATATCTAAGCACCTGAATGTTGGCGTGTACTAAAACCGCTATACCCAAGGGAAACGGTCCCAAAGTGCTGCTAAAGAGATGAGCCACAGGGTTCCTCCAACATTAGCCGTTTCTTCCTACACTAAATGTAATATTGATTTGGCTCCTCTGATCTGCCTACCTAAAGCACAAAACACAATTTTGGTAAACTGCCAGATTTCAGAAAGACATTATTTTTCTCTTTCAACCAGGAAAGTTCAGCATATCATAACCAAGTGAACCCTATGACTGCGTTGCATAGCAACAGAATACATATAAAAGAAGATGTAATTTGACTACAAATGACTGTATTCAGATATAGTTACAATTTAAAGGGTATTAGGAACACAATATCACAGTTTAAGCAAAGGGAGTAACTTGGTGGGGGGGGGTTTTGTTTGTTTTTTTGCAAAAAGGGTCACTTATGATGAAAGTGATGACTCGGCTAAAGTGTTTTGGTGCATTTTAGTGCATTTTCCCACAAAATGGTGCCGTTTTAAAATACAAAAAATATTTTGTATTCTCTTCAAACGAAATATCTAATTTTATGAAGGTCATAGATATTGATTCTGAATGACCAACTCCAATGAAAATTACTTTTTTTGTTTGATTATGAAGTGAACATTACAAAAAATAAGATTAAAATAGCATCTACTAGTATTTCTTCATTCAAATCACAGGAGCAGATGAGAAAATGCTGTTTGACAAAGCTTTTTTGCAGTGACGTAGAAGCAGGCCACAAGCTTCCTGCTCCACTCCATTCTGATTCATTCACCTTTAGATGACTAGATCCACATACGTCTTTGTTTTCCTTGTCTGAGCTGGCATCTAGCTCAAAACTATACTGCTGGATAGCTCCAATACTGCTTGACATTTTTGTTGCACCAGTAATGTTGGGTTTGGGGTTGTGGGGGCCTGTAAGCTAGTGAGAGAGTGTGATAACAAAGGGATGATGGGAAGTGGAAACAGGCTTAACCTGTACAAACAATCCAGCCCACAACTCAGTGGTAATTTTTTTTTTTTTCTTCATATTTTATTTTTTGCCCAAGAACTACATATTCATAATCAAAAGGTGCATCAGTATGGGACTTAAAAAATAAATAATGCAGCAACTTGTTATATCGAATGAAAAAATAAACTCAGTAAAATGATGCAATCATTAAAATATGTGTATTTATCTAGCAAAATGCATAACATTTATACTTATTACGAATTTCCATTCAATCAGGAGGTAAAGTTACTACAATGCAATACTGGTTGTATACTTTTTAGAAGGTATCCTTTTCAACGAACACACAAGCAGATCTAAAGGAGAAGTTGATGCCGTTTAGTGTAAAATGTGGTAAAAGGAGTAGTAAAGAAAACATTTGTAAACAAACGTTGTAGCCTTCACAACAAACACTTCTGTCCACCAGCCTTTTAGCGCATGTATCCATATAAGGCTCTTTACGTCACGCCTGGTGCAGCTGATGCTAGGATGACAGCAAGCGAATGATCCGCGAGGAGGATTTAGGGCCAAATGGTAGAGAGCTAAGCCACTTTAACAGCCAAGCTGAATGAATGAATAACTATATATATATATTATATATATATATATATAGTGATGTATGTAAGGGAGGGATTCCCTTGCGGTAATTTTGACGTTAGATGCCGCTAAAGGTCGCCTGAAAGAGTCTCCTGCGATGCCTTGGATCAATACACATTCAGAATATATAGGCGAAGGCGGCATGCCCGCATTCATGGCTTGGCAGTCACTCCCCCGGTGGATTAAAGTACATGAAGCGGGGCTTGTGATAAGGTTCGCCCCGGGAACCTGGCCCCCCGTGCGGTTTAAACCTGTCGGTGCGGCAGACTGACCGGCTAACTACCGTTCGGTCTCGGCTAGCTTGTGTCTCAGTCCCAGTTTCCGTCCCGGATAACGCAGGTTAGCTAACAGTTCGGTTAGCTAGTCGGTCGTTAGCTTAGCGAGTGTCATCTGTTTGGAATAACCTCAAAACAAATACTCACCGTGAAAGGAATATCATTTACGCTTCCCACCGAGTAGCAGCAGTCTCCAGGGTTTACAGCTCCCGTCAGCACTTGGTGCAAATGCATTTTCTCTGTTTTAGCAGCAGATGTTTCCTGTTCTTTCCCCCTTTCTTTCTTTTTTTTAATTATTTAAAACAAGTCCACCCTTTTCGTTTCTCCATCTAGCAACGACAGGGAATTCCATCAGTAGCATTAACGCTCCTCCTCGGCCTGGCAGTGTCCTTTTCCTCCACAAACAGCGAGCTTGCGGAGAAATAGTTTTCGACCCGTATAAATGAAATTTCATGAGGTCCCGGCATGTATTTAAACATGCAAAGCTGACTGTCGGTCCCCTTTAGCTGTCAACACTATCCTCACGATTAATCGTGAGAGCCGAGGCAGCAGGATCTCTGCAGCGATCCTGACATGCGCGTTCACGACGTTGCCGAGGCACGACTGGATGACCATAGATCCCTTTAGTCTAGAATTGACAACGTGAGCCTTTGACTTACCCTCACATTATGACTACATGTATCTTTAAAAAACAGCAGACGTATCTTTACTAAAATGTGAATCTTGCTCCATTAATGCAAATGTGTAGTTATATTCTGGAGATATTTATTTGTGACGCGACGTTGAACTTTTCTAGTATGGACGTTCTGTATCAGCGTCGCTGAAATGTGTGGATTCGAGTTCATTGACCATAAATGTGAAATGTGGAGCAAAATAAAAAGTGATTGGCTAATGATTTAAAGCCTAATAAATACAAATATGTCAATAATTAAAAAAAACGAAAAAAAAACAAAACATTAAACTAAAGAATACAAAAACAAAGTTTATGATATGCTTATATCAACTAACCAATTGTAGATATCTTTCTATGTCAAGATGTTATTAACATATATTGCAAAGTAAATATTTTGATATTTATTTTTTATGTAAAAGTTTATAAGTCACCCCCAACAACTAAGTGCAAAAAAATAAATAAAAGGATTTAAGATTTTTTAAGCTGTAATTTTCATATTTTTCACACATAATGCAAACTAACACAAATCCCTTAAGTTATATTGCAAACAAAATAAACCACATAAAAATATAATAATCTACTTGCTTCCATGAAAGACTGTGAAATTGTTTTATGCCAATAGTTAGATTAACATGCCATGTTTAATCAGGAATGTCAAAAACAATTACATGCTTTTTGTCCTTGAGCCCACCATCTGTATTCACCCCAAAATTAAGTATTAAAAACTATAAGGACTCTTCATTAAAGGGGGAAATTTACTGGTCATTTATGTTCTTATATTCTCCAAACAAACTTCACTCGTTGCTTTACACAAGCAAGAAGGCCCTGTGATGTTTTAGGGTTTGCTTTGTCACCAAAAGTACATGCATCATGCTGAGATGAAAAAATGCCATTTCTGCCAGAACTGAGAGGATTTTGACTGCAGTGTAATAAAAGAGTCGATCAAATGGAGTCATGCTGCACCAACTAATAAATACACATTATTTATTATTTTTGTTTGGCATGCATACATTAGATTTAAAATGCTGTTTTTAAAATAAACTCACTGTCAAAGCATCTATTTAAACTTCAAAACGATGTTTCGATTTTATTCTATTCTATTCTATGTTATTATGTACTCACAGGCGTATTTTTTCCTTTCTATAAAAACAGTTAACCACAATAGTAGAGCAGTTACTCACAGAAAATGGGTATATCAGACAGTGCAATGGCAGATTATTAAAATTGGGGTATTTTGTCATAAAAGACATAAACCATTGACTTTCCTATCATTCCTTTGACATGCAAGTTTGACAAAGAAAAACACAATTTCTCAGTAAATGAGACAAATTAATAGACATATATATTTTTTATCTAATTTTTTTGTCATCATTGATTTCATTTTAAAACATCAGCAGGCACTGAAACAAGTCTGCAGCAGGAGTCCTTGTTGGGTATTACGTAAACTTTAGAGAGCTGTCCAGCCAATTGAAATTCAGTGAAATCCTGCCAGAAAACTGTCTTCTTCATCTCCTTTGTCTTTGGATAGTTTTAAAGGGCAGACCACTGTGAGAGATAGTGAGTAAGTCTGTGAGTGCATCCCTCCGGGCTGAAGTCCTGCAATGATTCTACTTGACTGAAAAGGTAATCTTCCCATTCTCTTTTTGCGAAGAGTTTAAACTCCAAACCATTTTCGTTAACCAGGAGGGCCTAGATACATGCTTTAAGTAGATTCCATTTAACATCATTTGTGTACATGATGGATTAACAAACCTGTGTTGTTTTCTAGGGAATAGTTTCTACACTTCTCAGTTGTGTGAGACTGTTAGCATAGAATAAGCCTACCTCCACTTCCCATCATCCCTTTGTTTACATGCTCTACTGCTTAGCTTGCAGCCCCTTCCTAGCATTAACAGTGCAACAAAAATGGCGAGCAGTATCGTATCTCAGCAGCCGTACATTTTTGATCCAGATGCCAGCTCTGACCAGGGATACAAAGACATACATAGATGTAGTCATTCACAAGCCAAAGTATCAGAATGGAGTGGAGCTGGGAGCTTGCGGCTTGCCGTAGTAGTTTCTACGTCACACCAACAAAGCTTTTTTCAAATGGCTTGTTTTCATCTGCTCCTGAGTTGCCACGATTTAAATATAGTCATACTCAGAAACGTAATTTTAAGCTGAACTTTCTTCAGATGCAATATGTCCTCTATCATCAGAAAAATGCATCAAGAACATGTTAAAAACACCCAAAACTTGATGTTCCTTGGAGTGAGTCTTTAAAGACAGCTGATGCAGTGTCACAATTCCTCTTGAGCCTTTGGAAAACGGGGCCTTGATCTATAAAGAACATAATTAAATGCACTATGGATTTTCTCATTTCATGGATGGTGGCATGCTGGAGGACATTCCAGTCTGGTCCCAAAGAGAAAATCACCAGCCTCTCTAAGGCTAAAATGTAATGCACACGTTCCCAAATGAACAGAAAACAGTAAATTCTTACTTTACTCTTAATACTTTTTAAAAAACTTAATTGGCATCAGGAGTCATTTAAACTTAGTGCACAAATGCCCAGGAGAACTTTTCAAGATACACTCAGTCACAATTTTCAGCTTTTTTTCAAAAATCATGTAGAAATCAGTTGGATTCTGTTTAGGTTTTAGGATGTTTTTAGAATTTGCAAAGCGTGTTTACACACCATGTTAGCTCATCAGTATTTTTTCTGCTGAGTTTCAAGTTGCTCTTTGCTCCCAAAGTGATAGTCTGGATAAGTGAATTCTTCTTCTTTTTTTTTTTTCAACTGACAATAATGTAAAATTCCCCCTCGTCAATGTAGTAGAACAGATTGAATTTCATAGTTCATAGAACTCCCGAAAGATGTGATTTCATGTGACTTGAAAAACAATGTAATCATGCAATAACCATATCAAATGCTCTATAAAACACTATATTGTGTAATTTATGCATGACATTTTTAGAAAAACTTGAGGGTTTAGCAGTTGTCGGTTAGCTTATAAAATGTTGCAGTTGTTCAGCTTGAAACTGTGGTATTAATATTTCAATGTTTTTGATGTTTAAGAGTTCAAACCCAAAATGTGAACATAATTTTGATCTCTTGGATGAGTTCATCATCCCACTAATCAAAGACATTCTTATCCACAACTTGTTTGATTTTGTTGTGACATCTTCCTCATTTCTTACTGCAAATTCCACCCCCATTTTTGAATGCATGATTCATTTTTTTCTTCTGTCTTTCTATAACATACTCTTTCTACACTCCCACACAACCTTGGCACAACTCACAAACTGTCTCTCATAAGCAGTTTTTCAGTAATGATTCACAGGCGCTGCTGATGGCTGTGTGTTTGCAGGTTGTTTCCTCGTCCTCTTCAAAGGGTTTGACTTTTATGCAGGTCAGCTTCTGTGCTGAATGAAATCCAAATGCGTTTGTGTGTGGTGATATTGAAATCGTGTCCCCCCTGAGCCGTCCTGTAACAGGATTACCTCCTCATTTGTCTGTATTATTGTGTCACTCTGTTTAATTTATTCGTCCCGCCTGTATTTTCCAGGTACAAAAATGCGTATACAGCAGCGTTTAAATTCCAATCATTATTCCATGTAGAGAACATGAGTTTGATGCGTGCGTGTATCCTGGAAATGAACAGAAGAGCAGATGGACAGGAGCAGATTTGCGAGCTCATTCTAAAGTGTGAGGGGAAGATCAAGGGCTTGGCACACAAACACCCATGCACACACAAACACTACTAAAGCTTATAATCCTATCTGAGTGGCACAGGTTACTGAAACACCGTGATGAAAAGTGATATGCAAGGAAAAAAGGGAAATATTTCTAAAAAATGTATTAGTAAATGGTTTTCCTGACATTAGATGATGTTTTAAACTGCACATTTCTTTAGCATTAATCATTGCAGCCAAATAATCAAAATCATAAAAATCGAACAATGTTCAGGTTTTAAAGGTCACACATACAATTTTTTTAATATACCACATTTTTACAGCTTAAACTCTGTTGTTTAAACAAAACTCAAGGAATGTTTTTAGTGAAACAGAAGAAACTTGAATTATATGCCTCAAAGTGCTTACGTGCCTCAAACTGGAGTTCATATGGAGTGGGTGTTTGCAAAGCAGGGTCAAAGGTTAGAGTCATACTGCAACAGAAGTCGCTGAGAAAAATCTTCAGGTCTGAGGACTGAGGAGCAGTCATTCAGCTAAAAGTAAGAGGTTTGAATCCATAATTCTCATGCAACAACATCACTTCATGCAATCCAGCACTTCATATTGTGCTCCTCACCAAATTCTTTCAATTCCCAAAATAAAAGGTGCATACTTTTTATTCACTTAAAGTGAACAAAAAAACAAGATTTCAAAGAAATATTAAAAATTTGAAAAAAACTTTAAGTTTGAAACATAAAAAACTAAAACTTTGACTAATTAAAAAAGTGATATTTATTTGTACTTTCCTTTTTTCAATTCTTTGTTTGCTTTCTGTTCACTGTTTTATTTTAGTTTCAATTCAGAGTTTTCAAGTTTTTGCTGCTGAGCTAATCCTTATTTTACATGGGGGTGGGGCTTTGAGCTCATTGGCTAGAGTTGAAAGTACAAGTTTAAAAAAAAAAGTATTTCTTTAAAGTTTCCAACATTTTTTTCATATGTTAAATTTTTTTCAAATTTCTAATAATTCCTTCTAGTTTAAAAAATATATTTTTGAGTTTTAAACTCCATTCAAATCTTCAATTTTTTTACAATTTACAATCTTGTCTTGTTTTTCATTCCCTTTAAGCTGATCCTGATTTGACCCCATAATACTTGTATAGCACTTTTCTACCGTTCTCAAAGACCCAAAGAGTTTTACAGTCACAGTCCCATCCCACTCGTAAAACAGGCACCAACCTACCAGGAGTAACATGGGGTTCATCAAACTGAACCGGAAACATAATTGATTCAAAATTCTTAAAAATGACCTGAAAATGTTCAACAATTCTGAGGAAGATCAGTCATGGAGATGGAAAGATGTGCACTGCTATTATGTCATCTTCCATGTTCTTGTGAACATGATTAGTCATGCACAGCAGCTGAATCTGCGACACTTACCTACTGTACAAGTAACAAGTAACATGACTAGCCTGTAGAAGACAGAAGCAAGAAGAACTTCAACCAAACCAATTGAGAGGATTCAAAAGTAATTTTCAGGAAACTTGGGGACAGAGGAAAAGGAACAATAAAATTAACAATAACCAGACAATCCTCAGTATCTCACTTAACAGCTAAATAGAAAAGACATTCAGATACTGAGGGCAGGAAAGCATCTCTTTAAATATCAAAAACAATTTGATAATGCTGCTTCATTTAGAACTCAGGAAAGCACAGAAACTAAAATAATAAAACACAAAAAAACAACCATAACATGAACTTTCCTAATGCTAACTGTGGGTGTGATTCTGAGCTAAAACAGACATAGAATATTAATGACACGTTGCTCCATATGAAGCTGTATTTAATAATGTGTGTAAATGTTTGTGAAAACTGCAGTCTGTCTTGGTTTGTGATTATCATCTGTCAGTAAAAACGGTTCACGTGAGGTCTAAAGAGCAAACTGTGTAACTCCAATATTTTGGTCTGAAAGTGACATGTGATCTTTGTCTACACGTTCTTTTCTCAAACATTTCACTTTTCCCTGACAACTTTCCAAAGAGGAAAGCATTTTGCCTTTATGTCTCAGTACAGCCGCAGTTTTTCAAGAGTCTGACTGCAGACTAAATTTAGTTTAAGTGGGTATTTTGTACAACTTTAACATTGTGATGCATATGCAAACACACAAAACGCCGACAGTAGAAAGAAAGTTTTATAAGCACTCACAATGCAGCTGAAATATCAGAGATCCATCCCTTTTATTGTGCAGTGACTTCTTGTTTTTGTTATAAAGGCAAAAGTCTGTGTGGCTTTAAGATTTAGTTTATTGGTATTTACCAGGAGTTAAAAAATTATTCTCCAAATACATGTGTGCCGGATAAATGTCAGACGTAGTCCTTCTATAAATTTTGCATGAACAAAAACACTGTGAGAATATAGACAATACATTTTTAAATAAATAAAACAAGAATCACAATTATTATCAATAAAATTTAGATAAGTAGGGAATGCCTTTGCAAACTTATTTTCACAGAAGACCAGATCAACAACATCAGTGTCTTAACACATAATTGAATTCTGAATTAAACATGAAACACTCAAATATGTTTCAACTCAAACCCTCAAAATATCTTAGTTTGCCCTTTGATTTGAAAGCAGGATTTGAGAATGCAAATGCAGAGGATCTTTTTGTTTTTGTTTAGTTTTTGTTTGCAGGCTCATGACAACAAAGTTAAAACTTTGCATAAATGGTATCTGACAATTCAGACTTGGGTCACGCAAACACACAAGAGAAGAATTTAAGTTATCACTCAGGAAATAAACATGAGCTTGTAAGTGAGTCTTCATAAAGACTAATTCAGACCTGCTTATCTGAGCATGTAGGCTTCAGGAAAAGATAAGTGGTCTGCACTGTGCAACAAATTTTAAGATGATTATGACTATTATTTTACACATCAGGAGACAACTTTTAAAATCTTTTTTTGTTTGTTTGTTTTCTTATACTTATTTACAGTTGTCACAAATGCCCTTGTAAAAAAAAAAAAAAAAAAAAAAATAAGATAAGAATTGATTGTGAACTTTCTTGTCTTTGCTTCAGTGGGAAATCAATAGGCTGGCTCGCCACAAACAGTCGCCCGGCCAGCGTAGCGAGCTAGCAGGCTGCCGGTCCCTGGGCAGTGGAGCCAATGTGGGCAATCAGAGGTTACCATTCTGCAGAAACTATGTCCTATATCTTCTTTTATTTGGGCTTAAATTGGTCTAATCATGATTAAAAGACTATTGGGAACGCTTTCACAGTAGATCAAAAGATGATCAGAATGGGACTTGAAGCCATGAGACAGGAGGTGAAGACCAGTTGATTAAGTCGGGCTTTGTACTGTTCACACAGAAACTGAGTTGATTGTGTTATTTTCCTGAAGTGATCTATTAATGGGGAATTTTGTGTTAGGATGTGTGAAAGAAAGTCTGGAAAGTTTAATCAGGGAGTGATGCTATGGTCAGTGATTTCAACGATTTATCTCAAGAGGAGAGTTGATTCTCCTTAATGGATGGAGACATTGATTTTATACAGTTTGCATGTTGTTTGGCGAGTGTCAATCACTGAAGCTCTGGACTTGCTCTATCTGCTTGTATTTATGCAAGGTGGTTGTAGTAAATCTGGAGATTTTTTTCTGAATCAACAGCACAGCTCCTTTGTCTTTATGATGGTGAGCTTGATGCAAATGTCTTCGCAGGTAAAGACTTCCTGCTAAATTTCTCCTGGTTGTCTCTCAGATGTGCAACCAGGGTCAATGTTATCTTCATCATAACAAGCCGTCATTAATCACTATGATTAATTAAAAAATATATAACTGGATTTAGCAAAGTTAAAAAAAAAAGGTGTAGTAATTAGTTTTGGACAGCAGAGGGCAGTATTAACTAAAGCTTCAGCCCCCTCAGGAGCAACTCCATCTTTCTCAGGTGTTGCAGGTCAAACGCTTGGTTTGATGTTTGTGCACAAACAAACCACGCAACTGTTGCAAGTTTTTGGGTCTCAACAAACAGCACAATGAGGCAGTACAACACAAAAAATTGAGAACGCCAGAATAAAACCACCAGGTGCTGCCCATTTGCTGATGCAAACATTTATTTAATGAGAGTGTGAGGACATGATTCAGTGTGTATGACCCAGCATGCTAACATGCATACCACACACCCACGTGTCTGGCATAGGCAGATGGGTGAACGACAGGAAAGAGGGAACCTAGAGAGCAGGAGGATGGGATTGGACTTCACATGGCCGATGCTGCTGCCTTGCTCTGTCTGACTTGTTGACTCAACACCCTGCAGCGAGATTATCTGGATTATGTCAAGACACCCAGCAATATGGGGACTGAAAAAAGAGCAAGAGCTGACCCTGAGTTTGGAAAAAAAAAAGACGGTTAGATGTTGAATTCAAACTTAAGGATCAATTCTGCTTTTCTTTAAATTCGTTTGTCTGAGATTTATTAACAATAATAATAATAATAATAATAATGTGAAATGATCAGAATGTGTTTCTTACAAAATTTCCAAGGTAAACAAAATCTACCAGAACAAATTTTGTAGTTTTTTTCTCTGACAGGAATTGAAATGTTCAGAAACTGGAGTCCTAGCTGAAAAAACTCATGTTATAACAAATTGTAGTATTTTGACACATTTTGTTTTTAAATAGTTAACTTTTTGGCTATTTTCTTTAACCAAAACATGTAAAATATTGACAAAACTAATAAAGGGGTGATTTTTTTTAACTGTTATTCTTGTATTGTTGTGATATTATTTTATTGTTGCTGTTCTGGGAAATAAAAAGAAGCTTAAAATTAAATACATATTTAAATTTTTAACTAAATTGTGCATGTGGTTGCACGGTTGTTCCATTGTTTTGCAGTTCCTGAAGATGGTTAAAACCTGAATTCACAAGACAAAGGATAAAAAAATGTGCTTGTTTTTATATCACAAGTTATGAAATGTAAAAGATTAGTCGATTATTTCATTGTTTTTTGGTTGGTTTTTTTTTTTTAACTATAAATGCTTCACTATCCAAAAAGTCTGTGAATGATACAACATTTCCAAAGATCATGGATTGGTGAAATGAGTGGCAGAGTTGTGAATGTAGATTTTGTCAAAATGCCTTTTTAAATCAAGATGAGCCTGTAAGTGAGTTTTCTTGTAGGGCAGACATGTCCAAAGTGTGGCCCTTCAGGCCAAATAAGGATCCATGTTCCAATTTATTTCGGGTCACAACAAATTTTAAACATCATCTTTTATATTTGACCATCCTTGCAATTAATTTGCACATCCCTGTTTAGGGACAACTGTTATACATGTTTTGTGTTCACATTTAAGTCCCACTCCAATGAAAATCATGTTTAGGGTGTTTTTAGCATATTCTTGTAGCATTTTACTCCTGCTGGACATAAAAAATAATGTGAGACTAAAACAGCGTTTTTGATTATTTCTGTATTCAAAGATGAATCAGGAGTGGATGATAAAAAAGCAGTTTGAAAAAGCTCCCACTTGTGATGTAGAGACTGGAATGTGTGGGCCAAAGTCTCATTTTCCTCGTCCGAGCCGGCATCTGGCTCAAAACTATACAGCTGATCAGCTCAGATATTTCTTGGAATTTTTGATGCAACGCTAATGTTAGCTTGGGGTTGTAAGCTAGTGGGAGAGTGTAAACAAAGGGTTGATGGAGTACCAGTCTACTTCCATGCCAACAGTACTGCAGCCTGCAAACAACTCAGAGGCGAATTTCTGATGAACTTCTTCCGCTCTGCAGGAACTTCATCTTAGAAAACTTTACCCTAAAAAGACACAAACTTTTTTTTTTATTATTTTGCTGAAAAAAAAACAGCATAATCACAATTAGAATACCACTGGGGACTCTTCTTCAGCAGAGCACAATTAAAGTGTAGTTGGTCTTAAACTTTTTTTAAATTTAAAGGGCCTATATCAAACAAAATCAACTCTCTTAAGCTTTTATTATATTGTTCTTTCCTTATGAAAAACAACACTAAAGCAGTATTTTGATCCATTCAGTCATCTCTGAGCATTCCTCTAAAAACGCTGCTCTCGGAACACCTCTCAATCCATAAAAACATCCTCACTTTGTGATGTCACAAAGTGTGGACCAACCCTTCCAGGAAGAATCTGCATTGCCAACACTGCACTCAGGCTTACACACACACGTTTGCCGCAGAGCTATTTCATTTGAAATGAAAAAATATGCACATCTATTTCTGCTGAATTTTGGATATTTGTTTTCGTGGGCTCTAGGATGACCTCATGGAATAAGGCAGCATCACCTTCTTACTTTTTAAAGGGTAACCAAACCCTAAATCTAGCTTTTTTTTGCTGTAGACCTCTATAAATTGGGCTTTAAAAGTGCTGTATGTTGGTCATTGCCATATTTTCGGAAAATCAAAATAAAATTGTTTAATCTCTTGAAAATATAGTCAAAAACTGTCTGTGTGCTGCCCCCTAAAGGTTGAAGCTAGGTATTACAGTTGAATTTAGCGATTGGTCAAACCATGCAAGTTTTAGAAATCCCACGTCATGATCTACAGCTCCAATAATGATCCTGGAATGAACAGTCCTGTTCCCCAGCCCCACCCCTCTGACTGGATTTTCAAATTATGGCTGTGGGTGGAGTCACCCTCCAACTTCCCTGTTTGGTTACCCTTTATCTCATGAAAATGATTCCTATATTAGTTATTTAGTGTGACAAAGGTGATATATTAACATAAATAAAGATTGACCTTACTCTGAAAGGCTTAAGAATAGCGTGATATCGGCTCTTTAATCTAAAAAGGTGAGATTGTTTTGCATTCAAGGCCGCCTAGTAACCCTGCTCATGAACAGTGTGTCATTTAAACCAGGTCATTTGGAAATAGTGCTGTCTTTGTGTGCCTTTGTGTTCTACAATGGATCATTTATCTATACTATTAGCAAAAACGATTATTCCCAGACTGTTGGGCAGTCTGATGCCACCTTCAAAGACCTTGAATTGTACGACTCTTATATGGCGGTACCCGTGAATTTTACAAGGAGTTCATAATAGACTTCTTATCTTTTTGGGAGACAATGAAGCATTGAATGAGAACAAGGAACAAAAGGAGGTGGGCAGTTAGGAGGAGAGAGAACCCAGTCTACCTCATGCTGTTTCAGTACCGGTGGATCATTAAACTCTGCCACAGAGATGGGAATTGTCTCACAAGGTGATATTCAGTCTCCAACTATCATTTCTACTTTAAATGATTGGTATTTTTAACCCTTTGATCAAAACATATTACAAATACATAAAATAAAATCTTAGAATATTGTAAAATAGGTGAAATCAACATCTCCTGTGGTCATTATTTAATGAAACTGACATAACTTACTGTAACAAACCAAACTCTGATTATATGATTAGAGCCGACTGAGAGGAAAGTAGAGAGCAAATCAGGCTGGAGGTTAATAGTCAGTGCCACCCTCAGATTAAAAAGCTGCTCCGTGTCAGACAACCCTCATTATCACCTTCTCCATTCTGCTTGACACTCAGTGATTGGTAGGAGACTGATAAATTAAAAACACTAGGCGAAGTCTGATAATTTCCCCTGACGGAGGGTGATATGAAATGAGGTCACTCAGCACGCCGAGCGCCGCTGCAGACGCTGACATTAAGCTGATTCAGATATGCCACAATCAAGCGCGCAGAGAGAATTCTGCTCTTTTCCTGAAGCGCCTTTCTTAAACTTTCTGTGCAGAGATGCTTTGCAGAAGCAAACAGAGCATGATGTAATGACATTTTAAATTACTTGTTATCACGCAGCCTTTAATAGACAGTTTTAAACAGCCACTGAGTTTAATGGTGTTGGTTTAGATCATCTTTTGTTCAATTGTAAATGCATTTCTAGTGGTCTTTTCATTATGATAATGCAGTTTTTGGGCAAAATACTTAAAATGTGTTGTTTTCTAGGACATAGTTTCTGTAGTTTATCAGAAATTTGCCTGACTGTTGAAAAAAATGCTACAAGAACATGTTAAAAACTACATTTTTATAGGAGTTGGTCTTCTATCTTTTTATACGTGTTTTTCTACCAGTAGGAGGCAGAAGACACCAAGAAAGAGAGTGGCCTGCTGCTCTGTAGTTCAGTTTTATATTATATATATCATAGCACCACAAGAGGTTGCAAAACTTATATCTGTCTGTGTATTCCTGTCTTCTTTTTTGTTTCATCCTATAAACAAGTTAGATTTTTTTCTGCAACCATTTTTTTCACGGATGAATACAAATTCCATAGGAACCAGATTGTCTCTCACTTTGCCAAATCCCCCCTTCCTCTTGCTGGTAGGGTGTCGGAGAAGCTTCTGAATGTATGCATGAGCGTACAGATGACAAAACGTCGGCATGTTCATGTGTGCTCCGCGATGACGCGGACGGGTCCAGATGGGCCTGTTAACCGGAGTGAGCCGGGCCCCCTCTGACAGACTGACAGCTGTTTACTTCTGTTGTTAGAAGGCGGCGTCGTATGATCCCTCGCGCAATCACCCCATAAATCCACCCATCCTCACAAGTCATCGTTCATCTGCCGCCCCCGTTCTCTGCTCCCAAACCATTTGTCTCGTGACGCCCCCTCACCCCTCTCTCCCGCCACAACACCCACCTGCCTCTTGTTTCTTAATGAAGTGCATCTTTTCAACCTGCCCCTCCGCCAGCGTGGTTGTGGTTGCACCTGGACTATGAGAATGAGCGACGACAGAGGGGGGAACTGCAGAACGAGTGCGAGCTGAGGGCACACAGCAGCCATTATGTGGCTAAAGCACTGCCAGCTTGCTTGATGAGGGGGAACAACGGAGCTTCGCCCTGGGACACCCCATTAAATCTCACCCCCCCACACACACACACTAGTCTTTCTGTCTGTGTGGTTAACAGTAACTCACAAACACACACCTCCAGATGGGTCTTTGGTGTGTTCTTGTACATGACAAAATGCCATACCTTTCATGTCATTTCACACCTTTGCTTCACCGCCTGGGAAATGCCTTTTAGAGTGTACCGCCTTCCTCTTCCAGCACAGCTCTCCCAAAAGGAGACATGGGTTTTTGAAGCCTGTTTTAAACCTAAAAGAAAAGCCACAGCTTTTAGCTGTTGACAATGGAGGCAGATCAAAAAAAATAAAATGCCAAAAGCTTTATTTATTCCTAAGGTACAGGGTTACCAATCATCTTTGAGATTGTTTTCTTTTTCAGCAATAAAAAAAGTTATAAATCCTTAGAACAAGATGTTATTCGAAAGAGGCTTCAAAGAACAAGTGAACCCCAAAACTTATGAATTTCTGAAATCTTGGAAAATAAAAATATGAGCTTAAATATCGAAATATAACAAAAACGTTCTTTACATTAAAACCATTTATCATTGCAAACATTAAAAAGATTTTCAGTGGAAATTATCTATGTTATTATGTGATTTCACCTCTTAATAAAGAAACAGATTTTACTTCATCTGTGTATATATATATATATATATATATATATATATATGAAGCGTTTTCAAGTTTCCAGCACACACACGTCAATCACAACACTAATATCACATGCCTTATAAATGATTATGCTTCTTTCAAACTTTATAACAAGCCAGTAGAAGATTTAGATTATTCTTATGCATTGAAAAAGGCAATGCAGGTTTTATTTCTGCAGGGTGTCAGAAATGTATCAATATACAAATAGGAAGAAAATGTGGACAGAATCACAAAAAAAGGTTTAAATTATCACTTTCAAAATTATGGTCATGTTTCTGTAGAATTATTTCAAAATTAAATGTCTCTACCATCAATATAAAATATAGATTTTAGTTCTTTCTCCAAGAAACATACAGTTTCAAGAATGTTACTAAATACTTTGAGTACCAGATAATTATTAGCGTCTCACATTAATTTTTGGTAAATCTTTTCAATCTCACAATTTTCCTCTTAAACTCCTAAACAGTTTAGTAATTCCTAAAATGACATCATTTCTGTGGTCTCAGCATGATTTTTTTTTTCTATTTTTCAGGCATGTGTACAATACATGAACGTGTGAATGTGTAAAGACTAATGTGCTGATCTGACAGACTCGGGATAGGTCTGGTCATGTATGGCATTATTATAACAATATTGTGGAAGGTTCCAGTTTCTTGCATTATTTTTTACTTCTTTTTTTTTTTTTTTTTCATCCGACCAACTGGATCAAAAAGTGGTCTGAGGGATGTAGGGGTTAACACCTAACCCTAAATGTTAAGACTGCACGGTAAAACATGTAGATTCAATCTAAAAACCTGTCCATTGTAGAAGGTCACAACTGACAGACACTGGAGTCAAACTGTCTTTTGAACTCCTTATCAGCCTGTCCCCTGAATGTCAGGATGAAAAATGGAGGAAGATGAACTTGATAAAATGAACATTAATCTCATGAAAAAGCCGAATTACATGGCTTTGTAGAAAGTGAACAAGTCTTTCATTGTAGGACTCAATGACATTTTGAGTGAGATGGCGTGATATTTTTAGAGTTTTTAAGGATGAGTTTAGTTTGCTTAAATAATGCCAGTTATTTGTGGTACCAAAATAATTCCTAAAATTTGTTTACATGTTAAATCCAGGTGTAACTCAGCAAATTGAATTAAAAACTATATTCTTATTTTGCTCAGTAACAAAATAAAAGCACCCCACCTACACACGTATGCATGCGCTCAGTTCTTCTGTGCACACACTTTGACGTACACAAAAAAAAGAAAAAACTAACATCGGGGTGACAGAGAGGAAAAATGATGATGAGCTTCCTCCCATCAACAAGCAAAGACATCTAATATGCAAATTTGTACTGAATCATCTTCAAACGCCTCACCGTAAACTGTGGAACAGATGCTATTCAATTTCTGCGACAAATTCCGATTTCAATATGCTGGACAGCGCACATTTCTCCTGAGGTGACAAGAGCAATTTGATATTCATGCATCTGCCACCGTAACAGCAAGAATGCAGCAATGACTCAACACATATATCAGTGAATATTAAAACATAACACCTCAACGCCAGCAACAATCCACCAACAACTGCACCTGATAATTACAGTCATGAGGTTGAACTGTGTCACTGGTGCACATGTGTGCAGGCTCGTCTGTTTAACATGTTCATTTTTGGAACTTTATATTGGCAAGATTATATAGGTTTGTGTTGTTAGAGAACAGCGTCAATAAAGAATTCATCTTTTGATAAAAAATATCTATCATACATTTTTCTATTGGAGTGAATAGAGCACCAAAATTGCTTTAAATACACTATAAATCTCTTTTTTCTTACCATTAACTACACTTTTATTAGACAACACGTTTAATTTTACATGGAAAGAAAAATCAGTGAAGGCAAAATCCATGTTGTTAAAGACCTAGTTCAATGAAAAATGTGTTTTTAAACTGTTCTTGTATTTTTCTCATGATGGAGGACCGATATAATGAAAATTTATCTTAAAATTCAGCTTCTGTTTAATTCTTTTTTATATTGTTGTGAATCAGGAGCAGATAAAAAAAATGCAGAAAAAAATGGTAGCAGGGACGTAGGTGCTACACTCAGCGGGCCACAAGCTCCCTGCTCTGCTTCATTCTGATGCTTCCATTTGAAGACATGTTTTTGTTTCATTGGCATCTGGCTCAAAGTTTTAAGGCTGGATTGCTTCAACATTAATTGCCTTTTTTGTTGAAATGCTGATGTTAGATCGGGATATGTCAGCTAGTGGGAGAGCATATAAACAGATGGATGATGGGAAGTGGAGGTGAGCTTACTCTGCTCCAACAGTTCTCCCCAAAAACATATATTTCCTGGAAAACGACTGTGTAAAAAAAATTGCTAAAATTGGCGCAATCATAACTAAAAACAACTGGGAACACTTTTACAAAGATCAAAAGATGATTGGTGTAAGACAATAATGACTTTCATTGATTTGCTATCCCAACACCTCTACAATAGCTTTATTTTGATCTGGAAAGTTTCCTCTGTTGCCCTGATGTCAGGAAATACATGCATTTTTGTGTATTCCTTGGTGGGAACAGGAAAAAATAGTTGAGAGTGACGTAAAAGCAAACACTCTGTTATTGCTTTTCTTTTAATAGGATGTGAAACTTCAGAGGGCTTTAGATTTTAGTTTATATTCTTTTATTTGTTGCTATGTAGCATGAATGGCTAGCAATTAATACTCATATGAAGGGTTGAATATGTGATATTCGCCTTCAGATCTGGTCAAAGTTATAAAGTTTATTAATCTGCAATTTTCAGATTAACCTCTAGGGGGCACCACCTCCTCAAGGAGGAAATTATCACTTTAATTATTAGTTATTATTTCTAATTAATAAAGTAATACTCAAATTTATCAGTCTACTTATCCAAAAGGAAACGTGAGTGTCTTTACCTTTGAAGGGACGTTTTGTGAACCATGGAAATTATGAGACAGAACAACGACTTCTTATACACGTTCATTTATTGCATAAAACTGGATTAACAAGAAGGATTATTGGGTGTGAAAGCACAGCATTGATTATACTTTGCAGAGATGAAAAGAAGAAAGAAAACACTTTTCTAAAACTATTCAAAATGAATAAGTGAAGAGCAATAAAAGAAGTTTAAAACAAATTCAAGTTATGTAAATGGGCTGAAGGTGTATGACTGTAATGTCTGATGTGTCTGATCTAATGCAAAATTAATGTTTTAATAAAATCGAGATAAATGTCCTTCTGGTGATTGAGACAATAATTACTTAGTTAAATTCTAAATCAAAGAAAATGTACCTCTGACCACAAACAGTAAAACGCTGGAGCTAGTCTTCTTACCATGCGGCCTTGAGTTCTGGTTCCAAAGAGCACAGGAAGGCCTCTCTTTAGTTTCAGCTTTGAGAGACGGCTCTTCTCCCGAGAAGTCAGCCAGGTGTTGAAGTTAGAATCTGTTCCCAAAGGAAGATTCAGGTTGTTGTCCAGGGTTTTTTTTTTTAGTCTCAAGTGGTCAAGTGAGGCTTTATTCCAAAAATTAGCGACTAAATTAAAAGTTTTCAAAGCTGGCCGGGCTACAAAAACTTAATAATTATCTTGTCACTCATAAAAATTAGAAAGAAAAAATGAAAAGTTAAAATTGCAAAATAAAAGCAAAAGGTTGAAGGTTTCGGTTTGTTTAATCTTAAAAATGGAAAAATCTCACAGAAGTTTTCATCTCGAAGCTATTAAAATCTTACAAGTTAATTCTTTGTTCTGAGCTTTCTCTGTTCTGAGTTCTCTTTGTTCTGAGTTTCCCTCCAAAAATCTTCTGTCCTCTGCTTGAAGCTATCTCCCCTGTTTTCTGTGTTGTCTTCTCCTCTTGACTTCTGAACTGACCCTGACTGACTGCAGTTTGAACGTCGCGCGGGACAAAGGCCCTGAAACTGACCAATCAGAAACGAGTTGGGCCGGTCTTACGCCCTCATCTAATTTACATACTCCAATAGGATGTGAGTTCCTAATTGTGGGTGTTTGTTTCTTCAGGAGGCAGACCTTTTACACAAACAGCTCTTAAACATTAAGGAATTAAAGAAACATTTAATTATTTTTAATCAGCTTGTCTCCTTATAAGTAGAAACCCCTTTTGCTGGAAAGAAAACAAAATAATAATAAGCATCAACATTTAGAAGGTAATAAAAAGATAAAAGGAATTAAAACCAAAATCCAAAAAGAAAAACGAATGATAATGGCTAAAGATAAATAAGACCTCTGGTTCTTTTCTTATTTACCTGCCAGATCCTTCTTATAAAAGATGCACAACTTTAGTTAACTTTTACCAGTAAAAAGATGTTGAAGTGAAAAACATTTCGATACCAGAGAACACAGAATACACACGTCTGGAGAGTCTCAAGCCATGGGGGGTCAAAAGGTTTTTGTAAATCCAGTCTCAGTGATGTCTCCGGCCTGCTTTTCAGAGGATCTGTAGAACGTCATGTCAACAAATAATAACATTTTCTTGTGACTTCAAAAGCAACTTTATTCAATGGAATGCACTTTCTGGTCGTCCTGTAAATCAAGATGGCTGGTTAGGCTCCAAGGTGGCTGGTCGTCATGGTAACCTGGGATTACCCACGTCTTCCTTTGCGGGGGAGTTAAGTGTTTCTGGGGTCTGTTGCCATCCAGTCTGACGAGGTGTTACTTTCAGGGGAGGCTGATGTGGAGTGAAGACAAATGCCTGTTGGAAGGGGGGGGAGGTGATCTTTTATGGCCTCAGGGTCAATTTCTGTTGGTTAAGGTCTGGAACAGGCTGAAGCATCTGGGTCTGTCATGCTACAGCTATGACCTTCATGTGACCTCACCTTACTTTGCTGTTAACCATGTCCAAACCATTTCCAGTTGTGCTCTCTGCACTGATCTTCAAAATACAAAAACTGTTCCCTTAATTTATTCCTTCATGATCTCATCCATCATAGTCACTCCTAAAGAGACCCTCAACATCTTCATCTCTGCTACCTCCAGCTCTGCCTCCCGTCTCTCTGTCAGAGTCTAAACTCACAACATGGCCGCTCTCGACACAGTCTTCTTCCCCTTTCCTTTAATTCTTGCTGACTCTCTTGTTCCACAGCAGACCTAACCCCCCCACCCACACATTCTAACCTGCTGGCACATGCCTCTTCACCTCTTTGCCACATTCTCTGTTGACCCCATAAGTACTTAAAGTCCTCCACCTTTTTCACCCTCTGCTCCCTGTAACCTCACCGTCACTCAAGTTTCTCTCATTTACACTCAGATACTCTGCCTTGCTGCGGCTGACCTTCATTCCTCACAACTAATTGTACAAGTTCTCGCACTTGAAGAGATGAGAGAGACATGCAATTTTCCTCATGCTTTAGGTACCGCTATATCACCACTGTGAAAGACACACTGAGAAAAAAAATCTAGGAAGTCAAATTCATTGATTCTTAAAAAAATGACTGCAAATGATGGTGATAATTATTTATTTAGTCAGTAATACATCTTTATGTCAGTATTTTGTTGTACGTTTGTTGTAATTTAGATACATTTAAGATGTCATTAATTTCATTAATATACATGTTAAACAATTTTGTCCTAATACAGAGTCCTGAGGGACACCACAAGTAATTTTCAGATTAGTAGAAGCATATTACCCAATGTTAACATCTTGTAGTCTGTTAATTAGCTTTTAATCTGTTTCCATGCCACTCCTCTAATTCCATACCCTTAGGTTTTTTTAGTAGAATTGTATGATTTAACATGACAAATGATTTTTTAAAGGTCAATAAATATACCAGCTGGATGTCTTATTTTTATTGTCTAAACTATCAATTACAGCCATTGATCTGTTTCTTTTAGATCTGAAGCAATACTGTCATTCATTGATTATTGAATGTTTAAAAGTGAATTTTTATAAGCGCATATTAAACAACTTTTCATTGATTGAAAAAAATAGGGGAAGTAACGAAAATGGTCTATCATTTTTATACTTATTTTTATCATGGTTCAGGTGTGTCCAGCCAGTTAGAACATGCCAGAACAAGGCATGTTGGGCAACAAGCAGGATTGTGGCCCTCGAGGACCGGTGTGGCATATCCCTGATCTATAGTATATTATAGCAATCAGTGGATATTTTATTGTTACATTTGGCAACAACATGAAGAACTTCTTGTTCGGTAGTTGTGAGGAGTATTGAGTGTGGATTGATTTTTATTTTTTCATTAAATTGATTATTTCACTCATCTGGTATTTCTACTGCTAGACAGTAAAAAACATGTTGTTTACTACAGTAGTTCACTCATGATTTGATTTTCCATCCTTGGATTAACAAAGGGATATAGATAGATTGTTTAACAGTGCAATGCTTGATCAGACTATTTAAAACTTCACGTTTATTTTATGTTGGTTTTGTTTTTATGCAATGTTACATTATAATACAATTTTTTACTTTTCCTATTTAAATCAGGTAGTTTGTTCTGGTCTGATTCTCCTGTTTCGAGCTTAAGGAAGGTTTTGTAGAAAATATCTAGCAGATAATACTTTAGTAAACCAAGGACTTGTAGATTTTTTATTCCTATGTAGGTTTTAATTGGACAATATTTATTGTACAAGGAAAAGAACATTTCTAAAAAATATTTTTATTCTTTACCCACATCTTTTTGTCTATATGCACTGTTCCAGTCCTGTAGATACTATTAGATTAGATACTATTTATACTGTCATAGTTTCCCCACTTTTTATTATTCATTTGTATTTTATTATTTTAGATTTTTGTGTTGCATTAAATGTTGTCTCAAGTACTGTAGTAAGTATTATCATAACATGTTTCTTTTAGATTTCACATACCAAATAAACTGTAGTATTATTTAGTATAATAAATAACAGGCAATCACCTTTAATGTTGCAGCCATGTTGACTCAAGCGGTCATCCAAAGGTCATTTGCCACTCCTCAACTGCATCACGGAGGATTATTGCAATCCAGATGTGATTTGTTTGGCAGTTTCTACGCAGACGCCTTGAGGGCCTCGTGTGGAAGACAGAGGAGAGGGCAGGGTCAGTCCGACGGGGCTCTCTGATTGGCTTACAGCAGTCGCTGCTACCCAAGAGCGGATATAAGCAATGCAAGGAGCTACTGAGGTCATTTGTTTAGCAATATATTGCCCTGGGTTGCTCGTGAGCATCATGTGGATGGCAGACGAGTGGCAGGATAATTGTGTCAGCATTCCCTGATAGGCCGAAGGCAGAAAGGGCCAGAGAGGACTAGTGAGCACGAGAGAGAGATAAGGAGCACGAGACCTAAACCTGTCACCTGCATGTGCCCAAAACCCAGGAGAGGACAGATGGGCCAGAGGGTAGCAGAGCAGTCAGTTGCAAGGACCATTTAACTCTGCTTGGAGCTTCATTTTTTTTTTTAGCTCTAAACATCTTCTGCTTGAATGAAGACATCATAATACAGCTGCTGGTGCAATGGGTAGCAGCCATCTTTGTTTCCTTTCAAAATAGCACATGACAATAAAAAAAGCATTCCATAAATCACTAATTTAAAGCATCTTGGTGTATTTGAGTTAACATTAAATTATTTTGCTATGTAGTTAAATCCAAACTTTTTTTGGGTAAATTATTGCAAATTCAAACATTAAACCATTTGCACCAAAAGGGAAAAGTTGTTAAGCTTAACTGTTGAATTTTGCAACTTTGCAAAGAAATAATTTGATTTGATCGTGACACTATAGTTACTAAGTCTAGCCCCAGATTGACCTAGCTGACTAAACTGTTGTTTTCTTACGCAATGGGCAAAGTGAAAGTCTTTTTACTCTGATCTAAGTTGCAGATAGTTGTTGATTTTATTATCTATCATTGATATGGGATTTATTTTCACTTTTCTGTATCTTACTGCAATTGTGGTCCAAAACCCTTTTGGCCTGCAGAAACACACCTGTCTGAGGTCAGCTAATCAACCTGTCTTCATGTGACAAAGATGACAAAAACAAAACACACAGGATTCATTATTTTAAATGGCTCCTACATGATGATGTAATATACATCCACAACCTCCAATCTTGCTTCTCCTCCACAAAGCATTACATCACGTGTGGCAATAAAACACACAACTCACACATTCCACTTAAGTGAATTAAATACAATTTTTCATCATCCCAATTTCTACTCAGCTGAAAAAAACAAACAAAATAGTAAACTGTAAATGACACTGTGAAACTATTCCACTCTTTAGGATACCAAAATATGACGTCTACTAACCGTCTAGTTTTAAGTAAGAAACAGGTGGTCATAATGTCTTCAATCAGAAGCTTTGTGCTGCCATATAACAAATACATCTTCCCTTTATTTATATAGACATAAAAAAAAAGTTTTAATTTTCCAATTCTTTTGCACTTTCAACAGCTTGCAGGGTTTTTGGCTGAAGTGAATGTTCCCTGTTTTCATAAACTGTAGCTGTGCATATCTGCAGTTATCTACATCCTCCAATAGTTGCTCCATGAATAAAAGAACTGTGGTTTTTGAGATTCACACAATCCCCCCTGAGTTACATTGTTTGTCAGCAATGTCACCTGTGTACTTTACATCACCATAGGCTCCTGGACTAGACCTCTCACCGATGTTACAACTAAAACACAGCTCCATGTTTTTGATTCCTCTGAGATCTCTTAACACATGCTATTGTTCTTCTGCTGTCTCACACGCATATTGTGATAATTAGCTTGCCAATAAACTGCGCCAATGTTGCTATTTACTAATTTATTTACTAATAATAATTCTAGACTGACTGCATAAGTTTCACAAGTATTTAGAGAGTTGGCTTTTAACAAGCATGGACCTTTTCATGTCAAAACGTGTCCGCCAACCTCTCTTAGAAGTACCATTTAGGTGCAGTGAACATGGGCCAATCTGTCGTGTTTAATGCCATTTTTCTTTGATCTTTCTACTATAAATTTTGCCATATTAACTTTATTTATGGAGCATTTGTGAGTGTGGTCTGTGAGAATGTGTCTTCCAACGACACATCCTGTCCTTGTCTCAAGGTGGTGCTATGTATCGCTGTCCCTTGCTGTCGATCAGGAAAAACTTCTGCACTCCGACAACTGACAGTTCCACCACTACACACTAACAGGAACACACATCGCTGACCTCCAAATCTGCACCTCATAAACAAAACGTTACAGAACATTTGGCAAATATTCAGTTGAAAAACTTGAACTAAAATCTCCAGACATTCGTCATTTATAAAAAAGAATACAATGGAATTGTCTACAATTTGAAAGGTGCACCTTCTGTTGCTGAAATGCTTCTTTTGTCTGAAAGTGATAAACGCTTAATCTTTTTGACAGTTTTTTTTTCCTTGAAAGACTTGCTTTTGAAAGAATACATCAAACTTGGTCGCAAAAGCTTTAAGCTTTAACAAATTCTCAACAGCAAACACTAACTTTTAGTAGTATAAAAGCTTTTTTTGAGACAGGAAAGGATGAATCCTGTTTTATTAAATTTACAACATCACCGAATGACAAAAAGCTTGGACAAGTCCGGTCTATCATGTAACAATGACAAGATTCTGCAGAGCTTTGCAGGGATAAACATCTAAACATAACAACAAGTCATCTTGACGTGAACAGATGCATGACAGATGCTTGAAGGGACAAAAAGACAGTTAGTCCTTCATTTTGGTGAAGGATTGGAACAATGTTGCTGTATTATGCAGAGCCATAAGAAAGAAAAAAAAAGAAAAAGTTTTGCAAAATCTCTGAAATGACTAACATGCTTTTAGGAATCAGTTGTGGCAGCTGGAAGACAAACGAGAACATATAAGAAACAGAAAATGCTATTTGGGTTCTTACTCATCCCAGCAGTTTGCACAGAGATTTTATCATAGCTTCATAATTTTGTAAATTATACTAAATTTAGCTTGTTTTAAGGTCCAGTTAGTGACTTCTTAAAGTGTTTTCTAAAACGGCAAAACTTTAGATTAGAAGAGCCCAAGTTTTGAGAAGTGACTTGCATATTAAATGCACTTCAGTCAAGTATATCGTAATAAGTTACTATTATGAGTCATAAAAGTGGATTTAGCCTTTTTTATAACTATAGTGAATTTCTGTTAAAAGTCAGACAAACCATGTTGTTGTTTTTGTTTTTCTCTGATTAGTTGATGCAGATGATGAATAGTAATTGTATAGTAATTTTTACTTCCATCCAATGATACTTTGCAATTATTCCTATGATGATGGCTGGTTAATATTTGTTTCTGAAAGCCAGTTACAACCACAAAATTTACTGGTAAAAATGTTTCATTTGAAGTTTCACTTCTATACTGTCAGGAATTAGTGGTGTAGGACCAAATATACAAGAGACCAGGCACACACTTAAACATTTAAGTAAAAAAAAAACTTCAACATGATTAAAAAAAGGAACACAGAGAAACAAAAGGTGACAAATCAGATAATCTGACAATAAAGATATTTAAATAAACATAAATCAGGAAAGCCTTGGAATGTTTTTTCTTCCTTTATGGTTTATTGGAAGTTAGCAAACAACTTTGTGGTGCATTAATGCCACAACCCAGTCTTGAGTGTGGATCAGGATGTCTTTTATTTTTTCCCAACTCTTCTCTGCTTTCCCCTAGTAACACCTATACTGCATTGCCCTTAATAGCGCTGTTTTCCTCAGTCAGGCAGGCAGGGAAGTAGACAGATCCCTAGATTTGTATTGTCATTGTTGATTGAACGATAAACATTCATGAAATAAAACAACAATTTGCAATTGATAAAACTTATATCTAAAAATAATAAATAATATACAAAAAGAGCACAAAACGTGCATCATTTAGTCACAAATAACAAGAAATTAAAATTAGGTTTTTGCCATATAAAAGTGCACTAGTCATTAAAAACACAGGAAACACAATAAACAATGGCTAAAATAGATAAAAAATAGAAAAAAAAATCCCAGTAAATTAAAAAAAAAAAAAACCACCGCATGATATATTTTTTTCAGTGGTTTAAAAGCTGTTCTGAAGTCTATTTGTCCTTACTTTGCTTGACCTGTAGTGATTGCCTGAAGGCAACAGATCAAACGGGGAGTTTCGCGGTGTGAAGTGTCTTTGATGATGAAGCACCAAAACCAGGAAACCATTGAAGATCAAAAATGACAATTTAAGCAAAATACTCATAAATGTACGAACATGTCCATGTAACACATTAAATTTAATCATAGTGTAAACATTAAAGTATTTTGCTTGGAGTTTTTTTTTTTATATTATATGATGTGAATTTATTCAGTATAAGTTTGACACTTGACTTCACATTAAAAAGCTATAAACCAGCATATAGGTCTAAAATATTGTAGCGACCAGCGTTGCTGGGTCCTGTTAATGTGTTCTGTGTTAAATTGGTGCTCCAGTTAGTGAATGAATGTGATTGGATGAGTGTGGATGTGGGCGGGGGGGAGCAAGAGAATAAAGAGGGCTGTAGGAGCGCGAAGGGGTTGAATGAGATACGAACGGGTGAGAAAGAGCATTTTATCTTCGGTTGAGCTTGTATTTGGCGTGGTTACGGCCAACAGTAACCGTCTGACTTTATTAAAAGCTTCACGGTTGGAACCGGTCGCCTCCGCGTCATCACTACGTCCAGCAGGACGTTACACTGGTGTCAGAAGTCAAACACCGGCGCTTTCGGCTAACTGCATCAAGCTAGCTCGGCGGGCGACATGGCCGTACAGCGGGACAGGACCGGAGCTCGACCGAAAATCAAGGAGGAGAGGGAGTTGGATGATTATGCGACGTCTCCGGGACGTGGAACGGATTTTCCCCGCGAGCACGAGCACGTACTTCGCCTGAAACAAGCGGCCAGGAAGCTGGCTGCGGACGCAGGATTCGGCGCGCGCGCGGCTCATGTTGGCGCCGGCGCGAAATCCGCCGTCGGAAGTGACGACAGCAAACCGGATGTAAACAAATATGGCGGCGCCCAGTGCATCCAGTTACCAATGAAAACGCCTAAATACTCCGGTAAGGCTGACTGGGAAGCTTTCTATGCACAATTCGAACTGTTAGCTCGGGCCGCGGGATGGTCAGAAGACACTAAAGCACTCCAGCTGGCTCTGTGCCTCACGGACGAAGCCTCTCAGTGTCTGTTGCTGCTAAGTCCAGAAGAACGGTGTGACTTCAAGGCTTTGGTTGGAGCACTGCAGAGACGTTTTGGACAATTTAGTCAGCCTGCTATTCTGCGCTCAGAACTGGCAAACAGACAGAGGCGAGCGGATGAGCCGCTGCGGGTTTGGCCTCTGACATTGAAGCTCTAACCAGAAGGGCCTATCCCCACATGCCCGCTGCAGTCCAAAGTGAGCTGGCGAGGGACCAGTTCATTCGAGCCCTGTCCCCAAGAGAACTGCGGGTGCAGACGCAACTGGCCCACCCCTGCACCCTTCAAGAAGCTTGGAGACGGCTTTGGAAAGAGAGCTGGTTGGAGCTGCCACTGAGAACACTGACATTGGCTCCAACCCAATCGTGAGGGTTGTGGAAAAAGCAGCTCCCGATCCAGAGAGGCCAGGATGGGTCCAAGAGCTCACAGAACTGATCCGAGCTGTGGCTGTGCAGCCCCCACAGAAGAGCAGCCACCTTCGCCGCAACACCCCTGTCTGTTGGGTGTGTGGCCAGGCTGGACACATCAGTGTGCGGTGCCCCAAGCGTGCTGACCGTCAGGGAAACGGCCTGGGGTCTGTTTAGGTGGGACGACACAGACCCGTTTTCCCACGTCCCACCCTGATGATCTGCTGGCAGAGGGAGCCCTACATGACAGCCGGGGAGGGAGGCTCAACTCCCCCCAGAAGCAGACGACAGCGCGGAGTGGACCAGAGTTGTGGGCTGGACCCATGTTGGGGACTTTTGCCACGTCCCCATCACCATGAAGGAGGTGTCCTGTGTGGCACTTGTGGACACGGGGTCCACCGCCACCCTGCTCCGACCTGACATGGTTCCAGCTGATATGCTACTGGAACCCACAGCTGTCAAGCTGCGAACTGTGACCGGGGACTTGACTCCCATGCTTGGTCGAGGAACAGTGAGCATTCGAGTGGGCAGCCTGACGGTGGATTCTAAGGTGTGGGTCGCAGCTGTGCAGGATCAGTGCATATTGGGCTTGGACTTTTTGAGAGCGGCCCGATGTGTGCTGGACCTAGGGCGGAACACGCTGGAGTTCCCTGGGGGCCCTATGGTGCACCTGGTCCGACCCATTCGGGCCCAAAGCTCACCCCAGGAGGCATCAAGGGTGGTGGAGATGCATCAAGATTTGGAGGCCCCACCCTACTCTTCCCCGCTTCCCCCTGCTCTTCAATCTGGGATCGAGACGCAGCCACTGCCTTCAACTGAGCAGCAAACAGCATCTGAGGCTGACAGAATGGAAGCTGTGAAGGAGATCTGGAGGCGCAGTTGTGACGGGTTGCAGCCGGGACAGAAAGAAGAGCTGTGGAAGGTGCTGTTGGAGTATAGAGACATCTTTGCACTTTCTGAGGATGAGGTGGGGCTGACGCACCTGGTTCAACATGAGATTGATACTGGGGATGCACGTCCCATCAAAACACGCCCCCGCCGCCTCCCCCTGGCTCACCAGGTGGCTGCTGACAGTGCAATTGAGGAAATGCTGCGTGGTGGCATCATCGAACCTTCGGACAGCCCCTGGGCTTCAGGGGTTGTAATGGTCAAGAAAAAGAAGGGTCCGAAAATGCGGTTCTGTGTGGACTACAGGCCCCTGAACGGTGTGACCAAGAAGGATTCGTACCCGCTGCCTCGCATAGACGAGTCTCTGGACTTGGTGTCTGGCTCGTCCTGGTTCTCTTCATTGGACCTGCGCAGTGGATACTGGCAGGTGCCACTCAGCCCCGAAGCTAGACCAAAGACCGCCTTCTGCACCGGGAGGGGGTTGTGGCAGTTCCGTGTACTCAGTTTTGGACTGTGCAACGCTCCAGCTACGTTCGAGCGCCTGATGGAGAAGGTGCTGGCCTCCATCCCCCGACAGGAATGTTTAATCTACTTGGATGACATTCTGGTGCATGGGGACTCTTTTGAGGCTGCACTAGAATCGCTGAAAAAAGTTTTGCAGAGGATTGCTGCAGCAGGTCTGAAGCTTCACCCCGACAAGTGCTGCTTCATGAAAAGAGAACTGGAGTTTCTGGGCCACAAGATTGGAGGTGAGGGCATCAGCACTTTGGAGGAGAAGGTGCAGGCTGTGAGAGACTGGCCAACGCCCACCACTCTGAGAGATTTGAAGAGCTTCCTGGGGTTAGCCTCCTATTACAGGCGGTTTGTTCGCGGGTTCTCCTGCATTGCTGCCCCTCTGTTTCACCTACAGAGGAAGGACTCTGATTTTGTCTGGACGCTAGAATGTGAGCAGGCTTTCAGCTCTTTGAAGAAAGCTCTGACAAACTCTCCCATCCTCACCCCCCCGGACACCAAATTGCCCTTCATTCTGGATACGGACGCCAGCGATGTTGGAATGGGGGCGGTGCTGAGCCAGATGGGGTCAGCAGGAGAAACGGTGGTGGCTTACTTCAGCAAGACCTTCAATAAAGCGGAGCGACGTTACTGTGTGACTCGCAGGGAGCTCCTGGCTGTCGTCAAAGCCATAGGCCACTTCAGATACTATCTGTGCGGCCTCCCCTTCACGGTCCGGACAGACCACTCTGCTCTACAGTGGCTAATGACCTTCAAGGAACCTGAAGGTCAAATAGCCCGCTGGCTGGAGGAGCTGGCTTCATTCTCCTTCACAGTGGAGCACAGACCGGCGCTCGCCACGCTAATGCTGACGCCATGTCGCGACGCCCCTGTGCCCTGACAGGCTGCCGGTACTGCGAGAAAAGAGAGGCTCGGGAGCAGAAATAGGCAGAGAGGAGCAGAGCCACACCTGTGAGAGCAGCGGGCCAGTTTGCAGACTGGTAGAGGGCGTCGACCCCACCGAATGGAGAGCACAACAGGAGCAGGATGTTGATCTGCTGCCAGTGTTGCGGTGGGTGGAGGCTGGCCGCAAACCCGAGTGGGAGGAGGTGGCAGGGTGCTCTCCTTGCTCCAAAGGACTCTTTGAAAAGTTTAATGCTCTAAGACTGAAGGATGGAGTGCTTCAGAGGGCCTGGAAAGAGCCGGCTACTGGAGAAGAGCGGTGGCAGGTGGTGGTCCCTCGGACGCTGAGAGACTCAGTTCTACAAGGTTGCCATGGAGCTGTGGGGTCCGGACACTTTGGCGTATCAAAAACTCTCCGTCGGCTCCGCCAGGGGTTTACTGGGCCAGCTTAGGAGGGACGTGGAAGACTTCTGCCGCCGCTGTGACACCTGTACAGCACATAAAGGTCCCCCTGATCAGTCCCGAGCTGAACTCCAGCAGCTGATAGCAGGAGCACCGATGGAGAGAGTAGCCGTGGACATCATGGGCCCGTTTCCACGCACAGACAGAGGGAGCCGCTATGTCCTTGTGGCCATGGACTATTTTACAAAATGGCCGGAAGCATATGCCATCCCAGACCAGGAAGCAGAGACTGTCGCAGATGCCCTGGTGGAGGGCATGTTTTCCAGGTTTGGTGCTGCTGAGGTCATTCACAGTGACCAAGGGAGGAACTTTGAGTCTGCTGTGTTCTCCGCCATGTGCGAGCGTCTGGGCATGCGGAAGACACGGACCACTCCCTTACACCCCAAAGTGATGGCTTGGTTGAGCGTTTCAACCGAACCCTGGTGAAGCAACTAGCCATCCTCACCTCAGAACATCAGCGCGACTGGGACGAGCACCTCCCCTCGTTTTGATGGCATACAGGTCTGCAGTGCAGGACTCCACTTCATGCACACCTGCTTTGCTCATGTTGGGACGAGAACTACGCACGCCAGCAGAGATGTCCTTTGGGAAACCCCCTGATACACCGGGGGCCCCACCCGGACCTGAATATGCCAAGAAGCTGCAGGACAGAATGGACACAGCTCATGCCTTTGCCCGCAATCAGCTACAGAAAGCTGGCATGAGGCAGAAGAGGAACTACAACCTGAAGGCCAAGGGCAAAGACTTCAAGGCAGGTGACCTGGTGTGGGTGTATAGCCCGAAGAGGAAAAAGGGCAGATGCCCCAAGTTGGACTGTCACTGGTTGGGGCCCTGTGAGGTGCTGGAAAAGCTGGGAGAAGTGGTCTATAGGGTTGAGCTCCCACCCGGAGGTAGGCGTGTGGCCCTCCACAGGGACAGACTGGCCCCGTACAGGGGTGACGCACGCCCACAGCAGCACTTTAGGAGGCCTTTACCCCCCTCAGCTACACCCACCTGTTCTGGGACTGATCCCCCCACCAACTCCCCACCTTCACCTCCTCAGCAGCAGCAGGTGGTCTCAGGCCAGCACATCTCGCCACCTGTAATGGCTCCACGGAGGCCCCAGAGACTGAGAAAGCCTCCCTCCCACCTGCATGACTTTGTGTGTGGCCCCACGGGACGTGGAACTTTGTAGGGGGGGAGGCAGTGTAGCGACCAGCGTTGCTGGGTCCTGTTAATGTGTTCTGTGTTAAATTGGTGCTCCAGTTAGTGAATGAATGTGATTGGATGAGTGTGGATGTGGGCGGGGGGAGCAAGAGAATAAAGAGGGCTGTAGGAGCGCGAAGGGGTTGAATGAGATACGAACGGGTGAGAAAGAGCATTTTATCTTCGGTTGAGCTTGTATTTGGCGTGGTTACGGCCAACAGTAACCGTCTGACTTTATTAAAAGCTTCACGGTTGGAACCGGTCGCCTCCGCGTCATCACTACGTCCAGCAGGACGTTACAATATAATCTATCAACGATTTCTAAGAAAATAAAAGCTGGCTCTGGCTTTTACTTACTTGAAGATTTATAGCTCTGTGAGTTTCTTACAAAATGTTTTCTTTTACGTGGTGTTACATTGGTATGTTGCACATATTTGTAGAATCAGCAGCAGAGCTGAAGTGTATGGGTTCCAATCACAATAAATATATTTGTCAGCACAAAATAATCTTTTTTGGTTGCTTTGAGTCTTGTTTGTAGTTTTCCTGGTTGTTAACACCTATGAGCACTTGCTCTGCTGGCTGCCAAAAATAAGCACACCATATGAATGCCCCTGCTCCCCATGTGAGCACTGGAGGCTGGTTTTCAAAGACAGCAATTTGTTATTATTAAAAAAACACGAAATATAAGATAATTCACCAAATGTCTTTCAATTAACTCTTTAATGTGTATTACTTCATTTTATGGTCATGCCGGCAGTGTGTTGGAGGTCAGAGATTACAATTTTATAATCATTAATTTAAAGTTTCTGTTACAGCCCAAAATTGATATTTTGCTGTATTTTTGGATTGGCAGATGGATGGACTTAATACATATATATTTATATATTCTTGTTCCAGCCCAATCAGCCATTCTTTGAATGATTTTAACAGCATTTTTGTTTAGCATTAGAGTAGGTAGCCTGATTTGGCGGCAACAAGAGTGGGACTGGATTGTGGATCTTTTTTTTTTTTTTTTGACATCATAATGCTGTACTGTTTTGGCTCTGGGCTCAGTAGCATCCTGAAGCCTTGGGGGTTCAACTTTATGAGGTATCTGCTGTGATGGAACACATCATTGCCTCTGTTCATGCTGCTCTCTGGGTGTGCATGTGTGTCACAGGGTTTGCATATTGCTGCTACATCTTTATTCCCTTCAGAATAAAAGCCTGTTATGAGAACCTGCTGGATGTCATGTGGGAGCATGAGAGGACAGGCCACCTTCAGCAGCAGAGGATTGCACCGCCAGGTGGGAAAGGCTTTTGTTCAGCTGCAGGTTAATGCACCGTTGGAGTTCCTGGGGCAAAAGTTCCAGCTTTTGTCAGGTTCTGAATGCAAGACTGAGGTGAGATCACAGACCACCACAAAAAACTCAAAAGAAAGTAAAACAGCTACAAAAAAAATACTGCTTTACCTCTTGTTGTTTCCAGCAGTGAGGGCGAGCACAGATCAACAGCTCCACCTGCTGGCTCACAAACTGGAAAATATGAAGCACTGACATGTGGAAAGAGCCTCATCTAAGTCAAAAGGGTAAAATATGTCTGGACGATGACCCAGATCAACTTGATCCCCTTTAGATCTGATAGCTTTAGATTTATTTTTTTTAATATCTAGTTTTTGAGCTTCGATATAAACTTCTGTGCAAACCTCCCAGCATATAGACCCAACAGACATGCTCCCTTGAAAGAACTGGTTCTCCACCAAAACTTCCTGACACTGTGGTATTAATGAAAAGGATGAATGTTCCATGAAAAAAGATTTGATACGATGTTCTCAGAAAGTAGAGACAGAACAGTACAAGCTTTCATGAAGGTACGACGGACGGCGTTCATCTTTTGGTGAGAAGATACATGATTCAAATTTGTTCAGCTGCTGCTAATAATATGTTTGCATGCTCAATGGGAATTTATATGCTGCAGTGGGATATCTATTATTTTGCTGATCAGAGAGGCGGGAGCTCTTCATCATAGCAGAGAGGTGCATGCTGCAGAAACAAGGAGATGAAACATCAGATAGCAATTTTTTCCTAATGTGCACCAAAAGTCACCAGTAATAATAAAAGAATCAGACACTTGAAATAATGCTGCATAGTGAATATTTTTATGAGATCCCTACAGGTGCTGTTGATGTAGTAAATTATAATCCTATTTATTATTTGATTCCTTTTTTTCTCACAATATTTGGAACATTTTGTTTCTTTCTAGAATTTAAAATATATATTTTTAATGAATAAGTTCCTCAAACTTTTCTTGGTAGTTTGCCATCCCTGGCTCAAAGAAAACCCCCACGTTCTGGATGTGCCGACACTCCCCCGAAGAGGAGTCTGTTCCACGCTGTGAGGGAGCTTTCACAAAGGATAACATGCTGAGGCCTTTTTGCATCAAAAGTTTAAAAAAAATGGTCCATCAAACAGTGATGCTAAGAACCCTTTGAAATGCTGTTATACAGAAATAGTAGGAAACTTTTATCTTTTGTCTGATTTCAAATATTTAGGGGATGTTGTCTGTTAAAGGAGCTGAGGCTAAGACTCAGAGAGTGTTTGGACCCAAAGTGAGGCTGACGCGCATGTGTTTGCTCCAGTCGTTGAATGTCCACTTCAGCTTGTATGGCAACACACCGACATTTGTTTTTGTCATCCTTCTGCATACATGCGTGTGCGACATTACAAGCCTGCGTGCTGGCGTTAGTGCGTGCGCGGTCAGAAACCCTTTGCCCTTCCGGGCCAAAACACCTGACAAACACTGTGACGTCTTCCCTTAAATACAGAATCCCCCTACTGGGAGTAAGGTGAACTACAATCACATTTTATGCCTCCTATATTGTCTGTGTTGCTACACTGAAAGATGTGAGACTTCAGCTCTGGTTTAGAATTATTTTGGGTTATTCCTGTTTTTTTAATAAGGAGCGCCCAAAGGGACACAGAATAAAAAAAACGTTTTTTTTTTTTTTCTGGTTACTATCTAGTGAGCACCAGTTACTATCTCGTTGCATTAGTTGCTATCTGGTGTGCACCAGTTAGTTTTTTTTTTTACTGTTCTTCTTACTATATAGTGTGAACCAGTTACTATTTTTTTTTTTTTTTCCTAAAAGGTTTTTTTTTTTGGTTACTATCAAGTTAGCAGCAGTTACTATCTGGTGTGCACCAGTTAATGTCTTTTTTTTTTTTCCTTCTGGTTACTATGTAGTACACACAAGTTACTTTTTTTTTCAAAAAAAAAAACAAAAAAAAATTCTGGTTACTATCAGATAGTAACTGCTGCTCACCAAATAGTAACTGAATTAAAAGAAGTTAAGTTAAAAAAATCATTGTCCCTTTAGAGGCTCTGTATTTAATTGTACAGTTACTGCTTGACTTTTGTTATCATTATAGGCAGTTTATGTACCATCTTTGCTAAACTTCTTCAGGTCTCTTGCCACTTTTCATCGTTATATCCAAGTTTGGTCCTCCCAGTTTTTATTTGCTTCACTTCCCGTAGTTTCATACTGCTGAATAAATCTGCCAACCTACGTGCCTCCAGTCCTCTGGACTTGCGTCGTCCACAAATCATCATGACATACAGTTCAGACCTCCAAAGACAATGACGTATCAAAATAGTTATAAGAGAAGATGGGCGTATAAATCTGTATGTCACACTGTATGGCAGAGGATTCGATCTGCAACCTTACCTTACAGATATCCAAGGGATCAAAACCTGGAATGCAAAAAGAGAGAATAAAATAAACAATAGTAAAATATACATGTTTGCTAGTACAGTGTCCTGCAGATTCTAATTCCATTTTATTGTCTTTTCCTCCAACATCTGCATCTGTAGTCTGTATGTTAAAAAAAAAGATTCCTATTTTATGTCACTTTCATCTTACATTCACCATCTGTAAACATACTTTCATTTTATCAGCCTTTACCAGGCGATGAAATCCTGCCAAAATCTGCTTTTGACCTTGAGAAATTCAGCAAAAACCTCCACCTGCAGTCATGGAGCCCTGCTGGAGCTTTGATAATTTGTTGATCCTCCAAAAGCGAGTAAACGTAAATAACTTTTTTAAATCTAAATGTAAAAGTATCCGACTTTATGGTTGAAAATCTGTGTCATCCGTCTCAACCCTGAATGCAGACTTTTCACAGAAACAGTTCTTCGTCTTTTCCTGCAGTCTCAGACATCCCATTGGCTGAAGAGAAATCTGCCTATTTCCAATGTCAGGTCCTAACATTCACCTAGAAAAATCTTCCTTTGGTCTTTATCACCTGCTGTGACTGCGCTCAATCTCCCCGACCCCCCAGCAGCTGTCTACCAAACCGTCAAAGAGTCCCAGATGCTCCGCTCTCCGTACGCACAGAAATTCAGAGGAATAAAAGGCATTGATCTTATTCAAAAGGTTCGACTAGAACAGAGGATTTCTGTGGAAAAGTGTGTTTTATTTCTAGAGTAGAGCTTGTTCGTCACTACCTAATGCTACACGGCTCTTGTGGTGTGGTTGCATGCGGCAAACATACACAAACTTGCGGCGTCTGACTTGTAACAGAAGAAATACTTTTTTGCTAAAACTTTAAATGCAAAAACATCCCCCTTTTTTCTGTCTCTGCAGCTTCGAAAATTACATTTCAGAGCAGAAATCAGTTTTTTTCCTCCCCAATGTCAGACCCTAACCTTCACCCAGAAAAATTGCCTTTGGTTCTCATGACCTGCTGTGACTCCATCCATCATGGAGCCACAGAGAGAACTGCTTATTTAGTTTGGAACTCCTATTGCAGAAACAAGCAGAGAGACTTTGATTAAAGCAAGATCAATAATAAAAAATACTTTTTTTTGTAACTTTTTCTCTATTTTTGTCTCCTAACTAAGTAAGAGAAATATTTTTATGGCTGTTTTGACTCTTTAAATGAGTGAGTTTATGAGAGTTGATAAAGGAATCATTACACTTTTTTTTTCTTTTTCATTTCGCCTATAATAGTTTCATTGTAACAATCAGAAAGTCATTACCATTTTATTTAATTTCACACATTTTCTCTGAAGATTACAGAGGAGCTTTGCTTCCAAAAAAAGTTTCCCATAAAAGCAATTATTTGACCTTTATCACTCACCAAAGACTAAGACTGATCTGCCGCCCTCAAGGTTCTGCTCCGCTCAAAAGCGAAGCAGGAAATACATTTCATATTCCCAGTGGTGTACAGCACCGTGCCCTCATCCGTTGTGCTCACAAGTGTGTGAAATTAAAGCTATCACGACCACACATCTCAATGAGAATGCTGTTTCTCTTGATAAAACATTTCAGCTGCAGATGTATCATTTTCCTGTTTGATGGCCTGCGAGTCATGAGGGTGCAATAATGACAACAAGATGCATCTACGTGCTCGGTGAGACATATCAACAGATAGAAAGAGAGTGAGAGCGCACATCCACAGGCTTGCTTATGTGCATCTCAGAATCCATATTCATTAGAAAAGAAGAGCAGCATCTAATAACGTCTGTGTCAGGATAAATTAAAGCGAACCCCCCTCCCTTTGGCAGCTAAAACCTCCGCAGGGTTGCATCTTCCTCTATGTGTTTGTGAAATTGAAGGAGACAAGGCAAATAAATACGAATGCTGTGTTTATCTTGACAGGTAAGCAAAGATGACCTGGATAAATAAAAGGACCCAAGGACACATTTTATGTGGTATTTACTACAAGTATTGTCTTTTATGTGATGTGATTTGGATGTGGTGGTACCTTCTAGTTTATTCAATGGGTTTTAGTATTAATCCACTGTAGGTCTTTTTGCCGTTTTTATTGGCTAAGTCATAATAACGACTGGCTTTATGGTTGAATGTGAGCTTCCTGCAGGCAAAAATAGGAAACGTGTAAGCCGCACAAAATATCAAAATCATAGACTGTTCGGTGAGCCCGTGAAATCAAAGTTTTCATGCACAATTTACTCTACAGGCATGCTCCAGGGGCCCGTTTCAAAACAGCAGGTTTAACAAATTCAAAGTTCAAACCTGAACTCAGAGTTCACTGACTCAAAGTTAGCAAACTCAAAGTTTTCGGTTTCAGAGCAGCTGAAAAGAGCTGTTTCAATCAACTCTGAGTTATTGGACTCAGAATCAGGTGCGAGCGTCGCGACCATAAAAAGCCCTGAACAATGGAGCAAAGACAGCACGATTCACCATGGCAACAGGAACAAACACCAATAGGCCTTCATACTTCACGGCGACAGAAAGTGATGCGCTCCTACAAGCATATGTCAACTACAAGCACATAGAGCAACACGGCTGCAACAGAAAAACAGAGTCGGCGTGGGAGAAAATAGCTGCCAGAGTTAATGTGTACGTCTACACTTGAATTATTTCAAATCAGGATGAGTACTAAAAAAAAATCAGGAATGTAATTTTGTCACTTTTTAAGTAAGGAATGTTTTTTAATCTGGCATTAATTTAAGCTATGAAGAGAAATAAGTATCCCCCTGATTTATGAATGCGTAATTCTTGATTTTTGTGCAACTTTAGATTTGTGCGTGCGTATTCTTAATTTGTGCGTGCGTAAGTCTTGATTTTTAACTCATAAAATACACTATGTGCATAAGAAAAAAAATATGAAATAAAAAAATACAAAATACAATTCACACAAGATCAAATTAAAATTAAAACAGCTTGAAACTAATTACACACAAATCCTTTAAAATTACGCTTGAATCACCTCTTACGCACACACAAAACTTCAGCTATGCACAAATCTATGGTGAGACTTATTTCACTTCTCACCAATTCATCTGTGAGTGATGCGTTTAAACACTACTAGAATGCTTGGTCATCAGAGTTTTCTTTACAGCCGTTTTAAATTTAGCTTGAAAAAAAATATGCATGAACATTTTTGCCTTACAGGCTCACTGGGTTGTCTACAGTCTTAAATGTGTCTGCAGGACTTCAGGACTATTTATGGGTTTTAGTTATGGATGTATGTTTGCTATTTACTCCCAACGACTTTGTGAAGACTTACGTGAAATATTGGCTAGCTAGAAAGTAAACTGATAACTGAGGGGCTGTGGGCAACAATTAAACGCAGCCTCTGCAGGGGGAAAAGTTGCAATGATTTCCACTAAGATACACTGAGAAAGTGGGTCTTGCTGGAATCCAAGATTTTGGGGCACAATAAAATACTTGAAAGTTTGACTAAGATCAAAGAGAAAACTGGCTCCCTACTGACTAAAAACCCACCTCAGAGATCCATAACAGAAGGCATCAGCTCTGCAAATGTGAGGCATTTTACATTAGCATTCAAGCCATATTCTGCTAGAAAACAAATTTCCCATCAACTTCAAAAAAGATGAACTCATATAAGTGATTTCCTAAAAGTTAATCCCCATCATTAAACAGAGCTGCATTTGCTGAGAGTGAGTAGGATTTTTTTTTTTTTGCCTGAATCACACATAGGAAATGCCAGAACGACATGGTGCTTCCATCAGACTGAAGTGCTTCTGAGCACTCTGTTTGAGCCAGAAATAGCACTGAGGTGATCAGGAGTCTGCACATCTGTCTGGGCCAGAAAACAGGTGGAGGAGGACTTTTTGGGCTCCTGGAGGAAAACGTTAAAAGAACCAAGATAAAGTAAACAATCCAAAATTCAAAAGTTCTAATTGTGGGCTAGAAAATGTGCATTACCTGTGACAATGTGGGTTGGAATGTTTCAAAAAAGTATCAAAAAACATGTTTGCCTATGAATGGGAAAAATTGCTGACTAATGAAGACTTACACATTCCCCTAACTTTAACCATTTATTCTCCATTTCAAATCTACCCATAGACTGCAAAAAAAAAAAAAAAACCTGTTGTAATTTAACTTCACTTGCCACAAAGGAAAGCCTGTGTGTACAGCTCCAGACTGGATTTGGTTTCCTTTACAGGACAGGTCTCCAACACCAGGCCTTGAGGACCAGTGTCCGACATGGTTTTGAAGCTCCTTATTGGCTAAATAGACTTGAATCAGGTACTCAGCACCAGATGAGAAAGGATTTCTTAAAAACCAGCAGTGATGCCAGCCCTCAAGGCCTAAAGTCTGAAACCCTTGCAGAAAGTCACTGGTAAAAATCTCGAACAACTTCTTCATGTCAGCCGACACTGGACTCTTTACTATTCTCATGAAAGGCAAAAAAACAAATACATAAAAAAGTACATTTCGCAGTATGGGACCTACTGGCCCTTGCTTTAATCTTTAACAGAACTTGTGCTCACAGAACACACAAAGAACAAAGTTTCAGAAGCACATGATCCCAAAATTGGGACAACAAATGATCAGCAGTGTTCCTCCATAAAGCAGAGTTAATGTTCTTTAGTTTGGACTTTTCACCTCTCATATAGGGAGGTGGACACAAATCTACAGTGTCTTAGAATTAGAATCTCACACAAAAGGAGAAATCGACCTGAAACATAACCATTTATAGGAAATGGGGGTGGGGTTACCCTTCATGCTCTGGGTCCCTCCAGTGGCCGATCCACCCTCTGACAGACAGCTGAACACTACACCGCAGAAACTCAGTGATCCACACACAAAACAACAGAGATGGGAAGAGAATGAAAGCACTGTGAGGGCAGGAGAGTGGGGTTTGGGGGTTGTGGATAGGGGAGATAATGTGCTGCAGGGTTGATGGAGTGATACCTATCTATAGCAATAGATACTATCAGGCAGTTGATAGAAGGCTATAGAAGTGGGGGTTGATGTGCCAGCAAGCAGACTGACTCATTAAAGTCTGACAGGAACAGATTTCAACATATAGGCTGCATCAACCAGAAATAGTGAATTTATAACAACATTTATTTAAGTCTTCAGCTCCCAACAACTTAGTTGCTAATTTTCTGTTTTGTGTTTTTTTAAAAAAGTCAATTAAAACTCATTTGAAAAGCAAATAATCTGAGACAATTTTTGGTAACAATCATAATGCATCTATAAAGTCTGAACATTCTTTATATGTAAATAATAACAAAAATAAGGACTTGTTGTGCATTTATACATTTGACCATAAGTAGGCTAGAATTTGCTCTTTGGTACCTGCACTCAGATACATCTGCACCGACTGACTCAAGAAAAAGAAAAGCTTGATGCGTTGCCATTCACCTCCTTGGTTTACCCATTATCCACCACATTACCTTCTGGGAAAATAAACAGACTGATACAAACCAGAACAGAAAGGAAAAAAACACCTTCAACCCAGAAGCTATTAAATCCATCCCATCACTAGCTGCTCCACTTGTCCCCATTTGTGTGCAAAAAAAGTAAATACTGTCTATTATCCAACGTTGACACCACCACAATGGATGCAAATGCTGTTTGTATTTCCTCTTTCACTTTTTTCCCCACTTTGCTCATCAAGCTGTTTGTGTGATGACCACAACATTCACTGCAATCTGTATTTCTTTGTTTTGAACCTGAGTCAATGACAATAAACAACTATTCTATACAACAGGGTGTCCTGTGATTCTCCATACATTGGAAAAATAAACGTTTCGTGACATAAAGCATTTTTATTTATATAATATGCTCTATATGACATTATGTCATTTTGCTCTTTATTGAAATGGATTTTCTGGAGTGTCTGAAATATAAAGAAATGCACGTTAGAATCTATATATGTGGAATGTATCATGTCTTCTATGCATGGAAACTTATTGGACACCCTGTAAATATACATACTTGTATCCACATAAGCAAGCAGAATCAAACTGTTTAACTGTTAACATAAACATTAAAACTGACTTTCAAGTAAATGCATATGGAGAAAACTTAATTCACCCAAATATTGTGCAGTAAGCATGAATTGTATGTTCGGTCAGAGATGAGCAGGCGTACGTTTCTGGGTAAGTATGTACTGTAAAATACAATATTGTTGATGAATGTAACAGAGAAGAATAGAAGCCGGCCACACCAGACGGCCAGCAACAAGCATGGCTCCAGATGGCTCCGGGCTTCTGGAGCCCCCCATCAGACAAGGAGCCAGCGGACATCCATCCCTGGGACACCCAGATACCTGCCATGTATGTGCAACCAGGGGGGACAAATGAATATGAACCTCACCTTTGGAGAGTGAAAGGATGGAGAGTGGAGAGCCAGCAGCATTCCTCCTCCATCGAGCAATAATAATTTAGACAGCCCACATCCTTTTGATTTCTGGAGCCCATGTGTGGATGGTTTTAGCATTTATTGATTATTAGTTTATTTATTATGTAACTATTAGATTTCTAACATGTCAGCAACTTTTTAAGAACTTCTATGTTTGGAGTTTCTTTGTTTGGCCTAATTCTCTTCTAAATTAGTTGAAAATGTTGTTTGTGAATTAATTGATACATTTGAAACTCAGCAAAATATAGTTCTTACAAAACAAGTTCTGTCCTTCTAAAAATTTCTGACTTTTTCAGTTGGGGAAAAAAAAAGACAGAAAACATGCTTCAATCTTTCTGGTTCACTTCCAGACAGAGTGCTGCTAATGACTGCTGCTGGTTCCATTCACAGTCATCCAGCATGATTAAGGACTGTGACCTTTACTGGAGTCACATAATTCAGGGCTTTGTGATTTTTTTTTTTTTTTTCCCCCACTCTTCTCTAAACTCAGAGAAAGAGTAACCGAGAGTGGCACATTTGGGCTCATCAGAAGTTAAGACGGAGCAGATCAGAGAAACAAGGTGTTGAGGAGAGAACTAAAGAGGAGGAAAGGATTGAAGGCACAGATGAAGGGCGTCGGATCATCTGCTGCTCACCCCTGAGGCATTGACATTATCTGGAAAAGACAGACATCATAGAGAGGGAAGGCAATGAAAGGAGAAGGAGGATAAAAAAAAGTTGAATAAAGAGGATAATGTATCTTCTGAAGTTCTTCAAAAACATCTGACATTTACCTGGATTTCATGTGTTCAGTCTAGACAAGTGCAGTCTTATAAAGGCCACCGGCTGTCAGTCTTTCAGACCGCAAGTCTACTGTCTTGTGAGGTTTTCTGTTAAAAACTAAGGGGTGAATCAGAAGACAAACAAGGAAGAAGATATTCACCCTGTAAAAAACTGTTGACAAGCATTGTGTAGTTTGAATACATTTTTTATCTTTTATGGAGAATTCTGAGTAAAGCATTTACAGATTTTCAGTTACTTTATATCTGTGGACTGAAATTTAAGTAATAGATACTTCAACAATAGAGGCTTCAAAACAATAGAAGACATTTGTGAACAGAAGCAGTGCTTAGACCAAGGTCTTTGTCACAACTGCCCATTCTTTTCTATGGGCATTCTGGGGGTGACAGGTTGTAGCAAACACTCATACAATGAGCAAGGGTAAGTGAGGGGCAATTAGGTGAGACACAGGAGCGTTGTATGGATTTTTCCTTTTTTCAATCCGTCCCCTAAACCAGTGAAGCCTATTAGAGCTGTTCATGAGATAAGTGTGCACTCTTTACGTGTACCCTGACTGTTAGACATGAGGACATTTGACAACCAGAGCATTACACATCACTTGTACACGCAGTGCGTACTGCATTCATGCACAGTCAATAAGGAGCCAGTACACTGTACTAACAGCTGGAATGTACAGAGCATTCTACTATATTATGCAAATTGTATTTAAGTGTCAAAAAGATCAAATTCTTTGTTTGGTATCATGTCTCAGGGCCCTTTGGATCTATTTCGATTTCCCCTCAGACTAGTGGGGGACAGCACGTTATCAAACTGGGTCACTGGTGACTGAAAGACCACTGAAAGTGTCCGTCATTTGACGCTGCTCCTGCAGTTGATAGTGAAGCTCACTGTACTTTGAAGTCTCTGAATGATCTCATGAACCCAACATGATTACTAAAACAAGAACTTAATCACTCAACGTCTGCCGTGTCTTACATGCATTGAGATATACACAGACACTGCTCCCTCTGGTGATCGGGCTTAAAACCTTTGATAGTAGCTCCTCCCACACGCGTCAAGTTTATTAATGATATTTTTCGACACTAATAATACTAATAATAATAATAACTAATAATACTAATTTGACTTGAATTGTATTCGGTGTGAATCCAAGATAAAACATGGGTATTTTTTATTCAAATGAGACTTGCCAGAAATTTTGTTATTCCTTCAAGTTTTCTATCATCACTTCTTCTGTTAGTTCCGAAATGTCTTAATGGATTTTTGGAGAAACACATGCTGATGGAGGAAAAACAAATAGATTTGACCCATTGTGGGGTCTCATTAAGTTCCACCTGGATAGCAAATTATTACGTAATACCTCGCCAACTTTGATTGTCTACAATTCCTTTTTTTGAGGCGAACTTGCATCTTCCTTAAATGATAAAATATGTTGTTCCTTTTATTAAGTGGCCTACTTGTCAGTTTTATGGGCTAATTGTGGATAACTTTATTGAAATACATTTGTTTGGCAAGTTATTGTGTTTGAGGAGAATTCCACTCTGACAAAAAGCAAGGTTAAAATATAAAACAGTGTTCATGAGTGTAAGCTAAAATTCTCACGATATAGCAAAACGAAATATAAGTTCAAATCACATTCAATGAAGTCTAAAATGTTCAAGACACCAAGTTAAAGAGCTGCCACCCGGATGCAGTGTTCAGTCAGAGAAAGACATTTCATTTCTTCATCATGGAACATGCTCATTTATGGTTAAAGTCAAAATCTTTTCAAAGCATTTTAGTGCCATCATACAATATAATAATGCAATAAATAAACCGATATGTGTTTACAATAGTCATTTTCATATTGATTTTTGTAGGAGAGCATTACTGGTGCTCTGTAGTAGGAGACTTATGTAAGTGAACCATGCCACCATATTGTAGAGGTCAGGTGTCAGTTACTTCTGGGGAAAAGACGTTTCTTTTATCACACCACTGCGCCAACCACGCCATAGGGGATGGTGCGACACGTTGAGTGTATAAGTGTGCTTGGGGAGATGGGGGAGGCAGGTCTGTGTGTGAGTGTGTGTTTGTGTGGCGGGTCTACTCTGCCTAATAGGCTTTTGTGTTGTTGGCTTCCAAAAAATAGGCTTCCTTAAGGCATTTACCACATTCATTATTAAAAACAGACAAACAAATAAGAATGTTTCACATAAAATTGAAAATAAGCTTATTTTTTATATGTACATCTGTGATTTACAGTTTTTGAGGCAATTTCTAAACGTTTTTCTTAAAACTTTTACTGAGCCACTGTTCTGAAGCTCATGTTTTTCTCATTAAATCAGTTTAATCTCCATAATATTCAGCTTTTAAATATAAATACTTTTTTGCTCAATCTTGTCAGGGACTGGAGACATAGGACCCAAAATGCAGGAGACCAGGCTGGTGACAGAAACTAAAAACATTTTATAAATAAACTGACACAAGACAAAACTTTGAAGAACCAAAAAGTGACAAAACAGAGCAGAGGACCTGCAACCGGACACTGAAATAGACGGTGGACAATTAACAAAATGAAGACAGCTGGAGATCATGATTAACCTCAAACTGGTGTGACTAACATATAGGGTAACTTCAAACATGACCAAAAACTAAACTGAACCAAAGATCCCATACAAATCTAATAGTAAACTTTATTTTTTAATTTTTTTTTTAAACTATTGGTTGTCCTAAAGTATACAAACCGAAAATGTTTATGAGAGGTCATCTTGAAACATGTGCAAAATACTAAAACTTAAACCTTTTTTTAAGTTTCCATTTTTTTATATTAGAAGGAATATTAATATTTAATGGAGTAAACAGGAGTCTAGTCATCCATACTGCAGTAATAGTTTGAAAGCTGATCTCCTCGCTTTAGTCTCGTTTTCGTGTTGCAGCTATTCCCTGACTAACTTGGACACAGGTGCTAACGTAAAGTTGGAATAATGCAGTTAGACTGTGAGGAAGCAGGCAATACAAGGCTCCAACGTCTGTGGCAAAGACACAAGAGCTCACCCTGTAATGTGCAATGATGCTGTTAGGAGATAAGGTCTTAAAGTGTGCTTTATAAAATAAAAATCAATTACCTGCTAACCACAAGTTCTTACATTTCTGTGGATCTAGCGGCTAAAATGGAAACATGTCATATGAAGTAAAATGGAAAGTTATTGGTAAACAATGATGCGTGTTTTCTTTTTTTTTTTTTTTTTTTTTTTAGAGAAGGGGGTGTTTAACAGTAGGAAAAACCAAGGTATAGTAAAAATATGAAAATTCTTTAAAGCACACCTCTGATTAACTATCCATGGAAGTTTGCTATATCAGCATAGTGAACTCAACTGTGGAGGAATACCTCATCCTGCAGGGGCAAACATCATTTAATTACCATTAAAACTCAATGGCTTGAGACCTTATCAGAAGCGGCACAATTAGCTGAGATGGCAAATTGCCAAAGTGGTATGTTTGTGTGTGTTTGTGTGCATTCAGTATAGTGAATGAGTGCTATTTGCTTGGAATCCAGTGACTAAAGATCTCCACAGATGTGAACACGACCTACACGCCTCAGAATGTTTTGCGTTCTTAAATATTAACCATTCATTTAAATTCTCTTGTTTCTGCGTATTGCACTGCTGAAAACAGCTTCTCTTAGGAGCTCCTACAATCATCATTTCACTTCAACAGTTCATCATCCCACAAACATGGCACCAAGACCAGATGTTCTCTATAGAACATTATCATTAATTAAGATTCAAGTAACGCAAATCAGTTCATCCCCTTTATAAATGACTTTTTTGATTAAAAGAGCATATGGTGAAGTCATTTTACTTCTCCCACATGGGAATTATGCCGTCCAACCTTCAAACACTTGCTTGCATCACACTGAATAGAAATTGAAAATGTAAAATTATGGACAAATACATTCTTAAATATAGCGTGATGTTGTGGGAACATGTTTGAGTGTCAGAGAAAAAAATCTGTGCATATGAAGCTCTATTCACACAGCAGGTGCACAAAAACAAGAAGTAGTCTGTCCTTGTTCTGCTTCCAGTCTCCAAATGTCATTGTACGCAGACTTTTTGAAGACTGTTGGAGCAGAGCATTCTTGTGCTCATTTCCCATGATTCCTTTGTTTACACTTTTTCCCACTAGCTCACAGCCCCTCACAACCGTAAGCTAATATTAGCTGTGCCACAAAAATGGCCAAAAACCCAATTTTCATTGGAGTGAGTCTTCTACAATAGTCAAGACTGTTCGGTTTGTAGTCTACATTTGTCTGAAACACCAGATAAAGTAGTCATTTTGTTGTTCTTGCAGAAAAAAATCATGTAAACCAGCAAATTTGGCATGTTAAGAGAGCAATCCTGCATAGGAAAAAAATAATCATTGAAAGGAGTCAAATGTCTTTGTTGATCTGAACAATAAATGTCTGGTATCTGTCTGTGGTCACTGAGCATTGGTCCTGTGCCAGGTACAGCAGGCCACACAGTGAAATCTTATAAATGCACAGAGTCCCCATGTGGATATCGCCACTTCAGTAATGTGAAGATGATACACTTAAGTCAATCCCTATTGACTCCAACAAAGTGATGTCAGAAACAAAAGAAAGGGCTTTGCTTAATGGGGATCAGGAGGAAAAAAACTCTAAAAGTCTGCTACAGTTTTGGTAAATTTGCAAGTTTTTGCAAATCTTCTACAGTTTTTCTGGATCATTTGACTTGCCTCCCTAAACAATTTCCATCATAAAAAGAAAATAAATAAATAATGTGCTGCAAAGATAATAGCATTTGATTGAAACACCCACAGTACACAACAGGTTCTTCCAGAATAGTTTTAAAGCGTCTCTTGTGACACAGGTAGAAGCTTAAATTTTAATTTAAACGACCAAATTGGGCAAATTAAAAAAAAAAAACAGTAAGGTTGGTCATTTTCTGCTGTGCATTCAGCTATGAGAGTCAGCACAAAGAGACAGGGCTTTTATTTAATTATTTTTTATACAGTTCATTCATACTTTAGGTGCTTTGGGATGTGGGAGAGGCCCAGGATGCCCATGCACTGCCGGTTTAAAGGAGTAAAAATGAAATGTGCTTTAGGGCTTTGTCACAATGTTGTCTCCTAAAGTCTTTAGTACCTCCCTAAAAAGTTATTGGATGTGTTGCCAGTCAGTTTCTTTGTAAAATAGGGGTCAGTGGAGGGGCTCAACACGTTCTAAATATAGGAATACAGCTAAAATGGCAAAGGTGAAACACCCACTCCAATGAAAATTGTGTTTTGGGTGTTTTAAAATGTTCTTGTGGCATTTTTCTGATGATGGAAGACATACAAAGAAAATTAAGTAAACTTTGTAAGTATTTATTTATTAAAATTGTGACTCAAAAAAAAAAAAATCAGTTTGAAAAAGTTTGTAGGTGTGACGTAGGAGCTACAATGGCAAGCCATGAGGTCCCAGCTCCAGTCCAATCTGATTCATCTGTTTGTAGACGACTAGATCCATGTACGTCTTCATTTTCCTGGTCTTACCTGGCATCTGGCTCAAAAGTGTAAGGCTGGATAGCTCCAATGTTGGATGATGGGAAATGAGGGCGGGCTTACCCCAGGTTCACACTGCATCTGATCTGGCTCTGGTGTGGACGCCGGAGCGGTATTGTCATGTTTCAGTCCTTAGGTTTTGTCATGTTCTGTTTTCTCTGTCAGTTTCATTACGTTCAGGTTAATCATCCACAGCTGTTTTCATTTAGTTAATCAACCTCAGTGTATTTAAGTGTCTGGTTTTTCAGTTCTCATTGTCAGGTCATCTGCTCATCTATGTTCTGTCACGGCACTGGTTTGTTCGCCTGGTTTTGTCCTGTTTAAATTGTTTTAGTAAATGTTTATGTTTCTGCCACCAAGTCTGGTCTCCTGCATTTGGGTCCTCCACCTATGGGGTGCCGTTTGTAAATCAGAGATGTAAAATTTTTACATCAATGTTTTCAGATATTTAGCGTGTTTTAGGAAAAAAAAACAGGTTTTGTTTTTCAAATGCATATTCTCACCCTTTAAATTAATATATTTATAAATGTTACATTTAATAACTAAATATTTAGTTAACCAACTAAATATTTAATTTTAAGCTAAATATTGTAGCCTACAAACTAAATATTTAAGTTTTGCAAATAAATATTTAGTTTGCTCATTAAATATTTAAATAACCTAAATATTTATTTTTAAACTAAATAATATATTTTGCAGCTAAATTATAGTTAGGTTATTTAAATATTTAGATTTGTGTTTTAAATATTTAGATTAGGATTATAATATTTAGATTTGAAATATTTAGATTTATAGTAGATTTATATATATTTAAATATTTAGATTTGAGTTAAATATATAGTTAAGATTTAATATTTAGATTTAAGTTAAATATATAGATAGGATTTATATATTTAGATTTGAGTTAAATATATAGTTAAAATTTATATATTTAGATTTGAGCTAAATATATAGTTAGGATTTAAATATTTAGATTTGAGCTTAATATATAGTTAAGATTTATATATTTAGATTTGAGTTAAATATATAGTTAAGATTTATACATTTAGATTTGAGTTAAATATATAGTTAAGATTTATATATTTAGATTTAAGTTAAATATATAGTTACAATTTAAATATTTAGATTTGAGCTAAAGATATAGTTAAGATTTATATATTTAGGTCAGCAGGATTTGGGACCCGACCTGCATTGGTGCCGGGTCAAGGTTAGGTTTAGGAGAACGGGCATTCGGATTCTACCCTTAGATACATCCAATACATTTAACTCAGATCTAAATATATAAATCTAAACTATATATTTAACTCAAATCTAAATATATAAATCTTAACTATATATTTAACTCAAATCTAAATATTTAAATCCTAACTATATATTTAACTTAAATCTAAATATATAAATTCGTACTATATATTTAGCTCAAATCTAAATATTTAAATCCTAACTATATATTTAACTTAAATCTAAATATATAAATCTGAACTATATATTTAACTCAAATCTAAATATTTAAATCTTAACTATATATTTAACTTAAATCTAAATATATAAATCTTAACTATATATTTAACTCAAATCTAAATATGTAAATCTTAACTATATATTTAATTCAAATCTAAATATTTAAATTCTAACTGTAATTTAGCTCAAATCTAAATATATAAATTCGTACTATATATTTAGCTCAAATCTAAATATATAAATTCTAACTATATATTTAGCTGCAAAACGTATATATTTAGTTTGAAAAAATAAATATTTAGATTAGATTTAAATATTTATTGAGCAAACTAAATATTTATTTGAAAAACTTAAATATTTAGTTTGTAGGCTAAATATTTAGCTTAAACTTAAATATTTAGTTGGTTAACAAATTATTTAGTTATTAAATGTAACATTTATAAATACATTAATTTAAAGGGTGAGAATATGCATTTGAAAAACAAAACCTGTTTTTTTTTTTCTCTTAAAACACGCTAAATATCTGAAAACATTGATGTAAAAATTTTACATCTCTGATTTACAAACGGCACCCCATATCCACCACAATCCCTGACAGGTATAGCTCACATTGGCTCACATAAGCTATGGATGACTGTGGTCCTGCTGCAGCCATAGAGTCTGCTACTCTGAAGTCACGTAGGTTCATGGAGTAAGCCGCCATTTTGATAGGAAGTACTGTAGACATGTCTATGGGAAGTGCTGGTAAACAAACTAATTCCACTGTGATTTTTAATTATATTCACACTCATTTTTCTGCGTGACTTGTCTTCATACAACGGGTAAGTACGGAACTTGTATTAATAATTTTGTCTTATATAGGCTTAGATGTACATATTTGACTGTGTTACACGTATGGTGTAGTAAGTAGGGGGGACAGGGGTTGGTTGCATGGTTGGTTGTCACAATGAAGTAATGTTTACAACACAGCGAGTACAGCAAAAAATAGGTTTTATTTTAAAAAATGTACTGGATGCATTTTACATTTGCTCACATGATTTTTGGTTTAGATTGTTAACAGCCAGAACTTCAAAAAAAAGTGCCCCAGCTCGGCTTGACCCACAGATTTGGAGCTCCAGAGAGGTCATACTAGACTGGATGCAGTAAGAGGGCCTCACACACTTAAGTTAGCCAAAGACTGGACGTTTGCACCAGACTGAACTGGATGCGTGAACCCAGGCTTGCTCTGTACCAATGGTCTTGCCTATACTCAAGGCAATTTCTATTAAACTGCATCTCTGCTGAAACTATGTTTTAGTGAACGACACAGGTCTTTGATTTTGGCTAAAAACTGTAAAATCATAATTTAAAAACCACTGGGAACCCTTTTAGAGTAGAGCAAAAAAATTATTATGCTACTATATACAGACAAGGTGGAACTATATAGTATTTAATGCAAATCACTAGTGGACAAATGGCATGTTTGTTTTCAGGAATGGTCATGCAAATTCCAATTCAAAGCCTTCAGAACCAATAATGATTGCAAATTATGTGATCTGCTGGCTTCGATCAAAACAGAAAGTAACTGAAGATTTGCAGCAGAAACAAAATGTTTCTGACATTTACCATTTGTTTGTGGTAAAATTCAGCTTTACTAGTGTTTCAGTTTACATGGATCACACTAAAAACTGCAATGTTACTGTTGCATCATCCCAGCATGTTTGTGGCACAGTGATTCTTATGCTTTCAAGAATGTGGCCGCCATCTTTCCTATTAAACTTTTCATAATGTCCACCTCTGATATGTAATAAAGACCCACATTGAAGGTATTTGAAAGCTCCAGTAAGAGAGGGTGAAGAGAATAACGCAAACGACATAACAGGCATGGATTAGTCTTGGTGGCTCCACTGACATGTGGTTCATTAACCTCCAACACACGGTTTGTTAAAAATGACTGCACCGATTCGTTACAACTAAATCTCCCCAATCAAAAGCTGTTAGGCTCTTCTGCTTGCAACAAGCTGGCTGTCATGGTGAGATTTCACCTCTTTCTGCTCTGATCCCAAACCTTTTCCATTTATGATGATTTGGGCTATTAGTGAAGGAGTGCCATCTGGGTGCTCTAATTATCCTCCATCTTCTCTAGTTTATTGCTATTTAAAATTCTCATTTTTTTTGTCTGTGACTGGAGAAATGAATCTTCAGATAAAGGAGCAGAAATGCCAAAAAATAAGGCCTTACTTTAACGGTGACATTGGATGGTCCAGTGACGTTGTTGTCATAAAAAGGAGACGCAACTAATGTTCACCTTTCTGCCAGTGTTCTTTCAGAATATGTGAGGAGGCTTTGACTTCAAAATATTTGCTAAATAAGAGTAGCTCCAAAATTGTAAAATGCCAACCTGTCACAATAAGATCAATCAACTTGATGCGACTGGAAAATTTCGCTTGGGGCTAGCTTGCGCACAGGCAGTGCTCCCAGCCACAGGTGGGGGAAGGTCACCGTTATCTTAAAAAACAACAAAGGCTTCTTGATTTTGGCTAAAAACTGCACAGTCCTATTAAAAAAGACTACTGGGAAAAATCTTGTATAAGAAAAAAATATGGTTTTAGTGGGACTTTAAAGTGTTAAGCTCATTCATCTGACCTGTGTAGGTCAATTATGTCTGTCGCTGCCTTTGTTTACTCATGCCTTCAGTAAAGTTATTGTTAGTTGCTCTTGTAAACATCTCTGTAATTGATCCAGTTCACATCATCAATGAAGTCACCATGAGTTTTTATTCTGTCTATGGTTTCTTTTAACCTTTGCTGATTCCTGTTTTAACCTCTAATTCATCTTTGTAGAACTACAACTCAAATGGACTTCTGACTTTCTGTTTGGATGACAGACACTTCCTTGACTACATATCTTTGAGTGTTCCTCCACAGCCCACTTCAATAAAGTAGATATACAACTGTTACCATCTATTCAATATAATTTTTTGCAATTCACTCACCCAGTCCTGTGTTGCTTTAGGGTTGTCTGTTTTGTTAGCAAAGCATTCAGGAATTGTCAGTGATGATTATGACAACATTAAAAAAATGAGCCAGTATAGTTGCAAATAAACCACCTAAGTAAAGTGTGAAAAAACAGAACAAACTGATACTTAAAAACTTTGAAAAGAATATTGTTTTATCATCTCTACAGTGGCTAGTCACATATCTCATAAGACTACTTAAAAACAGATGGTATTGATTTTTATTGTCATAAATCCCAGCATGTTTTGTGCCCACAGTTAACAAGATGTTGCTCAATGTTTTATTTATAGGACATTTAGGTATTGATCTTTTTTCTTTTGGAAAAGGAGTTTCGAATCCCAATCCTCGATGGTTGGGTCCTGAGTTTCTAGCACTCCTGTTCTTCCTGCTCAAGGCAGGGGTATCTTAAAGTCCCACTCCAAACATCTTTTGTAAAAAAAAAAATCCTTAATTTTCTTCATTTATGTCTTATATCATGGGAAAAATGCCCCAAGAACCTGTTAAAAACACCATAAAGAGGATCTTCATTTGCGTTTCATGTGTACATTTCTTGTTGCTAAAGTGTCTGTTGAGGGAAAGGCACACTAAATCAATTAAATGAGAAATGATGCACGGAAAAAGATAAAAAGTGTTAAAACTTCAAAACTCGTAGTGGTAAAACATCCATCAAAAAGTGTCACAATGAAATCTCTCTGTGCAGGACTGCTTACAAAATTTGCTGAGGAGGAGAAAATGAAGTATTTTTGTGTATGTTAGCACAATATCAGGAAGGAAATACTTCTGTGTTAAAGTAAGAAAAGTGTTGCAGGCCAACAACCTGGCAGGGGTTATGCCATTTCCAAAAAAGTTGCAGTCCATCATTCTTTAATTAAGAATACGTTTTATGAAAGGGAAAAAAAATAAGGTTTTAAAAAAATCTATGATCCTTCACATCACAACTTATACTGATAGAAACAGAAAAAAATCCAGGACTCCTGGATTCTACAGGCCTTAGATTAGAATAAGTAATTATACAATCACGGCAGTAGAATAAACTAAGATGGAAACAATCTATGAACAAGCAGAATTAGCAAATTATTTTCATTCAAAATCCATTAAAATGTCTTCTTGCCAGCTCAAAAGATTTAGGTATCTGAGATAAGTAGATGGTAAGATGATAGATTTGGGATTTTACATTTGCAGTTTGAAAAAGTAACAATTTGCAAAAAACTTCCTCACATTGCCACCCAGATAAAAAATTACAGTTAAACCTGAAATCAACCTGTAATCCCATGGTTTCCTCTGGTTTGTAAAATGAAAGATTAGAATATCAGTAAATATGTAGAAGGATGTTCCTGAAGATGCTACATATAGTAGTTAATGTTTAATCTTCTGGATCACGATTTGTGCGTATTTAGCCTTGTGTCAGGCTTTTATTTTGGTAAATATGGGAATATATGTGTTGTTGCTCATATAAGACTGGGTTAATCATCTTTCTTTGTCTGGTAATGATCATAAAATTATCACGATTAACTTTTCCTTTAAAATTCTTAAATTACATTAGCAGATCATCTCTAGCCACTACTGTACGTCTAGCCACTGATTTATCGATAAGTGTAATATGGTCAGTTTTCTAATTCTGAGCAATTAAAGGATAACAATTCCAAGAATGATGTAAATAGATAGCTATTTATATCTTGAAATCTTCAAGTGGAATCACAGAATTTGGTCTTTTGACCCTTTAAGACATCCTCATCCCTTCTTTGACATATTTAGCGTTTAGGAAAAAGACGAAGCAAAATACAACCTTTAAGCCTCCTAACTTTTGTGCCTATAGTTGCTTTACAACTAAGCAGAACCTTAAGAGTGCAACACTAATGGATCAATAAGATGTCAAGGAGAAGGCTCAGGATTGAAAGTGATAATGGTAAGAAGTGAAAGAGACGTGTGTGCACAAACACACACCCGCAGAGAATCTCTTGGACCAACAGTCTCAGCAGACTCGCTGTTCTGGCCAATATCACACGAGACACTGACAGCTCATCTTACCTACATGCACACGGAGACAATGCTTCAGTTCCGATTTGAGCAGCTCTGTCAGCCAGTTGTAGATTTTTCGTGTCAGTTATATGCAGCCGGGAGGACAATAACAGTTACTATACTGCCTTTTATTGTCAGATAAACAGCTGTCTCGAAAATGTACTGACATAAACAGACTCTGCCATCACAAGAACGTCAGAAATTTCTCCGGCTGCATTATTGCACCTGCCAGTCAAGTGTGATTATTTGTGTGGGTTTTTCTTGTTGTTTTGTGTGGTTCCATAGCTCTTAACTTTTCATTCCTCTTTATATTTTTTAATAACTGTCACTTCCATCCACGCAGTTTGTTCACAAAACCTTTTCAGTTATTAAAGTATGTTTTTTTTTTTTTTATTTTGGATCATTTTTTTCATGAAAATATTTTTTATTGGTAAGGAGAATCACCTGATCTTAGCAAGTTTTTGCTTTTTAATGCACATAACTCAACAGGCAACTACTGTAAACACATTTTCCAACATTGATATTCTGCTTTGCCAGCCTTCCTCTTGAAGATGTTCATAACCAGGTCCCTAAAGATATTTAGTATCAGAGATATGCCTTCCTTATGGAGCATTCACCCCAGATGCAATTCAAGCGTCCGTTTTGGAGAGCTCTACAGAGGCGCTGGAAAGCATGTGGCCTTGTCCAGGTTCCTTCAGTCTCTCCTGCTGCGGTGTACTTCACTCCTGACAGCCGTTTAAATGTCAATTCTGTTTGTGGCCCAGTTTAAGTAATAACTCGAGAGGCGAAAAATAAAAATAAAATTCAGATGAAAATAAAATCATTGAGGTGGAGCCATGAAACAAATTCCAATAGATTTTGCGCTTTTGCTAAAAATCATTCACCCATTAATTTAGAGGATAATTATATATAATAAAAATGTGTAGTTACTACACTCTCAGGGCAGAAAAAAAGAAAAGATCTACTTGTTTACAATTAGATTTTTTAGCTTGTACAAAAAATTTGACTTTACATTTTCATTAGATATCATTTTGTTTTGTTTGAGCCATGTCTGTACCTCTTTTGTTCTTAATTCAGGTTTGTTACATGCAACTTGACTAAACTGTTGTGTCCATGTGCTTTTGTAGATTCATACATGTTATTTAGGACACGTTTTGATTAAACAGCACCTGCTCCCATGCTATAGAAGGGTGTCTTTGCCAGGTGTTAAGCTTGCATGCCAGGATTTTGCAATCATGACAGCAGATGCCTTGATGGATCACGTGACCATGATACAAGCTTCAGCTAACATTAGCGTCATGGGCCAGATAAGGAGCTAGTTAAGGTAATGATGGTCTCAGTGTCGTGTCTTCTAGCTTTTCAGTGGTTTAGGAATGAGCCTTTAACTGGACACTTTTTAACACAAAAATAACACAAAAAGAGGTGTACTGTTTAATACTGTACTGAAACAAATGAAATTGATGGAGTTTAGACTCAAAACATTAATAGAAAACAACATGCTCTACAAAGTGTGATAAAACCTTTATTTTTATTCTGCATATGTTTTTTCAACTATAGAACAAATCTTTGTGTCTCTGCTCTCCATTTGCTGAAACTTTTTCTGACACAGATCGGAATCAGACTGGATTGAAACTCTACCTATTCCTTAAACATCCCTCCAATCATCTTTTGATTATTGATTATTTTTAAAGCGTTCCCAGTGGTCCTTTAATTATGATTAAAACCTGTGTTGATTTCCAGGACATAGTTTCTGCAGGGCGACAGGAATTCATTCAAAATTTGCCAGATTTGTGGGTGGGACGATTGTCGAGTAGACCTCACTTCCCATTATCCGTCTGTTTACAGTCCTTCACACCCCTGACCTAACATTGGCGGTGCAACAAAAGTGGTGAGCAGTATTGGAGTTATTATCCAACCGTAAGTTTTGATCCAGATTCCAGCTCAGACGATGAAAACGACGACATACATGGATCTAGTCGTCTACAAGTGGATGCATCAGCATGTAGCAGAATCTGTTGCCTGCCCTTTGATTTTCTACATCACAAATACTCTTATTTGCAAATGTTGATTTTTTTTGTCTGCTCCTGATTGACAATGGTTTGAATAAATAAATGCTCACAGATGGAGTTTCAGTTTTAATTTTCTTTATTTATGTCTTGTATCACGAGAAGAATTCCACAAGAAAATGTTAAACATGCCAAAAACGTGATTTTCATCATCATTAAAGATGCTGTCAGTGGACTGAGTATTGAAGACTTGCTTCTTGATAGGACACTGCTTTAAAAAAAACTATCTCTGCGAAGCCACAACAACACCACAGAAACTAATAACAAAATATATTGTCTTCCAAACTTGAGCTGGAGGGTATATAAAAAAACCTGAAAATGTTTGCATGAAATAAATCAGGATTTTGAATAGTTAGAAGAAAGACGGGGTGGGGCAACAGAATATGGGTCTGTGTTGCTGCATGGCTGTTAAAAAGGGGGGTTGTGAGCTCAGCATGGCTGTGCAGGCTGACAGATAGAGCCGTATCTTTGGGTTCCAGCTTAAGGAGGCATGATCCAATCACTGCCCCTGGCTTGATTGCCCTGCCAGAACACACAGCTTGTTTCAAATGTAGGTGTGTGAGAGATGTTGTGTGTTCCTGCCCTTCTGTGTGCGTGTGGCAGGCTGTATTTTTGGCAGCACAATTATTTGCGTCACGCAGATAATTGGTAGCTAAGCGTAGCCGCTGCTGAGATGAAAAGCATCACTTGTGCAGGGTCATGAAAATAAACCTGTTTACCTCGGGGCGACGTTAAGCTACTAATTCTGTTTGTTTCCTGCTGTAACGTACAGTATCTGCAGCAGAGAAGGGAAGGGCGTTATATGTCTCCTCTGAGGCTCTGAGTGAGAGTTGATGTGAGTCTTCACAGAACACAGAGAACCAGTTCTGATGGTGATGGCTTGATCATTTACACTGACACTGATGACGTCGTTAGCCAGCTGCCAGGAAGCCTGTCGGACACGGTTCACGAGGCAAAAATGGCACCAAACAAGAAGCCATCACTCTTCAAACAACTGCCACAGAAAACCTCTGGCGGTTTTAGAAACTCAACTGAAAACAGAAGTGTCATTTTTGAAGACATCTGGAGGTGTTTATTTCTGTAGGATAAAAAAAAAAGTTGGACTAACATGTTTGTTTCACTTAAAACTCTACAAAACTTCTTAAACAAGTCTGAATATCACAAATGTTTTTAGCTCCCCTTTTTTTTTTCCTTTTTTGTCCACAAAAAGTTTTCTCAAAAACTACTGAAGTATTAGGTTCAGCATCTTGGCTACCGCCACATTTCAAACATCTTTTGAAGTCGTAATTGTTTCTAGGTATTTTTTTCTTTCTTAGCTTAAAAACTGATGCGCCAGCTTCAAAAGAATCGGATAAGCAGACAATGCAGCTCTCAAGTCCTGCTATACTTCAAAGCTTTTAAAAGATAATTAAAAGTCACTAGCAAAGTTTAACGTTCCTGCAAGACTGTCTTGAAAACTTAAAGAATATAGGAACAGATGTTGTATGTAAGGAGGGAATGTTGCTGTTCGGATTTTATGAAAATGATGAGAAACTTGCTGAACAATTCAAAATAATACCAGCTGTATTTTAGTAGACGCAGAATCAGGGTAATTATCCCAGTGACAGATAATTTAATTCTTCCCTAGAGATCAATTTATCACACATGGTGTTTGCATCAACATTTCTTTTTGACTAAAAAATGCATACTTGACACCTCAGAACAACAATAAAAACTGTTAACGCTCAATGAAATGTGACCTAAGCAAGGATTTATGGGCAAACAAGGTAGTTTTTCCAGCTGCTACATTTAGGAATCTTAGTTGATTCTTTAATCTGTAACCTTCACCTTGCAACACAAACAATAGATGAACAATCATTTTGAGGACTTTTCTTTATTCTGGTATGCAAACTATAACATTTTCAGACATTTTTAAAGAAACTAAACTTCAAAAATTGCAACAGTTGTGGAAACAAATATTTGATCCCTTGATGATAGTTTTAAAGCAAATTTAGGAGGTTGGGAGATTTGTAATTGGGAGGCAGCTTTCACATTTTTTGCACGCCATGCAGTGGCCATGAAGGTTTTATGAAACTTTTTCGGTTTTATGGTGACCCAGCCGGCAAGGCCAAATGGGCCCCATATGGTTTAAAAGTGGTCCCCAGTTGGGCTTATCTGCGGTTTTTTTGGTGGCCCCTCTTGGGTTTGCCACCTGTCACCTGCCATCTGGGATTGGACCAGCAGCCTGGGCAGCGACCCTTCTAGCTCTGCTGGCCCCTGGACAGCGCCGCTCGCCACGCTGTCCACCAGGCTGGCAAACACAGGTGGGGCCACTACAGAAACTGCAGACAAACCCAACTGGGGTCCACAGTTTCTGCCTACTTTTAAACCATATGGGGCCCATTTGGCCTCGCTGGGAGACTGGACAATTTTTCTCTAAAAGTTGACATGGTGACATCAGCGCCCCGAAAGATTTTGAGGTCGAACGATGGCAGTCCAGTGACAGGCGGGGAGGACTTCCTTACAAAATCTGGCTACAGCCAGATCACTAGCCGGCAACAGCTCTGACTGGATGATGTGTGAATGTCTTTGGAGGGGGGTCGTCAACATCATAAATGCATAAAAGGGGACCATTCTGCATGCATGATGGGGCCTGACTCCCACCTCCTATATTCATGACCACACCAACGATTAAAAAAAAAAAAAATTAGGCGGCTTTAAAGCTGCTCCCAATGCCTCCCCATTGCGTGTTGGCAGTTGTGTACGGGACCATAGCATTAAAAATAAATCAATAGTCTGTCATTCTAATGGTAGGTTCATTTGAACAGTGAGAAAATCAAAAAGTAAATTAAGAAATTAAACTTAAATAATTTATATAAATTAATGTGAATTTCATTGAGGGAAATAAATACCTGATCTCCTAGTGACCATCAGGGCTGTTAACATTTACACAGAGATACTTTACCATGTGTATGAGAGGATGGGCGGAGCCATACAGTATACCATCAAATCCAGAGTGAGAACGTCCTTCCCTCTACCAGGAGACTAAAACATACAACCAAGGCAACCAAAGAATGGCTGAAGAAGAAGCATATAAAGGTCATGGTCAGTCTCAATGCTGTAGAAAACTTATGGAGATAGCAGAAGCTAAGAGTTGCCAAGCAACAGCCACCAAATCTTAATGATTTAGAAGTAATTTACAAAGCAGAGTGAACCAAAATTCCTCCTGTGTGCAGAAACCTGCTCAACAACAACAAGAAACATCTGACATCTGTGCTGCTAATAAGGGTTTTGACACAGAGTAACAAGTCTTTGCAGTGATACTAATTTCCCTGGAAGACATGCAAATGAATGAATAGTCTTTCTTTGATGTCAATTTCTTGATTTTATGTGACTTACTTTTCAAATTATACTTATATCCATCACTGTAAAAAAAAAAAAATCTTAGCAGGCTGTAAAAAAATGTTTTCACCTCAAATATTAAAAAAAAAAAATTTTTTTCATACTGCAAACACAGAATGAGCAACCGCTTGGAAATGTCTATAAACTGCATGTAGAAAGAAAAGACGAACATCTCTGGTTGGTTAACAGCCTCTTTGTGGTAATCTAAAACATTTTCTGAATTAAAAAAGCAAAACAGAAAAAAAATCACATTGATGTAGGCCATGAAGCAAAAGTGCATTTTGTTCACAGGATAACAGTCTGTTTTTCCTCATTCATGCTTCTCTGCTCTCTAAAGAAACTGAGATTTCAGGACCTGCATGGAGCATGAATGAATTCAAAGGCAGGAAATGCTCAACTCACAATTTATGGTCCCAGTTACTGCTGAGGTCATTGTAGCTCTGCAGCGCTGGGGTATGACTCATGCGTCTCAAAACTCTCAAAGGAGCTTAATTTCTGTTTTAATGTGTGATGTGGCGAGCAATTAACTGCCATTATAGTCCAGTCTCTGGCTTTTAACACGCATCTCCTCTATTGTCTGCAATGAGTGAAGTAGTTATTTCCTCCTCTGTTGTTTATTAAGATGAAAAGAAAAACATCAATAAACTAGAATGATTCAGAATTAACCGATCAATGTAGTGATTGTGGTTTAGAGGTGGACTTAAAAAATAAAACAGAAAAAACAAGTTTAACCAAAACAATAGATTACAATAATGGAAAATTGTTTTATTTCAGAAAAACAAAAACCTTAAATCTTCATTTGTTGTCATGGAGAAAAAGGAAAAATGCAGAGCCTACAAGTTAAGTCAAAGAAAGCTGGCACTGTCTTTCAATAACATTATAGTTAAAAAGCAAACGTAAGGATTTAATAAATGCTGTAATTGGGCTTCATTACTTACAGATTTCAAAGTAGGGCGGGGTATCAGTACAGAATCAGTAAACTGATTTAGTTTTGATTTACTGGTTCAGTGTTTAATTTGAATATTAGTAAATCAAACATGTATCATATTTGTGTTAAGCACAAATTAGTTTCTATTCAATACCAGTTTAATTGATTATCATTTTTTATGTTTACATTTTTTTTAACTTAAATCCCATTGAAAAGTGTCCGTGTCTTAAGGATTTATATTAGGGCTGTAAATGTAAATTTACATTCCTAATATAATATAATTTAAATTATATAATTAAATGCAAATTAACAAACATCTGCTGGTATGATATATATCGCGATACATTATCACGATACATTACATATTCCGATATATCCCAGGATTGTACTAGAATAAATTATCCCATTATTTTTTAAACAGTATGCCAAAAAAACCAAAAAACTACCTGAATATTAATACACATTTTATGTTAATAAAATTGTAACATTTATTTTATTTAATAAACAAAACACCATTGCACTGCAACTGAATCTCATATGCAAGTTTCTTTTACCCTCAACATTGTGCCTTTCTTTTGGTAAATTCCTACAGTCAACATAGTCTGCTTTCCAGAACGGAATATGTTATCAGTACAAGAAAAATAAAACAAAGTAAATGAGCTTTTGAACAAAAACACACTGTGGATCCTAAATTGATGATAGTATAGTAACTCTTTTATACAAAAAGCTTTGTTTTTTTTATCTAACCAGAGAGCCACAATGGTGGGGCAGAGGCGGTTGCAGGTTGCAGCCCTGCAATCAAAGTCTTCAATAATAATGCAGCTCCTTGAATATTTTTACGGCTGTAGTGACTCAAATAGAGTCAGAATGTTAACTTTTTCCAACAAATTGACTATTAGGTCTCTGACTTTTTCTTTACAAACACCTGCAAACATGTTCGTCACGTTGGTTGGTGCATCTCTACATTGAGTTCATTTTAAGAGCACATTCTCTAATGTCTACCTAACTCAAACAAATGGACAGCCACAGGATACACAGCGTGCCTCGCATGTATTATGCATCCCAATTGACGTCATATAACTTCAGGTCTTCCTCTTAAGGGAGCCGGCCTTCCTGTGCTCGTCTGTTGCGGTGAGTGTACCCCAAATGGAGACAGAAACAACAATCGTCCACGAGGACACTTGGGAGACTGTCCTCCGCCCTTAGCCGGCTCCATTATCTGCACTGTGTATGTATTACAAACACATTCACACACTTTGATGGCAACACAAACTACAGACACAGAAAAAAAAGCCACCTTAAGTAGCTCTGCTTCATGCTTAGCCATGCATTTTTGATGGCAGCCAGCATTAAAAGCCACAGAAATAAGGAATGCTTGGTTAGGCAGCCCGGTTAGCTCTTTGCCCTACTTTTTTTTTTTTTTTTCTTTCAGTGCAGCCATTTTTGTTTTTTGTGCAAACACACTGAGAGATGGACAGAAGAATTGCCATGGGATGAAAGAGGGAACGGCAAACAGGAGGATCCAAAAGAGGAGCAGAGGAGTCCACAGCGGAGGGCAGTTATGTGGGCTACTTTTTATCTTCTGTCAACCGCTCGTTCCAGTCCCTTTTACAATGCCTTCCTTTTATTATCCCCTCTCAACATGCTAGGGTAGGCTCACAGCTAGAAATCGGAGCAGCAAATCAGTTTTATTTCCGTGTAGCTGAAACACACTGCAACTGGGCCCGAAACACTTGTTCTCCATGCTCGATAGCAACAACAGTAATAACAGCAGCTGGTGCCTTTATGCTCGGTTGGCTTTCCTGTGAGTGTGCATATATTGGTGTGTATTATTGTTTTTTTTTTTATTGGATCCTAACAGTTCAAGTTGCTGCATGTTAATCTGTGTTTACTAGCTTGCATGTATTTGCATGGCCAAATCAAGCCTGATAAAATCAACATCTTGGCCTGTCACAGGCGGCGCTATCGTGCACTCAGCCTCACGCCGCATGACAGAAGCAGCTTGGTTTGTCAGAGTAACAGATTGGAGTGCAGCCTTTTTGTGTGTCACCTCCCTGGCCCCTGATTGTGGAGAGTGGGAGACTCTGAGGTGATGAAAGGGTCACCACTGTCATGAATGTAGTAAAGGTGCAGGACTCACATTCTGCTCTCTTGTGCCGATCCTATTCCCTTTGCTGTCCTCTCCTCCGCTAAAACCTCCAAAGATGAATATTTAATTTTGACCCTTGTTTCATCTCACTGAGTAGAAGTCATTATGTGGGCTTATTGGTGTTCTGCATTAGCATCACAAAGAACTGTTACCATATTTTAATGGATAAACACGTCTACACAGCAATCTGAAGTTTTCCAAAAAAAGAAAAAAAATCTGTGTTCAGTTATTTTTACTAAATATTTATTTAGTTGCCAGAAAGTTTTTTTTTTTTTTTTAATTGTCTGAATGAAACTGTATTTGTGAGATAAGTAGAGCCGGGAATCAAAAAAAAAAAAATAACTAGTTAATCGGAAACCTGGGAAAAAAAGTTGCTATAAATCATTTATTTTTTTGATCATAAGAATTTGGACAGAATTCAACAGATTGAAAAAAATAAATAAAATGTTACACTAATGCCTAATATTTTAAGAATAAAGACTTTTAAATCCACAAATTTCAATAATTTTTTATTAACTGAATTAAACTGGAGAAATCCTTGAGTCTATACAATCACGGTTACATAGTCAAATCTAGCTTAATTCACCTTTTTTTTTTAAGTGTTTCTTCGTCAAACCAACTACTCCATTTCAAACACAACAAGAATTTTTAAAACTTGCAATGTCTATTATATTTTCCCTCCATTTCCAGATTGACCCATTCAACTCTGGAAAGCTTCTGTTGAGATCAAAGAAGCAGTTGGCCAAAAAAAAAACAAGAACATAAAACCAGAAAGCTTTCAGTCCACGAGGGCTGTAAACTGGCAGCACCTCCAGGATACAAGGCCCTGACTCCAGGTTGGCTTTTGAATCGCACTTGGACTTGTTTGTTGATCTGTGTGTGTACGGCTGGCATGTTAGGTCGCCATCTGCATGCTCCTGGGATTTTGGCTAAGGTGGCCACATACTGCAGTCTCACATAAACACACACACACACAACAAACAACTCAGCTCTGCTGTATGTGCATGCAAACACACATAAAACATTTCTTGACACGGTGTGCTCCCTCCATTGCCCCCAACCGTATTTATTCTCAATGCAGCAGATCAAACCCCTGCCTCAGCACTTAAACCTCTTTCTCACACACATTGATACAAACACAAACGTGTCTTGAGATATTAAGGAATCTGATATCACTGCAGGCGTTCAATTATATTAGCCTGCACAGCTCCAAGATGTTTTATTATTCACAACCTTTATGACTCCTATGATCAGCTTGGAGATATATATTAAACATGAAATATAAATGACTGTGATCTAAATGCAAACTGTTGGTGTTGCTGTGGGCACGTTAAAGTTCACGGCAGTGATTTGGCATAAATCAATGAAGGGAAACTTCAATGTTATTGTGTGAAAGTCAAGAGCGGCTGTCTAACCCTGCAGGTCCGTTGAAAGGGATTATGGGATGGTAGTTTGGTGATCATTTGAATCTGAGAGGAGGAATTTAGTCATTTCAGTAAAACCTCTTTGTTTGCTGCCAAAGATGATGATGCTGGAACAAGAGGAAGAAAAATACAATCCTTCAGAAGTTATTCCTCCCCCATCTCGTTTATTCTTTCTTCTCTGCTTGTGGTTGTTTATTTGCACCAATGCAGTTAAAGATCATATGGACACATTGAAGCTGATCAGAGGATGAGCTGAAAGCCTAAAGCTTCTTTTCCTAATCCACAGATAAGTAATAATAAGAGATCTGTCTTCCAGCTGACATTCATAAAGACAAAACAGTGGATTCTTGGCTCAGTCAACACAGCGGAGCTGGTATCTCCACTCTCTCAGAACAGCTCCTTGGCTGTGTAAGTGACAGTCTTCACTGGGGAAGGCCCACCAAGCCAGTAAGGCCCATTGCCAGAGCAATGTTTCTGGAGAGAGATGTGCCTAAACCAGTCTAGTGCTGAGTTGGGGATTAACCTACTAGCACAATTGAAAAGTTGCAGGCCTTTTCTTTCCTTGGTTTCATTGTGTTTTGGGCTCTTCTTTGTCTGTCATTGTGTGAATACTGAACACACTTATAGCCGTGTTTTTTTTTTTTTTTTTAATATTTGCATCCCAATATAGGATTTTACAACATATTTGAAAAAGGAATCAAATGCTAAATAAAATAACCTTTTCAATGAATTGTACTTTTTGCCAGCGAAATACACAAAGATGACCAAAAAACCCATTGTTGGAGCCATTTGGCTTAAATTAGATTGTTTATTATATTTAATGCATGCATGCACCTGTCATACCTTGGTCATGCGGCCGTTCTGGCCTCTTATTGGTTAAAATGCATTTTGGGAGCTGCCGTGTCTTTATTGGACTTTGGTTGGATTAAGAACTTGGGAAGCACGGTAGCACATTAATCTTTGACCGTGTTATAGCGTTCTATTTATATTTAGTACACCTTTTTGTTTCTTTTTGCTTTGAAATATAGTTTTATGGTTTTATTTTTGTACTTTGTTATTCTTCAAGAAAGTGCAAGAAAATAAATTTCATAAAAAGGAAGAACGGCGACTCTTTTTTACGAAGCACGCGTCAAGATACTTCCTGCAACCCAAGTATTCTGAATGTAACTTCAACGGCAGTTACATAAAAAAGTCAAAGATTACGCTGGACTTGATAAGAAGAGGACTGCGGAAAGAGTTTCCTCACCGCCAAAGCCCCGCACAGGAGTTGCGTGAGTAATGAGCCAAAGCAATTAAGCCTGAATCCGCAAAGCAAAGACGTTTCAGTGACTATTATGGTGGAGTACTCTTGCTTAAACTCTCAAGATTGAAGTTGAAGCTAATATTTGTGAGAAGAGTAACTCGTGTCAAGAAAAAGAAACGACGATTTGAGCCATAATTGCCGTTAATCAGAGTCACCGTAACAATGGAAGACAATATTCGCTCTGGCCTCAAGAGGGCGCCAAAGCTCACTCCAAAAGCAGTGGAAGAAAAACTTGAAAGGCTTAAAAAGGAAAGAAAGAGAAAGCTGGCTCAGCTTACTAGTAAGAAAAAAGAAATAGAAGAACTAAAGAAAGATAAAGTCCATGCTCAGCTCATAAAAGAAGAGACATTATTTGTTTTCAGAAAGTTCTTTGAAGAATTTGAACAGCTCAATGCAGAAATAGTGCCACTTCTTCATGAGGAAGAGACAGAAGAAGATCAGAAAAATTGGTTTTTGCCCAATAGTGAAGAGTTGAAAGATTTCATTTGTGAAATAGAAGATTGGCTTGAAGATAATTTGATGAGTGAACTTAAAGAACATGATGTTGCCGCCTATGAGGATGATGTGCAGCCCAGTGATAGCGTTTCAGCGGTGCATTCTTGCAATGTCAGAGCCAAAAAGACAAGCTCGGTTTATAGTGAATCGACACAAGTGTCAAACACAAGCTCTGCTCGCTTAAAGTTGGTAGCCAAACGTGAAGAACTGCGAGCTCAGGCTGTGTTTCTTAAGAAAAAACAAGAGATTGAAATGGAAGAAGCCCGCTTGAAAGCACACAAAGAGCAGTTAGAATTGGATGCCAAAATAGCTGCATCAGAAGCTCAAATAAAGGTCTATGCAGATTATGAAGAGGCTCAAGATGGCACAAGTGGGCAACGTGAAACAGTGCACAGTGTCGCAAATGAAGTAGCAAATACTCATAGGAGCAGTCAACAAGATAAGAGACCGTCTGAGATCGTTTCTCCTGCTATCAGCCAATATCGAGTTCCACAGATTTCTTACTTTGAGCGTGGAAATTCCTTGCAAAGAGCAGCCAGTTCAAGCCCTGCACCACCAGCACCTGTTGTTGCATCTGATGACATTCACAAAATAATGCAGCGTCAAAATGACATAACAGAAATGCTTGCAAAACAGCAAATGATGTCACAACTTCCTCAAAGGGATGTTCCAATGTTCTCAGGAGATCCGTTGAACTATCGTTCTTTCATTAGATCATTTGTACAAGTTATTGAAAGCAAGACTAACAGTCATCAAGACAGATTACACTATCTGCAGCAGTTCACAGTTGGAGAACCTCGGAATCTTGTTCGCAGTTGTGAACACATGGAACCAGAGAAAGGTTACAAAGAAGCAAGAAAGCTCCTTCAACAACATTATGGGAATGAGCTTCAAATAGCAACAGCCTACATGAAGAAAGCTCTGGACTGGCCACTAATAAAAACAGAGGACAGGAAAGCTCTGCAAGCTTATGCGCTGTTCCTGGTAGGATGTCGAAACACCATGAATGACATTGACTTCATGAATGAAATGGACAATCCGAGTAACATGAAGACTGTGCTCTCAAAACTTCCCTTCAAGCTAAAGGAAAAGTGGAGAAGTCAAGCTTTCGACATTCAAACAAGAAAAGGAATGAGAGCCAGATTTTCTGATCTGGTGGAGTTCATTAATTGGCAAGCACAGATCTGTAATGATCCATTGTTTGGAGATGTTTTGGACAGTGGCTCCGAAGCAAAAGTAAAACCAAAACTTTTCAAGAAAAACAATTCAAAACCCTGCACATTCGTTACAAGAACGTCTTTGACTAAAGAACAAAATGAAAGTCAACAACAAAGAGAAAAGAACTCTGATCCAGTCTGCTCTGATGCTTTTCACAGCCCATGCATGTATTGCAAAAATAACCATGCATTGGAAGTTTGCAGAGAAATCAAAGGTCAGAATCCTAAAGAAAGAATTAAATTCTTGATCACAAAAGGACTCTGCTTTGGTTGCCTCAGCACAGGTCATCTGAGTAAAAACTGTCGCAAACGGATGCAGTGTAATGAATGCTCATTCAAACACCCGAGCATCTTACATGTGCAGAGGGAAGCTCCAGCAGTGGCTGAAAATAAAGGATCAGGTCCAACTGAAGGGACTGAAGCTACAAATGCTTTCGTTGAGGCTGAAAATGAAAGCAGTGGAAACACTGGGGCAGGTGACAGAGAGACTATTCTTCCAATAGTGCCGGTTAAGCTCAAATCCAAAAAGGAGACAAGATAATCAAAGTGTATGCATTCCTGGATCAAGGAAGTACGGCAACTTTCTGTACAGATGACGTGATGAGACACCTTAATGTTCGTGGAAGGAAAGCAGATCTCATGCTCACCACCATGGGGGCGGAGAAGAAGGTTAACACACACGTCATCTCTGATCTTGAAGTTTCTGGGCTGGAAGAAGAAAACTACATAGACCTGCCACAAGTTTTTACACAACCTGTCATGCCAGTGAAAAAGGGAAGCATACCCTTGCAAGAGGATGTGAATCAATGGCCTCATTTGAGAGAAGTTCATTTATCTCACATCAAAGCAGAGATCGGTTTGCTGATTGGCAACGATGTATTTAGAGCAATGGAGCCACATCAAGTCATCAATAGTAAACATGATGGTCCATATGCAGTGAAAACAGCTTTAGGATGGGTCATCAATGGTCCACTCAGAAGTCCTTCAACCAAGCAGGAGGCAGTGAGACACTCAGTCAACCGTATCAGTGTCTCAAAGGTGGAAGACTTGCTCACTAAAATGTACAATGCTGACTTTCCAGAGAAAAGGTTTGAGGATAAGCCTGAAATGTCGCAAGAGGATCTTCAGTTCCTTGAATCAGTCAGCAGTTCAACACAAAAGGTTGATGGTCATTATTGCATTTCACTCCCTCTAAAAAATGAAGACGTGAGAATGCCTGACAACAAGTGTCTGGCTGAGCAGCGTCTTGTGAGTCTTAAAAGAAAGCTCCAAAGAAATCCTGAATTTCAAGAGGATTACAAAAAATTCATGAAAGACCTTCTGGAAAAGGGATACGCCACCAAAGTACCTGAATCACAGCTTTGTCGTCATGATGGAAGAACATGGTTTATTCCTCACCATGGCGTACGCCACCCAAAGAAACAGAAACTGAGAGTCGTGTTTGACTGTGCAGCCTCATTTCAAGGAGTATCGCTAAACAATCAGCTGCTCCAAGGCCCTGACCTTACAAACAGCCTCATTGGAGTACTGACAAGGTTCAGAAAGAAAACCATCGGCATGATGGCAGACATAGAAGCTATGTTCTATCAGGTGAACATACCTGAGGAGGATTCAGATCTGTTGAGGTTTCTGTGGTGGCCAGGTGGTGATCTGAAGTTGGAACCAGCTGAATACAGAATGCGTGTTCACCTGTTTGGAGCTACTTCCTCCCAAGCTGTGCGTCATACGCTCTGAGAAGAACAGCTGAAGATGCAAGAGGAAATGCTCCACCTGAAGCAGTTGAGAGTGTAATGAACAACTTCTACGTAGACGACTGTTTAACATCTGTGTCTTCTGATGAAAATGCCATCGCTCTCGCAAGCAGTTTGACATCATTATGTCTCAGTGGAGGTTTTCGTCTTACAAAGTGGACAAGCAACTCAAGAACGTTGTTGATGTCAATCCCTGAAGAGGATAGAGCTTCAGAAATAAAAGATCTGGACTTAAACAATGACCAACTGCCCACTGAAAGAGCACTGGGCATAGAGTGGAACACAGAGTTGGACACTTTCAAAATAAAAATCGATGTTCAAGACAAACCATGCACCAGAAGAGGAATCTTGTCAGTTGTAAGTTCAGCATACGACCCCCTTGGATTCCTCGCACCCTTCATTCTGACTGCAAAACTTCTTCTCAGAGAGTTGTGTAAAGAGAAAAAGGCATGGGATGAAAATATCTCAGAAAATCACCAAAAAAGATGGTCAAAGTGGTTGAATGATCTGAAAAAGTTAACATCTTTCAGCGTAAGAAGGTGCTTTAAGCCAGCAAAGTTTGGAGACATCAAGTCGGCACAACTGCACCACTTTTCGGATGCTAGTAACAACGGATATGGCACAGTGTCTTACATCTTGCTGACCAATGATAATGATGAGAAAGTTGTCTCCTTCCTATTTGGAAAGGCAAGAGTGGCACCACTCAAAGAGATCACAATACCCCGAATGGAACTGACAGCAGCTGTGATAGCTGTTAAAATGGACAAAATGCTTCGGCAGGAGTTGCAGCTGCAACTGACTGAATCTGTGTTCTGGACTGACAGCATCACGGTGCTTAAATACATTGAAAATGAAGCTGCACGCTACAAGACATTTGTAGCCAACAGGGTCTCATTTATCAAAGAAGCAACAAACTATTCTCAGTGGAACTATGTAAATACAGCAGACAACCCTGCAGATCAAGCTTCAAGAGGATCCAGTGCTGAAGGTTTGCTGCAAAGCAAAAACTGGACACAGGGACCAGAATTTCTGCTAAAATCAGAAGATGAATGGCCAAGACGACCAGATCAGCATGACAATTTATCAGAACTAGATGTTGAGATAAAGGCATCTGCTAAAGTGTCTCTGATAAACACAGAAGATAGACCGGATGCGGTGAATCAGTTTGTAAGTCACTTTTCAAGCTGGTACAAACTGAAAAGAGCAACAGCTTGGCTTCTTCATCTCAAAGACATTCTGCTAAAACTGAGCAAGAAAAGGAAAGAACTGCAGCAAGTGTTGGATCTGGATATCATCGAAGTTCAAAGAGAAATGCTGAAATACAAACAAAGCTTCAAAAACCCAAAACTTTCAAAAGAGGACATCGTCAGAGCTGAATTATCATTAATTCGCTTTTACCAACAACAGAAATATGCACAAGAAATCAAAGTTTTGCAAGAGGAGAAAGGACATGTCAAAAAAATGCAGTCACATCTTTAAGTTGGATCCATATTGGGATGGCGAAGTGCTAAGAGTTGGAGGACGATTAAATCGTTCAGCCATGCCATTAGAGGCGAAGCATCCTGCAATTATACACAAGGACAGTTGGATCGCCAAACTCATCCTTAGACAGATTCATGAAGAAACTGGACATTCAGGGAGGAACTACATTCTCTCAAAGTTAAGACAAAGATACTGGATTCCAAGAGCATGTTCAGCAATCCAGCAAGTGATATCCAAATGCATCACATGCAAGAAGCAGCATGCTAAGCCTGGTCAGCAAAAAATGGCAAACTTGCCAGAAGATCGGTTGTGCCATGACAAACCACCTTTCAAAACACCGGAGTATGGACTATTTGGCCCATTTGAAGTCAGCAGAGGTCGGAGCAGAGTAAACGATATGGTGTACTTTTCACATGCATGACAAGCAGAGCAGTGCACCTGGAGGTCGCACATTCTCTTGACACCAGCTCATGTATTAATGCCATCAGACGCTTTATCAGTAGAAGAGGTCAAGTATCAATACTTCGTTCAGACAATGGGACACATTTCACTGGAGCAGAAAGAGAGCTGAGGAGGTCACTGCAAGAACTGGACCATTCCAAGATTCACAGCACCATGATGCAAAAAGGAATTACGTGGATTTTCAACACACCAGCTGCATCCCATCACGGAGGAGTGTGGGAACGTCAAATACGCACAGTCAGAAAGTGATGAACGGACTGCTACGACAGCAAACATTGGATGATGAAGGATTGCAGACGCTTCTGTGTGAAGTGGAAAGTATAATCAACGACCGACCTTTAACATCACTCTCTGATGATCCTAAGGATTTGGAGGCTTTGACCCCTAATCACCTGTTACTCATGAAGACCCAACCAAGCATTCCTCCAGGTGTCTTTTCAAAGGATGACAACTACGCTCGTCGCCGTTGGAGGCAGATTCAGTTCATGGCGGACCTTTTTTGGAGCAGATGGACACATGAATACTTACCCCTTTTGCAACAAAGACAAAAGTGGAACGTCACAAGAAGGAACTTCAAGACCGGTGATATCGTTCTCGTTGTGGACTCAACAGCTCCACGAGGTTCATGGCTGCTTGGAAGAATAACTAAAGTTATGCCGGATCTAAAAGGAGAAGTCCGAAGTGTTCGTGTGAAGACAAAAACCAATGAACTGGAGAGACCAATAAGCAAGATTTGTTTGTTGGAAGAGGCATCATGAAGAAAGAAAACAGTGACTGTTTGAATGAATGTTTATTGGATAATTAGAACATCACACAGGTTATTTAGTTTGTATTTTTCTATTTTAAATGTGTGAATGGCTCCTCCTAATTTTCATTTGGTAATTGATAGTTAAAGTACTATGCAATTAGGGGCAGGTTATGTTGGAGCCATTTGGCTTAAATTAGATTGTTTATTATATTTAATGCATGCATGCACCTGTCATACCTTGGTCATGCGGCCGTTCTGGCCTCTTATTGGTTAAAATGCATTTTGGGAGCTGCCGTGTCTTTATTGGACTTTGGTTGGATTAAGAACTTGGGAAGCACGGTAGCACATTAATCTTTGACCGTGTTATAGCGTTCTATTTATATTTAGTACACCTTTTTGTTTCTTTTTGCTTTGAAATATAGTTTTATGGTTTTATTTTTGTACTTTGTTATTCTTCAAGAAAGTGCAAGAAAATAAATTTCATAAAAAGGAAGAACGGCGACTCTTTTTTACGAAGCACGCGTCAAGATACTTCCTGCAACCCAAGTATTCTGAATGTAACTTCAACGGCAGTTACACCCATATTGCTTATTGAAATCAACTTTTTATAATCGTTTGATCTGTTGTAAAAGCGTTCCCAGTGTTTGTTTGTTTTTCTATGATTATGCCGTTTTTAGCCAAAGTGATAATAATAATTAAAAAAATCTGATAGTTTATCTGAAATTTAGTTTGTGCCGAGTAAGCCTCCCCTTTCTAATGTTTACACTGTCTCCCACTAGCTTACATTCCCTCACACCCTCAACCTAACATTAGCAGTGCAACAAAAATCACAAACAACATTGGAGCTATCCAGCTCGGACAACGAAAATGAAAATGTTCAAGGATCTGGTTGTCTACAAGTGGGCATCGGTGTTGTTAGTCTCTATAGTCATGTGGTCCACTTGTATACTGCTAGCAATCATACCTGCATGTAGTGGGCTATATGCATGACCAACTTCTGCATTTGGTACAAGACTGCTCAATCACTTCTGGTTGGGGCAGACTGTTGTATACATGGAAATTATGGAGAATTTAGAGTTTTCAGGATGCCATTTGAAGCAACTAAAAGTAAATTATGTTAAGCACGTTGTTTGTCTTTATAGAAAATGCTTCAAAATAGAAAAAGAATGGATTTATATTGTATTTGTCATCCTATGGCAAACTTTGAAGGTAATTTGCTGATGTTATTCGCAAGTATTTATGTGCATCGTGCTCAAAAGCTGATGGAAAGTCATGTTGGAGACACGTAACAGGTGTTGGCAAGATACAGCTTGCTGAATAGTTTGATGTATGTTAAGTATATCCAAAGCTAAATGCTGTTACTGATCACTGTACTTAAGGAAGTCCTGTTAGCTAAAGCGCTGAGAGCAGTGAGCTGCAGCTACAGCCGGGATCAGGAACCATTCGGTGCATTGACCCAAACCAAAACTATGATCATTATCTTAATCCTTCCTCCGGGTCCATGGAGCCAAGAAAAAAGCTTAGCACTGGCTTTTTTAAGTGTAAAAACTGTTGTGACTTTTCATTTAGGTTAATGCTACCTAGCATAAAAGACAGTTCTAACTATCTTTATCTTTAAGAACGGTTTGTTGTGTTTTAATTACTCCTAAGCAGAGTGTTTCTAAATTTTTGTCAATGCAATTTTCTGTGTCAGGTATAAGCAGTCCGAGACATGACTCCCTTTCCTAAAAGGTCTCAGCACCGGGGAAGGTGCCCGTTAGTGCATGCTGCTTCCACTCTACGAAAAAGGCAGGAACACCTCATCATCAGCTGAGAGTAGGATCAGTATCTTAAAGTCACTTTAAGTTCATTTACACACACAAAGTTCTGTTGAACAGCTTTTAAATGCTCTAAAATAGCTAAGTTTCATCGCAAAATGTCATATGATCATGCAGTACATGGTAGCATTTTGGGAGCACTGGCTGTTTGGTGTTCCGGGAAGGCAAAATTAGCCATTTTTGATGTTATTGTGCATACACACATTTACAAACCAGCATAAAATGTAAGAAATGACTTAAATTAGACAATACCAGGAGTAGTACACAGAGATTTCCTAAGTCAAAAAATAGAGTAAGCCACAACCGGTAGTGAACAAGTGGTCTTTTTTAAACCTGGAACTATGTCACACAGCTCCATGCATAGTCTATCGATGTCGCTTGTCAGCGGAGGACTGGCTGAGTGAGGGAGCGTGAGCAGCCCCTCCCATTCACACTGGAACAGGAAGGGAAATGCAGTGAGGAAAGAGGGAAAAGGGGCCATCTTTTTAAGCTGCATTGAAATAAAGTAGTTCACGCCATGTCCATGCTTTTGCCACGCCACGACGTCAGAACCGTTGGAACTTATCAATCTGGTAAAAACTGATGATGTGGCACCAATACCAAATGGTTCTGGTACCGGAATTGTCTTGTCTGAACCTGATTCATAACTGTCTGAATGAAAGAATACTCAGAAATGCAATTTTAAGCTTTATCTGTCTTATGTATCATGAAAAAAAGAACATGTTAAAACCACCAAAAACACAGTTTTTCTTAAAGTGGGTCTACAGGAACAGGGAAAGGCTAAACAGAGAAAATGGAAAATGCAATTATCGTGCCTGTTTAACTTTGGTAATTTCAGACCACAATGCTGCTTGGATCTAATTCACTTGCAAAAGAGTTGAGCACAATGTATAGCCTAATTCAACCATGAAAAACCCTCTTCACATCTATCCTTTCACTGAGACAAAAAGCTGCTGCTTCCCCACTCCATGTGAGAAGCCCAGCTTTGAATCCTCATGTGGGACAGAGGCTCACTGGCCAAAAACAAACACTCGTCGTGAATAAGTGTATACGTTTGCTTTATTCCAGATGCCCTTTCATGCAGACATTGTGAATGAAGGAAGCCAGCGTATGGTTGTAAGGGCCGACTTCTTGTCTGACTTTAGAGGGAATTCAAGGACTTTATCAATTAATGGATTCTTTTAAAAACTCAAACGTACTCAGAGGTCCGTGAATCCAGTCTTTTCATCGAGGTCCGTCTCACACTGGTGTGAAATGAGGTGAGAATAAGCAGACTTGAAAAAAGGCGCCTTTGTAGGAAGCCTTCCCCGAATGTCTGTGGAGGTTTTTTGAGGTGACCCAAACAAATCAGTTTCTGAAGGGAGTCAGGGGTGAACCAGGCACACTGGGAAAGAAACACTCATGCGAGCTTGTCTCGCTGTCAGCGGATATGCATGTCAGACTTAGTGCTGTCATAGCGGATCCTGCATCATGCGGTTCCCTGTCCTCTGGGCTCTGAGCTTCCAGGCCTTTACCAATCCTCAAATACCCAACTGTGGCCACAACATCCTAGACAGTCAGACTCGCAAGAAAAGTTAGCAAAAAAACAAAAAGATGCTGAGTCACTTTTGAGATGAATTCAATCCAACAAGATAATACTATACTCTTGATGATGCTTCTAAATGATGCATATTTTTAAAGTGCCAGCACATCAGGGAAATAATAATTCCACTTATTCACTAATAATGGATCATCGTCCTTCACAGCATCACAGAGCAGCAGAACACTAAAGTTGCCTGCCAACAACTTAATATCAGATTTACAGGATATGGGAACAATTAAAAACTTTGAGGAAAGTCAACAGAAAATATTCCTAAATATCTGGTGGAGTGGAGATTTCAAGTATTACTACTGAGTTTTTTTTCGTATTACAAGTTGGAGTATAAGTTGTGGCACCAAAATGCATAATAAAAAAGAAACGATTAAAATAGAGGTTGCACTGAAGTTGGCTATAAGTCACACTTTTAAAAAACTAGATAGATACATAACATACTAATGCTTATTTACCTTCAGGAAACACACAAATAATTTTTTGTTGGAGCACAATATTTGAACAATTATTCAGATATCCAAAGCTGACAAATCAACTACACACTTTATTTCACTTCAAATCACTAAATCCGGTGAACTTTTCATTCTCTCTGGAACAATTCTGGCAAACTCGAGGTAACTTCTTTTCCTGCCCCATTATCAGTAGCAGAACGGATTTACACCCCTACAGTGCCCTCTAATGGTTTTTGCTCTATATTAAAAAAAATCACAGTAATAGCACCTAAGTTAAATTTGCACCCCCAGCCAACCTATGCATAAAAGGAGACCTATACAATATTTGTTTTAGGATTGTTTACAAAATTAATTTTAATTAAAAGTGCCCAAACTTGTCTCTAGAGCTTTGAGAGTGTTTTGTTTTCCAAGGAAATACACAATTACTACGAGTAATTTTTTTATAATGTTCCATGATCATAGAAGAAAATCCTTAAACATAGTTCAAACTCCTGATGATAAAGAAAAAATAGTTTAGTTAAAAATACTATTTTTTTCACCATTGTTTCTTTTAACAATAGAAATGTATAAGTACAAAAAAAACTGCTCAATCACTGTTTCTTGCACAATTTCAATAAAGTGACCTCAAATACAGCCTTCACTGATTAATAATTGTTCATTATGATTTAACATCTCAAATATTTTTCAGATCAACCATTAAAAAAAGGCTAAAAAGGACTAATGCACAAGGAAACTAATGACCATTGGCAGTGTTTCGTTTGTGGCAAAATGTTGGTAGATTCAAAGCAGATTTTGTACCGCAAGTGAAAATTGTCTAATGATGTTAAACAGACTTTTAAAAAATACTTCACTTTCTACATTTACTGATCAACGTTCACACTCAACATCAGGCTCACTTACAAGCAGCTGGGAGAAGCAGATGCACCGTTATCATTAGTGGGAATTGTATTTAAAAGAAGCAAAAACAAAAGAATAAAGCAGCTATTTGTAGTAAATCAATAGAGATTTTAGACTAAAATAAAATAAAAAAAAGCAGATATTTAGATTCATGATGCATCAGTTAGATGTATGGGAACAAGAAAATGAGAAAACCTGCTACTCTTGAGGGAGAAATTAATGAATACATTGTCCATCAAATTTGAATTCAGTGACATAGATGGAGGGAGGAAGGGGGGGAGGGGGACAGAGGGCGAGCTGGCGTGTTGCAAAAAGTGCGATTTCACAGTCCAAGTGTGAATGGCCACCACAGCTGAGTGACAGAGGTGAGAGCAGAGCCCGGGGTGAGAAAGGGATGTTCTGCTGGATGTAAAGCAGCAGGCTGAAGGATAATCACTGACTGAGCTGAACCGAGACCAGAACCACACTCAGCCCATCCACTCATTCTACATTAGAGTTTACCAAACCCCCGAATTCTCTAAATATATCTGGAGATTAAAATAAATACAAAAAAACTCTGGTTGGAGTTATAACAAAAAAAAAAAAAAAACACAAATATAGTTTAAACGAATGCTATTCCTTTGTTTTTTAAATAGCTAATGATGAATGAATTAACTTCTCATCCACCACTTGTTGGTTTATTTTTTTAGTAATTAAAATAATCTGTTTACATGGTACTGTTGAATGTGAATAAATTTACATTTAAATTGGATTTTTCTTTGGGAATTCATAAACATAGATCTAATCTAATTCAATTGTGATGTTATCTTGTTTATATATTCCATTTTACACCACATGTTGTCCTCCAACTCAAGTTTTCTTTATAGTTTTTTTATTGGGACACACATATCTTCTTTTACTTTGTCTGTATCTTCCCATCTTTCCTCATTGGAAATAAGTTGTGATTTTACTCACTGTTTAAAATATGTATCTTTATATTGATTTTAATTTGTGGATAACAATTAATTGGGAAAGATTTTGGGACAAAATTCTCAATCCAAATAGACAATGCAAAACATATTGTGTATGGTGACCCTGAATACAAACTCAACAAAATTATTTTGATGATATTATGGACATTATTGATATTTCTTGTCTTCTGTCAAGTCTTACTGAGAGGAATCCAAATGTCCTTTTTACATATAAATAGTTTGATTAGCATTTATTGAGTCAAACTACAATGGGAAATAAGGGGCAAAATTTAACTGATCTTTAACAAAATTAAAATAGCATAAAACACTCTAAAATTCCTTAATAACAAACAACTTATGCATAGAATTGGACCATTCCAAGACTTTTTGTTTTCTAATGTCTAGAGCAGATGTCTTTTTAAAACCCAACACTGAGTAAAATTACTCAAGGCGCAAACATTTGATTTCTACGTTTAAGCACTTTAAAAAAAAATAAATAACTACCTGTCAGTTTACTATAAAAACACTTGGTCTCTAAATTTCCCTTTTCCAGTTACATGGTGGTCAACTAAAAGTATAATTACTATGAACCAAATTCATGACTTCAAGTAATCCCAAAAAAACTAACCACACACCTTTTTCATTCCCCATTTTAAAAAAGCCATTCCTGCAGCACTTTACCTCATTTTGAGTTACTATTATTTTTTTACAATAGATAGATATACAGTGATAATAATTATTATATTAAGTTAAAAAGACATCCAACCGTATTCATTAGATGCTCTTTTTTATATTCAAACTGACTGAAGTTCAGGCACATCACGGGATTAAAAATCTAATTACAATCTAAATATACAGGCTACCATTAAAAAAATAGCATTAATGAGAGATTGTTCAGACTTCACACTAACATATGTCCCTTCATAGTGAAAATAAAATGGGATTTCTGATTCAAAAACATTTTTAAAAGTCCATTTTTAATATCTTCCAGAATGTTTCTCCTCCATCTCTTTTTGTCTTGATAACGACAGAACCCCCAGAGCCGAGGAGACCAGGGGTTAGTAAAATGGTTCAACATGTAGAAGGTGGGAATGGCAGAAAGCAGCTAAGAGAAGTGACACTCTGAAGCTGTCAGAAACTGAACGGCCTCCACGTCCCAAACGTCTGCAGAGTGAGCAGGTGGATACCCCACTGTCTGCAGGGAAACCATGTTAAGTTTGACTGCTTCTCTGCTCTGCAACAGCAAAACCTTTGTGCTGACGCAGCATTCTTCTGCCCCAACTCAATTAGCCAGGCAGTTTGCCGAGGCTCAGAGTTGCATATGTGTATGAAAAGGATTTTCCTCACCTTATAAGAATAGCTGCTAAAATGCAAAACTAAGGAAGATTTTATCATGAAATAAATAATGAGTGTTGTGTTTGCATGCTTCCTTGCATCAAACTGAAGTCTTACTGTGAATTATGTATTTTCAGATTAGATTGGTTTATCATATTAAAACTCACTTCACAGAGAAACATGAATATAAACAAAGTCTTTCTTTCCAGTAATTAACAGAAGAAACTAATGCCACTCAAATTTACAGGAGGTTAAGTTTCCAGACTGGTGGGTGAACGGAACACATCTGTTACTGGGACCAACGAGGCCTGAAGAAGAGACAAAAGCAATCTTTAAGAGCTGCTGACACACAAAGGAGTGCAGGAAGGGTTCAGGAAAAGAGAGAAGTGACAATTTGGGAGGCAGGAACTTCAGCAAACACTGAGGGGAGGAGACACGACACACACTAAGTCACTAATGAGACTTTGGAGGATGACATTCGGAAACGTCCCTAAAATTTTTCAAATAGCTGAGCTGCATCTCATTGACCAGTTTGCATGTGTTTAACTTTTCCTCATGAATTAGTCATCGTAGTGCCATGTTTATAACCTGCACTTGATAGCAGGTTTATATATTATATTATATTATATTATATTATATTATATTATATTATATTATATTATATTATATTATATTATATTATATTATATTATATTATATTATATTATATTATATTATATTATATTATATTATTATATTATATTATATTATATTATATTATATTATATTATATTATATTATATACTGTTTCTGACATGATGTCTCACTATAACTCAAGAGGTCATTCTTTACCCGTCTGGCTGAAACTCAACAACCAATCCCATGAGTCCACTAAGATGCTTGAGTAACAGCTGCAACTGTCAAAATAAAGAACGGCAAAAGCTTCAATTAATGAATAGAACACAAAATGAAGAGTCGGGATGAACATTTGTTCTGGGAAATGTAGCAGGTGGATGTCAGATGGACAGCAGTGTTCATCGCTTGATGGTTCTCCATGAAAAGTTTGTTCAGGGTATTTTCTGTTACACAGGTACTTTACTAACATATATTTTAATGCAATTCAACCTATCAGACCTAATGCACTGTCAGAATTGTTTTAAGTAAGGGGTAATGCACACGTCAAAGGACATCACCCCACTTATACTTGGTCACTTACAAAAGAAATAAATACTCAATCATTTTTATGACTTTATTCTTATTTTTTCTATTTAGATTCCTTTTTTCACAAAGAATCGACTATTCGATACTTGTCGTCACGATGGCATGACAATGCGCCCACCTCGATTGCAGCATCAAAGGAAAACTATATGTATGCTGATCACACAAACGATTAAATAAAGCATTTTTTTCAGACCAAAAGTTGACCTTAACGAAGCCTGCGCAGTATTACAGAACATCTGGGCTGTGTGACCAGGAGCCAATCAGAATCAAGCATTCACCCGGACCATGGTATAATGCTCTTTAACTGGATAAAGGGATATTGGATCAATTTTAAATCTTCTTAAATCATGGGGACACAACCTAAAGGACCATTCATAATAAGTTAGGGATGTTGTGAAAAACTCAGTGAATGTTGTATATAGTGGAGATGGAGGTATGTGCACTGAGGTGATGGACACACCTTACTTTGTTTTTCCCTTACAATGTGTAGAGTTTGCCATACTTATTAAAGACAAATATTACAAAGACAAACATTTTTAATGTGGCATCAGTTTCTACATTCCATGGTAATAAAAAGCTGATTTTGTCAAGTTCACCATTAAAATAAACAGAAACCCACAATGTTGCTTAATGAATGAGTAGCACAGCGTAGGCATTTGTTAGTCAAATGCATGAAGATGCACGACTATTGGAGAAGTTTTTGATTGACCCAGGAGTGGAACCTCATAAGAGCTTATACACTCAGACATGGTTTAGTAAATACCATCCAGCTGCAGACCTGTTCACCAGATGGCAGAGGTTCCAGACAAACCATCTATCACTTTGACTTGAATGTCAGATCACCGTTGCAGGTGACACTAAGACACAGGATTCAGCAACGGTCTGCCGTCCTGTTCAGTGGCGAGTCAGGTCACCTTGCACAGAAGTGATGGTCATTAGCATTGCTGGAGAGGGAAGGGTGGCTGATACGCTGAGGTCAACTTGGTCTCCAGGGTTCGATTTGGTGGAGGAGGTGCAACAGTCTGGACAGGCATCACCAATCAACCAGTAACCAATTTGGTTATTGTAGAATGTCCAGACACTGCAGACTCCTACCATCTGCATCAGGGGTGTCAAACTCAATCATACAGGGGGCCAAAATCCAAAACACATTAGAAATGAGCGCAAGATAACAATAAAATAAAATGATTTGGAGGGCTGGATATAATTACCCTGCAGGCCTGATCCGGCCCCCGGGCCTTGACTTTATCACCTGTGATCTACATCATAGAACCATTATATCTCCAAATTCCACTAGCATACCTTCAACTTTCTGTTCATGGATGTTCAATCATTTTGCTGAAGTAACTGAAACTCCTTCATCACCTGCACTAATGAATATTGCAGAGAGCCTGGGAGCCAAAGAGAAGGTCAGGAGACCGGGAGGAGCTTCCAGTGAAAAGGCAGCCTTCTCAGCCCTCGGCCTCTGCTCTACAGGAACAATGAGAACTCCAAATATGAATTAGTTGCTCCAGTTTGTCATATTATTTTACAAAGGTGCCCCAGCATACAGGATTCAGCTGAATGAGTTTGTGTCTCCATTCTTCTGTGTCTGTCAAAGGTTCAGCCTCAAGTCCTCCAGGGGCCTGTGGAGCCAAGAAGGTCATCCAGGAGGTAAGCATGACAGCAGCTGGCTGTCATACAGCATCTCAAACATTCTGATATGTTACATGGATTCAAAAATGAGAGTTCTGGTCAAAAAGTACACAAACCCCTGATGTTTCCGTAGTTTTCATGTTGCAAAAGTAACTGTATCTCATCCTTCTTCTTATTACTCTTATAATAAAATAATATATTGTTGAGTGTGTCTGTTTCCGTTTTATATTTCATAGTTTAATGTTAGAATTTTACAACTGATGTTTATTTTAACTTTTTTCTTGCTGAAACTTAAAATGAATTATTTTTACATGTATTATTGATGTTAGATTATTAAGAGTGCTTAGTTATGTTTTTTTTTTCATAGTTTACTACTTGAATTTTAATATGTATAAGTTTACTTTGAACTTTTTTCTGTTTAAATTCAAAGTAAAACTTTAAAATGAACTTTTCAAATATTGTTTTTAGAAAGGAAACTGAAAAAAAAACAATGATAGGAATTTGCACCCTTTCTTTCTTTTCTTTCATTTTTTTTTAAGACATTGAACAACAAAACCAAACAAGCAAATAAAAGCACGTCATACTATTTTGTTACAATTTGTCTTTTTCTTTATATTTTCCCATTTATTCGCTCTGCTGCATTCTTTTTTTCACTTTACACACTTTTAAAGTGAGGTTTTGGCTTTTCATGTTAATATCTAGACACGCCTGGTAAAAAGAACATTACAGATGCAGATGTTGCTCTAAAATCTTTCGTCCCACTCAGACAAACAACCACGCACACACACACGCGCTCATACACCTTACCTTTTTCCAACGCAGTGACTTGAAAGACAAAATAACCCAGACAAAGACAGACAATGACAGTGACAACAATAGACAGTGACACTGGAGAATGAAAGATTGAGCCGTTATAAGGGCGCTGACACTCTGTCACAGTTTGAGGCTTAGATTTCATCCATGTGTCCTAACCACGGATAAAAAAAATACCAAGAATTCTTCTGCTTGACTCCAGTAATAATGTTTCAGTGAGAAAGACAAATAAGCTTCAAATATATATTATCAACAAAAGCTATTTAAATTATAGAACTTTTGAGGTCTTTTTGGCATCCACACCTCTGGAGTTTGTGGAATAATGCCACAAAAGAGGTTCTCTAAAGAACACTTTTAGATATTCTGGGAGAAATTTTATTGGATGAAAGAAGTGTTTGTGTAGAAACGGTTTACCAAGGAAGTGTACAAAGCAACTTTTAATGTTCCATATACCTCTCATTATACAAAACAACAAATTTAAATAGTTTGTGCAATGGCACATGAAAATAGACATCTGCATGGATGTACCAACATCTAAACTCTCAACAAAGAGAGACTTATGCTGATATAACAGATATAAGGGGATGTTTGGTGAAAATTTAGGATTGAGGATTTTCATATTCTGTGACTTGAATCTTATCCCTTCGGCTAGGTCCACATTTGTCCACCCTTTGCTTCCATCTCCTCCACATTCCTCCTTTAGCTTAGCTGAGCCAGATTTTCTTGTGCTGCAGGAGATCTGAAGTGCTTATCAAACTTGACCTCCCAGCACGGCCCATCCCTCTCGCCTGCCTCTCTAGTTTCACTTTCTCCCCTTCTGTTCTCCTTTGTCTGTCCTTCCCCAGCCTGACTTTGTTCTTCTTTACATCGAGCGAGGAGAAGCGAGGGCAGAGACCTGCAGCAGCGGGTGCTGCTCAGCGGAGGCTTTGATCAGACAGAAAGCAAAGAAAGGTTGCTGACAGACTGTTAGAGATCATACTTTGCAGCCTCAGGACAAGAACTGAAGCTCAGTCTGTTAAACATACAGAGTGCATGATAAACAAAACAACTTTCAACAAATTCCTTCTAAAAAAATTCACCTATTCTAGTATGCTTATATAAAATTTGATATTTTTTATTCCAAAATACAATATTTAGGGGGTGAAAAAAAAAATCATAAAATTTAATTTTTAGCATCTTAAGAACAAAAAAGGGCTACTGGACAAAAAGTCTTTAAGAGATTTAGACTAAATATGTCATGAAAATTTACAACAAATAGCTTTTCTTTAAAAAAAAAAGACAAAATTAAAACTTTATTAACTGCATTCAGAGACGGACGATATGTCTACATGTGTTTTCTGGCTAAGGCAATACTCATGATGATGAGAATTTAAATTTTCTGATGTCATTGACTCTGGTAGTTCCAATCCTACTGGTTTCTTAGGGTGTATTGAGACTGGAAAACTGTTCAAGTAGTTTTCTGCAAATACAAATACTTTTAGAAAGAAAGCAGACACAATCTGTTATGAGGAGACTTGTGAATGTTTTTTTCTTCACTGATCTGGATGTAAGTGTGCACAGAACCACCCTTTTATTGAAATATTGGTTGTTTAGGTTACAAAAAAGACTTAATCTAAATATTAGTTTCAACAGTCGGCCATAACATCTTTTTGCAGACATGGGAACTTGTGCATTTCCCACACTTCTGTGTCTCTCCAGTTGGCATGTTGAAGGTAAACAAACAAACTTCTCAGCGCAGCGCCACAGCCATTAAACTTGCAGGTTAACAAGAAGAAGAATAAAAAGCTGAAAAGGCTGTTAAATTTATCAAATATATACATTCAATGAAAACTCAGTTAGTTCGGACCAAGTCCACTTATTTTGTTCCGGATGGAGTCCTGAAGATTGCGTTTAGTCTGTATTCGGACAGGCATCTCCCGGAGATTTCTGTTTCAGACCAAAGCTTGTAAACAGAACCATGTGACTAAAGTTATCTGCAGTCATTGGCCAGGAACTACGAGGAGGATCTAAACAATGAAAGAAAGTCGGAGTTGCAATGCTTTAAAATCCACGTCCTAATAATTAACTTTATATTTTGATTAGCAGTTTTCAATGTCAAAAACGACACTTTTTACTCGTTACTTTGGTTTGGCGCTGGCGTGCTGCAAGAGGGTTGCTGGCAAGAATAGTGTGCTTTAACTGACAGGATGTTACCTAAATCAAGTGTGTTCAAGCTGGGGAAAACAGAAACCATGAAGGACAGTGTGCCCCGAGAACCAGGGTTGGGAAACATCCCAGGAAACAACTAAGTTTTTTTTTTATTTTTTCTCCAAAAATATAAAGAAAATCATAATTAAAATGCTTCTGAGAACACTTTATATAAAGATGGTTGGAGTGGGATTTTAAGAGTAACGACTCAGATGTGATTCATCTGCAGTAAACTGACGATTATTTTCTGCTGTAGAGCTTCCTTTCCCTCCTTCTATAAGGATGAGGGCTTGACAGGGTAAGCAGTCAATGTGCGCCCAAACTTCCAAGTAGAGGTTGGCAGTCTTCCACTCTCACACAGAGAAGCAGCAACTCCAAGCAGCTCACAGAACTCCAAGGTTATCTGCTCAAGAACACCTGGAGCAGAGGGAGGGGGCCTTCAAGATCCTAAAACACAGAGAAATAAGCCCAAACCCGGATACTTATATGAAAGTTGTATTTTATCCAACGGCAAAATGTAAGTAAGATGAGCTCCTAATTTACTTAGACTGGCTTTAATGACATAAAGTGAGTTCTTAATTAACTTTGGTGTCATTTTTGCTGTAATGAGGGAAAAGGAGAAGTCAAATGTTATACTGGGTATTATTTTGGGAACTCTTTAACACATTTTGTGCTTTAATTGGGAAAATCTTCTTACCGTTTTCAAGTTCCAAACCCATTTCAATTTATATTTGTATCGTCTGTTTTTTTTCACCTGTGCAGATCTCATGTTGTCTCATGTTATTATTTCAACATGATTTTCAACTGTTCCAATCCCCTATTTAAAACAAAAAAAGTATCCTTCAGCCCAATTTATTCTTCAGCCTCATTTTCCTGTATAGTCGTTTTGCAACTCTTTTGAGCTACAACAGTAACAACATAGCCATCTGTGGTCCCAGTCTCTGCTCAAAAAGCAAAATACGGTTGTGCCAGATATTCAGGAGGGCTGGTACAAGGAAGGTTTAAATTTTTTGGAGATAAATGAAAACATAAGCACAAATCAAAATGAAATAGGATTGGCAAACAAGTTAAGCTGCTATTTTCACAGCTTCTTTTTCACTCATGCAGATTGCTTGGGAAAATGAATACTGAATTTAAAGTAGTGTGAGACATATGTCACCTCATAAAATACGAAAAAAAAGAAAACAATTTTGGGGGAGGCTAAAGAAAAAATGAAAACAAAATAAAGTAAATAAAAACATTTTTAAAAATTCCGCATTCATTTATGAGACCTGAAAGTTGTGTCTTATTGTGGATCGCAAAAAGAATCCTGTTGACACATGCAGAGGTCCAGTATAAAACGTTTGAATAAAAAAAGAGATGCGAGGACTGAAAAAAACAAATATTATGCAATATGCAACTGTTTTGGAGGCTTACTCGCCCACCGGGCAGCAGGCACTGAGTCAGGTTGGTGCACAGGTGAGTGCTGGCCCAGGTGAAGCTGTAATTTCCTGTCCGTCGTGTGTGTGGGCTTTGTACCTGCTGAGAGACATCCTGAATCACAGCTGCTCCCTCACAGTGAAGCACAGGCCATTCAAATAAGAAAGATGCTCACAGTTTAAATAACCCACAAACACACATTTAAATTGATCTGAATCACCCTGTTTTCAGTGGGTGGAGAGTTGACTCTTGTGTTCTGTTAAATGTCGAAAAATGTAGGGTTTAGTCTCAATGACAGAACACTGAAAGTACAGTTTGAGGCTGGAGTGTAAAAATACCATGAACGGACAATTTTCTAACCTATGCTGTCATATATAAAAACACTGAACTATTAAGCCACAGATCACACCAGGCAAGTGACTGATGGATGCTCAATAAATGCTTTGTTGAATGCTCATGGTGTTCACACTGGACAAGCAGGGAAGGGCTTCTTCTGTTTCTACTGTTTATTAGTGCATTTCTGACACCTATTGGAAGAGGCTTGTTGCAAGTCCCCCACCAGGTTTTTTTTTTCACAGCTCTAGTCTGAGATATGAAAGTCTTGGTGCATACTTCAATGAGATAAAAGGGATGCCATCCATACGTCACCACCAAATCCAATTCCCTGATTGGTCCAAATTTGTTTAACTTTCATTGCACGTTTAACAGGTTTTGTAGTCAGTCTTAAAAATGTGTGTGGCTAAGTCTGTATTTCAGAGTTTTAAACACAGAAGTTCCTATATTTTTCTATACATTGATAATCATAACTATATTAATCCATGTATTAGGTCGTTTTGTGAAAAAAAAAAAAAGTAAGCTGCTTTTTGGTGTGGAAAATAAAGTAACACAAAAGACCTGCTGGTATGATACCTTCATCAGTTCAAATGTCAGTACTTTTCGATGTAAAATTCAAACTACATCACACTGCTAAATTATGTGGATGACTTGGATTACTTCAATATTTAACATTTCAGTCACTCACTTACACTTTGTGCACTTAAATAGAACATATGTTGAGCCAGCAGGCAGAGTGTATAATTTAATGTGCTCTAATAATAAAGTCCTAAAGTATTAGCAGCTGCGCTTCCATAAAACGATTACCACATTTAGATTCATCTAGAGGATTCTAATTACACTATATTGTTTTACAACATATGGGTCAGGTTATCCAATTGAATCAGTGCTCACTCCACTTTGTTGAACCTTTCCTGCTATGAATACTAAATCAGACGCATCCACATGATAAAACTATGATTATCGAAGGGAGGGGTTATTAGATGTGGCTAGTGTTAAGGCTGTGGGAACATCAATAGACAATGGCCCGAGGTGCAACTGAATAATTCAAAGAAAGAGGAAGCGATGTGTAATGTTTTCTTTCCCTCATCAGGGAAAACCACTGCAGCAGGCTTTGCTGCACTGACTTTGATCGTTTGCTGTTTCTGAGGGGAAACCAGTTAAAGCAATCAATTAACATGAAGCTATTTTACGGTCATGATTAATGCGTTCATGCAAATGTGGCTGTAAAACTCAAGAAATATATAGAGGAAATGGACAAATTGAGCATTCGGGGATTTACTGATAACTTGCAACAAGATAAACAACAACTTTCTCCTCTTTTTTCATTTTTGTTGTTTTACATTAAGGCATCATCAGTTTCCTTCCAGCCCCACTTGGCCATTTTGTGAACAAGGAAATTCTTATCTACTTGAAAACTGGAGTCTCATTTTACTTGCAAGTGAACCCTAGTGGGATTAATAGGACGCACCACAACCCAAGGGGAGGTGAGAATGAAATACTCTACTGTAACTTTGAGTTGCAAAAACAAAAAAATAACATTGAGATATTGCTGGCAAAGTATTACAAGGACAAGCTGATTTTCTTATGTACTTTTTGTCCTTCGTTGTAAGTTCTTGTTTGTACTTCCTCCAAACAAGCAATTTAAACCAAACTAATGCATAGATATTTTTAGAGTTGCTGGCCCATTCAAACCATCTTCACGTGAAAATCTCCGCAGACCACCTGCTTACTGACACTTCCCTTTATGTTTAATTTTATCTATCAGTCCCATTGGAACTCTTGTGTACGAGGGTCGTTGTTTGTTCTTGCATTACTTTAGAGCTGGTTTGTTTTTAACATGTTCTTGTAGCATTATTCTCATAATGAAGGACATATGTAAAGAAATTGGAGCTTAAAAATTGCAATTCTGAGTATTTCTTAATTCAAATCATTTCAAGTCCAAAGCAGACCAAAAAAATGCACTCTAAGAAATGTTTGAAGGTGTGAAGTGGAATCTACAGTTATTAGGCCATAAACTCCCTGTTTTGCTCTTTTCTGCTGCATCTACTTGAAGACAAATAGTCATACAAGTCTTTGTTTTTGGAGTAGCCATCAGGCTCTAAACGGTATAACGAGATAATTCCAATGTTGCTCGCCATTTTCGTAACAACATTAATATTAGGTTGCAGGTTAAGATAGGAGAGCGTGTAAATGGATGATGGGAAGTTGGGATGACTTATTCTGGTCACTGGCGGGAACAGTTTTCAGAGTGCAACTTTAGCTCACAGTTCATGGATTCTGCCCAGTCGACTCACTTGGTAATTACCCACAGGACACTTAAGCACTGCTCAGAGTCCCAGTCATTGCGAAGTAAGGTTTGTGCCACTCATCCTACATACCGAGCATTTCATCCAGACCTGATCTCCCGCTTACCTGATCCTGCTTCATCTTTGAGTTTGCTTGTTTGCCGCCTGCCCCGACCCCTCTCGTTGTTCTGATGCTCATTGCAGACTTCCCTGCCTGACCCTGGTTTAGATTTGAGGACTTTTAGTTCTGTTAACATGTTACAATTGGAACTAGCCGTCTGCCTGTTCTGTGACCTAGGCGGATTTCTATATGTGGAAACACTAGTGGTTGAAGGTGGGGTATTGGACACTAAATTTTCAAGATACAGGATCACACAGGGCAGAGACACAGTTCTGGGAGTTTTTAAAAGATATAATTTGTTACAATTAAAATATGCTCAGCCTTCCTGCACCTACCAGACCAGGTCAACAAGCGGGGAGGGATACCCAAAACAACAAAAACACCCCCACACGTACAATGCCATACAAGAGTGAAGGGACAGGGGAAATCCAACCCAGGGGGCACAGCACACGTAGGACCACTCCTCCACCTGTGACCCGGAGCTTGCAGGGGCTGGCTGTAAAATAGATTTAAAAAGAAATACAAAATTACACAAGCACCCACATTCCCACAAGACTTGAAAGTGGTTAAGAGTCCTGTGTGGTGGCAGACTTCTCGCCTCCAGCACTACACGCTCCTGGGCGCTGCTGTCATCCGTTTACTGAGGCGGTGCAATGATACGTCCACGCAAAGGCCAGTCCAGGCAATAATCAGGCACCAACGAACCAGGTAAAAAGAGAAATTAAAAAAATAAATCTGCATGAAACGACCAAGGCCAAGCAAGGCAACACAGGCTAAGCAGCAGGGGCTCATGGTCCATCCCTGTGGAAGACAGGCAGGGGGAAGTCAGAGCAGCACCATTAACTTAGAGAAGCACAGAGTGATAGGCCAACACTACCATCTGTGCATCTTGAAAACTCACATGCTCTCAGGTGCTGTGGACAGGGAACCCTTCTGCTGCAGGTCCCTTCATGTGCCCACTGACTGGGCCTGGAACCTGTAGAATATTGCAGCATCCCCTCTTGCAATTCTATCATAGGCGGCACCACACCCTTTGGGCAATCAAAAGAATTGCCAACACCTGTGAAGCAGGTGCAGCCCGTTTCTCATGTATGAATGAGCTCTGTCCTGGAAAACGACATAGGTTTTTGAATTTGGCTAAAATTGAAATAATTCTATTTAAGAGATCACTGGGAATGCTTTGAAAATAGTTTGAAGGAGGATTTTTGTGGAACTTTAAGTTCTCTGCACATAAAGTATATATGGAAGGGCAAGAAGCAATCAAAACAACCAATCACTATTCTGATTTAAATGATTCAAATTGAGAGGTTCTGCTATCTGAGGATGTACCAGTGCCTTGTATTCTTAGCAGGGGCAATTTAAAACACACACTCTGGCCAGTGGTCAAGAGTGAAAGACAGAGTGTGGGTAAGTGAAGCGGAAGACACGTCTTTACTTATCCCTCCTTTTATTCGACACCATTTGCTATATTTTTGATGACAACAGATTGTTTGCTAGTAGTCAGCATTTTGTTTTACTACTGACTGCACGAAGCCAACATTTTTCTGCTGTTGCAGGCAGAGTAATCCATTATATGGCGCCATTCAGAACAGCTCAATTTCCCTTATCTGGAACACTCTGGACATTCCCCAGGAATTGGCCTTTTTTAACAGCGTGTGAGGAATGATAGAAGCAGCCATATGAGCACTGGAGAGTAACTTTCAATAAAGGAAGGCTTTAAAGAAGGCTTTAAATTAAGAAGAGTCTATAATGCAGTGTTTAGACTATTAATTATAAATATAAACTTCAAGTTAATTTATTTAATTTAGTTATTTGCTCACAAATATGCATACTTGTGCACATTTTTTTCCCACAAGCATACTTAAAACCTTCATTTCATCAATCTTTTACCACTTGTCCAGAACTGGCATTCCAAGTAGAGGTGCTCAGACCTCCTTCTCAATAGAAACTTTCTCCAGTTCTGCTTATGGAACCCTCAAGTTCTCCGAAAGACAGTCCCATTACAGCATCCCGGGTGGTACCTGGGGTCTCCTCCCAGAGGGAAATTCCTCTAAAATCTCCTCAAAGAGGGGTTTAGGGGAAAGATGTGTGTTTATGCCACCTTGGAATGAAAGGGCAACACTGGGGGGAAAAAAAAGGATTTTGTCAAACTGGATGTATGAGGGTATTGATAGACTCAGTAAAGGAGGTAGAGGAGGCTTCATTGTAAGTGGTACTTCTGGATGGAGGAGGCCGAAATAGAGGCTTTGAACTGCTTAAGTGGGGTAATTGGCAGTGCGGGTGTTTCCTCATGGTCTTGTATACGAAATCTTTGCAGGCACACACACACACACTCATCCGCAGGCATTTGATTGCAGTCTTGTAAAAGCCAAAACTGCCCTATACCAATTAGCAGGTGCTGAAGGTCATTGACGGTCTGTATGTGCTTAAGAGAGATAAGTTTCCAATTAGTGTGCAACTGCCTCTATTGGACTGTACAAGGTTTGAGTCTTACACACAAAGACAACATCTCACAGGTTTTCAAAGGCTTTCCTGTAGATTTTCACAAACTATCTCATTTAAGCCAACATTTCTGCTTGATATCTAGTACTTCTTTGATATAAATAGGCAAATAACAGGAACTGTGTTTTGAAATGTACTTGCAAAATGGATAAGAACTTTGGCTTATTGTCCTTTTTAATCTAAGCTTTTTTTTAGATCTGCTAATAAGGATTTGGATATTTAAAAGCCATTGCTGTGATCGCTCACACTCAACATTATTCACAATTTACTATTTAGAGGAAATATGTTGCAACCATTTGGTGGAAATTATGTTTATTGTATATGCATGCATGTCCCTGCCTCATTCTCTAGTAATGGAGCTGTTCTTACCCCATATTGCTACAGTTTGGAAGCTGCTGTGTCTTTTTATTGTTTTTTTTTTTTTTTTCTTTAGATATAGAACTTGGGGAGCACTGCAAGACATTAATCTTAGACTGCGTTTATGGCATGTTTATGTCTTTGAAAGCAATTTTTTTTTGTTTGTTTATATTTATTTTTTCACTGTTCAAGAAAGTGCAAGAAAAAAGGTTAAATTAAAGATAGAAAAAACAACCCTTTAGTATGAAGCAACCCTCAAAACAGTTCCTGCTCCCTAAGTTACCTGAATGTAACTACAATGGCAGTGACACCAAACAGTTCACTTAATTAAAGGCTAAAATATGAATTCTGCATCTGTCAGCATGCATGCACATGTTGTATTGTGATGCAGTTCATATATCAAGAAATTATTTGAATTAAAATTAATGTCACAGTGACATGGAATCTAGTTAAGTTAGAATCTATGTTATTCATTATTTCTGGTTTAAAAAAAGATATTAGCAAAAAGGATGTCTACAAACCTAAAAGAATATTCACCAACTAAAATCTGGTCTGTTTCTTTTAGTGAGGATTGGAATTAAGGTTAAAAAGAGATCCTTTTTTAACCCCTCAACACCAAAGCTTTAACTCTGGTGTTTATATTCTGTCGACCATTACAACTCTTTCTTTGTTTATTCAATGAATGTAATTACATTAGCCTGTGAAGTGGAGAAAAGCAACACTTTGCTTTGCTCAAGTCTTTTCACACTGTTTCAAAGCAGATGTAAAAAGCCTTCTTTTTAATGTCAGAATTAGCTGGTTCACGTTGATCTCATAAACAGTCATAGAATTACATTAGGTCATGGAGTGTGTGTGTTGTTCAGGTGTCTCTGGTGACAGCTCTGGTGTTAAAGACCCAGTTTGAGGCTAAAATCGTGGTTTTGGTTTCGTAATAATTTATTACTTGCAGCATTTTTCTCATGATGGAGGAGGATATAAATAAAGGAAATTAAGCTTAAAATTGCATATCTGAGTATTCATTTATTTGAATTGTTGTGAATCAGGAGCAGGTGAAAAAATATTGTTGGAAAAAGCTTGTAGGTATGGCAAAGGTCTTACAACAGCAAGCCAGAAGCTCCTGCCATTCTATTGCATCTACTTGTAGACATCTGGATCTACAGCACGTGTCAAATTCAAGGCCCGGGGGCCAGATCGTCCCGCTGGGTAATTATACCAGCAACAGATTATTTTATTGTTATTAATGGTCCAATGTTATGTTGCACTTATTTCTAACTTCTATAATTTTGACAAAATTTATTTTTACAGAGAGTAAATCATTGAAAGCTATTCACAATTTAAGGTGATTTATTCTGGAATAATATTTCTCCATTTTATTATTCATAATTATAATTCATAATTATGTGGAAAAAGTAACATTATTAAAGTTTTTAAAATGTAGTTTTAGTGTGTTCAAAAATGTTTATCCTGTTCAGCCCTCAACCTAAGGTGTATTTTGGATTTTGGCCTCCTGTGCAATTGTGTTTGACACTGCCTGATCTACAGTATGTACTTCAATTTCCTCGTTCAAAATGGCATCTGGCTCAAAACTGTACAACTGATTCTATATTGCTCGTCTTTTTTGTTGCATCCGCAATGCTAGGCTGGGGTGGTGAGGGGCAGTATAGGGGGAAATTAGACATATCTTTTATTTTGGCTAAAAGCGACGTTATTATAAAACCACCGGGAACAATTTTACAACAGAAATACAACAAGAAGAAAAATACTAAAGATAATTGGAGAGGAACTTTAAAAAGTTAAGCTACTAATAAATCTATGCTTTCTTTAAAAATGAAAGAATTCATTAAATCACACATGAGATTCTGCACAGAAAACATTTGAATAGTTATTAAGTAACACATACATTTATTCTAAATTTTCAGTGTTCCATCTTTGTTCCTTTTCTCTTTACACCTCTCTTCATCACTTTCTTCACACCTAATGAAGCACAGCTTTGGATCAGCTGGAGAGTGAGAAATCTGAAGGGAACACGTTAATCGATAGAGTTCCTTCCCTGCTGTGTGGTAGAGTCACTAATCAATGGCAATGGGAATTAACCCGTATATCCCTTGAATAACTTATAGGTGCTGGAGCACAAGTCCGTCAACTTGGAAAAAAAAAAAAACAACAGGATGGGGGAGATCAACATGATTGGAGATGGAAGAACCAGAGAAAAGAAATGATGAGACAGAAAAGAAAAAGTCAAAAGTGAGGCTGACAGTATAGAAAGTGAGACGAAAAGAGTTTCAGAGAGGTAAGACTTGCGATTTCCCTGAGGATCTGAGTGAAGTAGCTCATACAAAGGCCTCTGGCACCACATCACTCCAACCGGCTTAATTGCAGTCCAGCGGGACAGGAAGAAGCCTTGTTCAGACCCAATGGATTTCAAGAAAAAAGAACAGCACCAGAAACTAACAACCATGCATTGCATAACTAAGTTGAACTTCTGGAGTTTTAAAAATCTTCAACTTTTGGTTTTTTCCTTTGCATCCATCAAAATTATATTTGCATCATCTACAGCAGATGGGGGATTGCAACAGACTGGGATATTAGAGTTTACACTGAAACTGTGTCCATGAACAGCAGGTCTTTGAACAGAAACTACTCTAAAATCTAAATACTAACTCTAAAACTCTCTAAAACAGGTCTAGCCAACCCTGGTCATCAAGATCTGCTGCACGACTTTCTGTTGATTATCTGACTCAGATTTCTTCTCAGACTTGATCCAGGGTAATCAGCAGCAAGAAGTGTAGGAAGAGCAGGAAAACAGGCAGGGTGGTAGATCTTGAGAACCAGGGATGACCATCTCTGGTCTAAAAAGTACTTCAAATCTAACTTGGGGCTTTCTAGATTAAAATCTGCTGAATTGTCATGGATTTATGAAAGAAAAGATTCTGTGTTGAGGTAAATGGTTGAAATAGTTGGACAGGTGGACAGGATTTCAAGTCTGCTATGGACATCAATGACAATTAAAAATAATAAAAAAAAGTTCAGGGTGCGGTCTAGTGGGGTCCAGATAACCCCGCTCCCAATATCAATGTGCTTGGATAAGTTCATGTGGAGTAGCTTTTTTTTTTTCTCTTAATACAGAGATGTTGCCAGCAACACCCAAATACTATTACGGTCACAAATACAACTGCCACCACGCGGTGAGGAGGTATCGGCAGAATCTTCAAGATTTCATGCTGCAGCGCAATTTTTTTTGATAATCATTGGCGTGGTCATGAATGCAGATGGCGGCATTCAAGGGCCCATCAAGGCATTCAGAATATCCCACTTTTTATATACCACTGGGCGACCGGCAGCCGATGGGACTTGATATAGACGGCTGCCGCAGGAGACATTTACACATCATCCAGTGAGAGCTGCTACCAAACCGTGGCCACCCAGCTGTAATGGCGTCATCCCTGCCTGTCACTGGGCTGCCACTGTGCAACCTTGAAATGTTCCTTGACGGCCACTGACTGATGTCAACTTTCAGAGAAAAAACATCTGGTTGAAGCAAAATGTTTACTATTTATTAAAATTTCTACATCCACTGCGCGGTGTGTAAAAATGCGACTGCCACCCCATTATTTACACCAGTAGAATTTGTTGAATAACATACATTTAGGTTGCTGCATTTTAGGATATGTGACTGTAGCCTGACACATACTCTTCTTCAAACCGTAACTCCTCGACTGCTCATGTATTCAACGTAATGAAACGGATTCTGATTAAAGCAAGGCAAGTTTATTTGTCTAGCACATTGAAAGTACAGAGATAATTCAGTGCACTTTATTTAAAACTTTAAAAGAAACAATCAGGAAAGGTGTGATAATTAAAATAAAATTAAAAGAAAGTTAAAAGAACTTATTTTTGAATACATACTAGTCAAATGCAGCTGAGAATAAGTGAGTCTTTAACCTGGATTTAAATAGACTGAATGTATCAGCTGATCTAAGGTTTTCTGGAAATCTGTTCCAGATCTGTTGAGCATAGAAGCTGAATGCAGCTTCTCTAAGTTTAGTTCTGACTCTAGGAAAAAGGTTTTTAAAGATGTTTTGCCTCTGTACCAAGAGGCTTTTGTAACTTGAGAATTTGAAGGCCGATTGGAGAAGAGGTGGAAAGCCTCAGTCTGAGAAAAATACTCAGTTAAGATTGACTTTTTAAACTGTCGGTGAACTGAGTCTTCACTGACATGCTGGGACAAAATTGAAACAATTTTTTGATTGTGGGTTATTCTTTTTCCAAAGTTTTAGGTTACACAGAAATCAAGCAAATACATACCAGCCTTTTTGTGGGATTGACTGCATGGTTTCTTTTTAAAATGCATTTGTTTGTTTTTTTTACTGATAGAAATTTGAATGTATGAGCTGTTAATAAGTGCTAAAGACTGTCTATGAACAAAGCTAATTGTGTAGCTGGAGTCCTCAATTTGCTGCTTCTTAAAATATTTTTTTATCACCTTATGGCCCAATGAAGGACAGATAAATTACAAATGTGTTATGTGAAGCATGTTTCACCATTTAATTTTTAAATGTGTTCAGTGTCCTTGGGTATTTAGAAAGGTACTTGTAAATGAAATGCATTATTGTTGTCATTCAATATTGAGTGTAATAAAAGAACACTCTGGTTTTTATGTTTGCTTCCTTTTGGAACAATCTTCTATTTACCACACAGACCCCATAATTTGTAAACTCAGTTGTACTTCAACTTTACTATTATTGCTTCACATAACTATTTTTACGGAAAAAAAAGTCTTTCTCAAATGAACCTTGAATTTGTAACTAACAGATGGACAACCTTTTTTTTTTTTTAAAGCATTCTTGCATCGTTCACAAACGGGATGAAGTCCAGTCATGTGAATGTTTATGCATTTATTCTCCATGTACAGAGAAGTTGGTCCAAAACTTTGTCACACATGTCAGAAAAATTACCAAAATAAAAGACAATCTACAGAAAAAGGAAGATTTGATTATGCTCATGTTGCTCATTCCCTGAAAATGGATCCAATCACAAAGGATGTTTGTGGGGACTGGCCACAACTAGAAACAGATTTATCAGACAGCCAGAAGGCTTTAACCCAGTGTTGCTGCTGCCTTAAAGGTATGTAAAACAGAGAAGTTAGCATAAAACTCATATACCACATTGTATCCAGTCAAAAGTGCTTTTTTCAGGATGCACATTAATGGTAAGTTACTTTAACTACTGTCCTGCAAGAAAGTTTCAGTTCAAATATTGACTGGAATGTTTGTGTGACGATTTTCTCTGATCTTCATGTGCGCACATAGGTTTCCTTTGGGGATTTCTAGGGATTTTTAGGCCCTTCCTCTCAGGGCCTAAATACTCTGGATAGACTTAACAGACTTTGCATTTCATTCAAAGGAAGCGTATGTGTGATTGTATGTCTGCGTTATGCATTGGTACCATTAGGGAGTGTATTTTGCAACTGCCAGTTGGGACAGGCTCCAGCAATCCCTTGACCGAGTCAGGAAAAAAAAAAAGAATAAATAGATGGATGACCATAAGAAACCAATGGGATGCATACACTTTCTCTCACTTACTTGGCTTTGGTTATTTTTGTTGTGTTATACGATAAGAAATTTATGTTAAGGTAATCTAAATTAACAGGTTAACATTTTTTCCCATTAAGCAAAATAAATAAAAGCAACTGAAAACAAAGTAAATGTTCTTATGCGACATTTCTGAAACTCTTTAAGTTTTGTAAATGAGTGTCTGTCAGAAACTGTTGGAGTAGGAACCAAAGCACAGAAGATCAGACCCTGATGACAGAAACTTAAATGTTTAAAAATTTAACTGAAACACAAACTTTAAACCAATTATTAAAACGAGTGACACAGAATGAACTTGAAACCAGACACTCAAATACAATGAGGATCATGACTTAAGTCAAGTCAGCGGGGGATATTTGATAACCTGAAGCTGTTGTGGGCTGACCTGAAAACAGAATGCCAAAAAACATCTGAGATTAAACAAAACCAAATAACTGACAAAAATTCTCACAATTTTTGTCCTAATATATTTAATCCACAATATTTGCTTAATTTAAAACCCTCTTATTTTTGGAATGCGATTTTATTCGTACCCCCAAGGGGCACTAAAAGGATCTTTTTAGCATATTTATAATATTAGCACAGAAGCTACATGTATGGGAGGTGAACTTCATTACTTCATAACTTTAGCCTTCAACTTCAACTTCAGCCTAATTATGTGAGTACATGTGCTAATATAATATATATTTGTCAACGTAATTTTTTCTCTTGCACTGCTTTTAATGGCTGATTTTTTCAATAAAGTTTTGGTGACAAATGGTAAAAAGAATGCATACATATGTTGTCAAATTGTAGAAACAGATGGCATAGAATTGTTCAGCTCCAAAAGCTTCTTTTTTTAAACAAGGGAGTTGGAAACTAAAGGAAAATAAATAAAATTGTGACCATCTTTTTGTACAAGAAAGGCTTAGACTATGAATAATTAGTTACATTGAGTGATTTGGAAACCTAGTATAATTTTGTTCAATGTATGATTAACTACCATCTTAAATATTAAATAAAGAAGCAAAAAATATGATAAAAGCACTTTTAGGTTAGATTTTCAAACATTAAGGGCCGTGTTGTTCAGTACATACATGTTTCCAACGGTTTGCTTTAAAATGCCAGCTGTTTTACAGTTGCATAATTAAAAAAATATCATTAAAAAAACATTTATCTTGGCTTGTATAAATATTTTTTTAATGTTGTATCTACAACTGCAAGGACAATGGGAGTGAACAAAATAATAATTGACTCTTGTACATCATCAATGTGTTGACCCATATTCACACGTGCATACGTTAAACTGCTCTAGTTTTGTGGGTTTATGAAGTTGGTGTGGGTGCTCATTAGAAATGTCTTTCCTCGCAAATTACAGGAGTAGAAGTTAATTTAGTCAGAAAAGTAATTAGTCTGAATAAAAGATAGATGGAAGTCCCTGGGGCTAGCGTAGACTGTCAGGCTTTTAGAGACTTTCAGTCTTAATTTAAATTTAGCTGAAACAAGTGAAGACATTTCTGTTTGGTTGATCATTTCTTTGTTGTAACAATGCCTTTATCTAACAAATTCAGTGTTAGAAAGTCTGTTTTCTTTTGGAAGAATGATACATTTGTAAAGAACATACACTTGTGGAATGATCAGGAGAGTTAACTATGGGATGCAAAAAAAAATATGGGCCAAAATGTTTCCTGCAAAAAAGTTATTTTACAATTGATTCCTGTTTGGTGAATTTTGAAAGAACACGACATATTTGGAAATGTAAGCATTTATTTTGTAGAGCAGAAGTTTCAGAGTGAAGAAGAGCCTTAAAGTCTGACACCTCGTCCTTGTAAGTTCAAGTGTGGTTGTGTTGATTCGTGTGCCATAAACAGCAATCCCATGAGTATTCCAGAAGTGTTCAGTGAGGTTGAGGTCAGGACGGCTGGCATGCCATCCCATTTTGCAGGAAGTCTCTGATAAACCCTGCTGTGTCCACACAAGTGTTCAATCTTGGTGGATAAGATTTTACTCACAGATTGTGGATGGTAAGTCTTATCTTAAGAGAGTCATCTCAATAAGACAAGTCTCGTTTTTCCGGTGAAAAAGTCTGGCCAGAGCCAACTGTCATATTGTCCTGGGCAACCTTTGATAACTGACTGACTGTAATGGGGCAGACACTTTGCTGTCCGCCTCTAACATCTCAAACTGTATTTATTCATTTAGCACCTTCAATTTGGCTGAAACACCGTGAAGCCATGTCAGGAGTGTCAAACTCCAGGCCCTTGAGAGCCAGGGTCTAACATGTTTTCCATCTAAGCTCCTATTGAAGCTCCTCATTGGCTAAATACACCAATTCAGGTAATCAGCTGAAGATAATGCAGGATTTCTTAAAAGCCAGCAGGATCCCTGAGTTACGTTCACACTCAGCAACGCACTAAAGCAGTCACTTCCAAGTCTTTAAAAAGGCGTGTGAATGCGAACTTTGGCTTTCCACTTTCAAAACTCTCACAATCACGCAAAGCCACAGGATTTTGATCGTTTTCAGGCTCTACATACGGGTTAAATTAGGTTGTGCATTGACCAATCAGGGACTCTGACCTTTGAGTGGCGTCCTTTTGAATTCACAGAAGTACCAACCATTTGAAAAATGATCAAGGTGGAAAAATTACTAACTGCAGTTTGTGCCCAGCTAGAATTACATGACACCAAGTCTTTTATAGAGGTGTGAAAGAAAAGCCTGGAGCAAGGTTCATAAGATTTGCACTGCTTTGACATTCACAGCAAGCCTCTTAATCTGTAGGATGCAGATGTGCTAGTAAACAGTAGAAAAAAATCCTTTCATGCTTGTCCAATGTGAATACCTTCGGATTTGTGTGCGTTCAAGAACCCACGTTAAGATGTTCTTGAATGCGCATCACATGCGCTGTGTGTCTGTGACTTTATGTGGAAGTTGGATTTTTAGTCAGGAGTATTGGGGCTCACTTCAAACTGTGCTAATACTTAGTTTTGGGGAACACAAACTTGATGCCATCCTAAAGCATGTTTTCAAACCATATCAGTCCAAAGTGGGGTGCTTATTCTTGGTGAAAGTGTTTACTATGCTCACAGGTGCTGCAAATATGTGGGTGATTGGAACCTAATTGACAGCACCTGGGTCCACCAGCAGCTCAAAGAGTCAAAGCCAAAAACAATAAATCATCCAACTCTTTGGCTCAGCTCTGTTGCTTATCTCATACATTTATTTTCTTAGAAATATAAAATTCAAAGGAAAAAAATAAGCAATTTTTTCTATTGGATTGGACTATTTTGTTCTTTGTTGTATAATTTTCATTGTTCTTTGTATTTCCTTAACTGTCTTTTTTATGTGGACTTTGTTTCTGTAAATAAATATCTATAACTATCACCATAGTGCAATGTTGCAACAAAAAATGTTTATCTACTAAACAAAAATTGTATACATTTTGTACGTTAATTTTATGTTAAGATTTTGGCCCACATAGCTGAACAAGAACACAATTATAGGCAGTCAACATGCTACTATGCTAGCTCATAGTTAAACAGTTAGTTCTAGAATACACATTTATTAACATCATCAAAAAGTGCAATTCCATAACATCATGCGACCACTTGCTTGTTCATTTAAAACAAAAATCATAACTCCATCCATTTAGCTGCAGATATACTCTTTGAATAGCAGTTTGTCTTTACTTATTGGCAAAACTTGCATTGGCTTGATCAGACTTACCCATTATTTTGTGTTTAGAGCAAGAGTCCTCAAACTTTTTCTTGTGAGGTCCACATAACTTTTGTTCTCTGATGGGGGGCCGGGGTCGGTTTCCAGGCTAACAGAAAAGTGAAACAATCTAAACATTCGTCTAAACGTAAACAATTGTGTTTTTCCAGAAAGCTACACACAACCATATTTTAACAATCCATTTCTGTATTCTTCACAGAGAAAATGAATCTAAAACAGTCCAAAAATTAAACCACTAAATAAATGATTGCACTGAGAGTAGGTGAACTGCAGTGTGGAAACAGAAATCTGTATTCTGCTCTTTTTGAGGGGGATTTGGGAGTGTTCAGATTGAAGCACTGTGTGGAATAAAAAGTCACATTCTATGAGGGTATCGATCATGTGGACAGATCTGTGGGGTCTCTGATATGTGGGTTCTCTGATAGTGTTTGGGGGCTAGTCCAAATGCAGAGGCGGGCCGGTTCCGGCCCGTGGGCCGTAGTTTGAGGACCTCTGGTTTAGAGGGCAATATTTAAGGTTTAACATTTAGCAGTTACAGCGCAGTTAAGTTTAGTTTTCATATAGAAAGAAATTATCTAAACTTAGGAATTAAAAAAATACTGTAGCTGTCTAAAAATGATTTTATTTTGGTAACTTTGGTTTGCATTTAATTTTGTGTATCATTTGCTGAGTCCTTGTGGTGAACTAAAAAACAGACCATACATGCGCTGTTCATGCGCTGGATCATAACGAGACAGGTGGGGCAGCATTAGCATAACGAAAAGGAACGCAGAGAACACGCTGGATGAAGATAGAACAGAGCGCAGCGGAAAGACTGATATTGGACTCTTAGCATCGCCTTAAAATGTGATCAGAGGGCACACGGTAATATTGTTTGTTGTATTGTGATTTTGAAGGACTTTACGTAAAATGTGCATTCTGAAAAGTGTATTTTGTTTTTTTTTCTTTAGTTTTTCACAGTAATTCTTTGATTCTGTGGTCACGGGAAAAATAAATGAACAAGAGATCATCAGCTGCTTTTTTCTGATCGGATCTAAAAACTTAGGGAGCAGCAGCAATACTTTATTCAAATTCAAGAAAAATAATTTATCTAAAGGATATGATGAAATCTTTCAGGCTTTTTTCTTGTTTCTTTAATGTTGCATTGGCCTGACAATTAGCTTCTTCAGTCCTAAAATATAAACATTGTAGAATCAACTTTTTTTGTAAATAAATAATGTTTCCAGCAGTAACCTCTAAAATTATATTCTCAAAATATAATCTGTATGTAAAAAGGACCAACCACAGAAAAATACTAAAATAACTTATTGATAGTAAATTATTCTGTTATTTTGTAGCTGCTATGTACTTTGTATGCAACGGAAAGAGCACACGAAGAGAATATGTCATCAGTTTTTCAGGATTTGTGTTTGCAGCTGTTCATTTGTCTGCAGTCTGTGTGATGACTAACGAATGTAAAAGTGAAAGACAACAATGAACCTTTTTTTGGCCTTTTTGACCTGACACGAGGGAGGCAGACAGCAGGTGTGAACAACACAATGAGGTGTGTGCGCGTGTGTTTGTCTTTGTGTTTGCAGTAATATGATGAGCTGTTTTCAGCAATGAGCGCCTTGTTGTTTATGTCGTAAGTCAGTAAGAACATGCTGACCTATAATTTCCTCCAATTACCCTCATTGTCTCTCTTTTTTACTTAAGATCTTCAAACTGAAAACAGTGTTAGATCAACTATACAGTTGCTTTTTCTTTTGAAAAAGATTAGATCAGACAGGAATTTAGATGAAATTCAAACACCAAAAACACAAATTGTTAAAAAATTATAAAATTTTGTTAATGCACAAAATTAAAGTCAAGAAAACTGAAAATGGCATAACATATTACCAAAAATAATTTGTCTTTTATTGATCAAAAGTTGAGCAGTAACATGTGACCCACAACTTTCACAATAAGGCTTCATGAATCCTTCTTTAACTGAATCCATAGACCTTTATGTGGACATTATTTGATGGCAGCCAAAGATGACTGATATTTGTATGTTTATCCATTAATCTCTCAACCTAACTTGTCAAGCTTTATCCAGCCAGGGGCAGCAGTCAAAGAAGAAATGCCCTGAACTCCCACTTCCCACAAACTTACTCAAGTTTAGCAAGAGTGATCAAAAGCCACTCTCAGACTAGCCAAGAGACAAACTCCCCCAGCACATCCTGGATCTTCCCTGGGGCCTCCTCCCAATGGGAGGCATACAGAAAGCATCCGAAAAAAGTCTGAGCCACCTCATATGGCTTTAGATAAGAAGGAGCAGCAGCTCTACTTGAACTCCCTCTCAGGTTGTAGAGCCCCTAATTCAATCTTTCGGGGAGCACCTAGACACCCTGCAGAGGAAACTCAGCTTGCCCTTTTGTATCCAGGATAAGATAAGATGAGGTAGGATAAGACTTTATTGATCCTCAGAAGGAAATTAGGTAAATCTAATAAAAGATCTTATCCTATCGGTCTTGACCCAGAGATTGTGACCACAGGTGAGGGAAGGATCATAGATTATCCAGTAAATTGAGAGCCTATACCTCTGGCTCAGCTCATTTTTCACTACAACATACTGATAAAGTTATGCCAATGTGCAGCTGCTGACCGATACAATTGTCACTCACATGCTTCATCTTTCTGTTACTTGCAAAGCATGAGTTATAGCCAAAGATTCTTGAACTTCTCTTCTTGGGGCAAGAGCTCTCAACCTGCTCTAGTGTTGGACCACGCCCTCAAAAACAAAGATGCCAATTCCTATTCCAGTTGTCACAGTTTTTTTTTTTTTTTTTTTTTTAACTTGTCCTGTCCAACAGCTGAGCCAACAGATGTGGGCTGAGAGCTTCTTGTGTTGGGCAGATGTTACTGTCACAACAGGGATTTATTGGTATAAACTCCTGTTGTATTTATGCTAAACTTTATTTATATTGATTATGTTTATTTTATTTATTTATTTTCTTTGTCGTTGGACCGGACGGAAAAAGGGAAGAGGGTGGGGGAGGGGTGGGGGGGGGAGATAAGATGGCAACAGAGGGAAGCAACATCATAAAACAACCAGGACTAAGTGATAAACTAGAATGGGCGGGGCCTGTCTACACACACGCTCTATAGTTACACACACACTTGTTGGCCAAAATAGTCTCTACATTAAACTAAACATACTCACATATACTATACATATACTACACATGTACGCAATTCAGCTATAACAGCAGCTCACACACTCCATCATACAACCCATTCAGATAAAGACTTTCATTCTGTCACACAAACGGTTAGTGCTCAGGTGAGTGTTATGTTCACTGAGGTGGGTGGTGATGGAATGTACTCAGGGGGAGAGCGCCCGGCCATCCCCACGCCAAGACCCCCGCCGGGGCAGCAGCTGCAGCCAAGATCCCCCAACACCCGCCGTGGAGCCGCGGAGAGAGACCGCCCGCCGGGCAATCCCGCCGAGCACCCAGACCGGGGCACGCGGACCGCCGCAGAGGCCCCCACACCCAAGAGCAGGAAGGCACAGGAACACGGAGAGTGCAGGCCCCAGCCCAGCCAGAGGAGCAGCCCCCCCACCCCGCCAGGAGGGCCAACGCGGGACCCCACCCCGGAGAGCCCCCCAACCCCCGAGGAGCAGCCCACCACCCCAGTGGCGCAGAGGACCCCCCGCCCCACCCCAGGTACGAGCCAGGGCCCCCAAGGGCAACCCACCCCACACTCCAGACAACCGCCTGCCCCCACCGCGAAGGTCCAGCGGAGAAGCAGGGCAGAGGCCGCCCACCCCCGCCGAGCAGAAGAGAACCCAAGAGAAACAGAGGCCCCAAGGAGTGATGTACAAAACAAGGCCCGACCAGGCACACCCACTGATGGAGTTTAAGGAGAGGACTAGTTCTCGAAAGCAGGGACCGGATTCCGCACCACCGAGACCTGGACACCCCCCGGCTCCGATGTAGATTGATCCCCTGCTAAATCTCCGGGATCCCACTCCCGGCGTGGGGAGGAGACTGCCGGGCCCAGGAGACCGGCACCCAAGAGACTAGACCACCAGGCCGAGGTTCCCCGCACCCCCGCCAGGGATGGGGTAGGGGACAGAAGGTCGAAGGTCCCACCTTCCTTGTGTGATGCGTGTGTTTGCTTGTTAGAGTGTATGTTTGTGGTGTTAGAGGTGTGTGTACTAAAGGGGTGCGGTTAAAATTGGTGAGAAGGCCTTAACAGGGCATCTCCTGATTTCTCGCAGAGATGCCCCGTCACCCTCCCACCAGCGGCCCTACATGTCTATGGTGCGGTTAAAATTGGCGGAAGGGGCACTGAAAGGACATCGACTGTTTGCTGGCAGTGATGTCCAAGCACCCCACCAAGGGTCCTAAATGTCTAAGGTGCAAATAAAATCGAGGGGAGGGGCAAATCCTTGCAGCGGCCACAGGAGGAGGGCCACTGCAGGTAGTCCACCCCGCAGCGCACCGCAATACAGACACCCTCCCCTTCTCCCTATTGCATGTTTGTATGAGGAAGGGATATGTTGGGTCAGTTGGCAGACTGACCCCGATGGCAGACCCCTGTCCCCCGCCCCCCCCCCGCGTTGGGCCCAAGTTCCCCAGCCCAGGCGTCCCACCCCGAGAGCCGACCCGCCAGGCGCAGCACCCGCCACCCCACAAGGAGGAGAGCCAAGAAGGAGCCAGTCCCAGGGACAAATCCGAGTCCCCGCCCCCCAGAGCCTCCCCTGTGGGTGTACTGGTCAGGCACCAACGGGACCTAGGCAGCCAGACCGGCCGCGGCCCCCACCGATTTCTCAGCGGAGAACCCGACAAGCCAGACCCCCAGGTCCCGTATCTAATGGGACCCCCGCTCCCACAGACACCCCCCCACAAGACGGGCCAGACCGCCCACCCCCGCCACCCCCCAAGACCCCGCCGCAAGGACAGGCGCCGCCCGGAGCCAGGGCGGGCCCCAAGGGGGTTACTCCAACCCGCCCCAGAGCCAGAGAGGGAGTGATCCCGGCCCCCAGGCGTAGGCGAGCCGCCCCCCCGACGGAGGCGGGCCCCCCAGGAAGGGCCCCACGCCAGCCCCCCCAGCACAAGCAGGCGGACCACCCCACCCGGCCGCGCCAGACCCCCACCCAGCCGAGCACCCCATACCACCTACACCCGGGACCAGGAGGCCACCCGGCGCCCCCGCCCGCCCCCATCCAGACGCCAGACCGGACCCCCCAACCAGCAGCGCCCCCCCCACGTCCCAGCCAGGCACCAGGAGCCCCGGCCACCACCCGACAGCCCCAGCAGACAATCAAGGCGCAGCGACAGCCCAAGCTCCCCCCACCCTAAATCATGGAATCAGCTATGGGAGACCAGAGAGACTGAATTCTTTTCAAATTACTTGAACTTTTAGCTGATGTTTTTCCAAACTGATATATGATCAAAAAGCAGATTCCTGTACTGATTAACGTTGATGTTTTTCTTGTTTTTCCAATTTAACAAAATAGTTTTTTTTTGCTATACAAAGAGTTATGAAGATTACAGATACTAATCCTCCTTCTATATCGATGGCACTCATGTCACCAAGCACACAAAGTGACGGTGAAGCAGTGATAGAAACATTAAGCCAGACTGATAGATCCGCACAAAAACCTGTTGCCAGAGAGCCTGGACAGGTGTGCAGAACCACAGTGCATGCATGTAACTGTCAGGTAAGTTACCATCGCAGTGCTCACATATGTCTGAGCTTCTGAGACCCATCTTGAACATCCTCTGACCAGTATATAATAAATTCTATGGAGAGTTTTGAATTGGATTAGTTGTAAGTTTGGGCTTTTAGTCAGTTTAAAGGTGTTCAGACACATTTCTGTCCAGAAGCTTTGATCTGTGCTGCTACTCAGGTCTGCATCCCATTTGGTTGTTGGAATTGAAATATTATTATCTAGGTTGCATAAGAGTTTGTATATTTTGGAGAAAATCTTATTCATTGAAAGTTTAAAGAAAGAGATAACTAGTTCTGGTAATTTTAAGTCATTATCATTGTATTTAACTTTTTTAGTAATTATAGATTTCAGTTGCTGGTATTCCAAGAAGTGATTTATTCCATGTTTATCTTTGTAGTTCCTGGGGTGTTATAAATCTTCTATCAATAATTAGGTGCTCTAGTAGTGTTACGCCCCCTGCTTGCCAAGCTGGGAAGTGTAACATCTTTTTGTTTATTAGGATGTCTGGGTTGTTCCAGATGGGTGTCATTTTACATGGTACGACAGAGGACTTGGACACTTTGAGAAAATCCCACCAGGCTGTTAACGTGGATCTTATGTTAATACTTTGAAAAGAATCATGTTTTTTATTGTTTGGCTGATAAATGGTAGATCTGACAGTTTGATCTTTCCACATAACTCCTGTTCCAAGTCCATCCATGAGTTATTTTCTGGATTATTTCTTGACCATTTTAAGATGTACTGTAATCTGTTAGCATTATAATAATTGTTGAAGTTTGGCAATTCTAAGCCTCCACATCGTTTTGCAGATTTTAGAGTTTTAAGGCTGATTCTTGCTGGTTTATTTTTCCAGAGAAAGCTGGTTATAGCTGAGTCTAATGTTTTAAACCATTTTAGTGGAGGTTGTGTGGGAATCATGGAGAATAGATAATTAACTTTGGCAAAATGTTCATTTTAATTGTGGCTACTTTGCCAATAAGCGACAGGGGCAGGTTGACCCAGCGAGTTAGATCGTCTTGAATGTTTTTCAGTAACGGGGTATAATTTAGCTGCACCAGTTCTGATAGTTTGGGAGAGAAGTGAACACCTAGATATTTGATATTGCCTGATTTGACCGGTATTGAGAGTGATTGCTCAGCGTTACTGTTTAGTGATAATAAAACTGATTTATTCCAATTAATTGAATATTCTGAAATGGAGGAGAATGTGTTAATAATTGTTATCGTTTCACTTATAGAACATGATTTATGTAAAAAGTAATATGTCATCCGCGTAGAGACTAATTTTATGATTGCCATGTTTGTTTTAACTCCTTTAATGTTCTCATTCTGTCTTATTGCTGCAGCCAGAGGCTCGATGAATATTGCAAAGAGAGAGGGGAGAGTGGACAACCCTGTCTGGTTCCTCTTCCAAGAAAAACCTGCTGGAGTCTGTTTGTCCGTTCTGACTGAAGCATTTGGGTTGTGATATAATATTTTAATCCAATCAATGAATGATTCTCCAAATCCGAACTTGTGGAGAGCAGCGATGAGAAACTTCCAGTTGACTCTGTCGAAAGCTTTTTCAGCATCCAACGAGAGTATGTTCATTTCCTGTTTTTTAATAGTGGCAATGTCTATGACGTTAATAAGTCTGCGGACATTGTCACTTGATTGTCTACCTTTAATAAATCCAGTTTGATCATGGTGAATTATGTGGGGAGTGATTTTTTCTACTCTCTGTGCTAATGCTTTACAGATAATTTTGACGTCTGCATTGATCAGTGAGATGGGGCGATAGCTGGAAGGAGTTGTGGGATCTTTCTCTGGTTTGAGAAGAAGGATTATATTTGCTGAATTCATGTTTGGTGGAAGTAACTGATTTTCCTTTATAAATGTAACCATTTTATAAAAAGTTTCTGCTAGCTGTTCCAGTTGTCACAGTTGACTGTGAAAACGTCCTAGTGCATACTGAGGATCCTAATACAATAAAGCTGTCACAATAACATCTTTGAATGAAGCCACCTGTTGTATCTACACCAGACTCGCCCAGCCTTTGGCTGCATCTAGAAATTCTGTCAATAAAATTATGAACAAAAACAATGAAAAAAATGAATCCCTGCTAGAGTCCATTATACACAGGGAAAAGGTTCAACTTGCCAGTAAGACGACTCAAGTTCCTGCTATGGTTATACAGAACCAGAAAGCCTCAGTAGGGAGGCCTTGGACCCTGCATCCACAGAATACTTTCCATGTTACACTGCATGGGAAAAGGTTAAACACTTTCACCAAATATACAAAACACATGTAGATTTGATTGGAGAAGTCTAATGAATTCTCAAGATCAGATCTTATATGTACTGGGCCCAAGCGCCACTGCTCCTCTTGAATTAGGGATTGTACAATTGGCCAAACATGGGACCGTCTCCCTTCTTGAAATGGACTACTTTACTGGTTTTCTATTCCGTATGTGCTGTTCCGACCAGCCATGCAATGTTGCAAAGGTGTTTCAACCAAGACAACCCTACTACTTTAGGATACTTACGACACTCAGGGCAGACCTCTGGTGCCTTGCCACCAAGGGCCTTTTTGACTGATTCTGTGATTTCAGCTTGGATGATGGACTGCCCCACTCCTAGGTACCCAGCTTCCACTTTCCCAGCAGAAGGCAAGTGGGAAGAATACAAAAGATCCTTAAAGTACTGTTTCCCATCTTGTCAAAGTCCTCAGACTAGGTCAACAGCTCACTGTAGACAATTGGCAGTGAACTGCTTTCCTCTCCTGAGGTTCCTCAAGTGGTTTGACAAGGGTCATTTAATTTGCTTTTCCTTTTCACCTAGAACTGTAGACCTTAGAAGACAATGGACAGCTCAACCCCTCCCCTCTCGTGTGCCAAATATGAAGTACCTGCTGGTTTCGAGAAGGTCGAAATCCCATAGACTTCAATTAAATAAACAGTTATTACTCAGCTGTTTTATTTGTCAACAACAATTTATGCTCTGATACATTCTTCTAAACCTCTTCCTTCTCATCCTAATTTTTTATAGATATTTTTTCTTTATTGAAAGTTGTTCAAGTTATAAACTGACCAATTGTAGCATGAATGGCTAGCAATTAATACTCATATGAAGGTTTGAATATGTGATATTCGCCTTCAGATCTGGTCAAAGTTATAAAGTTTATTAATCTGCAATTCTCAGATTCACCTGTAGGGGCACCACCTCCTCAAGGAGGAAAATTATCACTTTAATTATTAGTTGTTATTTCTAATTAATAAAGTAATACTCAAATTTATCAGTCTACTTATCCAAAAGGAAACGTGAGTGTCTTTACCTTTGAAGGGACGTTTTGTGAACCATGGAAATTATGAGACAGAACAACGACTTCTTATACACGTTCATTTATTGCATAAAACTGGATTAACAAGAAGGATTATTGAGTGTGAAAGCACAGCATTGATTATACTTTGCAGAGATGAAAAGAAGAAAGAAAAACACTTTTCTAAAACTATTCAAAATGTATAAGTGAAGAGCAAAAAAAGAAGTTTAAAACAAATTCAAGTTATGTAAATGGTTTGAAGGTGTATGACTGTAATGTCTGATGTGTCTGATCTAATGCAAAAATAATGTTTTAATAAAATCGAGATAAATGTCCTTCTGGTGATTGAAGCAATAGTTACTTAGTTAAATTCTAAATCAAAGAAAACTCTGCCTCTGACCACAAACAGTAGAACGCTGGAGCAAGTCTCCTCACCAAAGCGGTCTGGTTCTGGTTCCAAAGAGCCCAGAGGGTCCCTCGTTCTTGCAGCTTTGAGAGACGGCTCTTCTCCCGAGAAGCCAGCCAAGTGTTGGAGTTAGAATCGATTCCCACAGGAAGATTCAGGTCGGTGTCCAGAGTCTGAGTATCAAGTGGTCAAATCAGGCTTGGTTCCAAAAATTAGCGACTAAATTAAAAGTTTTCAAAGCTGGCGGGCTACAAAACTTAATAATTATTTTGTCACTTATAAAAATTAGAAAGAAAATGAAAAGTTAAAATTGCATAAAACGTAAAAAGGTTGAAGGTTCGGTTTGTTTAATCTTAAAGATGGAAAAATCTCACAGAAGTTTTCATCTCGAAGCTATTAAAATCTTACAAGTTAATTCTCTGTTCTGAGTTCTCTTTGTTCTGAGTTTCCCTCCAAAAATCTCCTGTCCTCTGCTTGGAGCTACCTTCTCTGTTTTCTGAGAGTGTCCTCTCTCCTTGACTGCTGGACTTCTTCTGGTTGACTGACTGACGGACTGACCGTCGCGATGGACAAAGGCCCTGAAACTGACCAATCAGAAACGAGTTGGGCCGGTCTTACGCCCTCATCTAATTAACATACTCCAATAGGATGTGAGTTCCCAATCTGGGGGTGGGTTCTTAATAGTGTGGGTTTGTCTCAGAAGGCAGACCTTTTACACAAACAGCTCTTAACATTAAGGAATTAAAGAAACATTTTATTCTTTTTTTTAATCAGCTTGTCTCCTTATAAGTAGAAACCCCTTTTGCTGGAAAGAAAACAAAATAATAATAAGCATCAACATTTAGAAAGTAATAAAGAGATAAAAAAAAAGAATTAAAACCAAAATCCAGAAAGAAAACGAATGATAATGGCTACAGATAGATAAGACCTCTGGTTCTTTTCTTATTTATCTGCCAGATCCTTCTTAGAAAAGATGCACAACTTTAGTTAACTTTTACCAGTAAAAAGATGTTGAAGTGAAAAACATTTCGATACCAGAGAACACAGAATACACATAAAACGTCTGGGGAGTCTCGAGCCATGGGGTCAAAAGGTTTTTGTAAATCCAGTCTGGTGATGTCTCCGGCCTGTTTTTCAAAGGATCTGTAGAACGTCATGTCAACAAATGAGGACATTTTCTTGTGGCTTCAAAAGCAACTTTATTCAATGGAATGCACTTTTTTGGTTGCCCTGTAAATCAAAATGGCTGGTTAGGCTCCAGAGTGGCTAGTCGTCATGGTAACCTGGGATTACCCACGTCTTTCTTTGCGGGGGAGTTAAGGGTTTCTGGGGTCTGTTGCCCTCCAGTCTGACGAGGTGTTACGGGAGTGAAGACAAATGCCTGTTGAAAGGGGGGGAGGTGATCTTTTATGGCCTCAGGGTCAATTTCTGTTGTCGTGGTTCTGGGATCACATGGTTTCCTGCTACACAATCATATGCTTCAGTAAAAGCATCTGGAGCCCACTGGCCCCACCTCGAATCTTTGATTGACAGATTCTCCCAAACAGTGGAAGGGGTGTGGATTTCTAACAAGCTCACTCATGACTGGCGGCTGTAGTGCTTCTAAAAATGTGATTCAAACCAACTAAGACCAATCACTCTTACAGATGCAAAATGGTGGGAGACGGACAGGAAGCCACAGTAGACTCATTTTGTGAGGGCTGGAGGTAAGGCATTTTCTACGGGTGATGTCAACACCTGGATATGTCCAATGCCTAGAACTTGTCTGGCATGTGAAACCCTAGCAAGGACATTTGACCCAGACCACATATCCCTTAAGATCCCTTAACTCCCATGCTACAATAACTTGGACAATAGTAAATGGAGTATACTTGTATAGCGCATTCTACCCTCCTTCGAAGGCCCAAAGCGCTGCACAGTCACAGACCATTCACACATTCACACACTGGTGGTGGCTCTGCTGGCGAACACTGGCACCAACCGTCCACCAGAGGTAATTTAGGGTTCAGTGTCTTGCCCAAGGACACTTTGACACATGGACGGGCTAGGTGGGAATTGAACCCGCATTCTTCCGATGGGGGGGTCGACTGCCCTGCACCCCCCCCCCCCCCCACACACACACACACACACACACACACCCCCACACCCCCACACACACTCACACACTTGGTAGATCATACAGACCTGCAGCACATTCCAAAGCTCAGGTTAACTTTGCAAGCTGTTTAATTTTGTCAGTGAGAAAACAAAGTTCACTGATATAAGATCATGAAGATAGGAAAATGTTCTGAAGGCACACTCAGGGGAAAAATGAGGAGAAAATATTTTAAAATGCATTTTAACAGTAAAATAAACAAAAATATTTTATGATTTATAGAATTTGGGTAAACCTTCCAAACAGTCAAAAACAGTAATTGGGCAAAAAAAAAAGAAAAAAAACTCTGGCTGGGTTAATTTGACCAAATTGTTAGAGCATTAAACTAAAAACAACTAGGTCCTGCTGTCATAATTATGTACAATCACAGAAAACAGTTAGACCCTCTTTTGTTCAGCACAGACTGATATCACCAAAAGATTACTGGAAAGATGAATATTAGTTTAAGAATATCTATCTATATCTTTTAACCCTCATGCTCTCTTATGGGGTCCAGATGACCCCACCCTTACATTGACTTAAAGTTAAAGTCCCATTAATTGTCACACACCTAGGTGTGTGAAATTTGTTCTCTGCATTTGACACATCCCCTAAGGGAGCGGTGAGCTGCAGACACAGCCGCGCTCGGGAACCATTTGGTGGTTTAACCCCCCAATCCAACCCCTTAGTGCTGAGTGCCAAGCAGGGAGGCACTGGGTCCCATTTTTAGAGTCTTTGGTATGACTCGGTCTGGACTTGAACCCACGACCTTCCAATCTCAGGGCGGACACTCTACCACAAAGCCACTGAGTTGGTCGTTGGGCGTTAGCCCTTTGCATGACAACGGTGGACAAGACTTCATGTCTGTCATTGGACACCAGTAAAGATCGACAATCATGGAAAAAGAAAATTCAGCGCACTGTGTCTTAGTGACAAGTGTGACTATGCTATTTAATGAGCTGTGAAAAGATATGTGTATATTTTTTTTTCTTTTTTCACAAAAATGCAAATGAAGAATTAAAAATAACCTCTTAAATGTATCCACCAGAAACAATGCAGTATGGTTTTCTCATACCTATCGGGTAAAATTATCAATTTCCTTGAAACCACAGCAACTCTGAGTTACCCTGGTTGTATTACAAAAGCAAAAAAGAGATATATTTAAGGTGTCATGTCTCAATGATGTGTCATATAAAATGGCCTGTCCAAGCCAAGCAAATATAATGTAATTCTCATAAACTTCAATTATTTGTATACAAATGTCTTTATTATGACAGTTTTTCTGACAGATTATTTGTTTTGTAACACACTTTAGTGTGTTTTCTAGTTGATTTTCTGCAGCGATAAATACATAACTTCTCATAAAAATTGTATTTTGCAAAGAAGACTAAACTTTAGGTCATTATGTATTGAAACAAAGGAGTAGCCACGTGCTTGACTTTCTTTAAATAATTTAATGTTTGCTGAGTTATGTGTTTAATATCCCACTTTGTGTTGCATAGAAATAATCACTGCTTTAATGCATTTCAATGGGAGTCATGTGGATGAACTTGGAGTAAGTTTTACGATCCTTCTTCCAGGCTTTCAGCTCCAGGTGGGCAGCGCTCCCTCGTGTAGTGAGGCAGCAGCAGATGTGTGGTGCTTCTCTGTCGAACCTCATGTCTTATTCCACAATCTGCCTGATAGACGTGATTTATCAGGATGGAGGGAAAACACTTCTCCCCTATGACATTCACACCCAGCACACATGTGTAAAACACGCACAGCACCAAGGAGCCTTTCCGCCGTCTGTTCGCTATTCCCAGCTCTGACATTTCCCTTCCGCTGTTTTACATTTTCTCGACTTTGCTGAGAAAATTCTTGCCAACCATTCTTCCATCCTGCCTTCTTTGCGTCCCAGCAGGGGACACCACAAGGTGACAGCATCCATCAAGCATCGCATCTGCTTACAGCTGTCTAAGAACAAAAAATCTCACAGGGAGTCTCATCTATATTTTTTCACATTCTGTTAATCAGTTTTTCATAAATGTTCATACGTCTTTAATGCATGCAGTGCTACACACACATAGATGTGCGTAATCACATTCCCTCGTGTCCTTGTCACTCCCCTGTCAGTGGTGCCATTGCTTGACCTGCACGTCTGCTTACTTACTTTGCTTTATTAGCGTGATCAATACATCTACGTAATGGCTTTCTGCATCGGATGACCCAAAATGTCTGATTGGAAAATGTACAGGCATGAGAAAAAACTCCACACTCTTTTGCACACACTATGCATGCAGTGCAACAAATTAATATAGGCCCCATTATGTCATTCTGCTGGAAATAGCTGGAAACATTCCCTCAAAGTGTGACAGACAGTTCTTTAGTGCTTCTTACAATATGGGAAGTAGATTGTCCAAGTGTCTCTGATGAAAGCTGCTTCCTTTGAGAGGATTGTTGTGTTTTGTCTGTTTTGGGCAGACAGCCCAGTTTCAACAACAACCCCCTGACAGGGAGAATGCAGTGGAAAACGACAAATGCCTACCTCCAGTCAAGGGCAAGATAAACAACTGGACGCTTTATTCAAAAAACTCCAGGCTGAGACGAGGAGAGAGGAGAACAATAACAACCAAATATAAACTCCTCGGTGAAGAAGCAAAAGATGGACAGCAGAGACACATGAAGGCATAATTGGCCCCTTCAGAGACCGAGGAACACACAATCAGCGAGTGTACAGGAGGCAGACTGACACAGCCAGAAAAGGCTTACGGCTCCTGAGCGAACTGCAAAGAAGGACATTTACAGGAAATATAAATTCGTCACACTGAGCTGTGATGTGCACGGAGAAATAATGAAAAAAGAAGAAGAGGCTTTCAGTGTTTTGTTAGACTAGTTCTATCCCCCCCCCACACGCACACATATAAATTTGTTATTACTTAAACTTTCATCTCTTTGAGGAACAGGTAGATGGTTTCTGCAGAAAGGTGCAACTGTTGAATATTGGTTTAAAAAACACAATTTCATTCGACTGAATCCGCAGCGGGTGACTGCAGAAATCAGATAAAAGCAAAATGACCTGGGAAGTCAACACTGCATCAGCAACATGTTTCTGATATCATTCAGGTAAATATGCATCCATTCTGTCGTGTATTTGTGAATCAGTGTCGGTGGTTATAGGAGGCATAATATTGCATGCATGAAGCATACTGCATTCTGATTTGCCTGTTTCTGTCTCTGCTGTGCATGCAGTTTTTCTCAAAAGTACATGTAAATGTATGGTAGATGTGTGTGACTCACTCCTAGAGAAAGAAAAAAAACAGATTTCAAGGCACAACATACAGTCTTTCAAAAATGTTCATAAAAATGAATGAAAAACACATTTTAGGAACTTTGAAATTAAACATGAGGTTTGTCGGTGATGTATGTACAAAAAGACTATTGTTTTCTTTTTTGTTTTAAGTGCTTTGTGTTTATTTTGTCTTCATAGTAACTTTTGGATAAAATAGCAGCAACATGTCGCCTCTCTAAAACTTCTGTCAGTCAATTTCTTCCTGATTGTAACCTCACAGTCCTCTATGGGTGAGAAACTAAGCTAGAAATGAGTAGCCTTCACCTCCTGTCCTATATTAAGGTTCTCATTAAATGCACTGGAGAATGAAAATCCATGAGAATATTCTCTGCCGGAGGCCAAGTATAAAAATGATTATTCCAATATGCAGTGAGAGCGGGAATGAGCGGAGTAAGTAGTGAATGAATTCTTGTAGAAATTAACGAGTCCATCACATGAGGGTTTTATTGTGATTATTCCTGGGATTTTATGTAGATTTCTGCTCTTTAGGAATGACTTCTAAATATTTTGCACAGTCATTTTCTGTTATGCTTTCTGAACAACCGAGTTTAGAAAGAGTTACATATTTTTCTCCACCATTGTTTACTTTAAACTGACTTGTGGTAAACCTGAATGATCTCACTAAGAAACAAAAAAACATCACATTTTTGATTATTCTGATGTGGCATGACATTACGTCCTTTAAGCTGATTATTGGTTGTGTTGTGGGTGTAATGAAAGTGTAAGTTGCAAATGTGGGTTGTCAGGAAGAACAAAGGCAGAAATTAAAGATTTTTTAAAAGTTACTGACACAAAGGACACACACCAAAGAGTTTTAACTCTGAACAAAAGAATACAAAACAGGAATGTCATCAAAACTACAAGAAAAATATAAAAAATGAAAATAAAAACAAAAACAAAACGTCTTTGCATTGAGATAATATGATCATAGTGTCTGTATAGTTTTCACCTACAAAGACAGATTCCTTGTAGATTTACTGTAAATTTTTCAGCTTTTAGGGGTTCAGTAGAACATCATAGAATAGAGATGAAAGGCACTTCTATGCTTTTTTTTTTTTTTTTAAAGATGATGTGTTGGAAATTTTGAAAAATATATTCAACAAGCTCTATCTCCAACATGGGTTTTCCTGATCAAGTCAAGACTAAAGTCCATCAAGCAATCTTCAAAACTCACTGAATCCCTTTTGGGATCACTGGGTTGCTGAATGAACCCAGATATTCTGTAATTTAAAATTGTGTGTAAATTACATTTTTTTGCATTTTGTAATTGTTATACATATGAATACACAATTGCAAGTACACACAGTTACACACAAAATGTATTGAATGAGTTACAAATCCAGTATTATGCACACTCAAATTCAAAGTTACACACAAATAGTCACACACAAATTAAAAATAAAGAATTACGCACACACCATTCAAAGGGGATTATATTCTCTCCATACACATACACTCACTTGCACACCTAAGGGCAATTTAGAGACACCGATTAACCTAAGAAGAATGTTTTTGGACTGTAGGAGGAAGCCAGCATCCCCAGAGAAATCCTACACATGCACAGGGAGAACATGTAAACTCCAAACAGAAAGGTCCCAATGAGATTTGAGCCACAGTCTTTGTACCACATACAGCCACCCAATGAAAGACCACGGTGGAGAATCTAGAATAAATTCAACAGAAGTTTATGATTCATGACTGGTGACTAAAACGGTTTCTGGTTCTGTTTATTTCAATTCAAAGCATTAATAATGACCTGATGATTCAGAGTTAAAATTAGAAAAAAGCCTTAGATCAGGGGTCATATGAGTCCCTACACTGATTACCTGGTTCAGGTGTGTTCAGCCAATAAGAACATGCCAGAGCAGGGCGTGTTGGAAAACATGCAGGAAGGTGGCTCTCGAGGACCAGGGTTCCCGACCCCTGCCTTAGATGAAGATGATTGGAGATTATCAGGAAGTTCCTTCTTTTTGACATTCATGAAGGAGTCAGGTATTAATTCCTGACCACTCAAGAGACATTCTAACATGGGAAGGGAGCCACACACTCGCTCTACACATGTGCAGCTATTGTTGTCACCTGACATCATATGTGTACATTTAATGAAACCTATAGAAGATCTGTACATCAACAAGAAAACACAATGTAACTATACAACCACTAGTGTGTATCCTGCCTTCACCCAGCTGTGTCTGGGATAGGCTCCAGCAACCCTGTGACCCAGAAAGGGATGAACAAGTTTAGAAAAAGCATGGATGGAAACAAATTAGCACAAAATGGCATTAAAAACCCATTGTTATCTACCTCAACAAGACAATTCCGAATAAAAACAAGTGACACTTAAGACAGTTTTGGGTGGGTCTGTTGATTTAACTGGATGCTTGCAGGTTGTAACGGGTGTGAACTGCTTTTCATAGTAGTGTCAGTCACTGTCAGTGTACGCTAACGGCATCCATCCAGCAGCACGCGACCTGTCAATCAGAGTCTCAGAAAGCTGGAGAGCAGCAGTGGGTTGCCGAAGGTTTTGCAGAGGCACACCTGTGAATTGCTGTCAGCATTTTACAATGCAGTCAAATACTGACACCCAGCCAATAATCTACATACATTAATTTTCCCATTGCAGTTCTGCTGTGCTCCCTCCATCGCCATAGCTATAGAACACCTTTGATTAAATTACACATCCAGACATTTGATCTCTGTCATCCATCTTATTGAAACCCTGTCAGTGCAGAGTTAACTTAACAGAATCATGTACTCTGGTTCCAGCTTAGTGGAATTCTTTCAATCAAATCAGCTCTGATATCAATACCAACCGGCATTGATTAAAAACAACTTCACCTGGCAGCACCTCATGTCTTAAGCCTCCAAACATGACATATTCTCCAATTTAACAGTGGCTCCTCAGCAAAAGAACAAACACAGTCGCTTTCTGCACACAAGAGTTAAACTGTGAAATAATTACCCAAGTCAATGGGTTCCACTATCTCTATGATTGGTTGAGTGCTCAGGCAAAAGCTATTAAGATTTTCTCTCAGTTTTTTTTCTCTCTTTTTGGAAGGATTTCAATTTAAAGGTTTGCAAAAGAGTGGGCCTATCTTCAGCCGATAGACCACGGAAATCCCTTCTCAGGGGAGAACCTATTGTGGTGTCCTCATCAACTCTCCAATTAGAGCTTCCATTATCTTCTGTGATAAAGACGGGTACTACCATGAAAAACCACCATATCCCGCTCTCCTTAAATAACTCTTCAGCTCTTTTCACCCCATAATTTCATTACTGGAAGATAGTCATTCATCCATTAGAATGGTAATTTTCATAAATGATGTCTGATCTCTTTAAATATTGAATAAGTTGTTGGGGGTGATATTCTTGGATCCCCTGCTCTGATTTAATAATGTGTTTTAAATATAGTATAACATTTAAATGCCATCGACTAAATTAAAAAATATATAAATAATACAATTGTAGGGAAAAAAATAAAAGATATAATTCCTTTACATACATACATGTAAAGGGAAACATTGTAATATTTTGTTCATTCGTAAATGTTTGACTTGTCTCTATTTGACTTATTCTTTTACATTTTGACAACGGATTAGACAAAGACAGCAGTAAAAATTAAATAATCCCCTTACGTCCCTAAAAGAAAACCTGCTCAAAATCTGTTTCTAATTGACAAAGATGATTGCAAATTAAATTGTATAAAATACAACAAATTAAAACTGAAGTACACTGATTTCTTTCTGAACACTTCACAGCTTTAAAACCCAGGACCCACAATCTTCTTCCTGATGATGCATGAAAGACTTTAAACAGCAAACAGATGCTACCTTCCTTATCCTCATTAGAATAATCAACTTGACAAAGCAAATGTTCACCAGAACATATACAACATGGACCGGAACTGAAACATTAACATGCATGAGGCATGCAGGTGTGCTGTGTGTATGGCCATGCTGGATCACATGGTTAATAGAATATTATGAACCCACTATAATTGATAAATGTAATTTTTAGTCATGAAAGTTTGATCATCTTCAAATTCCACATGGGAGTCTTTTACTGTGCATTGTGCAGTTTATGACAAGATAAAGATGTGAGACTGGGATAAATAATCAGTTAGTTTACAGTGAGTATTATCACATATAATAATGTCACACTTCATGTCAAATTTTAGTTTACAGTGAGTATTATCACATATAATAATGTCACACTTCATGTCAAATTTAGGATAATTCTATTGGGATTTGTGGGCACAGAAGATCCAAGCAGACACACTCTAATGCTGCGTTTACACCAAAAGCGAATTGCGCGGAGAATTTGTGCGGACAGCTGCTTTTTTCGTCTTGTGTTGAATTCGCTGCTCGTCCCCTGCCTGAGCTTGACGTCGCGGCTGCATGTGGGAGGAGCTACAACCCAACGTTTTTGAAATAGGCGCTACATAGAGCGGTGTCTGTGGATATCTCACTTTGAATGTATGGAAGACACAAAGGATATTGAAAGATCAGGTTTACTTTTTGTGAAAGCTGCGGGTCTGACAGACTGGCAATGTGTCCAGAGTTTATTCCACTTTCGCCCAACAGTAGCCCGGCTGGATGAGATCTGGTAATCCCGCAGCCCCAGTGGGTTAAAGAAGTAGATGGAAGTTCAGGACAAAAATGCTCGCATTGGATTAGTATTCTCTGATCGAGTCACTGAAAATGTCAGATGCTGAAAGCTGAGTTCCTGATTGGTAGATGCAACACTGCGACCTGCCAAAATTTTGATATTGCAACTCTGGCCAAGTCCCTCAATTTGCCTTAATTCGCATCTGTGTCATCGATTTAATATTGAAACTGTCTACCGAATCGCGTTTAGTGTGAACGCAGTATAAGATGTGGGGGTTGTTAAGGATGAAACATTTCATTTTCTGTGGCTTTTACCTTCCTCAAGCCCTATCCGGATTTTTAGGCTTGACAACAGCCACAATGTGATTCACTAAATTTCAAGCTAACATAAATGTTTATGCTAATTATTAATTTGAACTAGCAGCTGAAACATAAAACTTTTTTGGTTTAAAACAGAACGTAAAATTTACTAAAGTTTGTATTTATCCATAGCCTATTAAATGCAGGTTGTGCTGCAGGTTCTGTCTGTCATCATGGAAGCAACTTAGACCCACATCAGTAACAGGGAGGATCTGACTGCTAATCCTGCAAATGTTTACAAGCTTTGCCTCCAACCTAGGTATCATTACTCAAAGGTGTTTATCGGTCCCTGAGAGAAAAGTTTCAAACCTTTACTGGAGGTTTCTTTGCTACGCCCTTAGCAGCACTCCCAAGTAATGCAGAAAACACAGTTTTGGTCTGCATGTACTGATTTAGGCATGTGGTTACAATGCAGGAAGCAGCGTGTTGTTCCTTTGGTATGAGATCAATCCACAATGGGTTACTAAAGCCAAAATGACCATTATTTCTCTCACTGGGTCTTTTAGAAACTGCTTGGTTACTGTGTTCCATAAGAATCCCAATGCAAGGTAATAAAAAAAAATGTCCACACTTGACAAATAAGAAAAATATTGACACAACCTCAGACTCTTCTGACCTTTAATCTGTCAGAGCTCCCATTTGTCACCTAAATAACACAGTTGTGCTCTCTATTAACCTCTTCCCCATCAGTGTTCTCTACTTTGGCTTGTGATCCTAAAAGAGAAGCATATATTTTGTATGAAGCTGCAATTTGCGTTAATGCGAAAAAACACATTTTCCAACTATTCTATTCCCATGCTGTCAAACGGCATCATTGTAAAACACTGAAAATGGGAATCGCAGTTCCTTCCTGCCCCAACACCTGCTGCTCCTCCATCTGCTGCAGCCAAACAGCTTTCACCCTACTCATCTATATCTTCAACCATTTATTCTTCCACTCTTTCAAGTGGGAAACAGGGGTGCTGTGATGATATATTTTTGATTTAAAAAAACCCTCAACTACTTAGAATAAAGTAATTTTCTGTTTCTTCAATTCAGCAAAGTCAAAGCTGAAATGTAACCCCTACACCTTCGACTTCTTCCTACCCCTACATTTAGCAGCAGAGAGATATGTAAACATAAGTGTCGTAAAATTTAATTTGAAACTTTAAAACTTAAATTTACAACTTTAAAAATTCAACCCTTAAATTTAAATGTAAATGTCTGGGCTTCAGAGCACACCTAGGTAAAGAAATGTGTTTCTCCTCCTCCTCACCCGGCCGTAAGTCACTTCAGCTCTCCCCTTAAAAAAGCAAGTTTAGACATCACAAATGCTTCAAACGCACCTACAGTTTGAACAATAGGGATGAGCTATAGGGGTAGGGAATTTAATTTGGATTTAGCCCAAGTGTAACCTTTTCCAAAATATTCAAGTTATCAGTGACGGGGGTGAATGATATCACCTCACCAACCAGTTTGAAGACCTTATGTTCGATTACTTAGACCTGGCTTTTAGATAGAGAAATAAATCAATTAACAACCAAGCTTATTGATTATAAAAAAATACACAGAAAGGATCATTTCAAAATATTGTATATATATATATATATATATATATATATATATATATATATATATATAGTAAAAGGGTGGAAAAACAACAACAATTATGCTCACATGGTTAAGAAATAAAATAAACTGAACTATTCTTTGCAGTAATATATATAGTTCCAGACAGACTTAAAGGCTCGGTCATGTTGCCTGGGGAAGTTGCGGTGAATAGAAATGTTGTGATTGTGCTAAAAAGCAATCAAGGCCAGGTCATTTGGATGTTGTTGTTGGTGTTTTTATAGAGCATATAGTGAAAATGGCTTGCAGTTACAACTCACTGAAGCATATCCACTCAAAGATGAATATATACCCTCAGCTCAGCAGGCAAAATGAGAAACTTAGAGGTACTAAGTATGCTGCTAGTGGTTGAATGAAGCTGCAGTGGTTTGGTTATCGTCCATTAAGCCTGAGATTCAAGAATATAACCAAGCAAAGAGGGAAGAAAAAGCACCATCTCAGATTGTAAATGCAGTCCTTGGGATGGGGTGGGAATGTGTGGATCATGTCATATGGACATATGGATTTTTAAAATTGTCCCATTGTGAGGGACAGTTTGTTGTTATTGTCAAGAGAGGTTTAACAGTTCACAATTGGAATAAGTTAGGAAGTATACATATATGTAAATTTAAAAAAGAAGATTTTTATCTTTCAATTTTAATATAAAATATCAAAATAGGTTTTGGAACATGTCTTTTACAACAAAATTAACTTTTTTTGTTTTTTTTATTTCCACAGTTTCTGTTTTTCAGGACAACTATTACAAATAAAAGTAAGCTATAAATGTTTTTTTTTTCAAACTGGCAAGTTTTTCTGAATGAGTAAATTAGTGGGCCGACCTTAGATGTAAATAAATACTTTGAAAACCTACTCAATAAAAATCATGATTTTTGGTTCTTAACATGTTCTTGTAGCATTAATCTCCTGATGGAGGACATATATAAAGTGTCTATTCGCACGTCATATTCTACAAATGTGCGGCCAGTGCTTAACTTTTTTCTTAGTGGCACAGACCCAGGGGAATGGGGTTAAGGTTAGATTATGGTTATGGTTGCAGTTAGGGTTAAACAAGCAAATAGTTCCTGAGTGCGGCTGTGTCTGCAGCTCATGGCTCCACCAGGGGATGGGTTAAATGTGGAGAACACATTTCACACAATTAGGAGCGTGACAGTTAATGGGACTTTAACTTTAAGTTTAATTTAAATACGTGTGACCAACAAAAAAATCCAGCCTTGGACATGCTTTAAACTTTAATTTTTGCATTGGTCATGTTTAGGTTCCCAGTCAAAACAATGTCTTCTGCAACTGGGTCCTCCACCATCACCAAATCCTGAAATTTGTTGCTGTTTAACAAATTCTAACTCTGATTTTTAGGAAAAACTAAGAAAAGAAGAAAAACAGACTCTAAATGTCAAGTTTGCCCTTGTGTCATTTTATCTGCAAGCAGAAAATAAGTCAGTTTCACTGGCATTGGGTCCAGCAGAGGTCACCTCTCTTGTCTGCTTCTGTCTCGGTTCCTGCTTTGAGGTTTTCTGAGGGGGAAACAGGTCAGTAAGATAGGATTTCCCTAAGGTTTGTTGCATTGACTCACAAAATAAGCTGCTTTGAATTACACACCCCGATATAAACTCTTATGCATGCACAAACTGGAAAAGTGACAGGCCGAGTTGGCCTTATTTTGACCTGGGAATGTTGCTGCCAGTGCAGAAAGAGTGTGACAGCCTCGGAGCCCCATGTGTATCATGGATGGATCACTTAGTGCGACACAGGCATACACAAAGTAGTCCGTGTTCAAACAAAAATGCAAAAGTGGATGCTTGGCAACCCAAATAGAACAGAGAATCGTCTGATACGCATGCACAGCTCAAAGTTTAATGAAACTGTCAGTCATTGCATGTAAAACGACATAAACAAGGAAATGTTTGTTAATGTTATCCTTTTTATTTTTCTTTGTTATCTCCACAGAGGAAGAAGGCTTTTGTGTAATCACCGTATGATTTTTTACTTAACTGGGTAAGAACAACATAACTCTCAAAGATTTCTGTCATTCAAGAGACCATGAAATTACACAAAAATATTCATCAAAAACTGAAACAATTGAAGCAGCACTGTTATTTGTCCCAAATGTGAAGAAATTAATGTATTTTTTACTAATTTTACTTCATTATGACTTGGTGCAAAAGGTGATGTTTGTACCAACGCTGAAGGTTGTTGAGGTCTTAGGAGGCAAATGTGACATTGAACCGTAGCCTAAATGTGAGGTGAGTTTTGTGGGTTTACAAAACTGTGGGGCAACATGCTGGGATGAGGGCCCTTCATAGTTTTCTCACATGCATTTAAGGGTTTGATAAATTCCCATTGAGACATCTCTATCTATCTAAAGAATCTCATTCATTCATCCATTCATTTTCCGTGCCGCTTTATCCCTTTATGGGGTTGCGGGGATGCCGGAGCCTATCCCGGCTGCTGATGGGCGAAGGCAGGGTTTACCCTGGACAGTTCGCCAGTCTGTCGCAGGGCCACATTCGAGCACACAGTCACTCACACATTCATACCTAGGGACAATTTAGAGTAACCAATTTACCTAAAGAATCTCAGTCTTGGTAAAAAAAAAGTATCGTCTATTCTGTATAATCAAACTGTTATAGGGGTCCTACCATGAAAATTCTACTTTTTGAAGTTTTAAATGCATTTTTCCATCCATTCCTCACTATAAAGAACCCCAAAACAGTATTTTGATCTGTTCATGCATTTAAGAGTAATCCTCTAAAAATTTGCAGTCTGTAGTAGCCCCTCCCATACCCACAAAAACGAGCGGTTCAAAACGCGCTGATGTAAGATCGTTGCCAAAAGCTCTCTCCAGGAAGTGTTTGTGCTGCAAGCTCCGCCCCCAGACTACAACGAAAACACACCCACCTTCTCCGCTGAGCTGTGGTGCAAGATAGTTCTCTACTGCCGCCAAAATCTGTCTCCTGGCAGGAGATAACTACCTTCCTGTACCAGGAACCGCTCTTTGACCCATTTTTCAATCTAGTCTCGGTTTCTTCCAATCGGACTGAACTTTGGTTCACTCTGAGATTCCTCCGTCTGAATATGAAACAAACTGAGAGCGGAACAACTGAACCAAAACGTCCACCGTACCCGACAGTCACATGATGTAAACACGTTAGAAATGAGGTGACCGGTGAAACGCGGACAAATGTAGAGCATTAATTGTCATGTTATCAAAAAAGAAATAATGGGTCCAACCGTTTACTTGTCAGAACGTTTATTTTAACACCACCTAAAATGTATAACTCTCTTTTCTGTGTCTCTTTCAACAAAAATCTTTGTTTTTGAATAATGGTTTTGTCTGGACTTGTATTCTCTGAATCATCCGGAACACAAATCATTTACAAATAAGCTGATTGTGTTTGGGCTCTTTTCAACAGACGCTGGTGGATAGAAACAGTCTGTCTACGATAATTGTAAACCCTCAGATATAAAGCAGTAGATTACAGACCCTCATGAACATTCAAGAGAGGATTTTGATTACATACATGTTCCTGGACAGGCTGAGAAACACACAAACACTGGTTCTTCTGGTAGGAAGACTAATGACAGTTGTGGTTAAAATGTAAATTTGCTTTGGAAACACAATATAAAAATTCCTCTTTAAAGACACTTTCTGATTGGCCGTTAGAGGTTCATGTGAAACTGCAGAGGCTGACACTTTACCATCAAGCAATTTCCTTTAAAAAAAAGTACCTCAATAAAATGAACAAATGTTAGCGTGTTGGTTGGAAAACATACAGAACACCGCCCCTTGCCTGGATCTTGACACCACTGTCTTTACGTGATTGTATGTTTAACATTTTCAGGACCACAAGGCGAAACAAACAAAACTGAAAGTTCTGTTTTTTATGCATAAAGCGGACAGATTTTGCTCATTCCTGGTCCTCGAGATCTTCAAGCCCTGCTAGCTGCTGATTATCTCCATCAGATCTCTCCACTTTCTGATTGAATGAATGTCGTCACATATTGATGCATGGTTAAGAGCGCTAAAATATAGGGGACCTCTTTTGTTATTGTCTCAATCAAATTAAGAAAACTATCACAGTTCAGGAGACCGAAGCAGGCTGCTCTCGCTCCCTGCAGCGGCTGTCTGTCTACCGACGTATTGAGTGAGCTCAGCTGCAGCCAGAGAACCTCCACACTGCGACAGTCTGTTGATCTGGACAGAGTGCATCCCGCCTTCGCCCAACAGTTGCTGGAGACATCTCTGTTAAACCCCCGCGGCTCCAGCTGGTTAAGAAATTGGTTGGAAGATCTGGACAAAACACTCGTATTGGATTAGTTTTGTACCCGCTGATCGGGTCACTGAAAACGTCACGTGCCCAAAGCTGAATTCCTGATTGCCTCTTTTTCTAGAATAAAAACCTTTTCAGATAGATATGACAATCTTAATTCAACTAATTGAATGGCTTCTGGACTGTCTCTTTGAAGGACTGAATTTGGGGTGTGAGGAACCCAAGTAGTCTCCAACAATCCTGATGGCAAGATGAAGCAGGAACACTCCAATGATCTTGTTGGATGCATTCACTATATGTTAGAGTCACCTGACAGAAGGCAGAAACTTGTGATGATGCTCTAAATGGCATCTCAGTTGAATGAACCCATGATGGAGGGGGACATGTGCTCTTCTAAGTTTCCAGAGCAAGTAGACCTGCGTTTGAGCCGACCTCATTGTGATGTGTTTGGTGTCCAGGAGTGGTCCAATCCTCCAGGCTAGTCTGCTTAACCTCAAACATGGATGGGAGTAAATTTACTAGTCAAACAAATCGGGCTTTGGGATTTAGAAGAACTCAGAAACAGTCCAGATTGCCAATGTGAGCATAATTTAAGAGTCGACAGACAACATGAACCACCCATTTATCAAGCCTCTCTCCATCAGGGTTCAGCTGCGACCATCTCCCACAGAACCTCTAATAGGTTTGTTTCAATGCCTCATTAACTCACCGTAGAACTGGGAAAATAACACTTTTCAATTAACTTTTTAAAACACACCCCAAATAAGACACAGAGCTGCGGATGAAGATTTTTCTTCCCCTTAAAATTAGAATTGGAATCCAACCTGTTAAATGAAATGATGGTAGGAAAAGTCTATCTTTTCTTGAACAACATGGTTTAAAAAAGCATAACATTTTTTTACTTTTGCAGCAATCTCAATAAAACTGCAGCAAAACTCCACATTTGAACAAACCAAGTCCATGAGTCTGCATAGGAGTGTGTTCAAAAGACTGTAACCATCGCAGGCTGGCATGTGATACACATCTTTGTCTTCATTAGAGAACCATCAGGCCATGCAGCACCCAGCACAATTGCTTCATTTAGCCTGACGATCTGCCGAGAGCTGCTCTGTAATAACACGGGCAGGACCTGAGTGGGAGTGACTGGCTGCACTGCAGCCGAACTCTTCCTCGATGAAAGACGTCATCTATCTCCTCTGAAGCTTCGCTAATTTCCACTGTATTAAAAATCTCTCCATCCTTTGTCTTAAAAGCTTTTGGTCCTTTAGCCCAATTCTTCATTGCTCTGTTGTAATTTCTTTGATTTACCTGTGTTTTAAAGAGTATTTAAAGTCAGTCCATCCTTCTGCACTTTCATCATCATCTAGAAGTGCTTTGTAATTGTGATAAAGTCTAGTGTAAAACTCAGTATCCAATTTTCTTGATCTATATTTCAGAAAAGTGATTAGTTCATTAGCTATAAGAATGATTCACTCCATAACTGATTGGATTTCTTTTATTTCTTTGTTTTACTCACTGAAGATGATAAAGTCAGATTATGGCTCCAACATGATACATTACCTGTTTCTTCATGTTTAAACATGCTGTCTGTGATTTGTAAAAGAAATCTGTCCTGCTGTCTACATTAATTATAGGGTTTTTCTGATGTGTTCCATAATCTATGGCTCCTATTCATCACATGTGACTTTGCACTTGTGTTAATATGCACGCTCAAGGCTGAGCAGATGCACAACAAACAGGATTGTTGCAACTCCCTAATGGTTAAGATGGCTTTTCCTCCAAACAGCTCCTTTCATCGAGATTTATGAGCGTTCACGCTTGGACCCACACACTGACAGGAGGAGAGATGGGTGAGGTTGAAGGAAGCTCGGGAATGAAGAGAGGACTAAGGCTAAGGATATTGGAGTGGAGGGCAACCTGCGACCTACTAGATATAAACAGCTGACTGATTTTCAGTTCAGTCTCAGATTGTTTCCTCATCTCTCAGCCTGGCCTCCATCCTTCCTGAGACAAGCTGTTGCTGCAGTTCCTTGCTAAGCAGCCCTGGTAGACTATCTGTCATGGACATACAGTTTGGCTACTGTTTCTTGTTTGTGCTTTGCTGGCAGCTGTGCGCCACTGGCCAAGCTGTTAAAATTCACAGGCCTATTCTCTGCTCTGAATCCCATTAGCTCTGGGGCTGTCGTAAACTGATACGAACAGCAACTCCTGTTGACACACACACACACACACACTGAAAAACAAGCATTGTGTGCATGTGTATTCTTTAGCTAGCAGGCATCCACGCACACACAACAATTCACAATTTTCTCAGACTTACACTGCACATAAGTGAGTCACGGATGGGTTTATGTAAAAGATGAACAATTTCCTAAAGAAGTGATCGCTGACCTTTAAAAGATCCATCTTTTATCCTCAAAGCTATTTTGGTTTCTTTCTTATCCATTCCATTTAGCATGGTAAACAAAACAACAACAAAACTATGAATCTCTTTTTTGTGTGGCTTATACGAAATTATGCAGTTATTGTATGGACAATGAGACTTGGAGAGAAGACCTGCAGGAACTTTTACTAACAGCTTTTATTAAACACATACATCCCTGTAATCACTTGAGTGCCTGAAATAATACAAACAGTGCAACCCATTACAATGCAAAATAAGAATCATTCGCTTTCTGTGTAGCTTTGAGATTATGTTCATGAAATACTTTCAAAAGTAATACATAAACTGATAAATGTTCTGCAGAACATTTTACATTCAAATGAGAGGCGATATGGTGTCATTTTGACCACTACTAATATATATATATATATATATATATATATATATATATATTTTTTTTTTTTTCAGAGGGGTAAAGTGGAAGCAACAAAAGCTAGAAAATATGATGAATAAAATTTCAAACATCACAAACCTGCTAAAAGTCAGAGTAACCAACCCTCAGCTCCAGTCACGCTTAGTCCATGGAAAAGAACATTTAATTAAACAAAAGCCAATCAACATGAAAACACAAATCAAAACTGGGACTCTGAGGCCAGTGTGCCTCATGAAGACCTAAAAAAGCTACAAAATAAGAGCTTAAAAGGACTCTGCCTAGCAACGCAGTAAAACAAAACAACTACTGGCTCTCTCTTGAGGGAAACAGTAACTGTTTTGGTCTATGAAGCTCTGCAGGAATTTTTGGCTCTATAATTAAAGTTAAAAAAATAAAAAGGTCAGATTCTGACAACATGTACAAAAATGGATTAGGTTTAAGGTGTTTTTAATCTGTTTACTCCTCATGGTCTCACTGCTTTATGCAATTACATTTTGAGAAATTAGACCGTCATAACATATGTGACAACATTATTACTAAATCTTCACAGCTGAATTGAAGAATTGTTACTGCAAACTATAACATTTTTCAATACACTATGTTTGCAATGCTTTACACACAGGGAAAGTGTGACCAACATGTTTTGCAGAGGAAATATTAAATAGCCTCGTTTTCACAGTATTCTGGTTTATGCCTGTTTCTCTGTGTGAACATTTTAGTCAACCAGGCCAGAGGTAAAATGAGGAACTTTTTCTTGAAAATGTTAATGTTGGCGGTCTAATGATGCTGGCTTGTTGTACATAGTTATTCTCAACAACATATTGTTGTCTGAAATACCACGACTGTCTAGGAGGAGCAGCAAAACCTTACAAAGAACTTAGTTTTTGTAGTGGTGTGTGAATGCCACTTTGGAGTGAAACTTTCTGTAAAGAAAAAAGAAGCTGAAGACAGAATTTCTTTGTTGTTTGTGAACACAAAGAAAGTTGGAGCAGTGGTAAACATTTTTCAAAATTTCCGAAAAGCAGAATGTTTCTGAACTCTCTGCTGATGTTGTGACAAAAGACGCCTTCCTGTTCTGGGAGAGGATCCCTCCGTCATGTGGACGCCCCTAAAGTTTATTCTTTCTTGCCTGGAATCAGTTTTTCCTCACCAAGAATGAAGGTCAAAGGGCAGGGATGACCAGTTTAGTTTAGTCTGTCTAGTTTAATTTAGCAATCAGCTATATTATGACAGACTTTCTGATTTTTTACAATAACCAATATGAAGCTCAATGAGACAATTGTTTGTTATATTGGGCTATATAAATACAATTGAATTGAATTGAATTGAACTGCTGCTTTGGTTCGGCGGAAGCATGTTACTGAGGACGCTACGGCTACAAGGTACGCTGATAAGTGTTTGTGACATATAGATTTTCAGGAAACAGAGTAATAAGCAATGTGTATCACGCTAAGTTGTTTTGATGAGCCTGCATTCATTCGACCACATTTTAATTTGTTGTTGCATTGCTGCTCCACATTTGTCTGCTTATAACTGACCGCCGTTTGGTCCAGTTGTTTTGCTCCTGCAGTAGATCATATTCAGACTGAGGAAACTCTGAGCAAACCGAAATTGGAAAAGAACCGAGAGCCCCCCAGAAGTCGGGTCCGAGAGCGGTTCCTGGTCCGAGACTTCGCTTGCGTGTGTTCAAACTGAAACTTTGTTCCGGATTATCGGTGGAAACAAACTCTGGTTCACTTTAAGCAAACCAAATGTGTCCAATCGAATAACACTTTAGTTTGCTTATACAGATTTTCTGTTTCCAAGGTCAATTTTAAAATTCTAGAACAGACTTTTCTTATAGACAATGTTTTCACAATAATTCAATACTGTAAAGACCAGTCTAGTAAGCTTTAGAGTTTTCAGCATCTCACTAGTTAGTTATGAGAGTGTCTTTAAATAAAATAGGTAGTGAGGTTTGAAAAACCCAAAAGGTTTAAGTTGAGCCACTTTTAAAACATTGAAATCTTTTTAGACCCCTTTGCGTGTTTTATTAAATGCATTTAAATAACAAATGATTAAAATTTTACTGGAATTTGTAAAATAAGGAATATTCCTCAGATCTACGATCTGGGTAATCATTATTAAAAAATGCAAACATGAGCACAACTTTAAAGACAAAAGGGTTTTCCTGTTTTTGTCCAAAAACTCTTCTTTTTTTCTCCAGGAAGCCACGTTGAATGGGAGCAGTCTGGTGAAAATAACAGGCTGGTTTTCAGTTATTCTCCAAACTGTCAGTCTGAAGTTGTCTGTCTCCTCCCCCCTCTCCATATCATTAACTTGCTATTGACTTAACAGGCCTTTTTTTGCCAAGTCCTCAAAAGATGCTCTGTTGTGGATGAGTTATCTTAATGGACAATATTCTCTTGAAACACAGATTGAAAGTGAACCTCAGAGAAAGGGCTGGCTGCTTCCCTCTCCGTCTCTTGTTGCTACATTAGTACTCCACGCAGAATCACTGGAGCCTTCACGAGCTGCTGGCACCATCTCAGCCCCCCCTGCACCAGCTCCTGGCTGCTCCCTGTGAGAGAGAGGGATGGCGACACAGGGAAAATCAATCCTCTCACTCAGGATGGAGTGCTAAGATGTTCAATTTTCCAGCCACCCCTCATGCCCCTTCCTCTCTCCTGGCATTCCCACAAGTCCGTCTTACGGCGAGTTCCTGCGGCCATGCTCTCTGGCTCTGACCTCAATCCGTCTTGTTAAACCATAATTGGAAATGAGCTGGGCATTTACCTCTCTAGATATATATCTGTGAACTGGGCCTCCGCTGGGAAATCTGGACTTGCACGTGGCCTTGCTAAATCAAAGGCTGGGATTTCACACCTACAGCTAAAACCATTTAGGCGGATCTGAGCTGAGGTGCAGGTTTGCACCATCACAAAGAGTTGGCCTGCAGCCACTTCCTTACAGCTACAGAGACAAACTGACATAATGGGGTTTTTTTTTTTTCACACACAATCTTCTTTTCAAATGACAAATTGAGGCAGATACCACGCCCCATAGTGCAACTGTCTCCTTATTGAATTATTTGTAGAAACAAAGCATAATCAAAGCTTACCTCTTTACCGCTCCGGCTGTCATGGCTCTTCTGTATTCAGCTCTGCTCCATCCTTCACAGGGAAGCTTCTCCCTGTTCACATAAAGGGGGGGTGCTTATTGCCCAGAAGGCAGCATTAATATCAAAAAAGCAGATCCTGAAAATAAGAAGCCTGAATATTAATGATTATGTAATTTGTGCCGAAGCAGGTCCCTGTTCCCCGAGCATACACTTGTATGCAGAGTATTTTCTCTTTTGCAAAAGACACTTTAAGGAACAAACATGCGCTTTTGCGCGCATGTATTCAAATGCAGAATCTCGACACTTGTCTTTTGTATCCTTTTTCAAAGTAATCCAGTACACACCTGCAGACTAAACGCCTTTGCAAGAAAAATCAATGACAGCGCCCTTGAAACTAACACCACAAGGTCAGCTTTCCCCAGCGCTGGATCCCCGCACATGTGCAGTTTGTGCATTTTGTCCAAGCTGACACATGAATGCGCACACACGTGCTGGAGTGGACTTTGCATTTAAGATCAAATATTTGAAATAAAAGGAGACTAGCCTTTGACATGAAGCTCTCTTTGTTGCGTCTGCAGCTATTTTAACACCCGTCCATTTCAAAGACAGCTAAGTAAAATGTAAACTTGTAGCATTATTTCAGTGTTTAAAAATATGTATAGATTTTTCTGCAACATATTTGATCTGAATTCACAGCAGTAATTTCTTTATGAGCCCGTCCCAAGTTTTATAACCTTGCACTTGCCACCTAACAGGAAACAGTCGATGGAACTGTAAAATTCCACAGATTTTTACATTTTCTGATATGGATTTATCAATGGGATTTTATGTTAAACTATAAAATTATCACTGCTCTCATCGCTAGTAAATTTCAACAGAATTAAGATCTTTTAGCTTCACCTGAGATGTGTTTTATAATCTCTATGGATGTAAGAGAAAAATTTGAAGTGAAAAACCATTAATAAAAGATTTCTAAATCAAGTTTAGCTCCATCAGCTATTTATTTTAATCTGTGGCAGTTTTTTTCTTTTTTTTTTTTTAGATTCTGAATTTCCCACGAAGGAAAAAAAGTGTCTTCCATTCTTTTTCAGAACATAAAAGATCCTTTCTTTTGTATAAAACAAAAACATTTTGATATTATGCTTGAATAATGACAGTATTTTTTTCTAAATATACAGGTCTGATATGCCCACTGCTGGAGGATAATACATATTTATATTATCACATTTCTGTACGTTCACCTGCAAAGCATGATCATTTATCATTTTGAAATACCTAATCCATTTTTGTGTTTATTGTTTGTTCCAGCCATAAAAAATACATTTCAGCCGCAAACATCCATATAAAAACCAGGAACATCAACGTGAGAGGTGGAGCCAAATAAAGCCATGGTTGGTGCCTGGAATAAAATTTACGTTATGCTGTCGGGTGGTACTGCATATTCTGGGCTGTTTCTGGTGGAGGGGATGGGTTTGTGAGGGCATGCAACGGAGATTGCATATAAATGGCTTTTTTATAGAAACTTAGCTCTGTTGAGGTCTTTTGTTATCTAAGAGAGACACAAAAGAAAATAAAAAACTTTTTGTTTTGCACATCTGCATAAATAAAGTGAATAAATGAATAAAAAATGTTGCCTGTTTTAAAAATGTGTCGAAAAAAGAAAAGATTTACAGACCATAAGCGCAGATGGCCTCAAAGAAAAAAAATCAATTTAATTTACAAAGCCCAAAATATTCACCATTTTAAAATAGAAATAAATAATTACTATGAATCAGTCATTATTGGATATATTTCATGCTTTTCATCTCGACACAAATAGGTGTTTTTTAAATCATAATAAAATGACTTAATTCAGATGAACTGGACTCCTTGCACTTGAGTTCTTTTTTGTTATTTGTCCTCAAACTGAATTGTTTTATTTTATATAGTTTAGTTTTTAACTAAATAGCTAAAATTACTAACTTCCCTTTAAAAAAAGATTTCAAGCTGTTGCAACTCTAAAATCCTGGAGCTTTAGTGTTAACGTTCTTCTGACTCCATGCACTTTTCGACCACATACGCACATAACATATTTCCAGTGGATTCTGAGGAAGCACCCCTGCACTCATACGCAACACTACACTGTGGAAAAGTGCTGAAACAATCATGTGAATCAGATTCTGGGGAGGAGAAAAATAGCTTTGCTTAATGGTTCAAAGCCAACATGAAAATCTTCTTTTCTCCGCGTCAGAGTCAGCTGATTCATTTTGACTGCATGAGTTGAAGTCCATAGAGACTGGCCGCGTCAACTCAGGTTTACGCGACTACTTTCAATGAAAAGTCAACGCAAACTCATGCAGACCAAAATTTTGAGCTTCTGCGTCTGGAACGCATGTGATTGCTTTTTGCTGCACACGTTTTTAAGAGTGTCAGCTCTAAATTCAGATCAGGCGTTCATTGTTCTTGCGCTGAAAGTTTGGTGTGGTTAAACATTTTCTCAGTGAATTACAGCAACGCAGCACTGTGACCAATCGTGTACTCGGATTTAATAGAGATGTGTAAATGGTGTCCACTTCAAAACACAGAAGTAAAAACGTAAACATGATCACAAAGGAGACATTATTAACTAAAAGTTGTTCCCGGTTGGTTTACTATGACTCCCAGACAGACATTTATTGGAAAGAAAGAGTTGTGAACACAAAAGTTTGGAGCAAGATATGTTGGAATTGCAACGATTGGACTTTTCACTCCATTCCTCTTCCTATTGTAGGTAGCAGATGAGCACTGGCAAACAGTAAAAACACAAAAGACACTGCCTGTGCGTGTGGCGCTGGTCCGGTGTGAAAACTGCCAACTGGATGCGCATTCATGAATCCATGAAGAACGCATTCTTGAACACACCACATGTGACCAGTGTGTGTTATTTCGGTTTCTCCACTGACATCTATACTGTTATGCTGGCTTCACGCCAAACACAATTCCACATCATTTTCTGCTGCCTCTCTTTTGATGCTAGACGCCTGTCCAAAAGCGTTTTTCTGGTGTGTGATGAAGGAACCACCACCAAATACTGTATATCTCATTCACAATGCATGAAAGACACAGATGATGGATAGAGATCAGGTCTTTTATTTTATAAAGCTCTGCAAAAGCGTTAGTAATCCCGTTCCATGTCTGGGTTCTTGAGATCATTCAGAGAATCTAATTTTACGGTGAAGTTCACCGTCTACTGCAGGATCTATCTGGATGATGGTCACTTTCAGTGGTAGTTTCACTTCTCTGTGACCTAGTTTGATCAATTGCTGTCCTCCAATAGTCTGAGGAGGCAAAAATCCAAATTAGACCTCCCTGATTGGTTGATGTGATGGGTCTTCTTCACCAGAGTTCAGGTAGTCAAACGCTGAAAACATCCTGCTGCGACGCCCAAGTGGACTTCAAAGGCCAAAACAAACTTCTGCCAGATGGTCAGATCAACTGAACACTGACTCAACACTGAACCTGATCACCTCTCTGATGCGTTCAGAGTGAATAAAGGGTTAAGAGAGGTGGCCTCCAATGAAGACCCACAAAAGTGTGGAAAGGTTGTGCAATAGAGAACTGTAGAGTACACAGTAGACCTTCTATTTTGTACAAGTGCCAAAGTATGTAACCAGTTTCCCCTACCTCGTTTAGACCCTAAAACTATTGGATAGTAATTGTCTTCTTGTTATGCTCGTGTGGTGTTGGGATGATGTCCCTTCCAATCTCTTTGAGATGTAAAACATGTCTTCATTTGTCTGAACCACACACAATAAGGTCAGAGTGACAGTCTTCTTTTAGTCTGGAATAAGATGGATGGAAGCTGTTCTCCTTTAATAATGAACCAACTATTCCTTTCCGCCTTTACTCCTAAATGCTCATGCCGTCTTAACGCAGACCATTGGGAAAGCTCTGCGAGCCCATTTCCCTGACGGGAGCCATCTGTCTGATTCTCCCCTCCTGTCATTAGCCCATCTTCGAGATGATTCCCAACACATATCACTGGCTGCAATCTGTCTGTCTGCCTTTATCGCCAACTGAACATCTGAACAGCTGAGCTCTCTGAAGGATGGAGGGCTGGAAACTTCTTCTATCCGTCTGCCCGGTCTGCCATACTGTACCTCCCCTTCTTTTTTTCAGTCCCACCTTTCCATTCACATAAATAAGGAAAACAACATACTTTTTTTTTTAGCTATTTCATTGTTCCCATTTCTCTTTTCTTACTTTCATCTCTATGTTGCCTTTTTGGCTGAAATCCCCTCACTCCTCCTCCACCTCTGCTACCCCCAGCCTTCCTTGTTTCCAAAGTCTCACTGGTGAGGTGCAGCCATAACTCGTGTGCTGCTGCCGCTGCCGCTGCTGCGAGGGAGTGAGCGATGCGAGAGTCGTCCATGGTGGCAAAGGGAGCAGCGGAGCCTGACTTGAACATACGCCGTGAGAGGTTCCATTTATAACTCCTGCAACTAATGAAGTGCACACGGAATAAAATGCAGACGCAAGTCACTTCAGGAACTCATTTCCATTCAACAAACATCAGCTCCTAATTTCATCATAAAACAAAAATAACGATAATGAACTGTATTTTTTTTCCTTTTTATTTTCTAGTCAGATTCTCAACCAAATTTGCATTCCTGACCTCACAGTGTGTGTCAAGAAGCAGGTTGACCCCCTCCATTATTAACTTAATCTACCATAACTACCACACCCATCACTGTTTTGCTCTAGTAAGTAATAAGGTACGTTCACACCGCCCTCGGCAACGTGCGATCAAGTGACTACTTCCAGTGAAAAGTCTATGCAAACACACAATTCAGGCTTCTACATTCAAAACTCTTGCATTTACGCCATTGCTTACGACTATATTCGGGCAAAACATGCAGCCATTGAAAGTTAAACCAGGTCAGTCAATCAGGGACAATGATTTGGTAGTGACAATAATTCAAAAAGTGATCATGGAGAAGAAATTAGTAATTGCAATGACAGAGTTTGTTCATATATTGGAGCAGAGCTGGTAAAGAAAAAATCTGGAGCAAGATTCCTAAGATTTGCATCACTTTGATATTTCACACCAACCCTCCTCCAACTGTAGGTGGCGCTTATGCACTATTAAAGAGTAGCAGGAGTAAAAGAAGAAGAAGAATCCCCCCCTTCTTGTTCAGTGTAAACACCATGGGCTAAACACGTTTTTAGCACGTTCCTGAACATGCATCTCATGCCCGGTGTCAAAGTAGCTAAGTAAATAAACGTTTGGTAAAAACCAAACATGTTCTGATTAAAACATGAAAGAGAATAAACTACTGAAATATTTAAATTATCTTGAAATGTGAATCCTGTCCCAATCTACAGCCAAAGCAAAACTCTATGAAAGTATCAAACGCTCAGCCGTGTTCTGAATTTTCTAAGACGTCAGGAAGGAATTCTGAGGATTTAGGATTGGAGCCATTTTGAGGCGTGTTTCATGGCCCCTCTGGCTTTGCATCCTCCATTCCAAGCCCCGAGCCTTCCAGAAACACACACAGGAAGAAAAGCGTCCGGAAGTTAATTAGCAAGAAAAATACAGTGGGGAGACTGGAGACAGAAGAGACAAACAGAAGGCAATCACTCTCCTTGCTTGGCCTCTTTCTCACTGGCAGATGCTGCTTCTGACAGTGCCATGACCCCACTCTGAACACTTCTGCAGCAAAAAAACATACATGAACAAACACATTAAATAGATAAATAAATAAATAGATACATAAATAAATATTGGGGGGGTTGGTGCTACTTCAGGCATGTGTTAAATAGATTTTATCAGCTTCTACACACATATGTTTCTTCTTGTTTTCCCTGTCTATAGAGCGGCTCAGCTGTGGAGTGTTTGTCTGCAGACATACATCCGTGACTTGTAGCTCGAGGTGGTGCAATGGAACAGACTCCCCAAGGGACTTTAACCGGGGTAAAGATCCTCAAGGTCATTTGATGGAGAACGACGCAGCACGGCAGAAGAAAAGGCAATAGATCATCTCTCCACAATCACAGGGCCCAACGTTAATTTCCACAGCGCTCAACCAAAAGACTGCCAACAACAAGTGTGAAACCCAAAGATATCTGACATCGAATACCGCCCCGCAAGCTACGCAGTGCAGCTGCAGCATAGCCATGCCTCGTTGTCCCTGTTAGAGAAGAAGTGGGAGGAGGGCGGAAAGGCGAGGGGTGGCAATACAAGTGTTTGATAGAGTGCCTTCATTACCTCAAGTGTAAGGCAATCAGCCTCCATGTAGAGAGAGGAGAAGGGAAGAAAAGAGAAGAGAAAACCTGTGTAATCCACATATGTGACATTGTCTTTGCATTGTGATTATTATGGAGTAAATTTTATTGAAAAATTAATATAATAAAATGTTGAAAATGTACTTTCTTTATTACAAGCTTTAGTATTTCTATTATCTGACAAATATTTCCATCCATCCATCCAAGTTCTCTCTTATTCCATTGTCATAAGGGTTGCTGGAGCCTATCCTACCCACAAAGGGGTCATTAGGCTACACCCCTGCAGTCCATCACAGTGACACAAACATAACCTTAATTGTCGTTCACACTGCATGCTACATAAACACATGTAAATGCACGTTTCTGGCTTCTACGTTCAAAGCCTCTTCCATTCACACATTGCTACGCATTTCATTACAACCAATTTTGGGATCTACATTCACAAAGTGGGGCCACTGAATGCACATTGAAAGTTAAACCAGGTCAAACTTTGACCAATCAGGGACTTGGATTTGGTAGTGACAGAAGTGCCAACTATTTGAAAATTGATCATGGAGGAGAAATTACAAATTGTAGCTTGTGCCCAACCAGAATTATACGACACCACATCGGAATGGAGCTGTTGAAAGAAAAAGTCTAAGATTTGTGAGATTTACACTGCTTCGACATTTCACACCAAGCCTCTTCCAACTGTAGCTGGTGGACATATGCTAGTAAACAGTATAAAAATAAAAGAAGAAGAATCCACTCCCTGCTTGTTCAGAGTGAACACCATGTACATAACATGATTGTGGTGTGCACCATAACAACTTATTAGTATACTGGTGTTCTTATGTGGTAGCCGTTGACATAAGTATCAATGGACACTGCAACCTTTCTCCCTTCTGTGTTCCAAATTGGAAGTACCAGCAGATTGCACGAAGGCCTGACCCCGGGCTTACATCGCTAGTGTGACGGCTCTGTTGCGTCGCGGGAGCGGACTAGCTACAGCCGATGGCTTACACTGGCTGCTGCTCCAGGCACAGGCTCTGTTGATACAGGAAGCCAAACCCCTCGTTCTCCAGTCATTTCTGAACACTTCTCTGTCTGCGTGTGACTCGTCAACATATAATGGGTAAAGCATGGAATTTTTAGGTAATGTTTACGACACGCTGAGACCGGCAAGTTCAGCGGAACTTTTGTTTTATTTTGAAATTATACCGTATGCACTTTACATTCGCTGGCGTGGTTAATGGTTTAAGTCGTGAATAACCCCCAACGGATTCGCAGGGCCGCAGAGGCTTGTCCACAGACGCAAGACGTGAACGCCTGCAATGGAAGTCCCGCTCGCACTTTTAAAGTTACGTAAAGACTGCGGCGCACGCATCGGAGCCCGGGGTGAGTGTCTAAGCAGCAGCAGTTCCACCACCTCAAGTTAAAGAACCGGTTCAAGCAAACTGGAATTCTTTAAAATATAATATTTTAAAAACACAATATTTTGATCACTTTTGGTATAGCTTGAAGCTCCCAGATATCTTTCAGGATGAAGGGTTGACAGAGCAAATAACTGCATATTCTACATACAACAACCACACGATGGGCCTCCACTGATTAAATCCATGCTGATTTGTTACATTCGACACTAGACAATACTGGAAAACAACCTAATTAGGCAGCAGGTGAAAGCCTTTCTTTTAAACCAAATCAACATCTATTTTGGGACAGATCACACTTCATTGACTTAATATTTCATCTTGCCCCACAAGAAAATACAAAAACAGACCTCACCTTGCCCAACTGTACAGTTTCTGATCGGATTATGTTGGGAAAACTCACATACAACAGACACGATGTGGAAAGGTAAAGCTACACCTCCATGTATGAAGCCCAGTCGATGCAGTAATGTGCTTTCCTGATGGCAAGGGACTATAATATCCTCTAAAGAAGTTAGCTGCAGACTAGAAAATGAAGAATATAGTGCAATGTGGGGGATGGGATATACCTACACATACAGAGGAACGCCTAGAGACGGGATTAAATTTAGCTTTACCCATAACCTAATGTGTCCTCCTTCCTCCTCTCATTCTTAGTATTAGTCTGCTCCACTCCCTTTTCCGTCCTTTCCTGTAAGGCCGGCTGGCTTGGCATACGCACTGCAGAGTAATGATCTGCCTATCATAGCTCGGCCACTTGCCACAGCTCACTCAGCCGTACAGGCAGAAGTAGGACAAAGGACAAAGGGACAGCGCAAGGCTGAAAGGGAGAAACCTAATGGGAATAATCAATGCTGTTCCATATGATGGCTTGATCCAACGTGCTTTGGTTTAGGCTAACGGTGCATAATGCAAGGACTGAACATAGTAAATAAACAACTAAGAATCAATATGACTGTAGACCCCGTGGAGGGGAATGCTGTGGTCAGATGAAGGGCGTAACTGAGCTGATCCCTGAAGGATGGAACCGCAGACAGACAGAAGACAGCAACATATGACAGGATTCTCATTCCAGATGAACATCGGCAGCATTGATAAAAATTTAAACTAAATGAAGCAACTTCATAGTTTTAAAATACTATTTTCAGCAGGCATTTGTCAACTTCAATGGTATGTCTTGTATGCACTAAATTGTGTATGTCGGCCATTTTAAACAGATTATTGTTGCGGAACATTTGGCCGGATGCTCAGCCAGAATCATGATGAAGATAAGAAAGAGTCTGTTCTGGGATTTCACAATGAATCAAAACAATAGTCTCCTCCGATGGTATGAAATCCAAATCTTTTTAGAAGGGTTGTTTCCAGCAAGCCCAGTATGAGGCAGGATGTCCTTAACAAGGCCTGGCATTTAGAGAGAATAATAGTAACCTAGCATGCGCCGCTCGTGAATCTCGGGGTTGATGCGGTACAATTCCATTAGCCTCCCCCCGTCTGTCATTCATCAGCAGCTGCAGCACAGCGCCGTATGAGCGGCACTGAAAATTAACTTTAGCTGCCACACTCCTCCAGTCGTTCATCTCTCCCTCTCATTCTACTCCCAAACTTTCTCCATCATCATCATCAGCCTCCATATCCTGCAGTCTCCTTGCCATGACTGAATAACAAATGAGGAAGTAGTTCCTCCTCTCTGACATCTTCCTGACATCTGGCCAGAAATTGTTCTCTCTGGTTACCAGTTACTGTATATTAAGAGGTGATGAATATGAACTTAAACAAGCGTAAACTTTAGCGTAAAGGACTGCGGGAACAGAAGTCAAGATCTAAAAAGAAAGAGCATCAACAAGTCCACCACAACCTGCAGTTCTCGGATCGATTGATAGATTATTTTATAGATGGAAAGACGAACACAGACAGACAGATCAAACTGCTTTGAGGTAGTTTTGCATTTTATGCGAAAATTCCCAAAATGTACCCTAGCACTGTCTCCCACACCCCAGTTTATGAAAAAATATAAAACTACACAAACTGTTTCTTATTTTCCAAAAATCATTTTAACCTCAATACACAACGACTTAGACACAATATTTGTTAACCTTCTGCCGTAGTATTAAATAGTTGTATTTATATTATTTTCAGTAAAAAAACAAAAAAAAAACATTGAGAAATGCGTTTATTTTTTTCCCCCACGGCTGTGATTATCTTCTCTTTTGACTAAATGATCGTCATTGTGGCAAAATGCTTTTTCCTAAAACCACACAGAATGTCACGATGTTCTTTTTGTGCACCCTATTGACAAATGTCCTCTTTTCGGAAAACCTTGGAACCAAGGATCCTTCTTTTTTTTTTTTTTTTTATTGTGTTAACTTACTAATTTTAAGATTAAATTATTATTTTTTTCTAGTTTTGATATTTCTTGACAATATTTCTTGACGACAATTTTTTTTTTTAACAGCGTATTTTCCTACTATGCATCTTCTCTGTAAGCGCTCTATTGACAAAAAAGTACCACTGACTTACTCAAATATAATGTTTTGGTGTTTTGTTCAATTGTCTGAATATAGTTAACTAAAAGCAGTTTGTTTAAGTGCACTACTAGTATGCTAAAAATGAGACAGTAGCCTATACTTGAAGTTTACTTTTTACATTCTATTGTAAATTAAAATTTTAATCTAAAATATTTATGTAGTTAGTGTACTTTGTAGCATTCCACCTTTTTGAAATAGCTGTTATAACCTGTGTTGACCTTTTGGTCAGCCAAAAAGTAATTTACAGTGCATTCTCTCAAGATAATGGAGTCCTTCTCCCAACATAAGGGCAATAAAGTTGCCTAAAACCACTATTTCACACTCGGACGTCAAGTCATTAAACTCTTGGTAACATGCAGAACCCTTGCTATGATGCATTTCAAACTCTGGTTAATTTCGGCATGTCACTTTCAAAGAACGACTGCCTCTTCTGCAACCATCTTAGCAGCCCTTTTGGCCCCAGCAGGTCGACCCCCTGTGGAGTCTGCAAGAACTCATGAGAGACACTCAAAATTCCTTTGTGTGAAACATGTGACCTCCCGTAACCTTTTATCATGTTTTAAAAGATGGAACTTTTGTTAATTTGATCTAACATGTAAAACAGCTTCACAAGCTCCAGAAGAAATGCCTTGTTTATTAAATGTGTATAATCAAACTTTTATTCCTAACAGAAGAAGATTCATAACTACATTGAGGTTAAAATCCATGAAATAATCATGTGTAACTATCAAAGCTTGGAGAATTGATTTTCTATATTTAGGTAGACTTGGGAAGAGTTTTATTTTGTCACATATAGGATTCATACACACATATAGGTTTGTCCAAACTTTGTTTGATAGAAACGCATCTTCTGGTTAATTCAGCAACAAGGAAAACATATCCAGAGACCAGGATAAAGCTATACCCCAGAGCTCATTGGAACATGCAAATGGCTTCTAATCATAAAACACCTCAAATCCCCACGGATTGGGTGAGATTTGCCGGCACCCCCGATTCAAAATCCTGGCGCGCACGCCACAGAAAGGAGAAACAGGTACAGAAACAAGAGAAATATCACACAAGAGAGAGAAGGATAAAGATAGATTAAACACGATTTCCAAGATTCCACGTTTTATAGTTTTCTAGAAAAAAAACAAACCCTCTTTACCTCCAAGTTCTTCAAGTCTTGAGATCCCATTTTTCACGTGCGTTTTTCCTTTTCCAACATTTTTGTCTCCAGCTAATTTCACAGACTGATTCCAACATTTTTACAATTTTTGATGCTTTTATTTTGAAATGGATTTTCAACGCTAGACCATCATTGTCCAGCCAGCTTTGCAAATTTTATGTTTTGGTCACAAAACAGAATAGAGAACCTAAGTGACTGAGCTGAGTAGAACCATGGCTTCCACATGTGGCTGAAGATCGAGCCTCCACGGCCTTCCTGAAGCATCCAGCTGGGAATGGGATTAACCACCTTCACCCTCAGATCTCCAGACCGTTTGGTGAGAAGTCAAACGTCACTCATTCAATCAACTGCTGGTGGTTAGAGTAAAGATTAACTCTATTTTTGCAAACATAACATCTTTGCTCTGTTTTAATTACCTCTTTTAAGGACATCTTATCCTCAACTCAGTACCGAAACACCTTTTTATGCACAACACACACGTAATGCATCCACACACTTAGCATTCCTCACTCCAATATTTTATCTTTCCTTTATTCTCCTTTGTCTAGTTATTAGTTGAAAGCTATGTTATATGTTCCACATATACTGATTGCTTTTCATGCTTTTACGTCCAGTTTTTCTGCTTGCTTAACCTCATGTTATTCAATAAATATACAAAAGGACGTTGTTGTTCAGAGATCATTATTTCTTGTTCGTGGTGAAGTCAATTCAAAGGGTGAGAACGACCTGATTCCTGGCTCTCCACTTACCTCTTTGGCTTCTTCTGTCTTCACTTCATTTTATTATCATTTTACTACACGTGCCACTGGATAACTGAAGGTCTACATCATTTCAAAGAAAACCAATTTCTTATAAATGCATATTTTGATGTACCTGCACTTGTGCTTGTTGCACATGTAATGTGTTTATTGAGAATTTCTCCCATCTTTGCAGTGAATTTAGATCCTTCCCACATAACACACTCCACACTATAATTTTTTAACTATTGAAACTATTAAAAATATATATATTTAATCTAAAATAGCATTTTTTGACCATTTTTTTTATTTATTTCTGACTGAATCTGCATGCAAGACAAGTGAAACCTCATTTGTTCATTTCCAATATCTAGTCAGTTTAGGGTATATATTTATTGTTTGTGTGTTCAACTCGTTTTATTTGACTTTGTTTGCATGCACTTCTCTCCCAACTTAACCTTACAGTGTTTTGCTAAATGTTTATGTTTCACCATTACGCTGGAAACCAGATAAACAGGATGTTCACTAAAACCCTCTCGGGAACATTTACATGATTTATAAACCGTACATTACGAGATGAAAACATGTCTTGATTTAAAATTCAGTCCCGGTTCCACAGGAAACAAAGAACATCCCAACTGACTTGGTTTCCTGAGTAATGCATCTCCACTGCATCCTCATGATGCTACAAAAAAAAAAAAAAAATTAATGAATTGACATGCGTGTCGCGCACACACATCATTGGTTCCCAATTGTCATATCTTAACATCATAAACTTCACCAAATGACAAAAAAAAGTCTCTTCATTAGATTCATTAAATTGATGCCCCTCTACTGCAATCATTATTTCCATTCTCGATTTCTCAAAGGACCTCATTTCAGGTGAATTAATTCACCACTACTAAAACACTAATTGACTTCTGATTAGCATTGCTTCCGTGTTGCTGGCACATTATTGTAACACAATTTGTGCTTCATTTAATGTCATTATGCAGGTCTTTATAAGAAGGTTGTACTTGTTTCACATTTATAAGAGAACAGGTTGACCGCATGAAATTTATTACGGGTGAGTATTGGCAAGAGTCTGGCGATACAATAAAAACTCCAACATGTGTCTCATGATATATATCGCAATATATCCCATGACTGTACCAGTACAATATTTTCACTTTTTTTAAGAGTATGACATTGAAAAAAACTGCATATTAATACATCTTTCAATGTAATAAAATTAAGCACTAAGATGCTTATTTTAAATGACAGTCACAGCTGCGGCTGGAAGTAAGCACATATTTCATAACTCATTGCCACGACGACTGCATTCTTTCGGAGCATTGTTCACACCCCTCTGATCCATCTGGTCACTAAACTAAAATCTATTGCTGTGAAGTTCAGCAGACCTTTAGTAATTAATTTAATACTGTCTTATCAGCACTTTGAATCGACACAAGTATTGCCAAATGAAATATCGCGATATATCTCAAAATCTATTTTTCCATGCACCCCTAAAATTTACCGTCCTAATTTGGAATTTTTGAGTTAAATTCTGGATTTCATATCGAGTATATATGCTGGATAGCTGGAACAAAAATAAAGAAAATCCAATGATTGCGACATGCTGGGTCTGACGAAAGGCTGTTAAAAATTTTATTTTCTTCTGTGAAAGTAATAGTGGCAGAAAGATACTATTCAAGTCCTTCTTAAGCTTTAAATCATCGTTGCTTCATTACTTTGATAAATATTGTACTTTTGTTGCTATCAGATTATTGTAAATTGGCTCAGAGAAACTTCTGACAGTTTATTTTTTGTTCAATATTTATTACATGTGCACGTCATCTGGTCTGTCTCTGAGTCTTTCATGTAATCTTTTTTTGTCTCATTTCATGTATTTTTCATCCCTTTGCTGTTGTTTCTGCACTTGGATTAGTTTCAGAGTTCAGAAAGTGACAGGCTGATTCTTCACAAGCGTTTTCATTTATCTTGTTTGGATTTCAAAGTTTGCCAAAAGTTGAAAGAATTTTTTTTTTCCCAAAGTTGTTTTCTTGAGTTATCACTCAGTCTAGTCCTATTTATCTTTTGACAGTTACATGTATGCAGAAATACTGTCCGCATCCTGTTGCATAGAAATGCTTTTGGATATTTGCATTGTAAAAATACTGATATAACGGACTTCCCTTTGAGCCCTCTAGATTGCCATAGCAACAACGCTTTAGCATCAATGATGCTTTAGAAAATATGTAAACGTTTGGTGCATCTCTTGCCAGATTAGCTATGCATTCATGTGTGAGGACAACTGGGAGGACAGCCATCCTTTTTTGGGGGCAAGTGGCAGAGCGGTCTCTCGCAACTCAAGAGTGGATCTGATCCAAACTCCTTTATAGCCTTTGTGGTATGCGGATAATCTCAATCTGGCAACCAGCATCAGCGGCACCTGTTAGGCCGGTCAGAACAGAGAAACATGAATGAAGCATTTGAGAGCAGCCTCGAAGGAAGATCATTTGCTCCACAGAAGGTAGATGTTACTCGTGTCCAGACATGGATCATCACTTCTAAAGTCTGTTGGAGAATAGGAATTTTTGTGAACAAGAAATGCAGGAACACCTATTTAAAGTTTTCAAATATATGCTAGATTTTTAAGGCACATTCATTCTCATAAAACAGGTTTTATACATTTTTAGATACAAGCATAATACAAAGCTGTGCTGGTATGCTTTCTCCTGTGATGCACCGACAGTGAAAAGCGAGAATGTACCATCTAATGAAGAAGAGTAAGCATCTTATAAAGTTTTTCAATGACAGGAGGCTGTAAAGTCGAGCAGATTTTGCTTTCGATTTTTAGATCAGCAAAGATCCAATGCTCATGCTAACTTCACCTGTGACCCTTAATAAAAACCTGTATTGAGACCAATGCAGCAAAACAAATTAAGACTAGTTCTATGATACAAGGTGATGACTAGTTCACTTTCATGACAACCTATTGTGTTACTTTACATTGTGTATGACACAATAGACTGAAAGCTGTTTGTACATGCAGTTTCCCCAGTCTGCCTCCAAAAAAAGATTTATTTTTGTAAAGGTTATTAGAAAACAAATGAGTTGTTATTTTTTCTTTTGCTAAAAATCATGGTTACTAATCCATCATAGAGCACTCATAATAGAAGTTTGTTTTAAAACAGTGATGCATTTGATTGGATCATAAAGATAATAAATAAGTGCAACAATCTTGTTTCTAAAATTAAGATTGATGACAACATTCTTGACTTGATAAATGAAACAAATTATAAACTTCACTTGTTCAATTTTGTTGCTATGTAAGAATAGTTGAGAGCTAGATTTACATTTTGTTTCAGTCTGATATTATCCAGGTCAATGTGTAAAAAAGAAATTGTATTGGAGAGATAAAAAGTAATGACAACTGAAAGGAAGAATGGAGCAATCCTTTCTTTTGGCAGACTTGAGTGTCTTCCCCTCTTTTTCTGTCAAACTGAAGTGACTGCGAAATCAAGGCAGAAATGTCACAACTTCCTCACTCTTTGTTGGTGAAATGCCATAACAGCAGTACTTTAATTGAGATAATTTTATTCCTAATAAAAAAATGTGTTGCAATAACAATTATATAAAAAAATGCAATACCGTCTCCAGTTAGTTCAGAATGCAGCAGCAAGACTATTAACTGGAACATCCAGAAGAGAACACATCACTCCGGTTCTCAAGGCTCTTCACTGGCTCCCTGTTCATTTTAGAATTCAATTTAAACTTTTACTGTTTGTTTTTAAGGCTCTTCATGGTCTCGCCCCTGTTTATTTAACTGAGCTTTTAAACGTCCGTAGCCATTCCAGAGCTTTAAGGTCTGCCAGTCAGTTTCTGCTTGAGGTGCCCAGGTCGCGACAGAAACGCTGGGGTGACCGTGCATTCTCTGTTGCCGGCCCTCAGTTATGGAATAGTCTCCCAGCAGAACTGCGCACGATGACGGACCTTAACAGTTTTAAATGTTATTTAAAAACACACCTTTTTAGAATGGCTTTTAATGCTCAGTAGTTGGTGGCATTTTATTTTATTCTATTTTTATTTGTTTTATTGTTTTCGTATTGATCTTTTATGTATTTTACTGCAGACTGCTTTTGTAATTTTATGTTGTTTTTATTTATTTTTTAATTTGTCTAATTTTTTAAACTCTCTTCGTTCTTTTAATGTGAAGCACTTTGGCCTGCTATAAGCAGTTGTAAAGTGCTATAGAAATAAAGTTTCAGTTCAAAAGTTTCAATACTGGATTCTGTACTTCTCAGTTTTTACCTCTGTTGATCATCAAAATTTTATTGTATTTATGTTTAATATGGAATTTTGATTTTTTTTTTTTTTGCTTTTTGACATGTGAGGGGGGAGGAGTCATTCAGTCCAGTTTGTTTATGCTGTCAATCGTTAAAATAGCCCCAAGTTTCTATTTTCGAATGTGATGCAAATCCAGAGCCATGAAAAGCTGCAGTACCCCCGATGACCACTGGAGGCTGAGGTCAAAGGTGAGCAATTTCTGGCTGTCTCCCAGAATTAAGTTTGTATTTTTTCACTAAAATAAGACGTATATTTGTGTATATTTAGTCTGTGCCTGAAAAATTTTATATGTATTTTGCTTTCTATGGATACAGAAACAACCCTGGGGTTGACCTTTTTGATGTATTTTCAGTACTGAGGAATAAGGCTTAAAAGCTTCACTCTTGTTTACACAAAATACAGTCTTTGAGTATTATTTCGATTTTTTAGATATGTGTTTGTAAATCATTCCCTTTAAATCAACCCATTTTTCTATCCATACGATTGGATTTCTGTTTCATATACAGATATGTTTTTTTTTTATTTTCTCTAAGCACAATAATGATGGATCCTTGGTGGATCTGTATTATCTTTAGCTGCTAATGCTATATCCTTCTTGGTATCTTGAAATAACACAAATTATTACTGTTGACCAGTAAAATGATAAGTTTTGCTTTCAGATGATGATGTTTTATTCAGTTTGCACTGCCATGAAAGAGTATTTTGTCTTCTGTTCTACTTTTACAAAAGTTTTAATAAAACAAAAAAAAAATCAATATGGGACAAAAATCAATTTTTCTGAGACTGGATTTTCCTGTTTGTTGTTTTTGACCGTAAAGCTAAACCCTGGTTAGGACAAGCTGATAAAAATGCACCACAAAAAACATCAAACCTCCTCTTTGACAAAGAGCAAACCTTGTTTTCCACGACTGTTAATGATCCAAGTGGAGCGCTCATCGCTCAGAGGCTCTGGTCGTAAACCATCACTCGGCCTTGGTTGGTTTGATCTTCACATCCCTCCCTGTGAGAACGGCAAGAGAAAAAAAAAAAGGAGAGAGAAGCAGAGATAAACAACCAAGCAGATAAATTCAAAGTAAAAATGGGTCGCCTGGGAGAGAGGATAATAAAACAAATAAACATACGTGAAGAATGAGAGAGATGAAATGCAAATAATTTACCTAGAGAACATGGGTGTTTTTCTTCTGATTATCTTTGGAGAAAATAACAAATTGATCTGTCCACGGTGCGATTACCTCTCATCACAGGTTGATTGACTGTCTGTCAAACACACTCGCTCATTGTGAATGCTAAAATGCAGAAGGCATCAATCTCTATCCAGCACAATGAGTGTGTGTGTATGTGTGTGTGTGTTTGGGTGCGTTTAGATGGATAAGCTGAAAGAGGAAGCTCGCACACCTCAGCATCAGTCCCCGATGCAGACAGAAGACTCAGATAGGCAGCTTTGACAAACGACGGCAGCACTTTCTAGATGTGAGGTGAGATTGAGCGGGCGTCCCAGGCCGGGCGTGCTCGCACATAGTTCAGGTTGTGACATTCAGAGGGGGTTGGACCAAAACTAGAGACGGGTTCTGAGACGTGGTTCAACATTTCCTAACTGGATTACAAGAAGGAAAGTGACCTTCAAATATCTTCAGCTCTCGTTTTTTAAAATTTTATTTTAGTCCATGCGGCAGTGAGGGCAACATTAGGGCAGAACTGCAGAGCTCACGGTGGAAAAAGAGAATGACCTTGAAGAAGATCAGAGCGGGTGACTCAAAGAAAGCATGGTCAGCACAGTCTGAGAAAAAAGGCTGGTCAAAAAAAAAAAAAGATAATAAATAATTTTTATTTATCTTAAATTCAGGTGGACCAGTATTTTCTAGTATTTTTTTCCAGGGATTTAAAAGAGATTATGCTATTCTCTTTTTCTACTATAGTCTCAACTTAAGCTATTAACAAATATAAATTACAACATTTTGACATGAGAAGCAGCCGACTGCACATTTCAAACACTTACAGTCAGACAGGATGTCGCTCGGCCTGACGGCTGACATTGATTCTTAGCATCTCAGCTATCTTACGTTGAACGCTTCATGCTCTACTGTGCGGTGGACAGACTGTCAGTGGTTCTTCTAGCCATGATGAGGTTAGAGACTATATCAGTTTAGAAATGGTGGAGGGGGAGCAGCTCCAGGAAGTATTATGCAAAACTGCAACTTAGCTCCGAGATATGTTTGTGGGCGGACAAGAAAGGCATTTTTTTTTTTTCTTTTTTTTTCAGTTATCCCTGCCCCGAGGATTGCTATCATCCTGGTCTGTTTAGTATAAAGGGGCTTGAAAGGATGCAAATCGTCCAACCGTGCAACAACGAAAGGCTCGCCCCTAAGGAGCTGCAGTAGAGGTGCCCAGAAACCCATGTGAGAGGTCGATTCATGGCCTTGTTTTCCATCTGTGAAGTCAGTCTTTGACAGATTGGTTTCACTCTTCCATTTTTCTCACCTTTCCGAATTTCTTGGAAAACGGATGGTGGCTTCTACATTGGCCCTGAAGTCACACCAACAAATCACACAATGCTAACACAAATTACAAGATCGGAACAGTTTAAAAATATACATATAATATAAGAAAAAGGGACATTTTAGAAATCAAAACACAATTCAAGACACCAAAACACAACAAAAAACTGAAATGAAATAAAAATATTACACAACACAGTTGTCTCAATGGGCTTCAAACTGGTAATTGTTTAAAAATATAAAATCAGCCATAATATTTACACATTAGCTAAACTAAACGTAACCAAACTAAAAAGACTAAACTAAACTAAACTGCATATTCCTACCTTAGATTCTCCTTGATAAGAAAAAAACCTGACTTTTGGAAGAAAAAAAAAAATGAAAGAAAAAAAGTTCAAATCCGTCTTCAACATCCACATACTGATACAAGTTTCATGGTTAGTACAGAGCATTTCCAGTCTCGCTTTATGTCAAATAACTTTAGGTTGAAATGTCATCATCTAATCACTGATGTTCCATTGTATCCAACTGTTCCAGTTTCTTCTTTTGTTACGTTTTTCAATTATTCGTTTGCATTTCTGGAAATAACTTTAGATTTCTAAAACTTTTTTTTATAAAAGATTTAATTTTTAATCTGTTCATTTGTTTAAAATTTTCTTTTGGCTTCTGAAATATAGTTTTGATTTCTAAAATTTAATTTTGGGTTTTTTTGTGCCTGTTTTGCTTTTTTTGATTGTTGTGATCAATAAAATGACCTTTTTTACATGAGTTTTGTTATGATTTGAACTTTAGGGCCATCGTAGGTTAAAGATATAGAAAATGTAAGTTAAGGAAGTGGTTCAGCATTTAATGCACAGAATATTGATATATAGAGAGATGGACACAACAAGGTTGTGACATCACCCATAGAAAAAGAGACACCGGAGCAAGAAAGGTTATGGTTTGACAATCAGGATGACTGAGTAATAGATGTTCACTTCTCAATAGAAGTCTATGGGGTTTGGTCTTTCTGGGACCAGTATTTCCTATTTGGAACGCAAGCAGGGAGGAGATGATCAGTCCAGTTTTCTCTATATACTGTCTATGGTTCAGAAGCATCAAGATTGCCTTGTTGTAGTTTAGATAAATAATCTCTTTAAACCAAAGCAGTACCAAACATTGTTCTTGTAATCACAGCAAAACTTTGAATTCTGTGTCATTTACAGATTAATACATAGAGTTTTTTTCAAGGGGAAAAAAATTAAGAATATAAATGATCTATCTGTTTAGTGATTTTCTTCTCCAACTTTGCAGAAGCCTTCGTCTCTGAAAGAGGAAGGAAGGGCAAAACAGATAATGAATGTGACTGTGCAGAAACACAAAGCCATTCAGTGGCAATCACCTCGCACTGCCTGACACAGCTGACACTTTGAGAGAAGAGATCTTAATGTGTTTTATTCTTGCAAACAAAAGACAAAAGGCAGACATAGGCAAATGCACAAGAGCTGCAGGCACCAAAGTCTGTTATTCTGCTCAATGTGACCCATTCAACCTCCTCATAGCTGCCAATATTCTGCAGATTGTGCTTTAACAGGGAGCTACAAGGCAGAAATAGTCATCCTTGTCTTTCTTAGTCGGTTTCTGCCTTTAATATAATTCCTAAAAAGTCAGAATTTCCACATTATTAAGCTGACAAAGTGGAGTGCTTCGCTGTCTTTGTCCGCCATCCAACCGCACAGCTGTCATCGTTGCCACCTCCACCAATTTTGTCACCATGGCAAGCCACTGCAGTCTAACAGAAACAATGAAGGAAGCAGAAGGGAGTCGTGGTGTGGGCTGCAACTCTGACGCTTCTGCTAATGAGCTATAATCTGGAGCAGCGGGAGGCAATGGCTCCTCAATAAAATGGCTGTTTCTCAGTCATTTCATTCACTAACAGAGGAGGAGGCAACAGATCCAAGGTGCTCATTTCCCAAAGAACAAAGGAAGGGAAGAGAAAGTGTCAGAAAGCACATATGATGGGCTCGCTCGGCTGGAAGTTGAGCAGTCCCAGCTGGCATGAGAGGAGCAAGGACAAGTTCTTTTTGGTCAAGTTCTGGCTGAGAGCGTGCCCCTTTCGCCTTTTGAAGTCCCAGTCCAATTTCCCAGCAGCAACTGATCCTGTGTCATAAAAAAAAAAATAAATTAAAAAAACTCTCCTTCACCTGCTGTATCAAAGAGCTCACCAGACACCTCCACCAACCAGGTGTCCTTGTATTTCATCAGCCACCCATTCTGCTTCCAATGTTTGCCAGTCGGCTCCTGCAAATCAAACAATGTGGTAAACAAAGCTGAAAGAGCATGTTGCCTGGATGGAAGGATCCTTGTTCATTTGCAGTGTCAAAAATATGCAGCAGGAGAGCAGGATGCAGCCTTTTTCACACACTACGGGATAGAGAAGGTTGATATGGTCACCCTCCGATGAAAATCCTGTTTTTTGGGATTTTTTTAACAAGTATGTGTGATATTTTTCTTATGAAAAAGAACAAATGTAATAAGAAATCATTTTGTTTTTCCAAAAACCGTGCCCCTTTAGAGGAGATTTTGGAAACAGAGGCTTCAGATATACATGAAAAACGGCTTTTTAAGACATTTAGGTTGTAGGAATTTGGTTAAAAACTTAATAATCATAATTAAAACACTACCAGGAACAGTTTTTTTTTTTCAAAATAAAAAAAAATTGTCATGGGGACTCATTTTGAAAAACATGAAAAATGTCGCTGGGGTATCAAAGGAGAAGAGAATGCTTAGAAAGACAAAGATGGAACAAACGGAGAGCATGGAAGAGGCAGGCTGAGCAGTCTTTTAAACCTCAGGATTGGTTGCTAAAAGCTGTCTATTCCCCTGGTGATGGTGTGCAGCCAGACTCTGTGCTCCCGAAACCAGACGCTAAAGGTAGCTTCCACATGCATACACATGTAACTTGCCTTCCAACACTCCATCTTTCTTTTCTCCTTCCCTTACAGTAGCCCTTCACCCAGCCTGTCAACACTTCATTAGTAGGCATTTGGAAGAAAGCAATATCATTTTTTACCTCTTTACCATTCTGCCGCTCCGAAGCTGGGAACAAGCAATGCTCCGGCAGCAGCAGCAGCAACCACAGTCAGCTCCTAAACCAAATCCATCCTGCCTTATTACTTGTCAGCATCTCTGCCTTTTATTTTTTTGTCTGGGGAAGAGATTATGCCCCAGGCCAGAGAGCGATGCAACAGCAGGGGGGGTTGGTTTAAAAATGGAGAAAGAGCGAGTTGGTGTTGAGGGAAAGGGGGAAGGAGCACTCTGGATTTCTCATTGCTCAAACCACAGGTGTTTCTTTAATACCTCGCCTTGCTGGAGGTGTTGAGGAAATGAAGAGTAGGGTTTCCCCCCCCCCCCATCCATATTTTCAGGTTCTTCCTCCCTCCGGGTCTTTTACCCATTATCAAGATTTCTCTTCATTTCAGAGTACGCCAATTTTATCTCCACTTTGCAACATATGGTGCCTCCCTCTTTCCAACATGCCTGTCGCCCTGCACACAAAGGCCACTTCCTCAACACATCCTGCGCAAGCCATTACCAGGCTCATCAAAAATTAAAAACCGCAGTCAAGAAAGGCTGCTCTGAAGTCCTGTGGCAGCATCCACACAGCGGACACAAAACTAAGGAAATGTGTTTTACTATACTCATGCAAGAGCCATACTTCCACATATGGTGGGAGAAGGTTGGGTTGCCCTGTTTGTAGCTGACAGGCTGCTATGTGTGAGTCACTTTGTTCATATTCAACACGCCAGACTGCTGCCACCCACCCTCCTTTTCCTTCTCATCTCACTTGGTGATAAATACGAGTAATAAAGCAGATACATTAGCAGAAGATTGTCTTTTTTTTCATTTCACTTGGGGACAGAGATAGATATTGATCATGCGGTGAGACACTGTTCTGCAAGGCCAATCTGTCTTGCACCGCAACACATCAGCGATAATGTACAGTGCTACAGGGCGGGAATCACTCTTCTGCATACGGGAATATTTATTCTTCACTTTTAGCATAATGTTAGATATTGGACTGTTTTATGAGCTTCCTCCAGTAAGTTATTCCTTTTGAGGTAAAAAATCGTATCTTTAGCAGGGTTAGAAAACAAGAACGAAAAAAAAAATACCTTTCTGTCCGTCCGGTTTAGTGGTTTGCATATGAATTACTGCCCTCCAAACACACACACAAAAAAAAATACATCCACTTACTTTGCTGGCAAAGATCGCTGTAGCAACAAATTCTACAGACAGACCTTTGCATCTCATTGTTCCTTTAACACAGCTGCAACCCACACCAGCACTGTATGCAGCCTCTCTGATGTCCACTGCTGATTTGTATAAAAGAGCATTAGTGGGTGTTTGCTCTCGGGCATGCCATCATGGAAACACGATACCAAGATGAGATGTGCATCGATGTGGCAAAAAGGAATCTCTTGCAGTAAGAACACTTTTCCGGCTAATCTTGGCTCAGTTGGAAAAGACAGAAGGAGATAATGAGAGAATAGGCAAAGATTCGGAATTGCTGCATCTATCACCGGTTCTGTCACGTGCGATGTAGTGGTGTCAAGCTTATTTATGAGATTTGGAAGACCTACGGTACCTTTGCCGGAATTTAACACAGATGGGTATGGGCTAAATGCTAATGGCGCCCCGTTGAGCTCAAACCTGTGGGTATCTCCCTCCCTGTTACTTACTGAGCTGAATTGGAGCCATGATTGCACAGCCTGCACCTGAAATCCTATCTGCTAAACAGCGTGCACACATGCATGTGCACAGAAGCCTTACCTGGACTTTTAGGACTTGCAGATCTATTTGTGTGCATTTTTGCGTGTGTACTTGTGCGGGTGTGTTTATGCTGCGAGATAGACCGAGTCCAGACAAAAGGTTAGACTTTAAGGCAGCTGGGGGCGATGTGTGCATTGTGCTGTAACCACCAATGCTGCGCGGGGCTTTGCTGTCTCCATTCCTTCATGTTTCACTCTTCAGCATGATCCCACTTTTTCCAAACCAGCAGTGACACAGTCTCACTCTGTCAGCCACCACCGTCTGAGAGCACAAGTTTTTTTTTTTTTTTTTTGTTTACTGCTCTGGCTTTTACAGCTACCAAGAAGGCAGGAATAGCCGACATCCAAACACAACTCTTCACCTACTGTATGTGACCTAGATGTTGCTGCGTGAGTGCAGCAAACCTTCATTTAAGATGCAATACATACTGTATGCCAAATACCCTATATACTGCCTTTTTGATCAAAGAAAAAAAAACAAAAGAACTATGAATTAAAATGATATTATATTTTGTTAATCTGACTTTTGTTTTTTGTCGTTAAGGTTTATTTCCTTTATTTGCTGGTGTTGTACGTTTGTCAAAACAAGGAAATCTATATTTTGTTCCTTAAGTGGAACTGATTAGATTTAGTTGATTTTGTAATTTACAATAAAGTTATATCTCAGAGTAGCATTACTGTGTACACCCATTTAATGTACATTTCACTCTAAAACCAGGTGTTTGACTGATTGGAAAAAGAAACAAGTCCCTAACAACACCACACACTGGATTAGAACGACGCAAATAAAACTGAACTGTAAGTTCAATGTAACTTTCTAAAATGAAATTAAATCCAAATTGTACATTTAAGTTTACTTTATAATTTTCCTTTGGAAGTTATTTTTGTATATATTGATTGTGTTGTATGTGTTAATGGAGGGGAGGTAGAGGGTGAAGGTTGGGTTTAGTTTTTACGTGTATGTTTTTGTTTTTAAATGTAAACCGCTCCAAGTTGCACATAGTATGAGAAGCGCTTTTTATAAATAAAGTTTGATTCGATTGCCTGAAAAGATCAGGACTTCTATGTTCTCTTTAAGCCCGTTGTTACAAATATTTATCAAACCACTTCTTCTCCAAATTTGATTTAATTTGGCATCTTAATGTAAAAAAAGAACATTGGCGATTTTTTTTTTTTTTCATACATAGGGGAAATAAATTTACATTTCTTGAGGTTACATATTGTTTCAAGTTCTATTAGACATGCATGAATAGAAATCATTCAGAGTGCATGTCTTCTTGTCTTTGACTCACTGAAGGGGATTTTGTTTTTAATCAGTTTGCTTCTCAAACCTGTAGGATATTTTCTCTGGTTTCTCTTAGCTCCACCAGCTGCTGACTCCCGTGGTATTTCATTGTGCCATTCAGGGTGTGTGTTATCCCAAGTCCAATAACTGTTGTGAGGAGAAACACACAATAGTTCTTTGTGTCGGTCTGGGGACTCAACCAAAGTCTGACATGGTTCCCTCTGCATGGCCTGTGGGGCTTCTTTTCACTTTCAGCTGAGTCAGGAAACGCTGTTGCAATCTTTGTGTTTGTCAGGAGGATTTCCAGGTTATGCAGTTTTTTTAGTTTGTTGTGTCGACTTGAGGATTTTCAGAGCCTTTTTGTCCCAAAGCCATGAAGTCTCTACTGTTGCATTTCAAGCTATATTTGTGTAAACTATCCTCTCTGTGGCAAAGCACAGAAAATTAAGCTGAGCCACGAAAGCTGCTACAGTTATTCTAATCAAAATTGCCAGCTGCTTCTTGCATAAGCTATTCAACCATCATCCTCATTGTCAGACGCTTCTGCAAGCAGACTCTACAAGGTCTGGGCAAGGAAGTGGAACTCCCATTGGTTGAAAATAGCTGGGAGAGACAGCTCTTCTTGGCTGTACATTAATGAACACTGCCATCTGACTAACAGTCCTTCTGGAGACACTTAATTCAGATTTACATGATTCCACTTCTCTCATGCTCTGGGAATGAACCTTCACTGATGACAACAGGAAGTGGCTTGCTTTGGCTGATAGATCCAAGAAGAGGAAACACTAACAAATAAATAATTCCCAGTACAGTCTGATTTTCTTATTTAACTTGAACTCCGATTGTGCCCCGATCCTTTCACTTCTCGCTATTTAGTGCACTTTATTGCCATTTTGTAGTGCTGTCTGAATCTAAAATTCCAAAATCCAGAACCCTCAAAACCTCCCAGAAGCTTTGATGCTCAATATAAACGAATAGCAAATATAAACCACAATGCATTGTGTTTGAATAATGTATTTTAAAGGGACCATACCATGAAAAGTATGTATTGTATTGTTCATTCCTCACTATAAACAACCTCAAAGCGCTCTCAACAGCAGCCCCTCCCACACCCATGACAACATGCTGATGTCACAAGGTGGAGAACCGCCCCCTCCAGGAAGAGTCTGCTCCACCCCCAAGCTAACACGAAAACGATTTCTCCATGAAGCTAACGGTGATTAGCTAGCTTTGAGAGCTCCCCACCCCCAGCTTGTGCACATCATGCAGAAGCCACCTGTTTGTGTTGTGAGCCAGTTGAGTGATGGCCAAGAAACACTAATTCACTTTAGTGTTTAAACTTTATGAAGAAACTTCTGGTGAGGAATCTATACAACATGATGAATCCTGAACAAATCCAAGAATGGTGCAAGTAGACGGGGGATATTGGGAAAACGGTAGGAGAAAGGGAGCTGACTATTTCCTGTTGGAGAAAGGAGGAAAACTATTTCCTGGTGGAGAGAGGAAGCTGACAGTTTTGGAGAACTGGTTAGAACGTGGATTATTGAGCAAAGGACAGAAGGTGCGCGTATAAAGGATTTTTGGCACAGACCTTAATGATGCTTCAGCAAGAAAAACAATGTTCACAGCCAGTGCTGATCAGAACAATGTTCTCATCATTTCAGTAAATCCTGGAATGCTCATCTGGTATTGTCGTCTGCATTTTTTGACCAAATTTCACCAAAAAAATGTAACTATTAGCCATCACTATTCTGTCTGTATTCAATTTTGAGGATGACATCCAGGCTGCACTCCTTTTCATCATTAGAAAAAATGAGGGGTTTTTTTACGCTAAAAGGAATTCAAGTTGTTTTACTCACAGGTATGGACAAGTTCACAAAATTAACTCATATTTCATAATTAATTTGTTTTTTAGTGCTCCGAAGGTAACATATAGTCATATATATGGATATTATTTACTCTGAAAGACTAAAGAAAAGCATGGTATCGCCCCTTTATTTTATCTTTCATAAATTTAAATTAGTTGTCATGTTCAGAACACAACTGATTTATAAAAAGTCTTTATAAATATTCAAAGTTTCACAGCGGGGAAACCAATGATGTCATACTTGCCATTTTAAAAAAAGTATTGAGCACTGTATAGTTTTTGTAGTAGTTTGGAAGTGTGCAAGAAATTCAAAATTTAAAACCCAGCAAAAAAAAAAGTTTACTGAGAAGCAAAAAATAAATAAAAGTTAATTCATCTTTTTATTTTTCGTTGAAAGTAGCAAATATAAATGGATTCTCAAATGATATATGAAGCAGTAAAATCCATGCACGAAGAACGGGAGAAGAATAATAATGATTGCTGGGTGAAAGAAAGTAAAAGACAGAAGTATAAGGAGAGTGAAATTATTTCCTTATGGTGACAGTGAAACTTTTTTTCTTCCCTCCATTTTTAGTGGGCATTAGGTGAGCTCCAATGACACAACACAGGTAATGAGGAGGAATCTGCAGAGAGAAGTTTCTATTCACTTGTTAATTGTAGAAAAGTGACAGGTGATCGCACATATTTTAAAAGTGTATAAATTAACCAGACGCAGAAGAGAAATATACAAGACGTTAAACCTCACTTGTATTCTACCACTTTACTTTCCAATCCTCACCAAGTAAACATGCTAGAATCACGGAGTGTGAGGACATGTTTCTTAGCTATGACAGATATTTATACCTTGTATCTGTCACAGAGTTTGCAGCTAACTTTATTTGATAAGTTGCTTTTGAATTAACACTCTGGCATCACACCTTCTAGTTCGTCAGCGGTTACCTGTAGAGGAGCTGAAATAGTAAGGCGGATAGGTGTCAGAGATCATATTCAGGCCCCACATCGTGACAGCCGCATCAATATTCTATATTCATTGAAGCGTCTGGCAATGAGAGATGATTGATGCCTTTCTGTGACGGTGACTGGAAACAGAGCCTGGGGGGACGCGGGGGCAGTAGTGAGTGAGCACACCTGTCTTAATAACATAGAGCTCCATTTACCCACGGAACAAACACATGATAAATCGATCAGCTGTCCCTGGCATTAACCACCGTGGGCGCATATGTGCACTTGCCAGTTGTAATGGATGTGCACTAAACATGCAGATGGCAAACATGCAATTCTGCAGTCAACGTTTGAAATGTTGAGTAATTAGTGCGTGCTGTCCCCAGTGGCATTTGCGATGACTGTTAGTTAGCATTCAGGAGACAGTGCTGCACATCAGATTAATTATTCACTAAAACCATCCCATGAATGTGATCCATGCCGGGGTTGCTATGCTAAATTGACCATCTATGTAATTGCTACCATTTGTTATTGATGTTAGAACAAGCAGGATTAATTCAATAATCTCTGGTATTAGTACTAGCAGGGAGTGAATTTTCGTCAGAACAGTCCTCTTAGCTTTAGCTCTTGCAAACACAGTTTTCAACATGATTTAAGGTTGTTGTACACACATTTGAATACCCAGTGTACCTGAGATCATCACAGGACCAACCTGCGGAAGAATGAGTGATGGGGGGAGAGATTTATGTCTGAGATGATGTAGGATTGCTGCCCTGACTTTTCTGGAAATGCACTGGGTGCTCATTCGCACATGAAGTTGACGTGTTCAGTGCACGGCAGATTAATGGAAAGGACTGCACGTCTGAAAGTGGTTATCAAAATGAGCCAACACCCGCTAACATTTATCAAGCAGCCTCTGTGAAGAAGCATGGCAGGCTTTTTAATACACAAGATGAATTTCTATATTTGTGGAATCACGTGTAATAGATTTCAGAGACAGCTCCTATATTCAGGTGGCAAAGAGGCTCTACAACTTCAAAGAAAAACAAAAATGTGAGTAAAAATTCCACTAAAAAGATAGTTATCCCTCTTTTATTTTTGGTCAAATTTTATCATTAAATAATCAGTGCTTGTTAAGCCACCATTTCCCTCTTCACATAATGTGTTTACATGCACCTCCATAACCCGGTTTCCTGGGGCCAGCAGGAAAAGGGCTTTCACACCTCCGTTGGTGCTTAGAAACATAATTACACCTTTCATTCAGCTGCTCTTCTCATTTGAAAATTGCTGAGTATCAGCAGCATTTGTCATGCAAATTTATTCTAGGGTAAGTCAATTTTCCTGGAAGAATCCTACCTTGGAAAACCAAGGTTTCCTCTTCCACCAACCTGATAGCAAATATCAGATTTCTACTTTACATCAGAACGATTCAAGTCTTTCTCATCTTAACACAAACATTTACCCAGTCAATATTTGTTGTGTTCATTCAGAAACATGATATTGTATATTTAATAAAATTATTATGCTGTATATTTGTCAAGAGATCCTTGTTGCTTCTTCATGTTCAACCCTGCCTGTGAAAATACACCGATCCTCTTTTGCGACTGGTTTACTGTCTTTTTACCTTCTTACGGCTTATATGCGCTGAAACACATGTGAGTAGGGAGCACTTTTTTTTTTTTACTCTGTCAATATAAAGTCCTTTCTTTAATTCAGTTTCACTACATTTGAGAGATACCAGGAAGTACCAGACGCTGCAGTTCCTCCCAAAACCACAAGCACCAGACAGATTGTAGAAGGGGTTAATTCTTTGTGTAATCAATGTAACAAAGTATGTTAAAAAAAGGTAGAACGGTACATTAAAATGAATGTATTTACAATTTGGTTTCAGAAGTTTTTTTTTTTTTTAATCGTTTCCTGTTAAAGACATCTCTGAAATGAGTGACCATTTTTAAAGCAATTGTTCAGAGTTTTTCAGACCTCCACTTTGTGCATTTTTGAGAAGAGTTGTCTTCTTTTTCTCCTCCAGTTGGATTGACTAATATGAGAACCAAACAGAGCCTAAAACTTTACTTTGTTCTGCTAAATGGTTATTTTTTGGTACGGGTAAATTTCTTTCAAAGTCACCATCCCAGCTCACGTTTCATTTTTGTTATCCAGATTCTAGGGGGATGTCAAACATGATCCATTATCCTGTGCAGCGATCCAGCCAAACTTTACACGTGTGTTTTTCCAGTGTGTTTGCTGACTTCGTGTGACAGTCACTCAAATTCAACACTGCTGAATCAATCGTGCACAATGACCAGCTCACGCATGTGGAAGTAGACGGTTTTAAAGTCTTTTTAACCACTCACTCAAGTGGTGGTGAGAATTCACTAAATTCTCCCCACAAGATGGAAAAACAAACCTGAACAGATTAATCCAAAAGCAGAGCAAATTAAAACAGGACCAAAACTAAAAACAACTTTTCTCAGTGGGGTGCACTAAAAAAGAACAAAGCACAGATGAGAAAACACAAGCAACGCACTGACATGGAGGACTTTTAAGCTACATCTTAAATCTTAAATACTAAGCTAACTAATAACTAAAAGCAGGCAGCTTTGCACCGCTGCATGGAACACAGCAGGTAGGAGGGCTGGGTCCATCCCTGGGGAGCCTGTGCAGAAACATAACAGAAAAAAAATAACAAAAACTGTAGATTGTGTTGCTAAAGAAAGGTGAATTGTTAAACAGCAAAGTAATGCATGTCAATAACCATGCAAATGTGGATTATGACAAAAACAGACAGCAGAGCCTCTCCAGCTTGTAGAACTCAAGCAGAACTTCCTTCACATACAGACCAAACTATGACAAATGCTTCAAAGTAAACTTGTCTTTTGGTCTGACGCTAACTCTGTCTACAAGTTTGTGTCTGTTTCTGCACGCAAAAATTAAAAAGTACACAATATCTGAATTGTTTTGTATTTTTTATGCTTTGATGTAATGCCCTCTCATCAATTTGTTTTAAAAAAATCTATTAATTGTCACCTTCTGTCATTTTACCATGGAGAGTTTCAACAACTAAAGATATGTCACAATTGTGTTCTTAATGAAAAAACGATAATCAAACATGTTGGATTAAATTGGATTCATTCAACGTCTGATGTGGGCTGTGTCTTTTTTTTAGTTCACCTTTGATAGATTACTTTCCGCGCTCCTTATTGATCCATTTGCATTGACTTCTTCCCACTGTTTGCACATTTTTCACAACATTTGCATATTGTGTTTCTATTCAAGGGCAAAAGTGCAAAATATTTGGAATGTACTGTTTTCACCATTAAACACTTAAATCGAGTTTGCATAGCAGTCATTTAAACCCAGACAGTTTATGTTTTTTGTCTTCAAATCTTTATAGAATTTGGCTTCAGCCTGAAAAGGTAGATAGATGGATGATAAAGGCACCACGAACATTCATTCATGCCTTCAGAAATCAGGGTACAAGTTATTTTTTACAAATATAACATCTCAAATTAATTCTTTGAGATGACTTTTTTTGTAGTTGTTGGGCAGGAATTATTTTCTCAGTCAACTGCATCTTGATCTTGTTTAAAATCTACAAATGACGACAATTTTCTAGTCTGTGTTCCCAAAACAAACCAGTAGTAAATAAAGCTGTAATCTTATTGGGTAAACCTCGGTCCAATCTGGTTGAAAAGCCTGCTTGACTTTAGATCAATTAATCCATAGGTAGAAATTATTTGTGGAAACTTTGCTTCCCACACCTATTGGTTTTAGCTACACAGTTCTAATTAACATAGTTCAATACGAAGGGCTACCTTAACCATGATGAATAACACTGCCTTTATCTCACACACTGCTTTTCACAAATTGAATCAACAGACAAATTGACATTTTTTGTTCTTGCTGAACAGGACTTTCGATTTTTCTCTGCTCAGGTGGTGAGAAAAGCCTCAGGGACTCGGCTGCTCAGATGACCCTGGGTTGTAGAACAATGAGACGTCCTTGATTTAGAAAGCTAGTGAAGAAAGAGGAAAGAGATGATTTCAAATGTTTGATGGGTTATAGAAAATACTATCAGTGATATTTAGTTACAGGGTTTATCGAGTGCAAGGCATGTCAAATTAGCATTGCTGTGTTTTATTCTGATCAATTTCCTCTGAAGTAGTGCGTTAAAAAAATTGAACTTTTTATACATTTTATATTAAAACTTCCTTGTTAGTAACACCAGATAGTTTCACCTACGTGTTTGTGAGTCATTCTGAAGTCAGACGTGCATCAAAAATCTAAATGGAGAAAAAAAGAGGTGAAATTGAACAGGTGCGTATGAGAAATAATCCTGTGCACATGGGATAATTATCTCTTCTGGATGAGAAATAATTTGGCTAACAACTGTGGTGGGCATGGAATACCCTTTGCACACAGGAGACCATTTCATATGCTTCAGCTGCCTGGAAACAACATTATGTGAACTCATAAAGTTACATTTTAACTTTAGACATGCCTTGGAAGGCATTACAGCTTTGCTAGCACGATTTACAAGCTCTTTAGGTATCTATATATTTTGAAAATAACTTGTAATGATGAAACAGCAGAAGCACACGTCTTAAACTTGAAAATTGTTCTTTTATAGTTTGTTGACAAAAATAAAGACTTAAATTCAGGACAGCTAATGGCTCAAGTGGTCGTTATCTGTCCAGTGTGGCTCCAGCATTCCCCCAACAGTAGCTGGGATAGGCTCCAGCAACCCTCATAACTGAAAAGGTTTTTAGTAAGTTCAGAAGATGAATGGAGGAATTATGTCTATATATGCCATAAAATTACTTTGGTTAAAGAGAAAATGACCGTTTTTAAGAGGATCCGCAAGATGTGGAGCATCGGGACTTTTTTGTTTTGTTTTCAAAGAAAGAAAGACAGAAAACCAAGAGCTTGATGAGCTTCTCCATTTTGGCCCTGAACTGCCCCAGGGAAGATTTGGTAGAGGCAATATATGTAAAATGAGTTTTGTTAACCATAAACACAAGTTAAAGACATTGCAAAATCCATTATTTGACAGTATCAATAAAAAATATAAGATGTTAGAGTATATACATATTTACAATATGATAAAAAAAAACAATTTGTGTCTCAAAAAATTTGAATATAACATCGAAACATAAAAAAATTGCGCCTTCAGTTGGGTTTTTAAAATGATGTACCTTTCTGTGTACTTTACCCCTCATTGGGGCTCTTTTCGCATTAATTATTGCCGCAATGCCCTGTGGTATTAAAACCCAGGCTGCATTGACAGCTGCCTTCAGGTCATCTGCATTGTGAGGTCTGGTGTCTCCCATCTTCCGACTGACATCAACCCCCAGATTTTCGATTGCTCGGGTCAGGCTGGTTTACTGGCCAATTAAAAACACCATGCAGGGCTCAGGACGCCTTTGCAGGTGTTTGGAGTTAACTAGCTAATTAGGGTGTAACACCATGTGTTCTCAACATTTATTTTATTTAAAAAAAAATGGAATTTTGTGTTTTTATCACCTGCCACAGTTAATAAAATTGTAAGATAAAAAGTCTTAAAATATTCAAATCCGAGCCAAACAATTCTATGTAATATATTTCTCAAGTTTTTTTCCATTTACTTTTGTTTTCAGCCTTTTTCTAATGGATTGACAAAAATATCCAGCTTCTTCATGAAATTATTATTATTATTATTATTATAAAAACTTTGTTTTTCAAATTACAACATACGCCAGGATTCAACACAAGATTGGCTTTATATAAGCCGTAGGAGTGACTTAATAGATTCAAAATATAGACATACAGACATGAAATCCTGCCCACCTTTGTCCTGGGAGGGATCACAGATCAATATAAGGGTGGGGTCCTCTGGACCCTATAAGATAATACAAGGTTAACCTCCACCATGTCCCTCAAAGTATTAATGAATTAGCGCTAGTATTTATAGCTTTATTAACCCACCCAAATCGAACATACAAACAACATACTAATCAACTGTTTGCATGTATTTGTATTTACTGGGTGGTGTATGGCAATTATGTATTATATGAATGTGAATGTAACTGTTATACAAGAAGAGACTGGAATGGCTCTATCAGTAAAAAAATATAGAATTGAGTTTCCTTTTATTTAATTTTCAGAAAAGTGAATGAAATAGTATAAAATACTGTTAGAAACTAGGTCAGCTTTTGAAATTCTCTAATACAAAGTTTGGTGTAAATCTTGCATTTTGGATGGCTATTTCGCAGGTCATGTGACCACAAACTATCAATTCCTCGTTTTGTGAGAGTCAAAATGGACCATGTACCATCAGTCTATGCTAAGAATTTACGTTGCATATTTTGTCTTGATATATTAAAATATATATTATATATATATAAAATTAACATCAGTGTTTTTATATTTTTATATTTGTGCTTTTATCCTTGTTCAGTGACCTTGAGTTCCATGAAAGGTGCCTGATAAATAAAATCTATTATTATTATTATATAGATCAATTTCATTTTGGTAAGCAGATGCACATTTTGATCATGTGTGAGATGTTGGGATGGGATCCTGGATCACAAAGTTCAAATGCTGCATGCAGTCGTGTCTTGGAATGCCTGGCAGTGCACGAAGCTCCCCTTCCTTTTTTGGATTTGTTTTCGTTGCTGTGGAATTCCCAAAGCTTTTGTTTACTGAAAGTATAAATTTATCACTATTCCACACAACTTTAATGCTAAATGAAACAAGGACGTTTTTCTTTCATTATTAGTTTTTATGAAGCTGTTTACAAGTTCTCTGGTATGTTTTTGTTTCTAAAACTGGTAGTCAGTCATGCAACATTTCTAAACATTCGCCTTTTTTGTTTATCACAACCTATGCTCTCTACTGGTTATTTTTCTCTTGTTATGGACGTCTTCACATCCGTGCAAAGACCAGACTGGGATTTAAATAAGTGCATAAGAGGAGCGTGTCTCGGGACAGCCCAAAATACAGGGAATTCAAGCTCCACTTTTGTTCCTACAACTAACCTTAAATCAGTGGAGTGTTTGTTTGTGTGAAGTGGGAAGACAAGCAACCGTTCAGTGGCTATAGCATGAAGATTCAGCAAAGCAGTAGCGCAAAATACCTCAAATGCAACCAAATTACAGAACTATTTTGAGGATGGAACCCACAAAAACCTTTGTTTTTTTTAGACTTTTGCTTTAAGATCTAGAAACCATATTAACCACAGCTATGCACTGGGAATTTTTATTTTTTATTTATTTTTTACTGTGGTAGAGAATGTATCATCACAAAGTCATGTCTATCAGTGAAAGAATTTATGTGAATGAAATGTCCATATCCAGACTTTTGTTAACAGTTTTAAAAGTACTAAAATGTAACGGAGGCTTGGCATCTGCTCACAACTGAACAGAATATCTTTATTGATAAAACAGTTGGGAGGAATGTAGTTATTGGGAAAAGTGAAACTTGCAGAGAGTCCAGTCCATTAGTGGTTTAGGTTCAACCAGCAGTGCTGGATTAATATAGACAGAAATGCAGTAAAATACAAACATTGTAATCTTGAGAGTAGACGTTGCTTCAAAAGTCAAAATGTCTTTCCCTGCATTATTAATGCCACCATTACTTTAAAGTGAGTTTCCAAACTGTAGCATAGTTCCAAATATTTCAAATACATCTGACCAAAATCAAAACCTACATATGTTGCTTCAAAAAGTTCAAAGTTCTTCAGTAGTTTTACGTCTTTGTGATTTAATGTTATTTTGAATTTATAATTTTTTTATCTGCTTCTTTTTTCAGTACTTGTTTAGTGAAACTTTACTATGTTTGTTACTCCAGGAATGTGTTAAACTGTTGGTAAGCTGGTGCATACTTTTAAAAAGTTGCTTCTAAACAGCAACGAAAGGTCAACTTTTTAAATGGACCTTCAATGGGTTTCATGATTTGTCTTTACGTTTGCAGGTCATCAAAAGCCCCCGACTGATCAGCAGTTATAGTGCTGGATCAATCTCCTCCAAGGTCCCAACATCCTCTGCTCCTCCCTGGTTTGGAGGTCTAAACTTTTAACAGAGAAAGAGGTGAGATTATCTTCTAGTTTTTTTTAAGGCTGATTTGATTTCACTTTTGCAAGTTTGGGGACTTCACCATCTTTGTTGAAAATTAAGACATTTTTCAACTGCTTTTTCCAAAAAATACAAAAAAGAAGAAGAAAACACTTTCAGTAATCTTAGCCCTTACCAAAAATAACTATACTTCAAGTATATTTTTTAAAGTATACTTAAGTATAAAAAAGTATATAAGTTTACTACCAAGTATACTTCTTTGTACTAAATTGGCCCACTTTTAGTTCATAAAAAGTATACTTTGAACTAAAGTATACTTAAAGTAATCTAGTATACTTCTTTTTGGTAAGGGAGTTAGTCCAGTAAAGCCATTGTTATACCAAAGACACATCAGTCACCAGGGTTACTCCGAATTTACACTGCTCCAACTCCATGCGTCTCTTTTGCGTTGCGTGGAGAGTCTGTCTCACTAGAGTCAGTCTTCTCTCCTTCCTCACTGAATCCTTGGAAAATATTTTGTGTCAAAAATGATTGTCTTTTTGTACTTCCAAAATTAACCTTTCCTCATCCGTGTAAACAATGGCAACACCAAAACATCCAACACACAGCAGTGTTTTCTGAACATTGACCATAAAATTTGCTCGTCCCTTTTGTTAGGATTGTTTTGGTGCACCACTCGTGTTTTTCATTTTCCCTCTCAAACATTGTTTGTGGGATTTATTTGCTTCTGGATTTGTGAACTGCTGTTCTTATTAACCACTGAAAAAATACATTTCAGTAGTATTACCTGCTCAAATGACTCTTCATGGTGTGTTTGGCTTAAGAAAGCAAGCCATAACTACCAGACGCAGTCATGTTTCCTGTTTTCTGATTCTCACTGCAGCCGTTCCAGAGCCTCCTGCATGTTCCTCCTGCTGGCCTGGAGGTCATCCTGTCAGTCTGATCCCTCCTAATAAAAGAATAAAGGTTTACCTGCTCAACAGCCTCAAAAGTGTTTGACCTGATACTTGAACTTGTACGCACAAATCCAGGTCATTCGGTGGCTTCATGCTTGACACACCCTCAGGGGAAGGCTGAAAAGAGGGAAACAAATGTCCTATTCTGAGGTGTGGGATCAAATCCTGAAACCTGCACCCTGTGGGTGTCCCATCCTCAAGCTTGACACACAGTTTGTGTCACATATGAAAAGGACAAAAAGGGCATTGTTGCAGTTACTATGACAACCCCCAATCAAGTGGAGGTACCTTTCAGAAGTAATGTAAAAATGACTAAAACTGAACATAAATAGAGCCAAAACTGTATTAAGAAAGCACCATTAAAATGAACCAGCTGTAATTTAGATATACCTGATGTACCATATGCATTATCTAAAAAAATAAATTATTCCCACCTGTTATTCTTCTCCATTTGTGTAGTTTATATTTTCAACAAATTTAGAGCTGGAGTTCTCTAAATATAAAATTATTTTTTTGGAAAAAAACAATGCCTCCAAGTGGCCTCTTGTTCTAAACTGTTGAACACACGCAAACACATGCAGATGGCCTTGTGGAAGCTTTTATTGATTGGGCTGCAGGACAGAGGGAGGACACAGCAGTGGAAAAATAACATGCCAGAGCGTTTTCCCCAGACAGCTGACCCCAACCAGCCATTCAGCTTCCTCAGCCTTTTAGGAAATGGTGTGTTTGTGGTGTCCCAGAGAACAGCATTTAGCTTTTGAAATGTGATACTTTTCATCTGCACGACATTTTGCAGCAGCATATTTTTTAGTCACATAGTGAAAATAAAAATGGGTAGAGTAAATTAGAACTGCGCCCAAGCAGACATAAATCATGTAGAAGTTGGGGTGGCACAAACTGATGGAAAGCTGTTCCTTAGAACGTTTAGGGATCCACCAAATACAATGAAATGTGTATAAAATTACTATAATTATGAGGATGTGCTACATTATCACTCTTATAAAAAAGTTTAAAAAAATTCCTATTTGGATATAAATAGTTATCTTCAAGATTGTTCCTATTTTGTGTTATTACTTACAAACTGCAAAAGAAGTCAATAAACTCCACAAAGAAGCACAATGACATTTATGAGCTCCTAAAAAGACAAAGCTATCCTTTAAAAACTATGTTTAGCCTCTACGGTCTGGTACCTTCTTTTATTGTTGTATAGACTAAATTATTTCAGAGTGCATTTCTATCTGATGAGTAAGCTTTACTCAAACATACGCTCACCACATTAGTATTCAACAGGGGATTCTCCAGAGTCACAAGGACTCTTTTACCTGTCAATTGTGGCTCTCTGGTTAGACAAAAATAAAGATGTTTTTAATGTTTAAAGGTAACACTTGAAGCCTACAGAAGAACATGTCAGGCTACCCATAATGCTTCAACACTCCATCAAGCTACAAAAGTCACACTAAAATATTTTGACAGAATTTGGAGGACCATGTACCACAGGAATTGATACAAAAGGTGCATCAGATTATGAGGCTTATTTCCTATTGCTGAAAAATTCAAGGATTTTAAGTGTGTATCATGGTAAAAAAAAAAAAAAAAAAAAACGGTGAGGGTCTCTTGGTTACTATTTACAAATTTCTTACTGAGATGCATCAACAACAGTAAAACAAATTGTGCACATTTATACATAAATGTGATATAAGGTGTCTTTTATTTTGAAAAGGGAGTCATGTGAAACTATGTAAAATTTTATAAAAAAATATATTATTAATATTATAAAAAAGCAATTTTGTCTTTATATTGTGTTCATGCTATGCAACATAATAATAGTTAATTTACATCCATAATTTTGGCAACTATGAGATAAAAACACGGCGTGGTCTTTTTGTTTTTTGGCTCCTACTGGAGTTTAGCAAGAAATTGACCCAAATGGCTCCGTAAATGTTGCAGGTTGCACACCTCTGGTCTAAAGTATTTCATAATTACTCTACTAAATTCTGAATGAAGACAAGTATTATTGAGATCATTCTTTAACGCCCCCCCCCCCCCCCCCTTTCATATTTTTGCAATTTTCTCAAATCTCTAAGTAAACACAAGATATTTCTTCACAATATATATCTAACAATGTTTTTCTCATGTCCATCCATTTATCTTTCTCTGGGATGCTGCAGCCTGACCTGGCTGCTGTCGGGACCAGGGCAGGGTAAACCCTGGACATCTGTCGCGGCGCCACAATCACACACTCAAACACGCTCACAGTCACTCATAGGAACTATTTAGAGTCACCTATGAAGCATGCTTTCTGGAGATGTCATGACCGCAACTAATTGGTCCGGTTAGAAATAGTGTGGATAAATGGGGAAAAAAAATCTATCAGAGGGAAAACATGACAAAACAACAAACCAGAGAAACTAAATGAAGGATCAAGCAGCTGACCTGAACCCAGACACTAGGGGTACACATAACCTGAAAACAGAACACGCCAAAAAAATGTAACTGACATCAAACTAAGCAAACCAAACTGAAGGAAACAACCCACATCAACCCAGACCTTAAAACGGTTATGCAGCACACTGAGGCAACACTTCCTAACTGCAAGAGCAGGAGGAAACAGGAGGAGGAAGAGGGTCAGAAAGCATTGATCCATGTTTGAAAATCCAACATCAGCACTGTTGTTTAGTTCAACGGGGAATTTAATTTGCCAGAGCAGAAGACATGCCTCCGTTGGTTTTCAAAGGGCCTTTTTGACTGCTACAGTAACGCTTGCTTGACACATTAGAGGCAAAATATTACAGGCTTTGAAGCAACATTTGTAGAGCAAGAATATTTGAAAAGTGACCAAGAAATCTATAGAGAGAAAGTCTTAAATTGTGGTATAAAGTGGCAGTCATAAGAGACAGAAAATGCTTTTCCTTAAATCTTCTTTCTTCAGAGGGCGGCTCCATGTGCTGAGCTCATTGATTGGACACCATTTGCCCTTGAACTGGTAATGGCTTCATGGGATCCCACTCTTTGACTTCAGAAGGGACTCCTTTGTTATTGTCCATAACTGACCAGGGGAATATTGATTCTTGTGATTGAATTGCAGGATTAGGAGCTGCAGGGAGTAAAAGCTGCGTTCTGTTCTCAAATCAACGTTCAGCACATGAGGGGAAGCGACACACACGTACAGTAACACAAGCTAGATACAAATATTCCCTTAGAGGGAGCAGATGTGATGTGATATAAGACCACGATATTTCCTAATAAATGAAACACTTGCTGTCGGTGTTCTGACTTATATTGGGTTATATTAACACTAGAGGCCATATCACAATGTGCCATTACTTCACAACACTTGAAATGAGCACATAGCGGATGAAAAAAAACTGCTTGTGGCTACACGTACCCAACAACTGACCCAAACACAAATCTCATTTGTGTCACTGGTATTTAGGCTTTTTGTGTCGTTTCTCAGTGTGTATTTTTTTCAATTTGAAGGGAAGAATGTGAAATGATCTCCATAACACTTGAAGTTCTCAGTTTCCGCTCGTGTTGCATGTACGTTGGCCTCATTACGAGTGAGCCGTTGGGTTGGCAAGGTTAGTAGAGATTCACAATCTAAGCTGCACAGCTGCACAACCCAATACTTAGAGCCTGGTTTTACAGTGCTGTGTATGTGTGTGTTTAATCCTACAGCGCTCCCGTCTTTTGAATTTGCGCTGCTCTGCATGTGTCCTGTAATCTGGTTTACGGGAAGCACGCCGCGGCCAAACACATGGTCACTTTTCCTTCGCTGTCCATTCATTAGACTTGGGTCTAAGCTTTAGTTATAATTCAGATGATGGGCCGTGCCAGTGGGGGCCGGCTAATAAGTCACATAAATCACAGTGTGCAGCCGAATCTAGAGCAAAGTCGGCCCTTTTTTTTTTCCCCTTCTTGCAGGAAAGATCTCCATGTCACTTGATTACCAATAAGGCCAGATGAAAAAGGCAGTTCAATAATATAAGTAGTCGTGGACACACCCTCATTCACACACATATGCATGCATGGAAAGCGGTAATCTAACATGCACGTGCTTTGAATACTGAGTGTGGCAAAATACCACAGGAGTGCAACTGAGCTGTGGGGGTAGATTTTATGCCAGCGTGTGCAGAATTAGGCAGATATCCATAATCATTAAAAAACTGTTTAACAAACAACAAAGCCAAAGATAAATAGCCTTCTTGCCTTTTTAAGTCATTTTACCTTAATACGTTTCTGCCAGCCAGCACTGCCCACTCTATAGATGACATGACATTGAACGACCTCAAGGGAAGATTCATGCTTTTGTTCTTTAAGTGCTCACAAAGAGAAAGGAAGTCATGGGTTAGGAATATAATTACCATCTTGGTATGATAAGGGATTATCACAGAGTTACAGTAAACATGGGATGTCACTGGATTCAATCTCACATGTGAGATTAATCCCGGACAATCTGCTGTATCCTGCTGTCTACAACAGGATTATTTCTTTGACATATGCTTTCACTAAGCAGAGGTTTTCTGGGTTAATGTGGGACAACACAAAATGCCTTCAAGTTGACAGAGTAGAAATGCTTTTGTGTCTTGAAAATAAGAGACAAAACAAGTTCAGCTCCAACAAAAGCTGGTCCCAAGCTATGAAGAAAGTGTTAATACTAGCATAATAACTGACCTTTTGAAAGTGACTAAAAGCAAGTTTTGGATTAAAAGAAGACTTTATATTCTCTAGTCTTTCTGCATTTGGGTCCCCCTACTTTAGTTATGGTTTTTTGTTGCTAAAAGATGGAATTCATGTTTTTTCTTCTTCGTTTAGCACAAATTTTTGTTCCTGTATACTTGAACACATCATATGTGTTTGTGGATTTATGTTTTAACCCTTTAACACCTGATGCATCGTCAGTGATGCTTTAAAAAAAAGGTCTTCAACATTGTGCCACTTTTCTCCTTTAGAATTAATTATGTTGATCGTGTTAATGGTTGAAAAGTGACAGTAAACCAGACAAACATAAACACTGGATCTCGGGTGTTGAAGGGTTAACTAATTCAAAAAGCTGTTGACTTTTTTAAAAGGGTAACCAAACACTAAATCAACTTTTTTTGGCTGTTGACCTCTATAAATGTTTCTTTAAAAGTGTTGTGTGTTAGTATTTGCTACATACATGCTGGTACTTTACAATTCCTGAAACTGTAAAACTGTATGTGTGCTGCCCCCTACAAGTTCAAACGAGGTATTACAATTGAATTTTGTAATTTCTTAACGGATTAAGTCACATGTCATTTACGAAGTCTCACGACATCATGCTCTGCAAATCCAGCACAAAAGCTCCGCCCATCTCTGATCTTGTAACAGTTGGTTGTAAGCTTTAGCATGGTTCGTATAGGGGTACTGCCTTTGATCGTCAAATCTACTGGTTTGCACAATTTAGGGAACAGTGATTGAATGCATTGAATCAAGCCAACTCCATCCTAGAGGTAGATTTGCAATGAATGTTTCACTCAGGATTGTTTGCTTAAGATGTTAGCCTTTGTTAGCTGTGATGCTAGCGTCATTTTTCCACTCAGACTCTGGTCCGCTTCAGTCTGAACCATGAGCGCTTGCCTCCGGGGAAGGTGGGGGACAAAAATCCTCACCCTCCACAGAAAGTTCTGTGGTGATCCTGAAATCACCCCCCATATTGAAGACACAACGTGACTACTCAAGATAACCTCACTGTAGCTGTCAATCACAGAGCCTGCCCCCTTTTTTTTTTTGGCATTTTTCAAATCTGGCCTGAGTTAGCCTTGAACTCTTCTGTTTTGTTCCCCTTTAAGAACTGCAGTAGCCTTCCCTCTTTAACAATATGCAACACTGTTAGTTGCTGTTGACCCCAAAATAACACTTGGCACATCTTCACTCCGAGCAGGATTAACCTAATTCCGCCATTATTAAAGCTAAAGTCTGAATCTTCGTGTAGCTTCCTTTGAAGCCCCCCTCTATAATACAGTGTAACACTGTCCTCTCAAAAGCTAGCCTCTAGTTTTTTTTCTCCCTCCATCGGTGACTGAAGGGAAGATTTATTCCCTTAATGAAAGCGGGAGGGATACTTGCATGAAAGTGAGAGTTTTGACAGCCATTTAATCCTTCTCTGCTCGAGTATCCGCTGCTCCAGAAACTTCTGCATGTCAACTTCAGCCAGCATTATACACTAAATCGCTTATCATAAGCCAGAGAGCCAAGCAGTTCATACTTGGAGAAATTTGGCAGCTGTAATAATGACCTGCATTAATGTTATACTAATTGGAGGCTTATCATTTTCTGTGCCATAAATGAGGTTTTTATTGCTGGATTTAACACACAAACTTGCCAGGAAAGCGTGGGGGGACTAAGCCTGAAGAAGCATCTTTTCTGAGTAACTTGTGCAGGATTTTTGGATATTTTGAACACTGTGCTCATTAATTATTCACATCTCTTGTCAGCTTCAGGTGTTTGATGAATCACTTGTTACAGGATGTTCTTTGTCTCCTCCTCCAGTGTTAACAGAATGTAATAGTTGCTTATTTCCCAACAGTTTTCGGCATAACCTGGTTTCTGGCTAATACGTATCCCTGTCTTTAGTCAGTAAATACAAAATCTATGTACAATTAATCAAAATTACTATAGAATTCTTTAGTGCTACGTGTCTATTTGTCTTTTACAGGTAGATGGTATTTTAGCTTTAATGCAAAATACGTTTTTTTTTTTTTACTCTTACTAACTTTGAAAATTTTTTCTTTTTTTTTAGTCACCCCCTGTATTTAGCTACAAATGAGACCGCTGATTTGTCACCTCACACCACAAGATATGGGTCTTGGTGTATTCATGTGGAAAATATTCCTGTCGGACACTGGAACAGAAGCATTGCAGCAACTAAACACCCACTCGGAGTGGATAATTAGCAGTTGCACAAAGAATGATGAAAGCCCTCTGACAAACGACTGCCTGGAGAACAGTGGTCACAACACATGGTTTTTACAGAATCCGCCCTAAATGCTGTTTTCAAAAAATGCTTGTATTGCTTTCTTTTAGCTTGAACGTTTCATATACTTCATGAGATCTGAGTCAAACAACAAAATATCAATAGTACAGACACTGTGACCCCAAAAGGAATTAAGCAAGTGCTTGAAGATGAATTGTACTGACACGTCTGGAGAGAGAAGGACGATTATTTTATTTTAAGCATTCACAAATGTAGCTTAGTCCAAAAAATCATCTCAAAATGTAAATTGTTGAACACTTTTAATAAAAAAAAGAACAAAAGGAAAATTAGTCAATTATGACTGATTGGTAAAATTTCATCCCCAAACCAGTTGAAACCAGCTCTTTGTTTAGCTTCCAAATTAAAGCTATTTTTACTGAAGTGAGTAACTGACCCGCCGAAGCACTGAGAGCTTCTAGTGTGGTCATTGTATTTAATGATCCAATAAATAAAGCATCAATTTTGTGACATAAAAATAGTACAATAATTAAGGTGCATTAGATGTAATTACTTACATGCATTTTATGTGGCAAAATGCTTTTAGAGCTTGGGGTCATTTGACAAAACCATCATACATGTGTTGTTTATTACATGTATCATTTTGATGAATGAAGTCTATTACTTGTGTTGATCTCTTTTTATGATCAAATGTCATTTTCTACGATCGTTTCAGAAAAGCCATGAGTTAAGTAGCGTTCCCATGTGGACCAAAAATGTATTATACTGTCGTTTCTTACAGTCATTTTCTGTTAGGAAAAATAAAGATGAGATCTTCAGAAATTTCAATGAAAAAAAAAAGATCTCATAAATAATTCTTCTAAAGGTTTTAAATGGATCTTTTACTTTTACTACGCCAAAAACAAAAAACTATTTTTATTTAAGTGGATACTTAAATGTAAATAGTGTTTTTGGCGTTTTTAAAAAGATCTTTGCATTCTCGTCATGATGCAGGACATTTATAAACTAATGAATGTGGTTACCAGTTTCTAGAAGAAAACTCAGTTTTCTATAAGCAAATTAGGTCAAGTATAAAGTGGATTTTGTCATGTTGTTGTTATTAGGCAAGCTGACTGATCTTTGTGGATGAGATCAGTCAGACGGGAGAGGAAAAAGAAAGATGGTACGAAGTGAGAGCATCCACATCCTCAGATCCATGTCGTCTCGTCGGGGCGAGGTGATACGGCTCTGAGATTGTACTACGTCAATGGTGGTGGCTATAGGTGACTAGTGGGAACTTCAGATCTGCTCTTTCCAGACGGTCACAGATACAGGAGGTGGTCGTCATGACAACCCACAACATGCTGAAATCTGTTGCCGTACTGCAGACACAGCATGGGATCCTGGTTTTGTTTTGTTAAATTTGCCCAGCAAAAATGTGCACATATTTAACAAAAAGAGGGGTGTTTTAACAAAAAAAAAAAAATCAAAAAACAACAACTCTTAAACACATTTCCTCAAGTCTTTACTTTTTGAACTACATTTAAACCACTTACATGAGTCTGGGCTTGTTGTGTTGTGAAAATTAAGACAAGAATAATAATAGGAAGCAATGTCCTGACCAAAAAAAAACATAGGAATCATGAAATTATTTAAATTGAAATAATATCCCATAACAATCTATAAAGTTGCTATTATCCAAATTAAATTAGAAATCTGAATTTTAAGAAGTCATATCAAAATGTTCTTGGATTATATATTATTAATCCTTTGTCTTAGCAACAATGATTTCTGCAGACATTTGAAAATGCCCCATCCATCCATCCATCCATCCATCCATCCATCCATCCATCCATCCATCCATCCATCCATCATCCATCCATCATCCATCCATCCATCCATCAACCTTTAATGTGATTCCAGAAAGAATTCAAACTTAAAATCTTTGGGTTATTTTAGCTGAAATTTTACAGGCTCTAATCAATAATAATGTATAACAAATTTAGCATGAATTCCAAGGAAAACGACCAATTCTCTAGAAGACTCTAGAAATGCGTTCCCTGGGGTTTCAGAATGGTTTTCAGCACTCTTAAAGGAATTTGTTGTTCAAAATGTAATCCACACTGCAGGCACTACATCCCTTTGGTTAAATTTTGAAAGTCTTTATGGGTTTTTCATGTAATCCTCAATTTTCGTGCAAACTGATGCAGCAGAGTGTGACATGACTTAAAAATCTGCTCCAAAGGCTGACAAATTACTAACAATTTAACTGGAATACGAAGTCTGCAACATCCATTATGCTAATACTCTTAAATACATTTCACAAAGAAATTAGTCTCAACTCATCTTCATCATGCAAACATTTCTAATTTGTGATAGAATTTTGAAAAGCATTTAACACATTTAAACACGTTTAATGCCTTCATAACAGCGCAGGAAACATTGCACTGGTGGACAGCACAAGTGAAACTCCCAGTACAGGCTGCAATTCCAATTAATGTCATGTCCGAATTCCTTCCCTATTAACTGTATAGTGCATTTGCTATTGTCTGAATCTATAATTTCAAAATCAACTTCCTGAGAAATTTCCCAGAATGAACAGTATAATGCACTTGAAACCTCAAAAAGTTGAATTTTCGTGGTATGGCCCCTTTGAGTTCCCTGCAGAATTACTTCCCTCAAAGAAACAACAGCAGTAATCCCTCTGAACTCTTCGTGTCTTATAAACCAGCTTACCCATGTTTTGTTACCAATAAACACTAACGTGTGCATTTCATGTTGTGATTGCTTTTTGATTTTCTTGTGAAAAATGTGTCTATACTTGTGCTGTGCTCTCTTCTGATTACTTTAACCAGCAGGAAACAGGTACAGTTTAAAGACAACGTTTCAGAGTTTCCTCCTTTTCTGCTGAAAACACAAACTCAAATCATTTTGCAGAAAACTTGTCAACCTAATGCAACAAAAACACAACCAAAGAGCATGTCTGAATGTTTGTGAGTTTAGACTGAATTATTTGTTTCAATTTGTGGTAAAATATGTGGGTACAAGTGGGTAATATCAGTTTATTGCAATGTTATTGCCAAAAAAAACAAGCATGAATAGAAAATAAAAGTAACTTAGTTAAAAGCACTTGTGTTTTCTTTTACTGTGATTCTTCAGATTTCCGCTGTGCACAAAACCACAATGACAGCTTCCCTCCCTCTCACAAACCAGGACTTACCTGCAAGCGATTTGATAACCACAGGTGGACTGCACAAGCATTCATGTGAACTTTAACTCCCACTCAAGCAAAGCAGAACACCTAAGGAAATGTGGTCCTGACCCAACAAGCCTGGAAAAGCACGCACCTGAAGAGGCTTAGCTCTTTTTTTTAGGTTGTTGTAAACAAAAAGATGTGACAAAGGGATTGGAAATTGAATAGCCAGAGACTGCTGGAACACAACTTCTTGTTTTTTCAAAGACATAAGTGGACAAAGCGGACGTTGCCAGGGGGAGAACAATGTTAAGAAGGGGATGCTCGGCTGAATGATGGGCTTGCAGCCTGTGTAGGTGTTGACTGTTTGAGGTGGGCATCTCCAAAATTGAAGCTAAGGACCCTCACAAGTCCACGGTCATGACAACAATTTGTTTTCATTTCCTTAATGAGCATCCCCCTACACTTCCCATTTGCTTTTCCTTATCCATACATTTCTCACCCTCTCTTCTCATCTTTTCTTGCTGATTTCTTGCCTCTCTTCCATCACTGTCACTTCAATTCTCCTCCTCAACATGTATATTCTTCTAGGTCAGATTCTAATTTCCTCATCCATGTGGGGCTAATCCTCATCATGGTACCACCTACGATAACACAAAGTGACTATTATCACAGAGCCTATCTTGGTTAATCCATAAAGATTTCTGCCTCCGTCTCAAGCTGCCACACCAGAGGCACGCACAACAGAAACAATTAAAAAAAGCCTCTTCAGCAGCGATAAAGACAGCAGTAATGTCTGTGCATGTCCACATCAGTCTTCAGGATATATGAAGCGTCCTCCAGCGAGGTAGCGCTTCAGCTGGAGCTACACGGGGAGCTGCTCTTTCACTGCAGAATGCCAGCTTTCCCTTTTGGCAAATGTGAAGAGGTGGGCCAAGAGAACAAGAAATCTCTGAAGCAAATGTTATTCTACTCATAAGAAAGAAAGATTGTTAAGAGGTTGGCTAAAGCAAAGCTCTGAAATGATGAACAATTGTATTAAGGATTTAGTTAAAAAAAAAAAATGTTTTGTTTGTATGAATCATGACGTTTAATTATAATGTTTACATTTTTTTTTTCGCAAAGGCTGTTGTATTTCAGGAATTTCTTTACAGAGGAAAAAAAAGGCAGTATAATTTCTGTTTTAGTCTTATCTAGTTTCTTCCTTATTGAAGAGTATAAGCACCAATTTACAAACAATTTCTTTTTTTTAATTACGATTTTAAATCTGCCAATAAATAAAAATAAAAAGTCATAGCTGTTAAATTACAAGAATAAAGTGAGATATTTTAGGATTTTTTTTTGGTAAATATACATGTTTTAAAATCATAAATTTATAACTTAAAAAGTTGTAAATCTACACATTTTAAACTAGGTAATTTATGAGAAAAAGGTAATAAATTTATGAGAAAAAAACAAAAAAAAGTTGTCTGCCTATCAGAGTCGTGCATGAAAATGGAAGACGATGAGCATCTCTTGAAACTTTCTTTCCAGCTCAAAAACAAAGACATTCTGAACCTTTTGGCACTATTAATCAAATTCATAGTGTAGCTGGCTTTCTGGGGTTCAGAGTCATGTTTGCAGGACCACCACTTTATTCCGTGCTTATCATTCATATACCTAGAAGTCTATTTGTCAACTTATGTAATGTAAATGTCATGCTCACAAGGGGAATGAAAAGTCTTAGAAATGTCCTCTCCTGCAGATGAAACCTCCTGTTTCAACACAACAAGGAATGAAAATACTCTGTTGCATTAGCATAACAACATGGAAAATGCTGGAAACTCGGCCTCTCGAGGCGGAAGCATCACACAGACTTGGAGGAGTCTTTTGAGGAGGAATAAATAGTTGGAAATGAACAGCTGCAGGAATATCGGTGACTTCATTAACGGGCGCTGCAAAGATCCTGTAAGCCACCCATCAATAAATAAAACATTAATAAACCGTAAACCAAAGGAGCTTCTAAACATTTGTAACATTATCAGTAAATATTCAGATTACCTGTTCAAATCCAACACATTTTAACTAAAATGGCCTCAGTCGATCTACTGGTGAACACTTGCTGTCCGCTTGCTGGACTATATGCTCACTTTCACTTTAAATCTTGCAATATTATCTTTTTTTTTTTTTGTGGCCCTAATACTCTGTCATACTTCATATTGTCATTGAGTCTACAGCTTTTTAATCATCATGTCCTTATTTTGACCAGTGTGTCTTTGAACATTAAAATAACGACCACCACGTTTTAATGTTGGTTGTCAGCTGTCAGTCATAGGTCTTTACAGTTGCAAGATGTTTTGTGAAGATCAATAGCTACTATTTTCTAATTTCTTGGTCGTTAGTTGTGTTTAACCATTTAACACTGGAGTTGTCACCAGTGACATATAATTAATAGACGCCCTTTGACACACCGAAACTCCTCAACCATTCATGTGATCAACGAGAATCAGCCGATTCTGACCCAGAGAAAAGCGACTTTTCTTTTTATAACGGCTTTGCATTGATATGCAACACATAACTAACAAAGCTGCCTTTCTCAGATTTAGCTAATTTACGTTAATTCCGTGAGCACTACACTGCAGTGAAGTGTTGCACTCACCCTAAAACACAACTTCATTACAAAATCTACAGGAATGATATCAATTGAGCCAATGCTTGAAGAGTTATGGTAGTCAAAACATTGTCAGTAGTGGAGCTACAGTTAAAGGATTGATCAGATAAACAGTCGGAGATTGACAGTATAGTTTAAATAACGTCTCCTTTGCTTCAACATTCCAGTGTTAAAGGATTGATAAGTTAGAATTTTAAGTACTCGTTTGGTGGTTTAATTTTGATTTTTATTCTTTTCTAGTTTCAATTTATAGAGTTGAAAAGTAACCATTACAGTTTCTTTCTGCTTGTTAATGATCCTTTGTGGATTTAGATGAAAGGATTTCATTTTTCCAGTTCAGATTTCCTGTCTGGTAAGTTTTTTTTTACCTGACATCCTTAGTTTGTGCTTAAATTCATCACATTTAAGTCCAGCTATGATCAGGTTTTTACTTTGTTTCTTACATTCTGGAAAACTCCGTCCACCAGTCACTATTCTCCTGAAATGACATTCTCCAGCAACATTTCTAATCTCACCATTTTTGCAGTTAATTGATTTTCTCCTCACAAGTGCAACTGCGGCCACACGCGTGTGTTGTTGTATGAGCAGCAGAACATGTCTGACAAGAATGTAGATTTATAGGGTGGACGTAGATACTGATTTGCTGTAGAAGTGAAGAAGTAAGATCTGAAACAAAGGGCAAAAAAGGAGGCAGAATGTCGAATTTGGGTTGGTCCCTCCAAAATCCAACGGAACATCTAACCATGAAGCGAAGTTATGTCCAGAAACAGATCAACATTTATCTTAACAATATTGATTTTTGTTGTTGCTAAAAACCCAACAATACCTAAAATAAAGAAAAAAATGTTGAGATTTTAAGTTTCAACCAATTCTCCAAAAATGTTTTAGAGATCCAAGAATGAATTAATGATTGGTCTGATCTCAGTCCAACTGCAGCACATAACCAATTCTTTCAGAAAAACTCATATCCTGGATGCTGCAAGCAATTTGTGAGGAGTGAGCTAATCAGTTATAGAAAAATAGAATCAATCACAATAAATTACAGGATGTGCATTAAGATCCATGGGTTTAATGTATGTGTCTGTACTTTTAAAAGTGTTGTGTGCTTCTTGTCATAACGCACTCACCCTAAAACAGACTCGATCACTATATAATTAACCAAAAAATCCCTAAGATTGGTGCAGAAACATAACATATTTTGCTGGCCCACTCTCCTCCTACTTTCTGCCATTGTCACTTTTCTTAGCTGATTTGCACACATTAAGTCTTGGCGCCACCTCATTGATTTGTTTGCTTCCTTGAGGAACCGAACTGATTACCAAACACAAAACTGAAAAACAAGATCATTACGAGAAACCGGTTTTGTGGCCATTTCTTTGGGTTTTATGACTTCTTATTTGTTAATAAGGGAATGCAAATTCCTGATAACTCGATTAGTGGCGATTAGCTGATGGTTCGATCGAGTCGCTTGAAACAACGGATGAATACGCTCAAGGAATGATGGTGCTGCAGTCTGACAGAGTCCCCTAATGTGCTGTTGGATATGCTGCCGTTGACATGACCCCGCTATATGCATTTGTCCAGGCTGGCCATGATTCTGCATACATTACCCTTGAGTCGAGGCAGATGGAACACTAGAATTTTAAAGAGGCTCCCTGCGACAACTACTTGCTCGCTACCGACTAGGCTCCATAAAACTTCTTACAATCCAATTTGGGCTTCATGAGCTTTCAGAGGTAAACACACGACACGGTATTAAAATCATTTGCAGGACTAACAAGATCATCTGAGGCGTTGTTACGCACCGACTTTGCTAAACGCAAGGATCTACACAATACTGTTCTGGTATTGGTAGCCATTGACATGTATGATGGAGCGGGCTCTTGAACTTGCTTCTCTCAGCTCCTGTTCCCTGATATACTGCCAGCTCACCACTATTTTGACCAAATGCTGACCTGTTATGGCTCACGTTACCCTGTGCTTGTCACATTCTGTTCATGTCGCCAATTCAGTGTCTGACTCTTCCATTCTTCTTCAGTCTCACAGGTAATAATTGGTCTTGAGCTGTAATCCAGCTATAAACCCAGGCTCAGTCTCTGACAAGGGATTAAGATGACAGTGTTGTGAAAAGTGTGTGTTTCCCCACTTTCCAGCACATCTCTCCTTATCTGTCTGTCCTCTGTTCTCCATTTTCTGTCTTCAAGCGCTCTGTTTCCCCCTCCGTGGGGAACCCGCACGCACAAAGGCGCATAAAGGCGACGCCACAGTGGAGTAATGCTGGGCGCGAGGATGACATGAGAACTCCCACTGTCCAGCCGTGCACGGAGACACACAACCCCTCAGCCCAGCGTGTACGTCAGGTAGAGGAGGATTAAAGGATGAGAGCGAAATAATGAAATGTGTATTTTGACCTCCTCGGGCATGAAAAAAAAGTCTGCAGATGTCACAGTCTTAAAGCTGATGTGGCTTATAGTGAGCTAACTTTTACAAGAGAGCCACTCATCCTCCAATTATTATCTTGAGGCAACAATCTTGTTGGAGAGAATTGAAGGCTCAAAGGCCATTCCACTAAAAAGACTATTTCCATTAGCTTGATGAGTTATTAAATTCAAAATATCTAAAGGGAGAGTTTTACTAGAAATGCCAAGGATACATTTTAAAAGAATGGAAAAATAAAAAGCAGACGTCTCTTTTAAACGGCTAAGTTAGGCTAAATGAATTTAAAGAGCCTCTACGATGTCAGTTTTTGTTGGTTTTAATATTTTTTCAAGTTCTTGTGGCATTATTTTATGATGGAGGACATTCGTCTATAAATGACATATACATATATAGCACTTTACTATCTTCCTCGAAGGCCCAAAGTGCTTTGTGCTTGTTTTTGTTTTATTTTGTGTTTTGTTTAGGTGTTACTTTGTGTAGTTTTATATGAAAAGTGATATGTAAATAAAGATTGATTTGATACAATTAGCAGGCCACGAGCCCCCTGCTCCGCTGCATCCTGGATGATTAGATCCAAGTACGTCTTTGTTTTCCTTGTTTGAGCTGCTATCTGACACAAAACTGTACGGCTGGATAGCTCCAACGTTGATAATCCTTTTTGTTGAAGAGGTAATGTTAGGTTGGGGTAGTGAGGGTCTGTAAGCTAGTGGAAGAGCGTGTAACAGATGGATGACGGGCTTACTCCACGCCAACAGCCCGTCCAAACCTCAGAGACAAATTTCTTAAAAACTACTGCCGCTATGTCCAAAAAAAACCACACTGGGATCTTTATTTATTTATTTATTTATTAATTTTGGCAACAAACTGGTTTAAAAAAAAAATCAAACGAGGATCAGACTTTAAGTATTATTTGGTTTGTCATGAATTTGTTGTTTATCATAACAAAAATTGCCAAAATATTGTTACATTTTTCAAAACCCTGTCTAGCTCCTAATTGTGTTAGTAAAATTAATAGTTCTCATAAAAATGTATTCATAAAAATTCATCTTCCACAACATGCTTCCTAAAATGCAGTTCAGAGTGTTTCCACAGTTTGGACTGCATTGATGGTTAGATCATTTTTTGCTGTGTGTTGTCTGCTGTGATGGCACTTGGTTGCTTTTATGTTATAGTAAAATAAACCTACCATGTCTCAATCCGAGTGATATTTTCCAGCATTACTATGATTGATTTATTTCATATTGTAATAATTTTATAGTAACATAAGTTAATTTGATTATATTAGATTAATAACTAGCATTTGAATCAATTCCTCGATTATGTTGAGTATTGTTACACCCCTATTATAAAACCATCTGGTAAGACTTGAAATGTGTCTTTATTCAAATTTGAAGTATTAAAAACACTGCCAGACAATCAGTTTGAGCTTTCTGGATCAAGAAGTGGCTTAACCAGGACCTCTTCTATTCCTCTAGCACCTTTATAATGCCATTTGGTAATCAATGAGGCACCTCTTCATTAAGAGCTTTAAACCTTGCCAGTGTCTCACTTGTTAGAGTGAAAGCACACTGGCTGCTGCTTTCTAGTGTCATCAGGGAAGATTTTTTTGTTTCTAACATTGAAAACTTCCTGAAAGTAAAAGGCAACACAGATTTGCTCATTCATAAAAGAGAAAAGGAGATGGACCCTGTGCTACCTTCAGACTAGTGTGCACTTTTTTTTATTTTATTTTGGAATACTGTTAACAATTCGTTAACAAGTGAAAAGAGGGAGTCCTAGCTTCAAAGTCACATTTAAGTATAATTAAAATAAATATTTTAAAAAAACGGTAAATATTAGTTTCAAAGGATTGAACTAATACAAAACTCAATGTTAAAATATATATTTGTATGTTGTGGTTTGAGTCATGTGTCCTTGTTTTTGTTTTGGTTTCCATGCAGTTTGCCTGTAGCTCCTCCCAGAAGGATCCCGCCCCTTTCTTCAGTTTACCTGTCTGTTACAGGTATATCTGAGCTTAGTCATTGTTGTGTCTCTATTTAGGGGGCTGTTTCTGGGTGTTCAGCACTGGTGGGTTTTCTGTTTACAGTTCAGATATTCGTTTCACGTTTGTTGTTCCTCCCTGATCCATGATTCCCTTCTCTTAACAACATTGTAATCGTAGGAAGGGAAGACACGCTCTTCATCTGTTGCTGAGCAAAAAAAAAAAAAGGTAGCTTACTTTAAATACCGTTTCATGAAGAAAAATTTAAATTCGATCCAGTGTGTTTAAGGTATGACATTTATATTGAATAACACCCCATTGTAGTTTGTGTGACATGAGCTCAGTAAAACACAATCGCCAACTGTTCAGACAGCTGATACAATTACAACAGCAACTGCATGAACAATCAGTCTGTGCAGGTTGATCCAGTTCACTGGAAACCCTCATTTTTGTTATTGTCCCTTCTTTGAATCCACATGAGCAACTGGATCTGGTCTTGTCCTGTATGTTATGTTGATGACAAAAATAAAACACTTGTATATTTATTTAAATCACTTTCTTTTTTCATTCCATGAGTTCTTTGACATTACTACCTCATAGGTTGTATGTAATATAACACCATAAAGTTTTATGCTGACACTAGAGACAGAAAAATGTAATTTTGTTTTATTCTAAAAATTATTTATTAGTAAACTCAAGTATTTTAAGTAACTGCAGGTAGACCTTGAATCTCTGCCAGGTGTAAAAAGAAGGTATTTCAGATGCCAAGTAGAATAAAATAAAATAAAATAAAAAACAAGGGATAAAGGGTTAGCAGAGAAAGTTTTTTTCCAAATCATGAATAAGCCGAAAAACAGAGTGATAATATTGAAAATAAAGTGTTAAATATTTAACTGAGACAGTCTGAGGTGCTGAGCATCCCTTGATTCTAGAGTAAATGAGAGCACAGAAAGTTAAAAAAGGGAGGAGGAATAGAAGTTTTATGTAGACGTGGTGTCGCCCTGGGCACGGGTCATCAGGCAGTGGTGCAAATTTGTGCTTCCTGGAGATGAGTGGCTCACCCCAGTCCACTCATCCCCGCTGAACCTCAAGGGTGGTCAATGACTTATTATTATTTGGCTCACATTTTCTATTACTCTTGGGACGGCTGTGAGGTAGAGGTAAAACAGTCAATCTTTTTTTGGAAGATGGCAGGTTCAGTTCCTGCCTTACCTGCCACATTGCTCCTGGTGGTTGAAGGTTCATGCTAGTGTAAGGAAGCAGAGCTGCCATCAATATGTATACGTGTGTGTGTGGGTAGAAGGACTGTGACTGTGAGACACTTTGAGTCTTCAAGTAAGGTATAAAACCACTAAATAAGTATGTGCTATTTACCATATTAACCATTTGAGTTCTGACTTATATAGGCTAAATCAATGTAGCAAAACAAGCAACATGGCAGAGCCCAGGCCTTTGGTTCCTCCATCAACAATTGAAAATGTCCTCTGCCTGAACTTGGCTTGGTTGGAAAGGCAGGTAGAGTTACAAGAACTGTAAGTCACGTCCCAATGGTAGAAATGCCTCCAAATCCAGTGAAATTATATTAACCTGTATCTAGATCAGGGTTAACTACTTGATTTGTGCTTTTTGGTAACCCGCCTCAATAGAGAAAGAAATAACAAGGAGTTAAGGAAAAAAGCATGTTAATTTTAATTTTAAAAAATTTGAGTTTTTTATTTCCAAACTGTGTCTTTTTTCTCATTTTAGTGTCAACTGCACCAATGGGATGATGTCCTTCAGAGAAAAACTCAAATGCTGCATACATGTGCTGTTGGAATTTCCTGAAAAATGCCTGACCGACTCCAAAATTACACAAGAAAAAAAACAACAAATCCTAAAAAAAAAGGAAAAAACAAAACACATGAATGCTGAAAACTTTCTAGACAGAAATCAATGTTTCTATATTGCAACTTTTATAGGGAGAGATCTGAAATACATGGATTCATATGGACCAAGCAGAAGTAGAGGGAAATCAGGAAAACCAAAGAAAACAGACAACCTCCAACTGTTATAGCTGGGAAAATTAATTTATTCAGTCATAGAAGGACCAGGGAAGGCCTCCTGACTCCATTTTAAACACTTCCTAATATAAACAGGAACACCTCCTGTAAACTGCAGCCAATCAAAATACAAATGATCTTCTGTGGTTGGATAATTTTTCTGACACCCATGAACACAAAAGATGGTTACATTTTTATCATTTTTTGGCAGTCCATTACTGAGTAAGGAAGACTTTAAGAAGGTTTTTGAGCTACCAATGTCAACTAATGCCTTTCTATTTTGACCATTGATTGCAACATCAACATGTTTATGTAATGTTTCATTACAGTTCACACAAGTGTCACGAGTAGAAGATATAACACATAACTCAACTCATCCCCCATGTGTGTGCATTATGCTCAAATCTCACAAAGAAATTTCCTGGATCCTTAATTCTGGGAGTCTGGGTTCACCTGGATGCAGAAATTAAGGATGCTGTTGGCTTGACAGTTGCACATCTCCTGAGCAGCACGAGACAGAACTGCTGATGTTAGAGAAGACACCTGTAAGTGAGGCATCTGTGGCTGTAGGAGAGAAACCTCTGGACAGGGTTTCCATGGTCATCACAGGGATCATGTTTTAATCTTGGTAAGCTCATTCTCAGCACCTTAATATGAACAAACAGAAGTTCCTCTGTGCTCCTATTCTAGTTTGGCGGGCCGCGTTTGGCCCCCTGGCCAGCCCTGGTCTAGATGGTCCTAAAGAAAATGACGCCTGAGATTTTAGAAAAAGGAAATCTTGATAATCTCAGACTTAAAAAACATTGTAATATCAACAATGAAAGCTTTCAAGAATGGAAGAAAATAGCTATAAAGGAGTACTGTATGTAACAACAGCTCAAAAAGGAGCTGAAAAGAGCAAACCTTTATAAGAAACAGTGAAAGATAATCATTTTCCTTCAATACCATCTTAAACATCAGTAGACTTGTGATGTTGTGCCAAAAGTTTGGTTAAAGTACTACTTTAAACAACAAAAAACAGCATTGATGCAACTTGGACAATATACAGATTAAAATTTAAGGGAACATGTAAAAAGAGAAACTCAAATACTCAAAGTATTTCTGTTAAAAGAAATGACTTGGAAAAAAATACCTGCAGAAAGACACACATTGTGCAGGTGTACACACTCAAACCTATAACATGCTGCAGGGAGATCAAGCATTATTGGATGAAAGCATCAAGGAGCACTCCATTCAGCTCCCCCCTGCTCTTTTTTCCAATTCCAGTGGAATAAGAGTCATTGATGCCTACTTGACCTGTCTGGTTTACATATTCATAAATGCTGGAGAAGATGGATATCGCCTGATGTTCCATTTGCTTTAACTTAATCTTCCCTCTCCCTCTCCGTCCGGCTGTCTCCTCTGACTCCTCAGCCACCCTCTCCAGGTTGCATTCACAGGCCTCCTCAGCAGGGTGACAGACAGCAGGGCGCCTTCAGTCAGATTTTTGCCAGTCACTCCATGTCAGTATTAAATACCAGCAGGCAGCAACACAATAGATGTTGCCTGAACAATCGTGGCTTTGTGTCATTCGCATGTAAGAGTTCTGTAAAAGGTTGTTTCATTCCTCTATAAGTACATTGTCTTTTCTTTTGGTAACAGCTGATTCCATATTAATAGAGGAGACGTAGTAGAACTCAGAGATGTGCTTTTTTTGGATATTTGATTATTTCTGCATGCCGAAGAATCTGTGTCTTGACAGTGACTTGGGGGAGTTTCACCTTGAGAACAATATTTTTTGTCTCCTCTTGCAGATAAGATTGCCCAAATTCAAAGACATAATATCAGTAACTGAGCTGAATGTTTCCAAGTATTTAGCTTTTTTTTTTATTATTTTACAAAATAGGCAAAGAAAAACTTCTTTTTTTCTTCCTTTAAAAGTACATTTAAATCAGACACCACCCCATTGCATTTCCTTTTTTAAACATCTTTGAAAATCTAGGACATAATAGCCATGTCAGATTTACAACTAAGGATAAAGAGGCTGAGGAACACACTAATGAAGGGGTAAAGCTGGATTACTGAGCACGGCTGAAATGAGCATTTGTGGAACCTGAATAAAGAACATATGGAGAGATGGCAGAGACAGGGCCTGGCATCATAACAAGTGCAGATTGGTGGAGGAGGACAAGACCTATAGCTCAGCGTGAAAATTTATCAAGGCCAGGAATCACAGATGACCTTTGTGCAGCTCTGTCACAGTCCACCTTTGCCCATCGTCTGCTCTCTAGATATGTGCGTTCCTTATGCTCCTCCGCACAAGAACAGGCTCATTACTGTTCAGTAAGCATACGAAAGAGGAAGTAAAATTCATGCATTTAGAAAATATTCTTATACAACCAAAACAACATAAAAAGAACAAATATTTGACATATAATAAATATGTGTATGTTTGGGTGTTTCATACTCACAACCTTTGGGTAAAGAAGTATTAACCAACCTAAATAGGTAAGAACATATTTATCAGTAGCAACACATACAAAGACATTACAGTGCACTTTTAATGTTTAAGTGTTTTCATAAAAATTACCCCCAGATATATTCATATATATATTCATAAATGTTAGACCTGGTGATTGTCTATTGCACCCATAGATATAGTGTCAAAAACGTTTATATCTGTCACAATTTTTGCCTCACGGCACAATGCTTCCAGTGTTCAAATTTTGAAACTTTGAATATTTGTATTGTCAACTAATCAGTAACTCAGCTTTGGTAGTGACTTGTTGATGATGTGAACACCAGGTGGAATCCAAGACCATTATGGGGGAAAAGTTTGTATTTGTGCTCCTGCAAATTTTAGAATATTTGTCACATTTGTATCGAGAAAATAAAAAAAAGGTACTCGACTTTTATTTTATGTTTTATGTTTTCGATGAATAGCTCACCCCAATGTGCAATGTGCTCATCGGTTTTAGAGCTATTCAAAAGAAAAGAAAATCAAACTACTATCTCATAACTTGCAAAATGAAGCAACGAGGTTTAAAACTTTTGACGGTGAAGCTTCTCTCACGTGACTTTGTGTCAGAGGTGTTGTAGTTTATGACCAAACTTTTGTGCAAGTGTTTTGTAGCTAATTTGACATGAATCAAAAACGAGGTGATGCAAATTTGGTGTGAATGCAGCATTAGAAATAACTTAGTTTAAATTTCGCTAAATGGTAACAAAAAAACCCTTAAATCTCCTCAACAGGTATTGGAGTCAAAAAATTCTATCAAACTCAATGCAATTTCTTACAATTGTTTTTCCACTTTTCAAATCTTGCTTTATTTCATCAGCCTTCACTTTTTTTAGTGATTGGAAATTTTGAGAAAACTTTTTAAATACATGTACCATAGTGAATTTATGTTCACAACGACATGCTCTAGCACAAGTATCTTCAAAACTATAAATCTGTACAGACAGCAAGCTTTCTTAAGGGATTTTTTGGCATTCCTCTACAGATAGCAAACGACCCTCTGGAGAGCTATATCAGGTCATCTCAGTTCTTACGAGTTTTGTCACCACACACTGCTTCTGTATGTGCACACAGCCACAGTGAGTCTCGGGGAGTTTACTGTTCCTTTGGGAGCTTCCTCTACGTGCCTGCTCAATGCCATATCCAGGATGGATGGCAGCTCGATAGAATAAAGGGTTCACGGCTGCACAACACAGCAAACCTGCAGAATACACAATGAGGACTGGATTTACTGCCTCCCTATGTGTCCAAATTAGCATTTTAAAATACCCTGTGTTCTGGTTGCTTACATGTGTTATGTGTGCCTGTGCTCTAATCCTCAACTAGGGCCTCTCCATAAATGCTAGAGGCAATAAATTATGAGGAAAATATTGATGCCAATACTTTGGCACTACCCACACTAGGAACTTATGACAGAATAAAGGTCAAGATGTTTGGGGTTTTTTCTGCATCTGCTGCAACCCTGTTTTTGTTGAACATGCTTGGTAGCAAAAACAAAGAGAAGCAAGAAGAGCAAGGCGAGTGGTGAAGGGGTTAAACCGATGAACGGCATGTAATGGCAACAGTCAGCATTTGCTGAGGAGCAGAAAAACAAGGTCACTCTGACAATCTGTCAGGGCAACACGACGAACTGCGTCAGCCAGACTGCACAATCCAGCCATACTTGCTTAACATTCATTATATTGACATTTACATCAAAATGCAGTCAAAGTTGATACTTTTTTATGAGATTTATGTCACAAGATGGTTTTAGTAATACTCTCAGTGCTGTAGTGAGGAGCCATTGAGACAAACTGGATTATAGATTTTGTGGCTTCTTGATTATCTCCAGTATTCAGTAATACAACAGTAATACATAAATAATCTAATTTAACAAACTCCAACAATCTAATAAAAGTAAAAATTAAAGAGAATTGGATAGTACAACAGTCACAATATAATATCAATGGATTCATCATTCTAATGAGTCAGTACTTAGCTTAATTCTCATCTACAACCAACTGACCAACAGAATGAAGAGATTGTGCTGTTCCAGTCCAGTTTTCATCAGAAATGGAGTTCAAATTCTTTATCTCTTCAACACACAGAGGTTTCCTGCCTGAATGGATTTTAAAATTCCCCTTGTGAGGAAAAGATAATCTAGCAGAATGTGGTATTATCTGAGTGCTGCAAAAGCTCCTGGTGTGTGCACTATTTGTGTGTATGAAGTCGTAGAAGTGTGCACGTAGTAGAAAGCTTTATATGTTGAATAAACAAGAAAGCAAGACAATCAAGTTTATCTGCAGAAAGCTCATCCAAGGAATTCTGAAGGGAAGCAATGAGCAACAATTAGCTGAGATGTACTTTAGACATTGACCATAAACCAGTATTTAGAACTGGACTGAGAGACCTCTTTACCCTTGCGTTCCAATTAGGAAGTATCTGCTGGCTCCATGAACCCAAAATCCCACAGACCCGTGGTGCCCGCTGACCAATGAATGATTGACTGAAAGATTCTCTTGAGTCCGCTTTCAGTGGAAGGGGTGTACACTTAGAACACGTTTGCTCATTTTTGGTAACAGTAGTTGCAACAGTAGTTGTAGTAGTAGAAACTCAGACCAACTTGGACCAATCGCTGTCGACCGTCTCCTAATGGCGACTGAATTGACCTCATTTTGCTGGAGCCACAGGAAAGACATTTTCCATGGGTGTTGTCATACCTGCTCTGTCCAGTTCTATATAAATATACAGTCAATGAATTTTGGCTACAAAAATAAATGCTAAATCTGCAAAGGGCTCTTCCACCAAACTCTCTCAAGATTGTTTTTGAAGTAGAGATTGGAACATCTCAGTCAGGCTATTGAAACAAAACATCAACTTTATCTTATCTTTTGGGGTTTCTGCCTGTTTGCCTAAGGCTGAATCCAAATTGCTTCCCCACCCCTACAGCTTCTCCTTATCCCTACATTTATCCCTCCAAACTGAGATATAGGGGGAAGAAATGGTCTTCAAATTCAGATGTTACTACCACTTGATGATGTCATCAATAGCTGCCGGTCATGCACGTAAGCACTTAGCTGCCACACACATAACAATATTGTTTTTTTGACTTTAAAAAGTCATACCAAAACCAAAAGTCCTTACCTTCAGAAATGCATTTCTCTTCTCTGTCACAAGCATGATGAAGATCCCCTGAACTGGCGGGGGGGTAGCCAGCTCTAAGTGGCTACGGCTCCTTCATAAAATAAACACTTTCTTTCATCACTCCGCTTCAACTGCCCCTACAATCAGAGCAGTAGGGAGGTTACTGAGGGCCAGGGAAGCAATTTGGATTTAGCCTAATGTTATGTCCTGTACTTCTCATTTGTTGTCTCATTTAATTAGTTTGTGATCAGACTGCTGAACATGTAAACAATCAGATGTGTTCAGTGAAAACATGGATTTGATTTCTGAAGTCCAATTACCCCTGTGGATTTGTCAATCTGTCTGTTTTGCTTTGACCCTCTGAACATCTTAGATTACTCCCACTTTTTACTAATCACAATGCATTAAGACTCATAGTGAGTTGCAGATTAGATTGGAGTTCATTAGTGATAAACTTTAGTTTTCTCTTTTTTTCCTGCCTTAGTGGCTGAATGTCCTGCAGGCTGCAAGGACAACCTGATCAAGCAGCAGCCTGCAGTGCTGCAGGAGCACAGCTTCTGCATCCTGTTGATTATTTCATTGACTTAAAGTTGAGATGCCTGGCAGCCTATCAATGCAAAGTAATTACAATAGGCCGGTGTAAAGTTGAATAATTGATGTTCTTTTTGGAGCTGATGCATGCTGAAAAACGTATCTGCTTAGAGTCCTGTCAGTAGTTTATCATGGAGTGAGAGCAGGGAGAGTACAGCCTGACTGCCAATGCTTAGTGCTGTAATAATGATGCTGGTCTGGACTTGTCAGCACCATGGAACACTGCTTGCTGCTCCGCCATCAGCTTTAACCTCGATCAATACCTGGAAGACGAATGATTCTTAGGAAAAGACGCCCCCAAATTCCCAGACTGTCAATCAGTCTCTTGTTAACAGTCTCAGCCATGTATGATACTTTCTAATGTAAAAAATAGTGACAACAAGATAAATGAGAATATGGAGAAAATTCTAAAGTAACTTTGGAAAGTATCCATCCCTCAAAAGTCTTGTGATTCTGCTTTTATTTCCTTTTGAATCTTGTTTTAGCTGTACACATAAAGAAGCTCATAGCAATATAGTAAAAAAGTTTATATTTAAAATGCATTTAAAAAAAAACTTAGCTATTTAATTTACAGTTCACGTCACACTTGCAGAAAGTACATCCAAAGGATGACACACTTCTATAAAATAAAACAAAAAAAGTAAATTTAGAAGATTGTCCCTTAGATGTGAGTGTATGCGGTTGTTTATCTGGCCCATCGATGGACTGGCAGACAGTCCACCCTCCCTTCACCCTTCATTGTCTGGTTTGGCACCAGCAACCCGGTTTAGTAAATAGAAGAATGGGTGGGAGCTGAAGTAAAAAATGTGAATTGTAACGATCAGCAGGTGATGCTAATCATCAGACTTAGATTAGCTGATGATGAACAGGTGTGTGGATCTCAATAAAACAACAGTTATTCTTCTGGCATCTAAAAGAACTGACAAACCCTGAGCATCATGATGACCCTCATCCAGATTGAGAATTGTGGAAAGGACTTGTTTTATGTATACATTGATATTGAAGCAGTTTTTTTTTCTCTCTAATCCAAGCATCTGTGTCAATCAATTTAGCTCTAAGACAATCATGTTGATATTCTGTCTCATCATCCGAAATGTATTTATTTTCTATTTATGCTGGAGTTTCACTTAATCACAATGCAGACCTGAACCAAACTAGTGCAGATAAAAACTCAACTAATTACAATGGTTCTTTTTGAGAGCTCAAAAATAAATAAATGAATACAATTTACAGTAAAAGCCATTTTTTTTAAATGAAATTCCTTTTGCTAATCAAGTATAAGATCTAGAAAACATTTACCTTGTCACGGTGCAATAGTCTCTTTGTCTGATAACATTATTTTTTGTCTGATTCTATAAAGTCCTAACAATTGCACTTTAAAAGAAACGCTTTGTAGTATTCAGATGAAAAGTTTCAATGATTCTTCTGACAACATCACTTCACACATTTTGGCTGCAAAGAAAGAAGCCAAGACAGAGATAATAAACAGGAGAGCAATTATCAAGAAAGACACTTCATGTCTGTAATCGGTGTCAACACTTCAAGCAGACACAACACATTTGAGAAAAAGAAAAGCAACTGTATTACATGCCTTACTGTGCCAGATGAAGGGCATAAGCTGTGGTTTTGATACTTCTCACCAGTATTTCTTCTTCTCAAAAAGCCAAATAATCCTCTTTTTTTGTGTGATGCTGCCAAAGTTTGACTCTCAGTGAGTGTGCCAGTCTCCTCTCTCCATTCCTTTCAGTCTGACTGTCCTGCCCACAAGGCTCTGAGCTCAACTTAGTCCTAATTCGCTCAGATAGCATGCATTATAAATGAGCCAAAAATTAAAGAATGGGTTTGGGGCAAAGAAGTCAAACAAAAGTATTTTAAAATGAAAAGAATGAAAGCATTAGAGGTCAAATAAACCTTTGGTAATTTTCCATCCATCCATTTTTTAAATCTGCTCAATTGCCTTTGGGGTCACCAGGTTGCTGGAACCTGTCCAAACTTCACCAGCCCCCTATTTTTCCATTGATTTTTTTTTTTCTTTTTTTTAATTCTAAATTTAAAACATTTAATGCATTCCTAAAAGTTATAAAAATAATTTGGTTTATTTTACATTATGTTAACGTAATAGAAACTATAAATTAGTGATCTCAGCTAATACAAGCAGCAACAAGTGGCAAAAATCAATACTTACAAGAAAACATACTAATATTGTCAAACTTCTTTATGAATTGCCTGCATTTAAATTGACTAGTTATCTATAATAGCTCAACGATGACCCAGAGGTCAGTTACACTATAGAGACATTGGAACAATTACCATCAGCAGCGAATAAAAAGCAAAAGAAGCAATGTTGTATTGTGGTGAGCTTTCAAACCAAACAAAAACTGTAGAAATGCAACAAAATGGTGTTACAAGAACATAGAGACAATCACCATTTAGTGCTTGTAAAAAATGAAAACCTAAAAAAAAATGACGTTTCCACATTGTGGCAACCATCACAGATCTAGAAAACTTTAAAGCTCCTAGTTGAGGTTTAAATACCAGGAGAGATTCTAAGTGACGAGAGGCCAAAGTTCAGCTTTCAGAACGTCATATCACAGAGACCCGAGACTTGTCAATGAAAAGACAGCCACAGCAGTGACTGGCAAGAACACGACTGAAAGCTAATAACACGTCAAACTGAAAATGCTCAAAATGTAGTTCAGTGTAGCTTACAGAAGCTCTACAGGGACAAAGCATGGTTAACATTTTCATTGAGGGGGGAATTGTTTCAAGTTAATTCATTACTTAAAATTTATAACTTCATTTCAATTGATTTTTTTCAATTAATTAAAGTAATATCAAGTGTGTTTGTGGTTAAAGGTGGTTCCACCAGCTTCTGAAATTGTGGAACTTGTGATTTTCACAGACTGTCTGCATTGGTGCAAATACCAGGATGGAATTTGTCATGTTGTGGAGCTCGTTTGATATTGTGCTTGCTCTACATTATTACTTGGGACTTTTGACATGTATTACCTTGTTTAGTGGAGGGTTGTGTGCCAAAAAGTAAAAACTATATATATATATATATATATATATTAACTTTTTAACATTTGCCATGTGAGTGAATGTTTTTCTTATTCATTCCCTCATAAAGTGTCATAATTTGATGTGATAGATGACCAAAAAAAAATCCATAAGTACAAACATGGATTGTAAAAAAATTGAGAAATCAAGATTTAAAAAAAAAAAAAAAAATGATCAAGAGCGCAGTCTGGGATGAACACTCTGAGATGTAGACTCTGGGACACAGACTGAGATATAGACCATGGGATGTACCATGGACTCTGGGATGTAAACTCTGCAGACAAAGTAGTTTAACATACAAAACTAGAAATCTATTATTCCAGTAAATAATTTAGATTTTTTTGTAATCACAGCAGTAACCAGACAAGTTGTAATAAAAAGTTTTACTTTTTCAAAAGATATTTCTTTCTTTTATTGAAATTAACTTGGGTAAGCAGATAAATAAAACTCATTGTCACATGAAATGGTCATATTATTAATTAAACATTTGATCTCAAAATGTGCCCTTTAAAACACCCAAGGACAATGTAGACAATAGATACAAAAATAAACTATTAACATTTCAAAAATAGAGGAATTGTAAAAACATCTTGAAAGGGTCAAGGTTTTACTGAAAGCTTTTTCTGAAATTTGATTCAAAGAAAAGAAGTGAACCAATATATCAGAAAGGACTGAATTCCAGAGTAAGCTCTGCTCCCCATGATGCTGAGGTAGATAGAAGGCACAGTGTGGTGGAAGGTGGATGAGGATCTGAGAGCTCGGCAAAGGTTGAGATGTGAAGGAGATCAGACAAATATGGAGGGGAGAGCTGGTGACAGGCCTTGAGAGCGTACAGGAGGATTTAGAATTCTGAATGGAACAGGGAGACAAAAGAGTTAACAAGCGACCAGTTTTCTCATTAATTGCTTCCCTCTTCTGCCACTGAAACAGTCAATCAGCACAGCAGCAGCTGAAAATAGGTAACGCAGACAATTCTGAACCAAATGCACAAACTACAGCTGAATCGCTTAATGACACCTGGTAAATGATGGCTTCATTATTAATGGATGCAATATTCTCTGCGTTGTACACCATCACTCTTTGTTGTTATCCGTATTAAGCTTTGTTTTTCTTAATGGCTGATAGTGCCTGAAAACCTATTTAATCCCTGAAATTATAATTCTGTGGCAGGATATTTGCTGATTAATTCTCAGGATTTATGAACGTACGGTAATTCATTATTCAGAAAAATGTAATTCCTAATTGCTTGGGGAATTTGAAAAGCAATAATTATGCATTGAGACACATGCACTATTTTAGAAAAGTACAAAAAAATATTATTCGTTTTGATTTTTCCTTTTTATAGTGGGTATTTTGCAATCATTGGAGGATACACTCTAAATGAGATTGCAGGACTTTTTTATTCTTTAACCTTGTAAAATCCACCACATGAAAAAAATGGCAGAAATTAAGATTATTTTTTATTTTACTTTTTTAAACCTTTAGATAAATCTACAAAAAGTAGTTGCAGTATAATTTGAGATATACATGGTAGCAATTATGATCCGTTGGGTAACTTGGTAAGTCTTTGCTCAAAACAAAGTTGTTTAGAATGCAAGTATGTTGACAAAAGTGTGGTATAGCACCTTATTTATGTACTGTCTCAAATTTGATTCAGACATTTAACATGGTGTAACTGTACCATAAAGAATCAAATATTGTCAACATTTGCCTTCTTTCAATACAAGTACAGTATTCCCCCCTTATTTGCGGAGGTTAGGGACGGAGAAATCCCCGAAGACCCCATAACCCCCCTCCCCGTCTCACCCCCACGGCCAAAGAATGTCTGTTACCAATCCATACTCATCAAAAAACCTTCTGATCATGCTTTGTAAAACATTTATTAAAGAACGTTGGAATTTTACTCCATATAAAGCGCACCTCCCCCTTAGGAAGCAAAAGTTTCACAGGAGAGTACTGAGTTGTCAGAGTTTTAGTGGCAAACCAGAAAAGTCACGTGACTAAAACGAGTTTTTAAAATACGTGAAACCCCGAATAAAGAAACGCGAATAAGCAGGGAGATATTGTCATCATAAAAAATGAGCAACATGTTTCATTCTTAGGATAAAGTTTTGAAAACTAGTGAAACTTTTCCCGCCAAAAGGGATTTTCCCGCCAAATGTGGACCACGTTCTATACAATCTGCTTTTGATGAACCGGTTCCGGTTCATCACGAGCAGACGTGTGCCTCCAGCTCTCCGTAACTTTCGGGCTTTTCAAGTCTTTTAAAGTCGTCTGCAAGCGACTTTGATCACCGGGCTGCTGCAACACAGCTACCACAACGAGGAGAGCTGATCATGGCACGGCAACCGAAGAAAATTTTGAAGCCGATCTGGCTGAGCTGAAAGACCGCAATGGCTAACATCCAATCCCAGCTAGCTCCTCTTTGCTACAGGAAGCTAGGCTAAACAGCTGTGCTCCAGCTGGAGGCTAAACTAACGCCGCTGCTGCATCTTGTGGAAGAATTCCGCCAAGAAAAGGCATGCAACGAACAACGAGACAATCGCCAAGATCTGATGAGAAGAAGGATGCATGACTTGGACCAACAGGCACGGATGAATAATGTGATTCTCACGGGACTCCACAACATACAGACCAGGGCGCGGCCCGGTGCTACCGGCGCTAGCATGGATGCAAACAGAGCTACTGATGCGACCGTAGATGGAGGATCAAGTTAAAAATGTTTTTAATGTCTAAAGGAATCTCCTTGACCTGGAAACGGTCGAAGTCTGCCATCCGCTTCCCCGGAGAAAGACCACGGATTAAACCAGCGATCCTGATCAGGTTCGTGAATCGAAAGCATAAGAATGCCATTGATGAAACAACGTAAACAACTTAAGGACACTAAAGTGTACCTTAACGAGCATTTATGCAAAATATAACGCTGATCTGGCAAAGCACGCAAGGATCTTACGATCCAAACGACAGATCCAGTCAACTTGGATTATGAACGCCAGAATCTTTATCAAACACTCGGACCACCGGACCTGACAAAGCCTCTGGAAATAAGATCCATGAAAGACTTTGAGAACTGTGGGATTACGCATGTTTTGAACTCTACATTCAAGCAAAATGTGAATTGTGGACTCCATGAAAACCGTCGGAACCGTTGAAATACGAACTCTGACCCGATTCTGAAGAACTCGAGCTCAATTTCCTTGAAAGAAGACCTTCACAGTCTCTCAGAAAAAACAATGAAGATGGTTTACGTGGCCTTAAAACCTGTTCCTAAACAAAGATGTAGCTCTGAACTGAATATAATCTGCTCAAACTGTCTTTTAATGAGAATATTTTGAAGTTTTCCATTAATAAATCATGATTTTTTACTTAGCACTTTTTCATAATAATAATCGTTCTTTGATAAATGCAATCTGCTCAAATTGTCTTTTTTAATAAGAATATTTTGATATATTTTCCTGCAGTAACAAATGAAGTTGATTACTACTTGATATTTTTTGAATCTTTAATGAGAATATTTAGATTACTGTTGATGAATATTATAAATGATTTGTCTGTGGATGTTTTTGAAATTCTATTACATCACTGATATTATTGATCTTTTATCACCTGAAACTATATTGATATTTGATTTTAAGTCCTGAACCGGATATTGATTATTCTTGTAGAGAAAATGGTATGGTCGAGTCGGGGTGGGATTATATAAGTTCGCTTCCTTCCACCCCCTTTCAAGCGATCTATTTGTGATTTATTATGTGATGTTATTCCATGTATTATAACCTGATTGCTTGAAATAAACCATTTCATTCATTCATTCAGTTTTGATAGTGCTAAAGAGGGTTCTCAAAAATGTGTGCAACAAATATGATAGAAACGGTTATTTAGGGTTAAAAGAATTTAAAGTTTTGTCGTCTATTCAGATACAGCGAAGGGGGATTTTCTATTGGTATACTGAAAACATGGCAGTGGCAAATAAAATATTTTCAGTCCAGTTCTCTCGGTGTATCTATGGGTGACATATGATGCAGTAGCTCGGTATGATAAGCTGACCTGAGATCAGGAAGTGTCGGCAGTCTTGAGGCGGGTGGGGGTGGCAAAGACAGCGGTTGAAAAGACAGAAATACATCTTATCTCTTGCTGTCTTTTGGTGGACCCTCAGCTATAAGCCAGACACACGTCAAAGAGATACCAGGGGGGAATCTCAGTCTAAGGCCGCCTTGTTGACTCTCAGTAACTTAATCCGTGAGGTTTTTATGATGTATAATAAAAAAATATAACAACTCAGGGTGTGAGTCTGCTACTGACCGTAAATTTAGCACAGTCTTTTATTTCGTAACATCTCTGCTGTATTCTTTTCAGTCCTCTCCTCTCTACTGGGAAAAAAGAAGCCAATTTCATGCCTAATTTCTCCTGAAATGATGATAGTTGGTGTGTCAATTCTCTTTTTATGGCAATATTTTTTTCAGTTAGACTCAAAATCGGACATTAGATCCTGCATTGATATTTAGTTGCCCTAATTGTTCTATAGAGACTTAGCAGTGTTTGCATTTATCTCAGTTACGACACAGACAGTCAGGAACACTATCACAGCTTTATCTTTTTCCTAATCCCTCCATTTTTGTCTTGTCAGGCTTAGTCTGGCAGAAACTGCCCCTGTTGACAACGAAGACTTGGAAAAACAGAACATTCATAGCCGGATTTACTAAAGGTTTATCTGAGTAAAAACGTGTGTAAACTTGAAACTACGGACAAAATCAATTTGTGCTTGATTTTGGATTGCAGGTGAATAAACAGTCTTGTCAAAAAAATACATTTTAGGTCCAATCCTTTAGCTTTCCCAGTGCATGCTTCCCTCGCATTGCATGCCCCTGAAAGGCAGCTTCCATGTGTGTTTACGTATGTGTGTTTTCACACAAATAATTGCAGTGCAAAAGAGGGCCGGCCCTTTTTTATTCAATATTGCAAAAGAAATACCACTACTTTTACCCACACGGGTAAACAGGTTATTGCCATATCAATCATTTACAACAGCACCCAATGGTAGTGATCACAGACAATATTGACCGACAGACTGACAGAGATGAATGGCCCTGCACGTAAACAAACTTTTCACCTCCTCCACTACTCATCCCACTTTACAGACTCATCCCATCGTCCTCTCACTTGATCTCTTCTGTGTACTTTCTCTTTATTTCTTTGAATCTGTTTTCTCTCCTTTTTTGAGTACAAAAAAGCAGCAACTTTATTGACTTCGAAAGGAGATAGTCTCCTCTCTCAATTTCATGTAGTGTGTTCATACTTCTGACTGGCCTTACTACGAACTGGTGGCCCTTTAGCCACATGTCTGTGTCATTAACAAATGTTGGCTTTGTGTGTTTGTACCATGAAGATTTTAATGTACCAAAGGTTAAAGCAGAACAGAAGATTTCAAATTTACAAGCTATTTTTATCAATCTGCATGTGCTTTTACACGCCAGACCACAAAGATACTAGAAGTTTATCCTGAACGAGAATCCAGCAATGGTTAGAAGGGGAGAAAAATGAGTTCAGACTGGCATAATTATCCTCCAGAGTGAAACAACCTTTAGTGATGTAAATACGTATTTATCTTCCTATCAGACGATCTCAAACAAGTGACAAGGACACTAATTTATTGATTTTTACATATGAAATAAATCATCTTGCCTTTTTTGAAAGACACCAAAGTGAGGGTCAATTAAACGTCACCTCAACTTTTATTTGGGCTGTGAATGCTGCAACATTCTACTGGTTTTGATTTGTCTAACTTTTTTAGAGCTAAACACATTCCTGTTTTGCAGTTATCACATGCATCCACTGTGTACACTCAGTAAATGCTAATCTTTGAAATAATCTCCATGCAAATTAAAATTAACTCAAGTGTATATGTGATCATTGAATGAACTCAATTGAACAGTAAAATAACTTTTTTGCTTGAGTTGTTTTT